>CM018036.1:26415959-27033459 GCA_008638375.1 Nyssa sinensis
AGGAAGTGAAAAATCAAGCCCACCAAACTAATAAAGCTATGAATCAAACCTATAGAATCACAAGAAGAGAGGCAGAGATATAAACACATGCTCATAAGAAAAATATGTATCCATATAATCATCATCAGTTATACATAAAGCTAGAAAAAACCCAAATGATGGATATAAAAAATATAATAATTCTAAACTTTAGAAGATGAAAACCTTATCAAGAATTTGTAAGGAACCTAACCTTTTATCAAATGGATCTTATCGGTGGTTGAGCTCGTCGACGGAGGCGAAGTACAGTGGTAGGGAGTCAGCTGTGAAGGTTGATGGATTGAGAGAAATATAGATACACAAGAGAGAGATAGAGAGAAAGAGAGAATGTGTTTGTGTGTGTGCGCATGCGTGTGTGAGAGAGAGAGTTCAAACTTTCATCGTTGGAGTAGGGTAGTAGTAGACGGTAGCGGCTGAGCTCGATGACGGAGTAAGGCAGGGGTTCGTCGACAGTAGAGATGGATAGATATATAGAGAGAGAGTGCGTGAGAGAGAGAGAGAGGTTGAATTGGGGATTCTGAGATATAATAACTTATTAGCGGTGCACAATGTGCATTGCCAATAATTCACCATGCGTTTCCAATTTTTCACCCGCAAACAGAACGAAGCCATTTAAATTAACACAACTATTAGCGACGCACGCATGAACATCACTAAAAGTTGTTCTTATTCACGACGCACTCATGCGTTGCTAATAGTCCCTTGTCCGTTGCCAATTGTTACCCGCGATAATTTTGGGCAAGGAATTGTATTTTTAGGTCTTTAACAACGCATATGGTGTGCGTCACAAATAGTGTTCGCTGCTTAAAGTTCCTTTTCTGTAGTGTATTTGCTCGACAATAATTCTGGATACTTGGTGTGAAACTTTGGCTCTCGCCTCTATGGTGTCTCCAAAGGACTTTGAATAAAGGAATAGTCATACCCCGTAAGACTCTGTTCCCTAGAGTCTAGAATCCTCACCTAGTCACTCCTCGTAGGATGCATCACTCTCTATATCCAACTCGCCCAATCTAGTATATGGGAAGGATCTGACTCATATTTTTTGAAGCATGGACTCATGGAATACACTATGGACACGTAATAACCGTGGTGGTAAGGCCAACAGATAAGATACCTCTCCAATCCTGTCAAGGATCTCAAAAGGTCCAATGAATCGCGGTGCCAACTTTCCCTTACGCCCAAAGTGTGTCAATCCCTTTCAACGGTGTGACTTTCAAGAACACATGATCCCAATCTCAAATGTCAAAGGTCGTACCTCTTATCTGCATAGCTCTTCGGGAAGTTCTGTGCTGTCATCAACCACTGTTTAATCACTTTAATCTTTTCAGTAGTCTCTCGTAGTAAGTTTGGTCCTACTACTGTAAACTCTCCTATCTCAACGAGCAAATAGGTGATCTATATAGTGCCTCGAATGATGTCATCTTAATACTCGATTGGTAGCTATTATTATAGGCAAAGTTGACCAACGACAAGTGGTCCTCCTAACTACCCTGAAAATCCATAACACAAGAATGTAACATATCCTCAAGAATTTAAAAAATGATCTTGGACTGACCATCGGTCTCTGGGTGAAAAGATTTATTACGTAACAACTCAGTCCCTAAGGCTGCCTCTAGACTCTGCCAAAATCGAGCTGCAAAACGTGGATCTTGATCTGAGACGATAGACACTGGAATACCATGAAAGCGTACTATCTTTCGGATATAAAATTGACTAAGTGTATCAACCGAATATGTAGTCTGAATGGGTAGGAAGTGAGTGAACTTGGTCAATCGATCCACAATAACCCATACAGCATCGTGTCCCCGCGGTGATTTCAGTAAACCTATCATAAAGTCTATGGTCACGTTCTCCCACTTCCACTCGACCATTGGCAATGGCTGAAGTAATCCCACAGTTCTTTGGTGCTTGGCTTTAATCTACTAACACGTGAAGCATCTACTCACAAAACTAGCCATGGTGCCCTTTATCCCTTTCCACTAATACTGGTGGTGTAAGTCACAATACATCTTTATACCACCCGAATGAACTACAAATCGAGAATGGTGAAATCGTCGAAGTTCATCCTCATGACAAGTAAGTGGAACATACAATCTGCCTCAGAATCTCAAACCATGATCAGTATGAAGCACCCAATCCTCGACTGTCTCACCTTTAAGAATACGACTACGAATGACCTCTACCTTAGCATCAACTAGTTGTGACTCCACCACTTTACTCACAAGTGTAGGTAGTGCCACTACAGAAAATAAGGTAGTACACCTTCTAGTCTCCTCAAGGATCAAATCAAACTCTACAATCTCTTTAAGCATTTTCCATTCTCGAATGGCAATGCTAGCTAGATTTCTTCGTGACTTCCTGCTAAGTGTGTCTGCCACTACATTTGTTTTCCCCAGATGGTATTGTAAGTCAATGTCACAATCCTCCATATACTCCATCCACCATCATTGCCTCATGTTCAAGTTCTTTTGGGAGAAAAGGTACTTGAGGCTCATGTGATATGAGAATACCTCGAATCGTTCCCCATACAAGTAGTGCCTCGAACTCTTCAAGGAAAATATTACTGTTGTTAACTCTAAATCATGTGTCGGGTAGTTTTTCTCGTGAGGCTTCAACTGTTGTGAACCATAGACAATGACCTACCCAGCTGCATAAGCACACACCCTAATCCGTCTCGTGAAGCTTCATAATAAACTGTATACCCTACCCCATTCTCAAGAATTGTAAGAACTGGTGTGGTGGTGAGTCGACTCTTCAACTAATGAAAGGAATGCTCACATATATCATCCCATACAAATCAGACACCCTCTTTTTGGTAAGGTGCGTCATAGGTATCGCTAATCGAGAAAATCCCTCAACGAACCTATGGTAATAACCAACTAGGCCCAAGAAGCTACGGATCTCAAGCACATTCTTTAGTCTCTCCCAAGTCATCACGACCTCTATCTTGGAAGGATCAATGGATATACCACCTTGTGAGACAACATGTCCCAAAAATTTTACCTCAGTAAGCCAAAACTCACACTTCTCGAGTTTAGCATACAATCGATGCTCTCCTAGGATCTGTAGTGCAAGGCGAAGGTGCTCCTCATGCTTCTCCTTCGATAGTGAATATATCAAAATGTCATCCAGAAAGAAAATGAAAAATATGTCTAGGTACTCTCAAAAGACGGAGTTCATTAGGTCCATAAATGCTGTAGGGGCATCTATCAAGCCAAATGCCCAACAAGGTACTCGTAGTGGGCATACTGAGTACGAAATGCTGTCTTTGAGATATCCTCCTCCTTCACCCTTAACTGGTGATGACCTTATCTTAAATAAATCTTGGAAAAGCAAACAAATCCACTCAACTGATCAAATAAGTTATTAATGCGTGGTAAAGGGTACTTTTTCTTCACAGTCACCCGATTTAGCCTACGATAATCGATGCATAATCAGAGTGATCCATCTTTCTTCTTCACGAAGAGTGCTGGAGCTCTCTATGGTGAAGTGCTAGGTCGAATGAAACCTTTCTCCAATAGTTTCTCTATTTACACCTTTAGCTCTCGTAACTCAACAAGTGCCATATGGTAAGGTGCCATCGAAATAGGTGTGGTTTCTGGTATCAAATCAATGGATAACTCTATCTCATAGAGAGGTGATAACTCAAATAGATTATCAAGAAATACATCATGAAAGTCTCTTATTATTAGCGGTAACCCTTCATGGACACTATTTTCGTCATTCAATACCGAACTAGCAAACATGCAACTGAGTTCGCCCAATTCATGTGAGTCTAATAGTCATTGAGTAGTCAGGCCACTCCTGTCACCTAAGAAATAGAAGCAGTCTCCCTCAGGAGTATACACTGTCATTCTCCGTCTATAGCAATTAATAGTCACCTGGTACGTAGTCAACCAACCCATGCATAGTATAATATTGAAGCCCGTCATATCTAGTATAATAAAGTCGAAGACAAATCGACAATCTACTACCTCAATCTCACATAAGCAACAAACTCTCCTAAGTACAACCCTACCCCCAACTCGAGTCTCTACTTGAAATGAATGCTCTAACATGTCCATATCTAAACCTAATGTGAAAGAAAATGATGCAAAAATGAAGGAATGAGAGGCACCAGAATCAATTAATATACTAGCCCATAAATTGAACACTAAGATAGTACCTCTAACAACTGATGGTCTTGTTGATGCATTGGCTGTTGTGACTGCAAATACCCTGCCCTGAGTCTACTGGCGGCTTGCTATCTTGTGCCACATTGTGGAGTCTATGAAGCTACTAGATGAAGCAGCCCGTTGAGTTGGCCTAGAGCTCTATGTAGAAAATACAGGCACTGGAGGAAAAAATGGTGGCCTGAAGCTCTGATGTGACTAGGTAGTATGAGAATGAAGAGGTTACTGAAAACTTGATAAAGCTTGGACTCCTTGTGATGGAGGACAATGATGAATGGTATGGTCTGGATCTTCGCACCGATAGCAGAAAACTCCCTGTCCTCAGTCCTAGGACTGGCCTCTACTTTGTGTCTAACTCTGGACCTAAGTTTGAATGGGTCCACTACTCTATGCCTTTGCTCTCTGTGGACAGTTTGTTCTACGGTGTCCAGTCTGTTGACAATGGTGACAAATAATCCCTTACTGAGGTGGCCTCCCTGGCATAGAAAATGATAAGGGTGTCGAGTGTTGCTGTTGTTGTATCTGGCCTTATAGATGTGGAGCAGCTTCTCTCTGTCTCTTCCTATCCCTCCTCCTAGGGTAAGAACTTGAACTGGCACTTATAGCATGGAACTTAGCATCTTGAATCTTCTGTGTATTCTCTGCCTCATCCTCTATTAGTAGTGCTCTCTTATAAAGCTCGGAGTACACCCAGATCTTGAGAAACACCAGTTTAGTGTGAATAAATGTTGTCAATCTAAACTCAAAGGCACGGGCCATAGAGGCCTCATTAGAAAAAACCTGTGGGGCGAAACGGGAAAGTATAGAGAATCTGGACTCATACTGAGTCACAGTCATGTCCCCCTGGTATAAATGGATGAACTTTCATCGTAGTGCATCTCTAGTAACCTCTAGAAAGTGTTTCTCTAAGAAAGTGGTTGCAAAGACCTCTTATTCCATAACCATGGAAGTCTTGACTGCATCCCACCAATTTAGTATCTCATCCTCTAACAAAAGGGTGGAAAAGTTGATCCTCAGATCATCCTCATAGATCTGCAAAGAGTCAAGGATTTTAGTGACACTCCTTAGCCAATACTCAACGATAAGTGGATTAGGTTCTCCCTGAAATTTGGGAGGGTTGAGCCTTTGGAACTCCCTCATGGCTGCAGTGGCTCTACTCGTCCCAACTTGAGGTTGAGATTATGCCTCATTTTGATGAGCTTGTATAAACCGCTGCATAAACTCTATCATACCCTTTGCGATTTCTGTCTCATCCACTTGAATCTGTGGGGCTATAGGATGTGACAGTTACCGTATTAAAGATGACATTCAATCCTTTGGTATTGTATCCACTCATCTTTAACTCTAGCTTGTTTGAAGTGTTTAAAAGCTTGATTATGGAGGGAATTTTCATAGTTGCAGTTGTGATCAGAGGGGTTAAACCTTCTTGGACGACGATGAGCCTTACTTGCCCATCCATGGCTCTCAAGAATGCTCTTATTCAATCTTTCCAATACGCGTAATTAGAGCCATCAAATAGGGGTGGCTGTGAGATCAAACTACCCACTCTTAACCCTTCTATGGTTTTCATTAAGGATATCAGTCAATTGCCTTTGAAAGTAGGCTCTGATACCACTTTGATGTGGAAGGATACCACTAGGATATCACTTAAGGTCCCAAAGTGTGAATTAAACCTAGAAGGGGGGGTTGAATAGGTTGGTTTTAGAATTAAAATATTCTCTTGTCTACAACAATGATGCCATAATAACAGAATCCCTCAACGTGATTGATCCAGCATATACGCCCTTCCACCAATGTAGAGATAAGAAATGTTCAAATAGACAACCCTATCAACAACAACCTAATTGATTAACTAGTTTAATTTGACATTCAATTTGATTAATTTAATGCAAAATTCAACTAAGTGATCAAATGTCAATTCAATTCAATTTACACTTTCAATTGCTCAATTAAGTTTTCAATTAATCAAATTAGTGCTCAATTATGAGATTTATGAAAACTTAATATCAATATCAATATCTAGCGGAAGCATTCAAGCAAAGAAATTTGTAAATTGAAAGAGTTAAAGTGATTGAGAGATTTCCAAACTGATTGATGACGGAACAACCATCAAGGACAACAATCCTAGGAGTAAAACTCCAAAGTTGAGCCAATGCTCAAGGAAGACTTCCACTATAATGGAAATTGAATTACAACAAATCTACGAATGAACTATACACCTCAAGCTCCGTTCTAACCGATCACGTCTTTAATTTCTTCTTGAATCCACAAGTTCTTCATAGCCAAAATTTTATACAATTGGAATCCTCGATGGTCTCAGAATCCTGCGATCTAGCCGCTCCACAATTTTAAATCCTCACAACCTCGATGTCTATCGATCACTCAATGCCAAATCCTCAGCTTGAACTCTATACTTCATCAATGGTGAAATTGACATAAACAATGGCTTTTAGATCTGATTTGGATCTCGTGGATGATCTAAATCAATTAATGGATAAGAATAGAGAAATGTATGAATGAAAATTATGATTGATATTTCATAAAAGCTTTTTGATCTCTCAAGAATTTTACTCTCACAATTGAAATCTCTTTTACTCTATTTTTCACTACTCTCAACTAAATTTTCGTGAATTTTCGCAATGAACTTGTTCAGTCCAAAATGGGATTGAAAATAGATTATAAATTTTTTTTTCGCCCAGGGTTCGTTTGAAAGAGCCATCACTCGTTCGAACGAATAAGGAATGAATATCAAACGAGCACAATTCTGAGGTTATAGCTTTTCGTTTGATATAGGTTTTTCAAATGAATGAAAACAAACTTCTATTGTTCAGTTGAACAGGCAATAGAAAGTTAGTCATTCTGCTTATCTTGCAAACATAATTTTCCCTTAGAGTTTTTAAGATGCATTTTTTGAAAAATTGTTTCACAATCACAAGTCTAACACACAGATGTTATGATGTCAACTATATGCAATGCATGCAATGTGTGAGTACTGTGCGAGATCCAAATAAAAAAAAAAGTCCAATATACCTTTCCTGAACCAAGTCGGCAGGTAGTGGTGCATAATAATGTCTCTTAAATGATCTTAGAGTAAAATAGGCATTGCGGTACTCATTTCTAAGATTTATGTAATGATTACACACACAACACATTTTTTCAAACCAAATTAGCCAATTATAATATTAGACCCTTTGGTCCTAACAGAGGTGAAACCTTTACAATAAGAGCTACTCACTCTTTTCCCAATGAAATATCCCTTTTTGCCTCACAAAGGTAGCACTTACCCGCAAATCTCACTGTAATGAGAAGATATAAAGTTTTTTTTACCAACAACCACTTTTTTAAATAGTAGATTGGTGCAATATATGCTCACTCTCTATGAATAGATTAGGTGTAAGCTCAAAGTATTTAAGATGAGTAGAATTTTTAGATCTAGGTTTTCAATGATCATATCTAAAGTCAAGAATAGAAATGTAGAAGTGTAAGCTTATAAAAAGATAGAACTAAATGCTTTAGAGAACCTTTATTTATAGCCATTAAGTAAAATTTTTGATGGATTTCAAAATAAAGTCGTTCCCCTATTTTTCATATGTTCAAAATTTAAAATTTCGATTGCTAGATCGTCAAAAGCAATTAACTAGATTCATTAATTAGTCTTCTGGATAAAGATCTAGTTAACTAATCAAATCAATTGATTTTTCTAGAGGGTTTGGGGTCAATGTTTTCAAGAATAATCAGTTGATTGGCTCTGTTGTACACTGTTTTTGCCTTTGAAAGTCATTTGATTGATTCCTTAAGTTAGTCGACTGCTTTAGATAGTAAGTTCAGGTTGTGTACAAAAATGGTCACTCAGTTGACCAGTTCTTGGAACTTGTTGACTGGTTTTGATAGTGTAAAAATAAGGTATAAGAATAAGTCAACTAGTTCTAGGAACTGGTCGACTGCTTTTGATAGTATAGCCCTTCTTTTTTATTTTTCATAGTGTTCATTTTTCAAAACCTATGATTTTTCAAAACTTGAAGTGTATCAATGAGTTATTTTGAAAAATCATTTTAAAATTAGTTCTAGTTGACCATTTTAAATATTAAGCGCTTAGGATTAATGATCAATCTAAAC
This sequence comes from Nyssa sinensis, assembly GCA_008638375.1. Lineage (NCBI taxonomy): Eukaryota > Viridiplantae > Streptophyta > Magnoliopsida > Cornales > Nyssaceae > Nyssa > Nyssa sinensis. The sequence goes on from CM018036.1 coordinate 26,424,287, forward strand.
CTAAATCACTCAAAACCCAAAATAAGAAAGTAGGAGGTGTTTTCTTGACTTGTCTTGATTCCTCGAGCTTGGGTATGATATCCATTTATTTGGATTATCATGAGAGCATTCCTCTTAATTGGATTTTGACTTTGAAGCTTGTGCTTTGAGTGGAATCCTTATGCTTGATGGACTTTGTCATTTCTTAGTCAACAATCTTCTTTGACTCGGAATACTTATTTGCATTGTCACTAGATAAAACATTAGTTCACATGGACAATGCCATGTTATCATCAAAATTATTGACATTCCCTTGGTTGAAAACCCTTAGGTAATGTCACATCCCAAACCCCATCCTATGCAAATTAGGGATAATAATCGACTAGTTAGACACTTTGCCAATACACTAACTCTGTTTAGCATATTGATGACGTGTCTAACCGAAAGGCTCTTTGTATATCCAAGTAGATTGCATTCAGTCATATAAAGTTGTGTAGTGAAAATCTAAGTTTGTAAATTTTTTTGTTTGATTACAGTCACACTCGGCCGAGCATAATTAACATAACATTAGAGATACAATAATATGAGCCTAACATTACATTACACACAAGTATCTGATCTAATACAACATCGATGATCATCATTCACATTCCATTCTTACTCCAAACTGTCACATCAATATTTTATTTGTCATTTAAAGTTGTTATCTCCATGGCTAGAATACTAATCATCGTCTAGTTAGAGTCTTTGTTCATTTTAGCTTACTAACATTTGGATATGTAACTTCTTAGTCATTCCTAAAAATATAAAAGATAAAGCCCTATGAACTTAATGAAAAGCTCGTGAGTAACACCAGTCCCTTGTTATGGGTTTTTTAGAAACCCCTTTCATAACTTGCATAAAACTTTGCATAAGCTTGCAATAATTTTTATAACTTTCATATCTTTCACATGTTTCATGGATAGAAATACAAAGAGCAGTACTAGAAACTACTTACATTCTTAAAACATATGTATATAACTGAGAGTTACAAGATAAGTTGTACCAAGTAAGAGTTCATGCCAGTCTAGTTTTGCAAGATAAAACATGATATCATGAAAATCTATATTGTATAAGCAACTTGGTAAAGTAATACATGCCAAACATCTTGATAGCATTTTCCCTTTAGGACCATGGGTCGTCATATGGTGACTCTTTAGTAATTTAGAGCTCTAGGCTTACATGGGCCTATTTTCACTATAATACTGGTTGAGTCATGTTTATTGGTCCTTAACCCTTAACATTGGCTATAAAGAAGTAACACTTTATACATAAAACATGCTTGCAAAACAATCTTTAATCTATCCATATCATATAAAACATTTAAAGTCATGCTGATAAAGATATGTGGTTAAAACATTGAATATAGTAGTCTAAAAATGTCACGAAGCTATAAAAGCACTGCATGAAATGTCATGAAGCTATAAAAAACTACATTTGATGTCATAAAATTATAAAAAAAAATTGCATTTGATGCAAAAGTCTCCATTTCAAGGTTCAGGGTTACTCACCTGTGGTCCAGAGTCCATAGTTACTTACTTGACTTGCCTTGACATTCATCCTATCTCTATTTTCATGCAGGTGACCCTAAATCATGGATTATAATACATTGATACTATATCAATACATATATCAGCTTAATTATTTGTTTACTTTATGTTCTTAGTCTCTTCTAGACTTAGATGTTTTGTTTAGGATTCCCTTACGGTCTTTAGTTAGGGTTCCTAACACTTCGTAGTTCCTTTGGTGGCTTACTGTAGCCTTTAGGGGCATTTTAGTCAGTTTTTTTACATGTCCTATACTATTTAGTTCTTTGTTTACCTTAACAGATTTCATTTTTTAGTCCAAAGGATCTTTTAACTATAAGTAATCCCTCTTTTAGCTTTTGAGTTCATCTGATCGCTTAATTAAGTCTTAAGGGTAGTTGGTAATTTTACCGTTCATGACCCATGTCTTAGATACCCAAGTATCTTAAACGGAGCCCTTTTTTAGACTAAAAGGCTCCTATATAAGTTAGTATGGGTTCCTCTTTATTTTCTATACTCTTCTTGTAGCTTCATTAAGTCTTAGAGATGTATTCATCATTTTTTAGTTTATTTCAATGTTCTATTTTTTGCAAACGGACACCACCATTAGGTCTAGAATGTCGAAGAGAATAAATTTATATTTTTTTGGATCTTAATTTTCCTATCTATTGGCTTATATTAAGTTTAGGGGCATTTTCATAAATTTTCACTTTCAAGCGGGACCATGTTCGGTACCTGGGTGCTTAGTTTGACCTCATTGTTAAGTTCAAAGCGTTTGAAAATATTAAATATGCCCCTCTTATTTTCTCAGTCTGTTTAGTAGCCTGTAGAATGCTAAGGGCTGTTTGGGAATGCCACATTTTAAGTATCTATATTTTCGGTATTTTGTTTGACGAAACGGGCCCCATCCGTTGAGTCTGAAATGTCAAAAAAATTAAGATAGGTATTTTCATAGTCATCAGATTTCAACTGGTAGCTTAATTAATGCATTAGGACACAATTAAAATTATTCCAATTTGTCGGTTCATATATTTCGGGGTCTAATTTCCTAAATTGGACTCCGTAATTGATTTTGGAATGCCCAAAAATGTTAAATTAGACTCTTTTTGTACTTTAATTGGCCTTTATTTGGCACATTTTAATAATTTCCCTAATTTTAAAAAGGATTTAAAATTAATTTTTAATTAATTTTCTAGGTATCTCCATAATTTACATAAAATTTGGGGGTTAAAATAGAATGTCAAAAAAGATTAATTAAAGTCATTTAGTCCGGTCACTTCATAAGTGAACCAGTTTCATTCGGTCAAGAACCAACTAGTCCAACCAGTTTAGGGCATCATCATGACGTCGGAGTGACACCAACCCCCACTTAATGAAACAATATTGTTTAGATTACCATTAGATTCATTTTAACGCAGGTGACCCAAAGTCATTAACTGACTCGTTTTAACTCGTTAACCGACCCGGGTCAACGTTGACTAGTCAATAAATGTCCTACTGGCGCCGATCAACTTCACCAGCGACGGCGGCCGGTGACGATAGTTTTCTGGCATCAAATCCAATCGTTCTTCGACCATTTTCTCCTAAGGATTCCATTCCTGAGGTCAGAAATGGATTTGGGTTAGCTCTTGGCCTAGTGAAGCTTGATTTTTCGGCGAGCCCTTTTAGTTCCTATTTTGTCGTGTTTCTAACGTGGTTTTCACCTATTCTTTTATCCTAATGGATTTTTGGGTTATTGAGGAACATATTCTTGTAGATAAAACACAAAAAATCCCATCCAATCTCGTTGTTCTAAGTTCACCTATCTCAATTGTGATTTTGGTTTTTTGTCTAATCCCTTGTCCATTTTTCGTGATTTTTCTTCTCACTTCCATGGTTTTCCATAATCTAGTCAAACCTATGGTTCCTCAGAGATGAATCTTTGATTTTTCACATGACCTAGTTCTACTAGGTTTGGTTACGACTGTGAGTGCAGTCGCCGAAAAATAGGGAAGAGTGTCAAACAAACCTTTGCAACTTTAAAAGTTCGCTCCCTCGAGGTAGGAGAGGAACACACAGTCTTTTCGAATTGAGGTGTACTTGAACACACAAATGAGTCGCTAACTTATTTTAGGCTAAATAACAAACAAGCCGGATACAACCCATGAAGAATACATGTAAAAGGAATAACAAAGAAAACTGAAATTACAATGTTTTGATCCTATTAACATTCTAAACCCCTTGACATGGGTTAAAACAAAGTAAAGAAAAACTAGTCTACAATGAACCAAATAATTCCAAATCTGGGAGGTAAGGTATGAGATGGGAAGGGGTTAGGCACCCATCCTGCCCAATCTGAATAGACTGGCCTCAAGTATTCATCCTCGAGGCTTATATTCCATAACATAATAAAGAGAGAGTGTAAACATTCAAAGATAATGATAATAATGACATGAATGAATAAAATAAATGGAATATATAAAGTAAATAAACCAAAAGAATGGGTAGAAATAGAGATTAACATGAATAAAAATAAGAAAATAGACATAAAGTAAATAAAATCAAAGAAAAATAGTAAACTCGGGCTCATAAGGCGTCTTACGTATCCATTCAGATAATGAAATCAGAGCCAACATAGTTCTCTAATTCAATTTATTCTATCAAGAGTGATAAGATGAATTGAATTAGGAAAAAGAGAAAATAGTAGGGTTTTAGAGAGCGTACCTAATTGATTGGGTTAAATCAGACAAGTCTTTGAGCTTAAACTCCTTGGATTAATTCTTTAAGGGTGTGGAACTCTTCCTTCAATAGATTAGACCTATTTCTTGAGTAGAACAAGGCTTCAAGAATATAGAAGAAGAAATATGGGGAACTATTACAGCAGCATCTGTCTTCTGGATTTTTCTGTCTGTCTCTATCGGTGTGTCCCTAAATTATGGTGGCCAGGGGGTCTTATTTATAGGAACAAATTAAGGAAATTTGATCCATGGGCTCATAATGAATCCTATGGATGAATGGCCAAGATTGAAGGCTTAATAAGTGTTAGCCCTAAAGGTTTTCAACCAGTGGTATCTCAGTAATTTTGATAATCACAAAACATTATCCAATGGACGAATGCTTTATCCAATGGACTAATGTTATACCTAAGTGACAATGTAAATATGTCATTTAGGTAAAAAAAGATTGTTGACCAAGAAAATGACAAAAGTCGATTAAGCTAAAAGATTCCACTCAAGAGTATATTCCAAAGCAAAGATCAAAATAAGAGGAATGTTTTTATGATGATTCAAAAAAGGCAGACTCACTCAAGGCCAAGGATCCAATCGACTTTTCTTAAAGGAAAAATTAGTTTACAAACAAAACCAGTAGACTGATTCATAGAACCAATCGATTAAATGATCAATTGATGAATTACTTAAGCACATTATCCAAATCAGTCGGCCAAAGAGCTATAGAACTAGTCAATTGATACTCAAAACCAATTGACTGATTGTTCCTAACGAAATGAATTTCAAACCCTCTGGACAAATCAATTGACTTAATCAATTGACTAGTCCTCATTGCAGTTCACTGGTTGATGATTCAATCAATTTGGCAATCGCAAATTCAAATTTTGAATAGACAAAAAGGGGAAAAATGACTCTTTTTGAAAAGCAACCATTATATACTTTGAAGGGCTATAAATAGAGGTTCTCTAGGGCTTTCCAAGTCATCGATTACAAGCTTACATTATCGCATCTTTTCTATTGATTTTAGATTTATCTTCTTGAAAATCTAGATCTAAAAGTTTTACTCATCTTAAATACTCAGAGCTTACACCTGATCAATCTATAGAGAGTGAGCATTTTATTACACCAAAACTACTTTAGAAGAAAGTGTTATTTGATAAACATCTTTGTATTATCTCATTGTGGTGAGAGTTGTGGGTAGGTGCTACCTGGTGAGGCAAAATGTTTGCTTGGAAAATAGGGCTACAGTTTTCGCTTTGTAAAGGTTTGGTCTCCACTTGCAAGAAGGTCACTATAGTGGAAAAACTTAAGTGGGCATACTTGAGTCGAGGATGGAGGAAGTTTTTCAGACCTCGTAACTACTATGTTTGTTTTCTTTCTTTATTTCTCTGTCATTCTCTCTCTCTCTCTCTCTCTCTCTCTCTGCTCTTATTTATTTATTGTGCATTTGCAAATTCATTTTTGAAAAATGAAAAGAAATCAATATTTGCAAAATATTCTATTCACCCCCCTCTAAGGTAAATATTTGGGCAACAAATGGTATCAGAACCTCGTCTCTTGTAAACTAGCGTTAACACTCTAAGAGAAAACATATGAAAAATATTATAGGGACCGTCTTTACCGAAAGGCAATCGACAAACATACCACATCTGTTTAATGGTCAAAACTATACATATTTGAAGGCTAGAATGAAGATTTTTCTTCAAGCCTTAGACTATGAGATGTGGAAAGCAATTATAAATGGACCTCATATTCTCATGAAGTCCGAAAGTTCTATTAGCACCACTAAGGTTGCTAAAAAGGAACAATAATGGGATTAAAAGGATCTCAAACTCATTCAACTGAATGCTAAAGCAATGAGTAATCTATATTGTGTTTTAAATGCAAATGAGATCAATAAAATCTCCAGTTGCAAATCTGTAAATGAGATATGGGATAAACTTGAAGTTACCTACGAAGGTACAAATCAAGTCAAAGAGTTTAAAATTAATATGCTAGTTCACAAGTTTGAGATTCTTAAAGTACATGAAAAGAAGTCTATACCCAAAATGTTCACTCGTTTTACTAACATTATCAATTCTTTGAAAGCTCTTGGCAAGAGCTATACAAACGTCGAAATGGCAAGAAAAATTCTTAGGTGTCTTCCATGAACATGGGAAGCCAAGGTGATAGCCATTCAAGAAGTAAAGGATCTCAATAAACTAAGCTTTAATGAGCTTCTCGGATCCCTCATGACTCATGAGCTTACCATAAGAAGTTATGAAGAAAAAGATAAACCAAGTGATGAGGATGTTGCCTTTATCACAAGAAAATTCAAAAGCTACTTAAGAAGGACGATAAAAAAAAAAATCAAAAGAAACAAAAAAGGGAACCAAGCAAGAAGGAACCCCCAACTTGCTATGAATGTCATAAACTGAGAGATATAAAAGTGAAGTGTCCTCAACTCAAACGAGAAGGAAAGAAGATCCAAAAAAAAAAACAATGAAAGCTACTTGAGATGAATCGGATGAAGAATCAAGTGACCGGGAAGGGGGAGATTGTTAGTCCTAATGGTTTTCAACTAAGGGCACCTCAGTAATTTTGATGATCACAAAACATTATCCAATGGACTAATTCTTTATCCAAGTGACAATGCAAATAGGTCATCTAGATCAAAAAAGATTGTTGACCAAGAAAATGACAAAAGTCCATCAAACTAAAAGATTCTATTCAAGAGTATATTCCAAAGAAAAGATTAAAACATGAGGAATGCTCTCATGATGATTCAAGCAAGGTGGACTCACTCAAGCCTATGGATCCAAGTGAAGACTTTCATTTTTCCTTATTTTGGGTTTTGGGTTTTTGAGTGACGTTAGGATTAAATTGATTATTAGTCGTAAGCTCTCATTATTTAAAATGATCATCCAAGGACTAACCTAAAATGATTTTTTTCAAAACAAAACATTTAACTTAAAGTTTTGAAAGATCAAAAGGTTTTAGCAAAAGTACAGTAAGAAAGAAATAAGCTAGAAGTTACTCATTGTCTAAACCAGTTGACCAGTTCTTGAAACCAATTAACTGATTCTTAAAGCTTATTTGTCATACTAATTAAACCAGTTGACTGAGTAATGTTTTATAAAATGTCTTGAACTCACTGTCCAAATCCGTCGATCTCTAAGGAGATTCAGTCGACTGTTCTTAAAGGCAAAATTAGTGTACAAGCAAAACCAGTCGACTGATTCATAGAACCAATCGACTGAATGACCAATTGATGAATTACCTAAGCACACTGTCCAAATCAATCGACCTAAAAGCTATATCATTCAACCACTTTTCAGAGACAAAATTAATGTACAAATAGAACTAGTAGACTGATACTCAAAATCAGTCGACTGATTATTCTTAACCAAATGAACCTCAAACCCTCTCGACAAATTAGTTGACCTAATTAGTCGACCAGTCCTCATTGCAGTTGACTGGTTGATGATTCAGTTGATCTAGCAATTGCAAATCCAAATTTTGAATAGATAAGAAAAGGGGAAACGACTCTTTTTGAAAAAACAACGGTTCTTTACTTTAAAGGGCTATTAATAGAGGTTCTCTAGGTTTTTTAAGTCATTGATTACAAGCTTACATTGTTACTTCTTTGCTATTAACTTTAGATCTATCATCTTAAAAACCTAGATTTAAAAGTTCTACTCATCTTAAACACTCAGAGCTTACACCTAATCAATCTATAGAGAGTGAGCATCTTATTGCACTAAAACTACTCTAAAAGAGAGTGCTATTTGGTAAGCATCTTTGTATTATCTCATTGGGTGAGCGTTGTGGGTAGGTGCTATCCGGGGAGACAAAAGGGCATATTTTGTTGGGATAAGAGCATTGAGGTCTTCACTTTGTAAATGTTTGGTCTCCACTTGCAAGGAGGTCACTATAGTGAAAAAACTCAAGTGGGGATACTTGAGTCGAGAATGTAAAAAGTTTTTCGAACCTTGTAACTGCTGTGTTCTCTCTCTCTCTCTCTGCTCTTGTTTATTTACTGTGCATTTACAACATTCATTTTTGAAAAAAGAAAAGAAATCAATATTTGTGAAATACCCTATTCACCAGCCTCTAGGGTAAATATTTGGGCGACAAAGAGCAAGCAATTAGATATAGATATTATTTTTGTGCACAAATCTAGGAAAAATCCCTTGGAATAAGGAAGGGTGAGAAATTGGCATGTATTTGGTGTACAAATATAGGCAAATCCCTTGGGATAAGGAAGGAAGGGAAATATACAAGTATTTGGTGGACAAACCTATATTTACTATATCGCCCCCAATTCGGTGGAGAATTTAGGGACAAGAAAATTACAAAAATGCTACTAAGGTATAAAAAAGTCAAAATTGTTCCTTAGGGCCAAAATTACCAAATTAACCTTATATGGGTAAAATGACAGAAATTATATATATGCCCATGATTGACCAAAATAACATATATGGGATAGCGATATTCTATAATTATCAAAGTGACCTCCAAATGGAAAAAATAATACCAATATTATAGAAATACCCCTAGAATGTGGGAAACCTGTTGTATTTACCAAAATGCCCTTAGTCGTCCTAATGACCAAAATATAAAAAATGCCCTTTATGGGAAAAATGATGAAAATGCCCTCTATAGGCGAAATGACCAAAATGTCCTCTATGGACAAAATGACCAAAATGCCCTCTATAGACAAAATGTCGAAAATACCTTCTATGGGCAAAATGTCCGAAATGCCTTCTATGGGCAAAATGACCCAAATGTCCTTTATGGACAAAATGACCAAAATGTTAAAAATCCTCTATATGGGCAAAATGACCGAAATACCCTCTATGGGCAAAATAACCAAAATGTCCTTTATGGACAAAATATCCAAAATGTCCTCTATAGGTAAAATGACAAAAATGCCCTCTATGGGAAAAAAGACTGAAATGCTCTCTGTGTACAAAATAACCAAAATGTCAAAAATGACCTCTATAGGCAAAATGACCCAAATTCCCTATATGGGCAAAAATAATGAAAATGCCCTTTATGGGTGGGATGAGAAATTACTAAAATGCCTCTAGATGGGACATATTGTAGCAACTTACCAAAAATGGCAAAACTAACTTTATTCAATCAAGGGTGTCAAAATGTGGTGTCTACAAATAGCCTCTCATTGGTAGAACTTGCAAGCAAGCGAACATCAACACAAAAAAATGATGCCCATTTTGGGACTTTGATTATTAAATTGACGTGGTTGGACTCATTCTGTATGAGATTCCGACGTATCACCCTGAGGTAAATTAAACCGTACATAGTTCATGAATGGCTGAGAGAGATTAAAAAGGAATGATATCCATGAGGATCACCTCGGAAGAAGATATATCTAAATAGGCTTATGGAATATTGTGTCCTTAGATGGCTTTACCTGATTAAAATGCTATTCTAATAGGATTTATGAATTTATACAATAGACGACTTCACTTAGAAGGAAATGCGATACTATTAAGTCTTTCAAAGGGTTACGTTCCTCATGAGATGGGTAATTTACCTAAAAGGAAACAAAATTCGTATAGCCTTAGGTCCCGGTGTGAAACTAACCTAGAAAGGGTAGGGGTAGGGGGAGGGGTTGAATAGGTATGCTCAATTTTTCAATATCTCCAATTCTTCATCCACAGCACTACCAACTATTTCAAATGGAAAATAAAGGAAGTGCAACTATAATGTATATTCAACTAATGTATACAATTCTATCATTTATTCTAAGCGATTCAAATATGCAATCATATAGTGTTGATCAATGCATACTATTCAACTAAGCACAATTGATTCACAAGTTCAATTTCGAATGAGCAACAAAAAGTGCTTATTCTTTGCCTACCTTGTGAAATTAGGTTTTTTGTGTTTGAAATATTCATGTTTAGGAAATCTATTTCACAATCACAAGACCACTTCACACATGATGATATAAAATAAACTATATGCTATACATGCAATGTGTGAGTATGTGAGATCCAAATCATGACAAAAGTCCAAATTACCCAAATACCCCTCATGTAGCAAGACGACCGTAGTGGATCACTATAATGAAGCTTGAACCTTCATGCCGTAGAACGTGCATTAAGATATGTTAAATCTAGGACTAATGTAGTGATTACATTGAAAGCCTGTTTTTGTTAAACTAGATCAGCTAATTACAACAATGAACCCCGTGTTCTTAACAAACTCCCCCTTTGATATTCCGTGACAAAATTGCTACACTTAGTACAAGAATACAATACATAAAAAATATAACCCCCAAAGAGCTAAGAAAGGAAATTACAAATTTTGATCTAGTATTCTATACTATCAAGTCACTTAGTAATTCTCAAAATGTAGTCAACCTATTTCTTGTACAACACCCTTAACTATACCACGTGAGATCATATTAGAAAGATATATCAAATGAACATAATGAAATCCCGAGAATAGATGAACATCCATGTAACAACAAGGTGCAGTAAACACATCAACCATGTCATGAAAACATGTGAGCATGATAAGTGTAAATATATGCTATCTCAATCATATGCTAGAAAAATATGTACTCCCCTTACACTCCCCCTCAATATGTGACTATGTGCACTAAGGAACTCCCCTTCATTAAGTGCTCTCACAACATATCCCCTTTTTGGTCACGATAACAAAAGTAGGAATCAACAATGATAACTGAGGTATGAAGTATAAGATCTAATAAAATCTTGCATAATAAGATAACACAGCAAACATTATAGATAATAAACACAATGTAAAAAAAATGTGAAAATCATAACACATAAAACATCTAATATCAAAACCAAAACAATTACTAATATAATTAAAAATGGGAAATATTGTTGTTAAGACAAGTACGTGAATTTGATGAGTGGTAAATAATATATAGGTAAAACCTCACTACAAAAGCCACTCAAGTAAACTGGGCTAGCATCACTGGTCAGCTTCTGGTAGAGGTGGGAAGGCCTATGAGAGTGCCTAGGTTAGATCTTGAAAGACACCTCGATGACGAGCCATCTCCTTCATCATTGGCAGGTAGAACTCTGCACGGATCCGAGCGTGATGCTGCTCAAGCCTCTCATCGATCTCATCTCTAGACATGGGCTGGCTCGTTGTAGAAGAAGATGATCCTATTGACTCATGGAAGTCGATACCGACTAGGGTACAGAACTGCGGTAGAGTCCAGTCAATCAAAAAATCCTCGACATGTATCTGCTCTTCAGACTGCTGCGGCGATTGTGCTAGTGCCTATACCTGCTGTTGCTATTACTATGGAGCCTAAGGTTGAATCTGCTCAGGTAGTTGCTCTCATGCTACTGGTGCTAATCTATCTGCTCATTCTTCTACTATGACATATCATCATTCTTAATAGGAGGTGCAATGACATATCCATGGGCCTTGCGAGTGTCTTGTGAGTGAATGGTCCACGAGGAAGGACAAGAATGTCTAAAGTAAAGAAAGAAACTTGCTATATAGCATATATCCGGGTGATCAGACTACCGATTGGAAGAATATCAATGTGTTTAACACCTACAGTCGATGTGTCGACGACTCCTAAGATGTAGGAATGTGTATCGATCGATATAACAGCATCAATGGCATACGAAAAAGTATCGTGGGAGAGAGTTAGTGTTCGTATAACTGACTGGATGAAGAATGCTACAGACTATGAGATTGAGGATACGGTAACCCTCATGAAGATAACCTTGCTCTAGTGTAGCAGCCTTTGTACAAAATATTTTCAAACTATTAGCATGGAAGGTAGAAGCGATGAGCTCATAAGATGGCAGAATAGCATCCTGAGGTTATGGAAAACTTGGCTGCTCGACTCAGGGTAGCCCAAGAGTCTGAGTAATAAAGTCTGTGGTGAGAGTGAAATCAACATCGCGAATTGTAAAAGGGTATCCTCTATACGCATCACGAGAGCCATGGTTCGAGTAAAACTCTTGAACCATGGTCTTATCGGTGGGACCCGTGACATTCAAGAAAGGTATCCAGCCACAAGACTCGAAGAGTTTATATGCGAGTGTCTCACTATAATCCTCTATAGTGGTGAGTCTCTTTAGGAATATAAGTCGAGACAAGATAGTCCCAGCCAAAATAAGAGCAGTCGGTGAAACAAACTGAACAACTGCCCTAAGTGTTGCACCCTACCATATAGCATAAGAAAAGTGACCCTATGTTATAGGTACAATCTTGAAGGACATTATCAATGTAGACTAAGAGTGATAAACAAATTGGCTGAACCTAATATGTCACTATGTCAAGTGTACCAATCTAATGGTCCACACTAACCCTAAAATATTGATGAAAGCGATCAAAAATATTTAAAGGAAAATGAAAAAGACACCAAAACTTACAGAACAAATGAAAAGTGGGAATTTGAAACTAAATGGTCAAAATGAAGCTTTTGATGTGTAAATCAATCTAACCAGAGCAGAATATGAAAATGATGGATACTGGTATCAATGTATTAAGACAAAATACCATGAGAATAAGAGAATATAAAGTGAAGCCAGTGGACATGAACCATTCGCGCCTCTATTGTGCGTTTTTGAGACTGATCAGTCACTCGTTTGAATGAGTTTAAGTGAGCTCATTCGAACGAGGACATGAAACTTCACTTCTCTCAGGAAAAATAGAGTGTCCTTCTTTGCTAGTGTCCTCTGCCAATTTCAACAGACCAAAAACAAGGGAAACAAGATTTTTCAATGAAAATTTTAGTTTTTAGGATGAAAAAAAATTGAAAAGAATTCTTTTATCAATAATGCTAAAATCAATCCCAATGTTTTTAAGTTAAAATCTGAATTATAAGAACATTTTTTGAGTGACTTAAAGAGTATGAAATATGTGTTCTAAAATGAATCAAGATATTCAATTAGCCCTAGAACACTTAAGTCCATGAAACCTAACTCTCGACTCATTTAACCATGATATGTAAACATATGCATTAAGCTTCTAACATGTGATGTTCTTATATGTAGATTGAATTTATGGTGTTGAATGATTTACATAAAAATATTAGCATACAACCATAGTCAATCAACTTGGGGATTTTTTACAATTTCTAATCAAAACTCCCTCTCAACTTCAAAGACAAATTTTTGCAATTTGAATTGCATAGTTTTCACCTTTTGCAAGGTGGCTTTCACACAGTTGAGTAGGCTACTATTTTCAAAGGATTTCCATTTGATAGCATACACACTAGCCCAAAGGTAGCCCTTTCCTTCCACTATTTATTTTTCATTTTGTGTCTGTGCCATTATCTTTTAAGGCCTTTTCTTTTGGTCCTTTGATTTTTTCAACCTCAATCAATCTTTCTAGCCATAGACTTATTTGATGCATAAACATAAAATCACTAAGTCCAAACTATCTACAAGGAAATCTCATACAAGAAGATATGCAAGACTAAACACTATGAGATCACAAGTAAATTGAAAGATTGAATGTATTCAAGTCAATAAGACTAAGTGAAGATAATGATAAACTAAATGCATCTCTATTCACTTTTCTTTTTAAAAAGGAATGGGATTACCATTAGCAACAAAAATGAAAGAAAAATATTTTTGGATTATTGACTTCACAAAGGTATGAAATGCACCTAAATATGAAAGATAAAAAATCCACTAAAAATAGAAAACAAAAAGAAATCCATAGACTTAGAATAGATGACTAACATAAGGCTCACCTAAATTATGAAAAAGACTCAACTTACTCAAGGATGATTTTCAACCAAAAAAATGGAGTAAGATGTGACAAAGCAATTTATAGGGACACTCTAGGGTGAGAGTGAAAAGTAGAAATTGCTAAAGTATCTCTTAGTTATCTAAGAGATGAATTTTCTCTTCCTGATGAAGAAGTAAATTTTGAAGTGTGACTTGCACATTCTTTCGGAAGACCTTTCAATTTATCCTTCCTCACCCAAATTTGGCTTACAATTTTTCTTGGTGTAGGAGAGACGTTTTGAGTCTTTTCTTTACCTCCAACCTTAGAATGTGGAATAACATTAGCCTTTTGAAGGTTGGAAATTTGAATGGTCCTTTGAACCATGCTCCTTGATTTTTGAATATGTGTATTCATTTGTTGTTTCAGGGTAGTAATTTTCAATTTGTGCTCTAAGTTCATGGTGTGAGATTTGGTTTGCTTAGTCTTAGTAAACCCACAGTTCCTCCTAGAATGCCCATTAACCATGTAATAAGAACAAAACAATGATCTTGTTTGTGGTTTGGCTTGTGGTCTAGATTAAGGTTGTGAAAGAAAATATGCTTGAGGCTTTGGTTGTGGTTGGTTTTGCCTATTAGTTTTAGGTGGTTTAACACCTTTAGATTTTGTGGACACAAACACAACTGGTTTGAGTGTGGGAGATTGACTTGAAGTGAATGTGGAAGGCTTGTTCTTATCCGAGAATTTGTCATAGCCTAAGAAATTTCTATCATTCTTGATTTGGATGGTATTAAGCATTTTAGAAAGCTTATTTGACCGATCCTCAAGTTTGACTATTACATTCCTAGCTTGTGTGAGTTGTTCACTAAGAGAGTGAAGTTTGGAATTCAATTCCTTCTTTTCAACCTCACAAGCATCTAGGGATGCCTTAAGTCCTCTTACCTCAATAACCAACAAATTTCTCTTATTTTTTAAGGTTTCAACCTTTTTCAAAAGAGACAATTTATCCTTATTTAGTTGATTCAATAAAGATTGATCAACTACTAAAGCACTCTTCACTTTCTCACATGACTTGAGTTTAGTGATAAGCTTCATGTTAGATTTCTTGAGATTTATTGATTCATTGAATAGCCTTTTAAAAGCAATCTCAATATTATCTTCTTCTTCACTCTCATTATCACTAGACAAAAGCTTTTTGTTGTCCTCATGATCTTTATCCTCAATGGATGAGGATCATTCACGGACATTGGTGATACTTGTGAAAGCCAATAATTGAATTTCCTCAGCTTTATCTTCTTCATCAATATCCTTATCTCCTTTTATTCTCTTCATCCTCTTCAGAAATAGATGATTTCATTGCCTTTCTATTTCTAGAATTTCCCTTTCTCTTGTTAGGGCAATTGGCCGCTAGGTGCCCAAAATTATGGTAATCATAGCACTCAATAGGTTTGGAGGAGGATTGTGATTAAGGTCTTCTTCTATCACTACTAGAAGAAGATTTTTGGACTTTGCCTCTTGAAGAGTTAGAATCTCCTAATGATCTTTTACTTGAGCTTTAAGATCCCTTAGAGTTAGGCATTCTAACCTTGAGGTACTTGTTAAACCTCCTAACAAAAAAAGCTAAGTCTTCATCGTTCATGGACTCGGGGTCAACCTCTCAATCTCCTTCACTTTCTACTTGTGTTTATTTTATGGCAAGGCTTTTAGCCTTCTCTTTTTGCCTTAAAGTCAGCTCAAAAGTTTGAAGTGACCTAACTAACTCAACAACAAAGATAGAGTCCACATCCTTAATTTCCTCAATGGCGGTGACCTTGGGTTGGAATCTATCCAGGACAAACCTCAATATCTTATTTACTATCATGGTCCTTTCAACCTTCTCAGCTAGGTTAAAGGATAAGTTTACTATCACTTAATCTAGCATAGAACTCGACAAATGTGTTTGAATCCTCCATACGTAGTGACTCAAACCTAGATGACTCAAACGTAGTGACCCAAATGTGTCCGAAGCTTAGACTTTTTTACCACTGATGTATCCTCATAGGTAGTCTCAAGGATGTACTAAGCCTTCTTGGATGGCTCACAAGCCATGATGCAAGCCTTTGGTGTTGAATCCACTCATCCTTAACTCTAACTCATTCCAAGTGTTTGAAGGTTTAGGTACGGATGGGATGTCTATAGTGGTGATTGTGATCGGAGTAGTCCCACCTTTTTGGATGGTGAGCCAAACTCACTTATCCATGACTCTTAAGAATGTTCTCATACGAGCTTTCTAATAAGCATAATCAAAGCCATCAAATAGGGGTGGTCAAGAGATCGAACTGCCCTTTCTTAACCCTTCCATGGTTCACACTAGGGATATCAATCAATTGCATTTGAAGAAAGGCTCGAATATCATTTTGTTATAAACTTAGGTCCCGGTGTGAAACTAACCTAGAAGGGCAAGGGGGTTGAATAGGTATGCTCAATTTTTCAACATCTCCATTTCTTCAACCACGACACAACCAACTACTTCAAATGGAAAATAAAGGAATTGTAACTACAATGTATATTCAACTAATGTATACAATTCTATCAATTATCCAAAGCCATTCAAATATGCAATTATATAGTGTTGATCAATATTATTTAACTAAGCCTAATTGATTCACAAGTTCAATTTAGATATCAATTTATCAATTCAACTCAAATTCAACTATGTAATCAATCAACGATTCACCAATTTAATTCATAATTCAATTCACCCAATTGAGGTTTTTAATTATCAATTCAATATTCTATGAACATAATTATGGAAACCTAAATTGTCAAGTAAGTGGAAGAAATTATATCTAGCAAATTATGAATTGTAAACACATAGAGAGAAAAAAGTGCAAACAACAATGATGACGGATATACCACCTTGAAAAACTATCCTTGATGGAAAACTCCAGAGCTGGCCAATGCTTGGGGAAGCAATTCAATATGATTGAGATTGAATTACACGTAAACTTGACACAGTCTAAGTACCTCTAGCATCGTTCTACACATTCACGCTGTCCACTTCCCTTGAAACCACAAGCTCCTCATAGATAAATTTTTAATACAATTGGATCCTCCTTTGGTCTCGGACTCCTCTAATGGGACGTCTCACAATTGTGAATCCATACAACCTCGGTATCTACCGATTGCTCAACGCAGAATCCTTAAGCATGAAATTTCTTTTTTAATGGTGAGAATGTGAATTGGGGGCTCTTTGATATGATTAGGATCATGTAAAATTGATCGAAATCAATCAGTGAAGTTAATAGAGAAAGGCATGATATGCAACATATATGAAGTTCTTCAAAGGAAGCTCTTAGATCTAGCAATTCTAGGGCACTCACAATGATGAACTCTCAATGCTTTGTTTTCTCTATTCTCTTTTTGCACAACTCTGAATTTTCATGTATTTATTTTGTGAAGATTAGATCTCAAACAGTTTGAAAAAATATTTTTACATAGTGCTCATTTGAATAAAGATAGCTCGTTCGAATGACCAGCTTATTCGTTCAAATGAACATGGAACGAGTTTCAAACGAGAAAAACTTTGAGGTTCCAGCTTTTTGTTTGAATTCAAACCTTTCGAACAAATGAGAGCATACAGACACATGAAAATGTGTAATTCTTAGACTGCTTTAATGATACATGGGTTACTAGAATGAATAAAAAAAATTAGAAAGGGGGCAAACTTAACATTATTGGATGCTCTGGACCTAATGGTAAGGTCTAATTGAGTATTCGAGTACCCGAACATGGTCCCACGTGAAAGAGAAAAATTATGAAAATGCCCATAGACCTAAAGTAAGCTACATAAAGGCTAATTAGGATCCGGAAGAGGCTAAATTTAGTATCTTCGACATTCTAGACCTAACAGTGATGTTCGTTTAGGAAAAATAGAACATTGAAACAAACTAAAATATGATGAACACGTCCTTAAGACTTAATTAAGCTAACAGAAGAGTATAAGACATAAAGAGGAACCCATATCAATGTTTATAGAGGCCTCTGAGTCCAAAAATAGCTCCATTTAAGATAGTTGGGTACTAAAAGCACTACATAAGAATAGTAAAATCACCAAGCTACCCCTACAGCTTAATTAAGCAATCAGATGAACTTAGAAAGTAAAAGAGAGACATATATTATGACTAAAAGACCTTCCAAACTCAAAGATAAAGTCCGATAAGATGAACGAAGTACCAAACAGTAGAAGACACAAAAAAGGCAAATGACTAAAATGCCCCTAGAGGTTAAAATAAGCCACATGATGAACTAAGAAGTATTAAGAACCCTAATTAAGGACCATAAGGGAATCTTAACTAGTAAGACTAAGTACATTAAGTAAGCAAATATTAAGTCGAGTATATATACAGATATAGTACCAATGTATTCTGATCCATGCTTTAGGATCACCGATAAAGAAATAAAGATAAGAAGAATGTCAAGACAAGTTAAGTAAGCAAGTAACTGTGGACTCTGGACCATAGGTGAGTAACCCTGAACCTTGAAATGAAGATTTTCCATTAAATACAGTTCTTACAGTTTTACGATACCACATGGAGTACCTTTACAGTCTTATGAAATTATATGAAATGTTCTAACTACATGATAGTTTTTAAAATACAATGATTGATATTTGAATTGCATGCTTTTAAGTAGCATCTTTATAAATGCTTATTAGCATATCTTCAAATGATTTATATGAGATGGATAACTTAATGAAAAGTTTTGCAAGCATGATTTAACATGAAACTATATGCCTTACAATGTTTTCAGTTCATGATCAATAGTCATGCCCGGGTAGAGGGTTAAGCCAGGCTATGTAGGTATAAAGCTCTAGATTACACTTAGTTGCCCAGGTGACTATACATGACAAAATCAAATAGCCACCTAGGTGGTTATACAAGAAAATATTAAAAAAAGGAAAATTGGCATATACATTATTTCATCGCTCAGTTTCAACTATTGTTTTACCTTGCAAAACTATATGGCAAAAGAATCTGCATTTTCTTAAGTGCCTTGCAATCAGTTATATGAATACGTTTTAAGAATTCTAGTAGCTTTTGATACAGCTCTTTGAACTGCTATCCATGAAATTCAATAAGGAGTTATGAAAGCCATGTTTACAAAATTCATAAATATTTTTAAATGTTTATCAAAGTTTATGAAAGCCATGAATGTTTACGAAAGTCATAAATTTTTTGAAATGTTTATGAAAGTATATGAAAGCTTATGTAAAGCCACGTAAAGTATTAAAAAGGGGTTTTCTAGAAACCCACGATAGGGAACTTGCGTTATTCACGAGCTTTTCATAAAGTTCACAGGTTTCATCCTATGTATTTTCAAGAAGGACTAAGAAGCTATAAATCCAGATGATAGTGAGCTATGATGAATAGAGACTATAGCTAGAAGAGGATTAGTATCCCAGTTATGGAAGTGCCAACCTGAGGTGGCAAATACTAGATTATTGTGACAATTTAGAATAAAAATAAAATGTGAATTAAATAATAGCCAGACACTTATGTGTATTGTGATGTTGGGCTCATATTATTGCAACTCTAATGTAACGTTACTTATGTTCTACTGAGTGTGATTACATTTAAACAAAAATTTTTTACAGAATCAGATTTTTGCTACAAGTTTTATATGACTGAATGCAATCTACTTGGTTATGTAAAGAGGCCTTCGGTTAAACATGTCATCAATATGCTAAAAAGAGTTAAACGTATTGACGAGGTGTCTAATTGGCTGGTCATTATCCCTAATATATATAGGGTGGTATCTAAGACATGACATATGAGACTCTAGCTTAAATGTTATTTGACTCATGTGGTTGGTTACCTCTTTCGTCAGTCACGGGTTCGGGCAACGAGACTCTAATTTGAGAGTTTTACTCGAACCTTGATTCTCGTGATGATCGGGGAACCTACCTAATGATAGTTTGCGATTTCTCTTTTTCTCTCACTGTAGACATGATTGTTGAAACTCTTGGCCTACCCATAGTTGAGCAGCCAAGCTTTCCATTCCCTCATGGTGCTATACTTCCATTTGCTAATCTTATCACATCCATCCTCCATGTCGATAGTTCGATAGTCATCACCACGAGGGGTGCCACCTTAGAGCAAGGTTATCTATATAAGGGTTATCGTATCCTCAATCTTATCGTGTAGCATATTACATTCAGTTAGCCACACGAACATGCTGACTCTCTCCCATGCCACTTTTCTGTATGCCATCAGTGCTACCAGACCGATCGATGCTCCATCGTATATTATTAGAGTCATCGATTCCTCCACCATTGGTACTAGACGCACCGCATCTTTGTCATTCAACAACTTAATCACTAGGATTTGTGCTGCACAATAGGTACATTTCTACACTATTGACATACTCATCCTCCCACCTAGTCTATTTACACGATAGACACTAGCCATCTCCAGAGGACATGACATCGCTCTTCCTAATGAGGACAATGTTGATGATGAAAATCATGAGGCCTAGCAGCCACCGACACCATAATAGCAGCTGCATCCATAGCCACCGCAACAGTAGTCCAGAGATCAGATTCATATTGAGGACTTCTTTGTTGACCAGAATCCCTTATAGTTTTGTACCCCATTGGGTGAAGACTTTCATGTGTCAGTAAGAGCCTTTTTATCTACAACTAGTCATTTGATCTCAAGAAATGAGTTACAGGATTGACTACAGCTACATCATGATCAGATCACTACTAACATTGATCAGAGGCTAGAGTAGCACTATCTCGAATATGATCAAACTACTTTGTGCCCATGATTGAGGTGTTAACCCATCTTCGATAAGCCATACAGGGGTTGACAGAGGCTCTTGCAAGTGTCTTTCCTCCTCTGCCACCACCTGGAGATGATTAGTGATGAGTGTTTTTGTAGTGAGGTTTTCCTGTATATCTTTCTACTCATCATCTACATGTACATATTTTGTTTAACAATTTTTCCCTTATGACTTCTTGTTTTATCTTTTGGGGATTGATGATCAACTTACTGTGTTGCTATGATATAATTGATATTTTTCTTACTTAGGTCATTTGTATTGAGCATATAACGAGGGAGAGTAGTATATAATTTTTTTTTGCATATGTATGAGATAGATTAGAGTCACTTTGTCTTGTCCAAGATTTGATTTGATTCCATATGGTTACCATGTTTACTGTACCTTGTCTTACAATGATATTCATCTATTTGTGTGATCTCATTGGATTTATTTGATATATCTGTATTGATGTGATCTCACGTGGTATAATTGAGTTTGTTGTGCATGAAATAGGTTGGCTACTTGTTGAGCAATGCTAAGTGATTTCTCTAGTATAGGATACTAAGTTAAAATGTATAATTTCCTTCTATTTGGATCTTAGTTGGTTATATATTTTGGTGTATTGTATTATTGGACTATTTTACGTAGTTTTATCATGGATTGCCAAATGGGGAGTTTGTTAGGACCAAAGGGTTCGATATTTAATTGGTTAAATCTGGTTTGACAAAACATTCTTTAGGTGTAATCATTACATAAGTGCTAAGAGTGAGTACCTCAATGCCCATTCTACTCCAAGATTGTCTAAGAGACATTATAGTGTATATATACCAATTGGTTTGGTTCACGAAGGGTATATTGGACTTTTGTTTTGATTTGGATCTCACACACTCACATATTTTATGCATTGCATATAGTTTTTATCATAACATCATGTGTGTGTTACACTTTTGATTGTGAAGCAATTTTCCCAAAACTATTTCTTAAAAATCTAAGGGAAAATTATGTTCATAAGACAAGCAAAATAAGCAACTCTCTGTTGCTCATTCAAACGAACAATCGAAGTTCATTTTCATTCATATGAAAAGCCTATATCAAACGAAGTGCTACAATCTCAGAATTTTGCTCGTTTGATATCTGTTCCTTGTTCATTCGAACGAGTAATGGTTTTTTTGAACGAGTAATGGTTCATTTGAATAAACCCTAGGCGAAAAGCATATTTATAATCTGTTTTGAAACTCATTTTGGATTGAACAAGTTCATTATGAAATTTTAGGAAAATTCAATTGAGAGCAGTGAAAAATAGAGTAAGAGAGATTTCAATTGTGAGAGCTAAATTCTTGAGAGATCAAAAATCTTTCATGAGAAATGAATCATAATTTTTATTCATACATTTCTCTACTTTCATTCATTGATTGATTTATGTCATCCATTAGATCCTAGTCATATCTAAGAGCCTTTTGTTCATGTCAATTTCACAATTGATGAAAAATTGAGTTCAAGCTTGAGGATTCGACATTGAGCGATCGGTGGACACCGAGGTTGTGAGGAATTACAATTGTGGAGTGGCTAGATTAGAGGATTTTGAAACTGTCGAGGATTCCAGTTGTATGAAGATTCTGGCAATGAAGAGCTCATGGATTCAAGAGGAAATTGAAAATGTGATAAGGTAGAACAGAGCTTGAGGCGTAGAGTTCATTCGTAGATACGTTGTAATTCAATTTCCATTAAAGTGAAAGTCTTCCTTGAGCATTGGTTTGGCTCCAGAGTTTTACTCCAAGGATTGCTATCCTTGGTGGTTTCTCCGTCGTCAATCAGTTTAGAAATCTCTCAATCACTTCATCTCTTTCAATTTAAAAATTTATTTGTTTGAATGGTTCTGTTAGATATTGATATTGATATTAATAATAAGTTTTCATGAATTTCATAATTAAGCTCTAATTTGATTAATTGAAAACTTAATTGAGCAATTGAAATTGTAAATTGAATTGAATTGACATTTGATCACTTAGTTAAATTTTACATTGAATTGATTAAATTGAATATAAAATTGAACTAGTTAATCAATTAGGTTGTTGTTGATAGGTTTGTCTCTTTGAAAATTTCTTGTCTTTACAATGGTGGAAGGGCTTATATGTTGGATTAATCACATTGAGTGATTTTGTTATTGTGGCATCGTTATTGTAGACAAGACATGTAATTAACAATTGAGAAATTTTTAATTCTAGAACTAACCTATTCAACCCCTTTTAGGTTTAATTTACACTTTGGGACCTTAAGCAATATCCTAGTGGTATCCATCTATATCAAATTTAAATTTATATAAAATATAAGTTAAGTAAGGCTTGATTTGTAGGTGTTTTTGGATACAAGGATTAAATCTTAGTATACCCTACGATATACATGGATGATGTATATGATTATTAACATGTTTAAATGCTTTACAATTTTATTTCTCATATTTGAATGATTCATTTATGTGAATGGATGTGTAATACCCCAAAAATCTGACACGGCTTACAGTGTACACGGATCTAATAAATATAAATTACGTGACGCTAATGATTTAAAATAACTCAAAATACAGCAAGTCATGAGTGAATTAATTATTAAAAAAATATAAAAATAAATAATTAAGATAATTGAGCCTCGGCTTTATGGTAAATGTACTGGCATTTTGTAATATAATATTTTATGAAATAAAATATTAATACGGTAAAAATAAATACACATAGCAGATTGTATATATAAGATTATATATATACTATAGAATATTATAATCTAAAAGCTTCCAATGGAAGCAACTAGAAACCGAAATAAGAAAAGAAAAGAAAGCAAATGAGGTAGCCATGTTGGGCACGTGAGAGGCATATATTATATATATAGGTATATAAAAAAAAAAAAAAAAGGAAGGAAGAAGCTTGAAGCTTCTAGAGCACCGATTGCTCTATTTAGTAAAACAGAGAAAAGTAATATAAGCCGCCAGAATGAGAGAGGAAGTCAGTTGGTAGGAAAATTGGAGATGAAGAGAGAATTCTCTATTGGTGCAGCTGATATATATCTGTGTGTGGGTGTTAAACGAATCAAGAAAGAGTGCAAAAATTGGAGAAGTTGCGGTAGGGGGATGGATGTTGGAAGACCTAATGCCATCGCTGTGATGAAATTGGAAAAAGGAAATTTCAGCAACGAGTTGGTGCAGGGAAAATTGATTTAGCCGAAACCAGTAGCAAAAAGTGTAGCGGTACAATAGGTAATGTGTGTGTATGCGTGTAATGGTACGGCAAGTATATGTGGGTGTATATGTGTAGCGTGCAGGAAGGATGGCTACTTCAATCAGTTCAGGCATTGGGTTTCTTGTGTGTGGAGGTTGCGGTCTTATGGCTCGGAATTGCATGTGATGTTGCGGTTTTTTTTTTGGGTTCCCCTGTTCTGCGCTTTCAATTGAGAACATGGGTTGTTTATGGAGATTGTTCTGAATAACTGGTGAGGAAAATAAATTAAGAAAGATAGTGAGAAATAGAGGAAGTGAAGGGCAGTAGCAGTGGAGCAGTTGGGTGCCACAGAAGTAGGGACGTTGGAGGCTTGGGGTTTGATTTAATCACTCTAAGCAGCAATAGCTGTTGAATAGTGATCTGATTGAGGTTAGGTGATGGAGATTTTGGCAGTAGATGATGAGACGCCGAACAGAGTCTATTATAGACAGTCTCAAATTCAGGTTGGAGTTATTGATTAATTTGTTGAATAGATTTTTCTTTGAATGGACCGATGATGGCTGTAGCAGAGATGATGACCGAGATTCAAACCGTGTCAAGAATCGGGATTGTTGGTTAGGTTTTTGCGGCTGGTGTTATGGGTTTCTGTTAAAGTTTTAAGCATTTTGGGTCTCTTGGAGTATTCTGACAGTAGTGAAACTGAAATGGCAGAGCAACAGGTTGAGGTATATATATGTGTAGGTATGGGTGCCACAGAACTGCTAGATTGGGTGATTTGAAGGTAGCAGTTTTACGGGATAGATGAAACTGCAATGAAGCTTTAAATTATGCAAACAAAGAGCAGAAATTCAAATTTCAGAGACGTAGCTATTGGGCGTTGAATCTGGTATACCAACACATTGTTCTTGTTCATTATAGAGATACTAATGAGGGAAGGCACAGTTCTGTATTCCTTTTACACTTGTTAGCAGCATTCCCCTCTACTTTCAGTCAGAGTCCCAACTCTTATACTGCTCAACATCCAACTTTTATAGGAGTCATTAGTGAATTATATGAACCATGTCAGAGCCTTTCGAGTCTAGGCTCTATAGAAGTTAGCTTTGATGTGGTCATCAAGAGTAATGGGATGGATGTTGCTAAATTATAAGCTGTAGAGTCAGCTACAAGCTGACAGGAGGTACCAAAGAGAAACTCGATTCTCATATTAGTGGTGCGAGACAGCTAGGACACAGGATGACACCAAGCAAGCAGAGAAGTTATTGTTCGTTCATCTAGAGGGTTGACTGAGCCTGGAACTTTATTCAAAAACTTAATGGCCATTCTTCGGGATGTTGTTATCTGTTATGATGGCACGGTGAGAAATGTTACAGAAAGAGGGAAATCGGTAACTAGAATTATGATTCCCAGATTGCCAAGTGAATCTGATGGTACCAACATCAGGTGATTGTTTCTTCTACATCTCTACTCCTATGCTAATTTAATATTTGTTAATAAGATGCTAAATTGTAACTTGCCATGATCCTTAATACTTGTGACATCTTTTATGGTTTTGGGGTTGATAGTTAATAATAAATAATTTAGTTTTGTGCTCAAGCTATGGCGAAATGGTAATGCCTTGCATAAAAATTAAATAGATGCTTCATAGATAACGGTAGAGTCCAAATGACTTATATCATAACCCCGATAGCTACTAAGCTTAATTAAGGAATATAATAGTCTTAGTTGAAACCTAGTGAGAGGATAGCAGATCATTAAACTATCTTAGGCGATCCGATAGACGTCTAAGGTGATGAATAATATATGAATGGTTAAATTCTGACCTGTTTGTAATTAATGATGATTATTCAGGATGATGATTATTAAGGATATGTATGGAGATACGTAACGCATCTGGGGGATATCTGTGAGATAAGCATAAGTTTGTGAGTAACTCGGACTCCTGACTTGGTGTATATTTTCTGTATACTAAGCTGCTTTATATGCTGAACTGTTTTATACACTGTATTGTTTTAATGCACTTGCTTTCATGCATATTCCTTGTATTGTACTACATCTGGCATGATTCTATCTTGTTTCTTGATATCTCTTGTTCTGATTTTGTTGGAGTCTATTGTTCTAACTTGTCTACGCTATTGGAGTCTGATTCGTGTTTATCTTGTCATGTTGAGTCTTGGGCCCCTCGGGATTGAGTATATCAGTGGATGGATGGCTGGCTCTGTGGGACGCCCAGAACTCAGCATCCGCTCAATCCTGTCTGTTCCGCTTAATACCGACCCCAGCCGGAGGTGTGCGATATGAGGCCCTCCATGTGAGGGGGTGGATGGGAAGTAATGCCATCCCACATCGCCTGGGGAAGGTTCAGGCACTTTGAGTTGTATCCGTTCTATCGAGCTGTATCCGTTCTATTTGATCTGTATCTGTTCTACTTGAGCTGCATTGTTCTATCTGAGTTACATTTGAGCATGCATATATATATATATGAACTGGTTTTGAAACCCATGGCAAGAACCTATGTTACTCACTGAGCTTGTTTAAGCTCATTCCATTTATTTAACATTTTTCAGGATACATCTCCATTGGACTAGAAAGCACAAGGATATGTCACTAGTGGATTGAGAGACATTCCCAAGTGAGGATCTAATGGCAATAATATATGGAGACTTGGGTTCTAATAGATTGATTCTGACTATTCAGGTGAGTGTGATGATATAAATGACTTTATTCATATGTAATAGATGTGTAGGGACATGGCTCATGGTAATGGTACTCTGGAGGAATTTGATATGCTCTGTGTTATATATTTGTTATAGATTTGCTCTGTGCTCTGTGGCTTAGAGTTATTAATTGGATGATTGTAGACTTGCTCTGTGGTACATACTTCTAATTGTGGTATATTGATGAGTTGCATTCCCGAGATAAAAAGGTTTTAATTTCCGCTGTTCTAACCCTACATTTGAAATGCAATTCATCGTAAGGTTCAGAAGATTGCCTTTGGTTGGTCGCATTGTCAGTCGGAGACTGACAAGGCGGCTAACTGGCATCACATCTTTCGCATCCGCGTAGGGTGGGGTGCGGGATGTGACAGGATGTATCTTATCTATCATGGTTGATCACTAGAAATTATGTAATAAATTTGGTTTTGAGGCAACTGTGAGAGCAAGTTCCATTGGTTTCCTTGACTTTTTTATTTTTTTATTTTTTTATTTTCTTCTAGATTTGATGTAAACTCACTCATGTGGGTATAAGTTATTCATGTAAATAAATTTTTATTTTACTTCAAGAATGAAGAATTTACTACAAAGTGGATGACATCAAAATGATCAAGAAAGACTCAAGTCTACCAATTTTAGTTACCTTGCAGGTTTGGCCATGAGAGATATGAGATTGTTTTCATTCTTATTTTTAGATGCATGTGTTTTCTTTATGCTTGAAATAATAATGCATGATATTTTATTTTTGTTAATAAATATTATTTGTGATCCATGAATAGGTAGGTCTCATGTGTTAATAATATCGATTTTATTTTTTTAAATGGAAACATATTTGGATTATTATTAATACATAAGATATTTATTTATACATGAGATGCATAATAAATAATGAAATATTTAATTATACATGAGATATGTAGTAGGACCCTCAATTTACAAAATCAAGTGGGAGAGGGGTTATTTATGAAAGGTCTCACGGTTTTCCATCATCGATACATAATAAGACAAAAGTAGGCACCTTGTGTTATCTTTGAGTGGCCTCCACATGGAGGGTGCTTATTTTTATTGGCTACAAGTATGGACCTCTTAGGATAGAATTGGGAGAGACGTTGTGTGGGTGATCTCCCCATGGAAACACTGCTCAGAATGGTTGTCTTTTAATTTGAGATGATGGTATACACTTGATCAAGAGGAAATAGTATTCTCCCTACATAGTTTATTGTTTTCTTTTGAAGACTAAAGAATATTGGAAGCTATGATTTTATTTTACATAAGATGTCTAGGTAATAAGATCATATAAGATATGAAGTTGGGCTATTTGGTTACAGCTATGGGAAATTAAAATTGGGGTGGTCCTAACCCAACCGTGGATAAAGGGGGATTAAGAGGGTTATTTGATTCCAGTTTAATAGGAAGCTTGGACCAGTCGGTTCAATGGAAATGTGAACCGGTCCAGGGTTTTGACTTAGGAACCCACTAGTTTAGTATTAAATTTAAAAATAATTAAGTTGGAACTTTTAGGAATTCTGATTTGACCCCCAAACTTTTATAAATTCTGTTGTGGCCCAAATTTTGAAAAATTAATTCAAATGAGCCCTTGGAAAATAATAAATTAATAAAATAATTTATTTAATTATTTTATTTATTAGGTAAAATTACTATTTTACCCTTGGACACTAAATGAGTCAAACGAAGTCCAAAATAAATAAATGAATAATATATTTTTTCTATTTCAGGGATTCTAAACTCAACGGTGGAGTCCGATTTGTGAAATTAAGTCCCAAAAATTAGAGACACGTAAATGATAAATGACTGTATTGGCCCTAACGATACCCTGGGCTAATTAAAAATGAAAGATAGCACATTTTAATTATGTCGGACACTCTGGACTCAATGGTGGAGTTCGTATTAGCAAACTAGGTACCGAGAAATGCGACCCATGAAAGAGTAAAATTACCAAGATGCCCCTGGTACAGTACGAAGCTCAAATAAAGTCCAAATTGGACGAAATTGATACCAATGGAAGCCCAAATGACTATGAACTCACATATGTGACTAAATAATAATTCAGGGTCAAAATATCATTAAATAGGAAATGACCAAAATACCTCTGAGAATAGAAACTACAAATTAAAGGCCGAATAAGGGCCAATCTGCCATGATTAATTGTCATAAGTATAATGATATAAATTAAGGGGCTAAACAAGACTCCGGAACAGTCAACGTATAAAATAAGAAATGACCGATGTGTCTCGATGATCAAAAACAGATACCAAATGAAGCCTGAAAGACTTAAAAATTTATGCATAAGACATGACGAATAATCTAAGGACCACGATAGGGTCCGGGGCAGAAATGATAAAATTATTGTTTTGCCCCTAAGGTTAAATACGTGATTAATTGATACCGAACGAAGTCCAAATGACTTGATTACAATCCTAATAGCTATTAAGCCTACTTAAGGAATTTAATAACACAAGTTGAAAACCAATGAGTGGGTAATAGGCCGATAGACCTAAATAGGCCATCTAATAGATTCCTAAGATGATGAATAAGACATGAATGGGTGAATTCTGATATGTCTGTGATTAATGATGATTATCCAGGATATGCAAGGATGTGCCTGACGTATCTGAAAATTATCAAAATATCTGAGATAAGCGTAACAGTTTGTAAGTAAAACCTGAACTTTGTTATGTGGTCTTTCCTTAGCCATGTCACATTTCTTTCTTCATGCTGCCACCATGTACTCCATTATCTGATATGTCTTGATCTCTACAATTGATATTGTTCTATCTTGTGGACTTGATGAGTGATTGCATGTCGATACCCTGATATGATTTATATGTATTTCTTTGATGCTTGAATACTAAACAGTACATGTTATATGATAAGAAAAGTATTACTACACAACTTGTGAAATTATCTATGCATGACCTGATTTTACCCGTGGTAGTACTTGACTCGTTACACATTTCAGCCCTTAGGGGCAAGATGCTGACAGTCTACACGTGGTTGTGAACGTCACATCGCACGACTAGGCTACACGTGGGTGTGAACGTCACTTCACACGATCGACACGTAGTCATTCAAGGCATGACGTATTACTTGAGTCCTAGAGGACACGAAAAGTTGATAGCGTTGTGCTGTAAGCATGAAAGGGTATGTTGGGCCTTGACAGATAGCATCTAATAGACAGTTTCCTTTTATCTCTCATATGATATGCTTTTGGTTTTCAATGTGTTATATACCTTTGAGCATCGTTGATATCGTATTCCTTGGATTCTCGATATGCTTGTGAGCTATTCCTTGGAATACCCGTTGTTGTACTATTTGATATGATGACATGCCTATATAGACGTTTTCTGACTTCGGCAGCATATTATTTGGCTATTCCTTGTTGTTGTTTTGTGTACTCATCTTGGAATATGCCTATCGGACCTGAGGGTCATTTCTATCAATTTATACATTGGGGACTGGCTATTGTGACTTTTATCATGTCTTCTGTTCTGACATACATTGATATATCACATTCTATTGGTATTTGCTCATACCTACTTCTTGGACTGATCTTGACCCATGACAGAGGAAGGGACTTTACTTACCGAGCTTTGTTAGCTCACCCCTTATTTAAAACTATTTTTCAGGTAGCTTATGATGGATGATATGCAGTGAGATAATTAGTGGAACTAGTGAAGCATAAATGATTTGCACTGACGAGATGAACTCCAAGTCAAGTTGACTACGTACTCTGTACGGTTAAGTTCACAATTGTATTATAATGTTACATCATTAGTGATGAGGTTAGCCTAGTATGTTGGTTCATTATGATTAAATTGTACTTGGAGATATTTTGATTGTTGATCATTGGGGATGAGTTTGATCAGCTGAAATGTATTGGTGTAACTTCCGCCTTAAGTAATTCATTGATATAGAATAGATACATTGGGGCATATATATTTGATGCTCTAGAGATATTTGGTGACTGATTCTAGACATGTTCAGATGTATTTGGATGAGTTGCATTTATGAATTAAAAATGTTTTTAATTTCCGCTGCTTTGACCCTACATTTGGAATTCAATTCATTTTTAAGTTCAGAAGTTGCCTTTGGTTGGTCGCATTGTCGGTGGAGAAAACCGGTAAGGTGGTCAACTGGCATCACGTCCTCGGGATCCGCATAGGGTGGGTTTTGGGTCGTGACAGGTTGACTTGGTCTAAATTAAGTGAAATAGAAAGGAACTTGGATATAATACTCACTACTGAGGGGTATAACTATGTGCTTACTACGGATTGCCCAAATCTTCCAGGCGCTAATGCACCCTAATAAGATATTGACCGCTATGATAAGTGGGTCAAGGCTGATGAGATGGCACGTTGCTATATTCTGGCTTCGATGTCAAGTGTGTTATAACATCAATATCAAACTTTCTAGAGTACTAAGGATATGATCCTTAACCTCAAGGAGATGTTTAGGGATCAAGGGTGTCTTGCTAGGTAGACTGTTATGAAGGCTCACATGAATACTAAGATGGTAGAGGAAACTCAAGAAAGATAACACGTTTTAAAAATAATCAATTTTTTTAAAATGTACTAGATGTTCTAAGAGCTGAAATTAATGTTGAGTCCTAGGTTGATATTATCATTGAGTCACTACCTGACTCTTTTAATAAGTTTAAACTTAATTACAATGTGAATAAAATGAATTTGACTTTACCTGAGCTTCTTACTCTTTATAAGCAGCGGGGGGTATTATCAAAATCCATCATAGTGCTCATGTGACTATAGGTTTTTCTTCTAAGCCTAATCTTAAAGGAAAGAGCAAGGGAAAGAAGAAAAAGAACCCCAAAAACTCCAAAGGAAATATGGGTCCTAAAAGGGGTATAAGCGAAGGAAAGAAAAGGGAAAATCCAAAGCCCAAAGGAAAATGTTTCCATTATGGGCTTATGGGGTATTAGAGGAGGAATTGTCCTAATTATCTAAATAATAGGAGGAACTATGGTGTAATCAAGTCACTATTCATTAAAGTAAGATACATAGGGGGTATTTCAGATTTCTGGTGTATTAACTCTGGTGCAACTAATCACATATGTAATTTGTTGTACAAGTTTGAGGAGACTAGGAAGCTAGGTGATGACGAGATTACCTTACACTTGGGAAAAGAAATGAAGGTTGCTATAGTGTTTGTATGAGATATATGACACTGAGAACAATTATTCTTAGAACTTACCACTTAAAAGAAAAGTTTCTTTTACTAATTCAACTTATCTTTGGCATTTGAGGCTAGGTCATATTAATATAGATACGATTTGGGTCACATCCTTAAAACCCATCCTATGTAGATTAGAGGATGTGAGAGACCTTAACTAAAATTCATACAAATACACTTCACAACAAACTTAAATATTGCACCAGAAGCAATCACGCATGTTACATTTATCCTTCAAGTATCTAAATAAGATAGAAATTATTTTTTTTGAAACATTCCATCACTTACATCAAGTTTGAATATTTCACAACATTGGTCCTTGCTAATTCCTGATCACATCAACTATGGGTCCCATACCCTACATTCACATCTCGTACATATCTAAACTTTATGTTTACGCTAACTATGAGTCCCATACCTCACATTCACAACTAAACTTCATACTTACACTAGCTATGAGTCCTATACCTTACATTCACATCTAAACTTCATACTTACGCTAACTGTGAGTCACATACTTGTAACACCCCAACCCAATTTGATTGGGGTTGTTGCAGAATCAAAAAATACAAATCTATAGTCCAATATTGGATTTCACCAAATAGGAAATTTATGTAATGTATCAAAAGTTATAATAATGGAAAATCTTTTTGAAGCTATGAAGCATTATATATAGTAATAAATTAAAGTTAAGAATATGACCTAATCACATGCAAACTTAACCAAACCACGGTTAATAAGGTAATTGTATATATGTGGACAATGATAGTGTGTGAACAATACCTGCACATGAGATTGAATAGAGTGTGCAATGATGTGTGCATTACTGTATAGGGGGATAGTCAAAAGTGACTGTCACCCCACTAGTGTTTTATGCATGTGAGTGTATTGTAAAGATCATGTGTGCCCATATATCGGTAATGCGATATATATATATATAGGATGATACATATATAAAGATAGTTGTCCCCATGAATCAATCACCCCTCCCGTGAGTAAAGGAAAATGAGACAAAATGGAGTAATGTATATGTGAATGTGTAGTGAGATAAATCATTAAAAGGGGCTCAAGGGAAACAAAGGGTCCCGATGGTATACCCTATATTCCGCATACCTCAACTAAAATGATAGAGAAAGAGAGGAATATAAATATATCTATATATATATACACATGCATGGTATCTACAACCCTACCAAAAAGGAATTCAGTAAAATAAGAATGGAAAGATGAATTCTAGCAACTTAAAGAGCCCTGACGATGAACATTCAAGGGTTAAAGACAGAGAGAGAAAGAGAAAGAAACCAATGAAGGTAAGTTTCTCTCACTAGAATTCTTCTTCCCAATATTGTTGTGAGATTTGATTAGCACAAACATGTATGAAACTATGAATAAATAAAAATGGATAAAAAAAATAAAATTGTTTAGACTAAGAAAACCTAGACAACTGGGATACCCAAAAATGGAGGAAACTGGGTTTGAACCTATGACATATTAATCGTTAAACAAAGAACAAGGCTCAAAAAAACACTAAAAATGGAACACACATCAAGTTGAACCATAGAAAATGGTCAAAAGACCATTAAGAAACAGCAACTTACAATCACTATTGGAAGATCAAACCGAGGCTAGTTTAGGAGGGGGGAATTGTAACATCCTGACCCAATTAAGTAGGGCAATTAAAGATAATGAGGATTATCATAAGATAATTTTCTTAATAATTATGGGCAATTCTACTTGAAAACTAATAGTCCATAAATATAGAGATAAATGTATAAATGAGAGCGATTTGTTATGGATTGGAAACAATCAATTTTAAGAAAGTGATTTAATGACAACAGTCAAAACTTGATCTCAAATTACGATTGGCATTAATTGAGGATTCACACATGCGTAATTTTGGAAGATTAGTGCATGAAATACACTAAGGCAAGACTAGTGATACATGAATAAAATATGTTTAATCGAGAAGCTTTGCAAAAATTATAAGAGACTTTTGTGAGATTTAAAATACAAAGTTTGGGAATTGATAAAATACTTTAAAATACACTATGATGCATGTGTAATAGAAAAAGAGAGAAACGAGCTTTAAAATGCTCCTACCAAGACTTGAACCCTTGCACTTTACAAAAGATAGATACTATAACACCCCGACCTGATTAATTAATAATTAGTTTGCTAATTATTAATTAGAAACAACATAAAGAATAATCAAGAAAGTTAATTAGGAATCTCCCGACGGTCATGATAGACCGATAAAATAATTAAACACGTCAAGAGAGGAGGGTGTAATACCTGAACCTAATTACCAATTAACCAGGTGAAATGATGTCATTGTAACACTATGATGAGTGCGCAAAAGTGCACTCTAAATATCCTATTATTGGATGGAATTCTAAAATATGAATAGAAATGTTGGATTGTAATTGATATTATTTGATTTAATTTTTATTCACAGTAAGATGTGTTTGAGCATTATTTAATATTTTAAATCTCGAATGAATGCATTAAATAGTCCTTGAAAATTTTATTCTTGAACATTTGCAAAAAAATTGGATTGCAGGACAGAACGGTTGAAGAAAATAATAAGAAAGAAAACTGAAGCAAGCTAAAAGAAAAGAAGCAAAAGAAAAAAAAAGAGTTGAAAGCTAGAAAGAATCAGCAGTGGGCCCAGTCCATGCATAGGTAGAGAAGGAAAAAAAATGGAGGTCTTTGCAAGGGCTTAAGGTGGCTTGGCTTGGGCCTTGTGCGGTGTGCAAGGAAGTGGGCCCGGCTGCTTAAAGAACAAAAGACAGAAAAGGCAAAGTAAAAAAAAAATTGAAAAGAAGAGTTGGGCCTGTTGCTGTGTCGCGCGGCGCGGCTATGTGGAGTTCAGGCACAGTGGGCTTGTGCGCTGATTTTTGAAGAAGCAGTGAGCGGCTGCTGGCTTGGGCTTCAGGTGTTCTGGGGCCCTGTTGCATTGAAAGGCAAAAGAAAAAGTGGTGCGGCTATTTAGTGAAGCCTGGTACGGCGCGCTAGGGCTTGCGGTGGCAGCTGTTTTAGAGGGGGCTGCGGCTGTGAGAGGGGAGGGGAGAACGGGTTGCGGCGTGAAGGAGAACAGAGGAGAGAAAAATATACAAGGACGGCTGCTGGGCAGAGGCATTGAATAGGAAGAAGAAGCCACAGCTCCTCCATGGCTCAGAGTTCCTCCATGAAATTTACGTTATCCATCCTGTACATGGGTAACTAAATTTTTAAGTGGGGTTAGGGATGAACTTGCACCATATATGGCTATTTTGATTTATTTTGATTCCTGTACATGGTTTTCACTTGTTAAATTCTTTGATGATCATTCATAATTAATTGTTGGATTTTATTCTCCGAATAATTAAAGGGTTTAGTCTGTTTATAGATTCAGTCATGCTTTTTCTATTGAATGGATTAATGTTTTGATTATTTTTGGAACAATTAAATATTTATATTGATTCAATTCTCTGCTGCAATATTGCTCGTTGGGTATATTGTCGTCGTTGTATTTTATCAATGTGAATAATAATTTGAGTGATTTAAAGATGATGAATGATTTTTCGAAGGGTTATTTTCAGTCTAATTTTGGTTCATAATTTTATATGTTCCGATTGAGATTTTTGGAATTTAATTTCTCAATTGAGTTATCAGTGAATTAAAAATAATTTAAATACCATTTATGTGCAAGGGATTCCCGACACTCCACTGTTTGTTAAATTTGAATATTTTCTTCCATTAATTAATTTGTTTAATTTTTAGTTGCATTCAAAATTACTTTCTATATTTTTATTTTTTCGTTAACCGTCTAATACTTCTGTAGTTTCAGAAATTCTGTTTATTATTCTTTTAATTTAGTCTCCCTGTGGAATCGACACCCCAAAGCTACACTACAACTACCGCGTTATTCTTTGGGCGTAATCACACTATAGCAACTCGAATTAGTGAACTATGATGACCACATAGAAATATTAACCGACACGAGGCCTTTGACATCGAAGCTAACCTAAATAGGAAATGATCAGAAGAAACCGCTTTGGAAAAAGAGCAACAGAAAAGAAATTATGAAGAAAAAAGCTAAAACAGAATTATGCGCCAGCTAAACAAGGCATAAGCCCAAATGAGGGAAAAATACTCAAAAGTGAGGCCAAGGGGATTTGAACCCTTGACCAAGTGGGGCAAGATTTTAAGCACCCAAAAATAAACCAAGTGGGCTGCCAGCACTTTCGTGCTTAATTACACAACAGAACTGTATATAACCCTAAACTATCCAAGCCCACCTCCCAAATTGGCCAATGGCCATACATGCAAACCTCTCATCATTAACTAAACATCTCCACATCAGCTCACATTACCCTCTAATTATTCAGCCACATGATTACACTTGAATCCCTAATGTACATGCATATATAGATGTATATGTATAGGCATGCAATCATATGTATAAATTATACACTTTAGGACACTCCAAGTAGGTGTGCTGTACTCAGACGTGTGAGTGAGAAACCAGAGGGTGTGTGTGTGCGTGAGTGATAGAGAGAGAGAGAGAGGGAGGAACATTGGTGAGAGAGGTGTGTGCATATACAAGTGTGGGTATGTGTGTGCATGATGTGTGTGTGTCCATCGGAGGTGCACAAGGAAAGGAAGGAGACTGGTCCTGCACGTACAGAACTGGACTGCACTGAAGGTCTCCCCTTGAGCCAAGAAAAGAGGAGTTCACTGTCCTAAAGGTATAAATGTCACGACTCGAAACCCACCCTATGCGGATTTCACGTCGCGGGGCCGACCCGAAGGCCGTCCCTACTTTTTCCATTCCTGTATCATAGTACTAATATGCAATGTACTAAAAATTTTAAACAATGAACAGCGGAAGTCTTTATAAATAATTTAAACAGTGGAAGTCTATTAAATACATGACATAGTTCTACATAAGACAAAATGAGAACTAAACGTAACCAGCACCCGGGGGTGGTGAATACATGGGAGAACTAACATAGACTGGTACCGTACTTCAAAATGTCCCCCTACGCTCTCAGACTCCTACTGGGGTCTCGCAGCGTCATCACCTGAAATGGGGGTAAGTGGGGTGGAGTGAGCTACAAAGCTCAGTAAGTAAATGCAAATCTCCAACACTGGTATCGATGATCAATGAATCCATGAATAAGATTATGATAGCCAATCATAAGAATAAGATACTGTGATAGCCAATGGAACAATTGCCACGAGGGTCAATGAATGCAATTGCCACGAGGGCCAATGGATACAATTGCCACAAGGGCCAATGGATACAATTGCCACGAGGGCCAATGGATACAATTGCCACAAGGGCCAATTAACAGTAACCACAATACACAATCAGAAGTATTGGGTATAATATCAATATGAAGAAATTCAATGATAATAACGATAAAGTATTGCCACAATGAACCGATCACAATCAAATCAATCAATGCAAGTCTTTCGAGACTCGAAGAATCATAAGAAATAATACCATTCAACAATCAAGTTCTTTCAGCCATAAAAGATGCTTTTATTCTGTAATATGCCAGTGAATTTGCAAATGCAATGCCAGTGAAAATGCAATGAGATGCCAATGATCATGCCAGTCAATTGCCGGTGGAAAGCCTTCGAGGAATTCATTCCTGCCACCTGTCCATTCATGGACTTGACCCTTAGGTCTCCAGTCAATACAGAAGCATCGGATGGATGCTGTGACTGAGCACAAATCCGGTATTCATAACGTATCATGATCATTCGTGATTCCATAGAAGTATAAAATGGAATATCATAGATTCAATGAAAACATAACAGTACGCCTTTCAAGGCATAGTTCAACATGATAACAATGATACAACAGTCAATCAATGTCCACAAGATAGAACAATATCACATTGTGGATAGCAATAACATGAGGTACTTTCAAGGCACAGTGAAACATGACAACAATGATACATCAGTCAATCAAATGTCCACAAGATAGGAAATATCGAATTACGGAACACAAGGATATCAATACATTCAAGAGTACGAGTTTGGCAGTATAAGAATAAACTTGGCTTGTGGAAACACCACATGTAAGAGAAAGTGATCCACTTACCTCTATCGTGATTCTATCTCAGAAATCCGTGAGTGTACCCTTGCCTTTGGAGTTTCCTATATATCAATGAATACGTTTTAGAATAGATTCTATTCATCAAATTTTATGCCTTTCCATCATAAGTATTTCAAATACTAATTTAGACTTTACCATTGAGTCCGGAATGCCGAAGAAAGTCGGTTTAGGCTTTCGCGGAATTCCATTTGGACTTTTGTACTAAAAGGGCAAAATGGTCATTTTGCACTTTTACGGTATTTGATCCTTTGGGGTCCCGTCTCGTAAAACGGACCCCACCGTTGGACTCAGAATGTCCGAGATAATAAGTTTTGACTATTCATTTGCCTCGTTTGGACTTCGTTTGACCCATATTTGAAATAGGGGTATTTTCGTAAAATTAATATTTTATTAATTTTTTAATGTTTGGGCAACAGTGAAATTTCTTAAAATATTTGGGGTCAAAGTGGAATTTCCCTAAGTTCCGGTCTAAACCAGTGGGCTCACGGCTAGAAACCCTAAACCGGTTCGGTCCTCCCCTGAACCAAACGGTTCAGTTTAACTCAAGAACCGGATTCCAAAAATCACTGTTTACCTTATCCAGGGTTTGGATAACCCCAAACCAAATCCTCACATTTCTTATCACCGTAACCAAACAGCCCTATTCATTTAAATTTAAAACCCAAACGACACAGTTTTGGCTCCGTTTTATTTCCGGTCGGGTCCCGACCCGATCCGAACCCGGACCCGTTTCAGTTTTGACCCGATAGCCCCCACGACTTTCCGGTCGTCTTCCCCGAGAGTCCGGTAGGGTTCCGGTGGTGAACAGTGACCTTCTCCGGCGACGGTCACCAATTTTCGATGGATTTTCCCCCCTTTTTGAATGCCGTTCTCTTCCCCTTTCCTCAAGGATTCCAAATCCACTCTCCGTTTGGATCAAGACCGTCTTGATCTTCACGAATAGGGGTCCAAATATCTCCGGCCGAATCTCCGGCCAAGTGATATTTTTCATTTTCGTGACTGTTTCTTCTCGGTTTTAAACCCATTTCGATCCTAAAGTGTTTCTGCACTTTATAGCAACATTTCTACAAACTAAAAGCAAGGTTTTAAACATAAAATCAGTGAGACCCCGATTATCCTCCCGAACCTGCAACTCGGATTTTCTCTATGGTTTCTTAGCCATTTAACCTCATTCTTTTTGCAATAATTTCCATATTTCATGCTGATTTAGACCCTATATTCAAAGTGAATCAAATCATGTTATAAAACTTTGAAGCAGAAACAGTGGCTCACCTTTAAATTCGGGTTCCCTTGGTGTTGAGCCCCTCTTCCTCGCGCCTCTACTCCAGATTTGTTCCCCTTCCTTCTCACTCCAAAACTCTCTTTTCCTTTTTGGTTTCCTTCTCCCGAGAGTGAGAGATCTCATGCATGAAATAAGCTTTTCATTTTTCTCTCTCTTTCTCTCTCTCTCTCTCTAGTCAAACCTCACCATGCCCTGTGACCTTCTTACACACTCCAACACCTAATTCTGTCACCACCATTCCCTATTGAGTGTTATACACTCAAGTTATTTCATACACACATGTAACCGTTCACACACACACTTTTTCATACATATATATATATATATCTTCACCCACTCACACACTCACGGCTGATAACAGCCTTTGCCCACTTTTTTTTTCCTTTTTATTTTAATTTAAAATACACATACATATATATATATATATATTATAATACATTATATAATATATATATACATGTATAACCCATAATTATACATATTTTATACGTACCTATACGCCCATACATATACGCATATACTTAAACTCTGGGCATGTACGCATACACTAATTTTCAGTATACTACGTGTCTGTGAAACATGGGCATGCATGGAAATACGTGCGTGCACGCTCTACGATGTAATGTCCCGGGGTGCTCGGGTGTTACCCAGCACCTGTTATACATTTCAATCATTTTCCATTTCCAGTCATTCATTCCCGTGAAATACCATGATATACCTTTCTTACCGTTCAAGTTACATAGTTTAACCGACCTACCTCGGTATACGTGACGTATCCCGGGTCGGGATATTACATTCTTACCTTCTTAAAAATAAGTTTGTCCTCAAACTTAGCATATACTACTATGAAAATAAGTGTGGGTACTTGGCGCGCATATCATCTTCTCGCTCCCAAGTAGC
The DNA here is from genome assembly GCA_008638375.1 of Nyssa sinensis. NCBI lineage: Eukaryota > Viridiplantae > Streptophyta > Magnoliopsida > Cornales > Nyssaceae > Nyssa > Nyssa sinensis. The sequence goes on from CM018036.1 coordinate 26,464,449, forward strand.
CTCTTCCATCCAGTGATTTCTCCACAGAACTTTGACTAATGGAATAGTCTTGTTCCGTAGTACCTGATCTCGACGGTCCAAAATCTGAACTGGATGCTCTATGTAACTCAGATTTTCCTAGACGTCTAACGGTTCGTGCTCGATCACTTGATCTGCACTCTGTATACATTTCCTTAGCATCGAGACATGAAACACATTGTGAACATGTGCTAACTCTGAAGGTAAGGCAAGCTCGTAAGCTACGGGTCCAACCCTCTTCGTGATCCTGAATGGCCCAATGTATCTGGGGCCAAGCTTTCCCCTCTTGCCAAACCTGACTACCCCTTTCATAGGTGATACTTTCAAGTACACAAAATCATCTTTGGCAAACTCTAAGTCTCGTCGGTGAACATTTGCATAACTTTTCTGTCGACTTTGAGTTGCTAATAAACGCTGTCGGATCAGTTGTATTTTTCCTGCGGTCTGTTCCACTATCTCTGGCCCATAGAGTTTCCTTTCTCCCACTTCTGTCCAACACAGTGGTGATCGGCATTTCCTGCTGTACAATGCCTCATATGGCGCCATACCAATACTAGCTTGGTAGCTATTATTGTACGTGAACTCCACCAATGGCAACTGATCTTCCCAACTCCCTTCAAAGTCTATGACACAGAAACGTAGTAAGTCTTCTAAAGTTTGTATCGTCCTTTCCGACTGGCCGTCGGTCTCGGGGTGATACGCAGTGCTAAGACTTAGTTCCGTGCCCATAGCTTGTTGTAGTCCCTTCCAGAATCGTGATACGAACGGGGGGTCCCTATCAGAAACAATTGATACTGGAACTCCGTGAAGTCTAACAATCTCTCTGATGTATAGCTCGGCTAGTCGCTGAAGAGATTGTGTCGTCTTGGTTGCCAAGAAGTGATCTGTCTTAGTTAATCTGTCTACGATGACCCAGATAGAGTCACTCCCCTTGACTGTCTTGGGCAATCCTGACACAAAGTCCATCATGATGTGTTCCCACTTCCACTCAAGAATGGGCAGTGATTGCAGAAGTCCTCCAGGCTTCTGATGTTCCACCTTAATTTGCTGGCACTTGACACATCGTGCTATGTACTCAGCTATGTGACGTTTCATCCCAGACCACCAATAAGTATCCTTAACATTGTGATACATTTTGGTGCCCCCTGGATGTAAGGCAAACTTCGAACTGTGTGCCTCATCAAGAATCTCCTTTCTGATTTCGGGTACGTCGGGTACGCAGATCCTACCCTGATAATACAATATTCCGTCTTTCACTGTGTACTCAGAATCTATGTCTGTCTCCATTCCTTGAAGAAGCTTAGCCAGTTTCTCATCCTGAGCTTGCTGCCCCCTGATCTTGTCCACAATCGACAAACCGACTGTGACGTTGGCACATAGTGCCTCAGAACTGGGCAGAACTATGTCAATTTCCATGTCCTCCAAATCTCTCAGTATCTCCTTCTGTGTCGTCAACAGGCAAGCTAAACTCCCCAATGACTTTCTACTAAGAGCGTCAGCTACCACATTTGCCTTTCCTGGGTGGTACTGTATGTTGACCTCGTAGTCCTTCAATAACTCTAACCAACGGCGTTGTCTCATATTGAGCTCCTTCTGTGTAAACAGATACTTGAGGCTCTTATGGTCGGTAAAGATTTCGCACGTGGTCCCGTATAAATAATGCCTTCATATCTTCAAGGCGAAGACAATGGCGGCTAGCTCGAGATCGTGTGTCGGGTAGTTCCCTTCATGGGGTCTCAACTGTCGTGAAGCATATGCTACCACTTTTCCATTCTGCATTAACACACACCCCAAGCCTTTAAGTGAAGCATCACTATAAATCACAAACCCTTCGGTTCCATTTGGTACTGTCATTATAGGAGCTGTAACCAACCGCTCCTTTAATTCTTGGAAACTCTTCTCTTGTTCCTCTGTCCAAACAAAAGGAACACCTTTCCGGGTCAGTTTGGTAATAGGCGTAGCTATTTTGGAGAAGTCCTTGACAAATCTCCTATAGTAGCCTGCTAACCCCATGAAACTTCGCACTTCCGTGACACTCGTAGGTTGAGGCCAATTCATGATTGCCTCAATCTTCTGGGAATCAACAGAGATTCCCTCCTTACTGATCACGTGTCCTAGAAATGCTATACTAGGAAGCCAGAATTCGCATTTCTTCAACTTGGCGTATAACTTCTGCTCCCCTAACTTCTGTAGGACTCTCCTCAGATGTACCTCGTGTTCTTCCTGGTTCTTAGAGTAAACCAAGATGTCGTCTATGAATATGACTACGAAGTCATCTAAGTACGGCTTGAACACACGGTTCATCATATCCATAAATGCAGCTGGGGCATTGGTCACCCCAAATGGCATAACGAGAAACTCGTAGTGTCCATACCGTGTCCTAAATGCTGTCTTCTAAATGTCAGTGGGTTTGACCTTCAACTGGTGATAACCGGACCTCAAGTCGATCTTCGAGAACACCTGGGCCCCTTTCAATTGGTCGAACAAATCATCTACTCTGGGTAGTGGATATATGTTCTTGATGGTAACCTTGTTCAGCTCTCTATAGTCGATACACCACCTCATGGTTCCATCATTTTTCTTTACGAACAATACAGGTGCACCCCATGGTGACGAGCTGGGTCGTATAAAACCCTTGTCCAATAATTCCTGTAACTGGAGCTTCAGCTCCTTCAGCTCTGCCGGTGCCATCCTGTATGGAGTCTTGGATATCGGTGTAGTGCCTGGCAATACGTCGATGCAAAACTCGATCTCCCTATCTATGGGCATTCCTGGAAGATCATCCAAGAATACTCCGGGAAATTCCCTAGCAATGGGAATCTTCTCTAACTCAGGCTGCTGGGAATCAGTGTCTTGAACACTACATAAGAATCCGTGACATCCCTTACGAAGCAGACGCCTTGCCTGGATAGAGGAAACAAAGTAGGGTGGGGAAGCCACCCCTGTCCCTTCAAAGTTAACTGTTGGAAACTGGGGATTCTGTATGAGAACTCGTTTGGCCACACAGTCTATCGTGGCGTGATTGGCAGCCAGCCAATCCATTCCAAGGATACATCGAATCCACAAATTTCCAAGGGTATAAGGTTAGCCAATAAATGTGTATCCCCAATCTGTATCCCACAATTCCTATACATGGTATCCCCCAATAATGATTTCCCCGATGGTATAGAAACATTCAGTAAATACCCTAAGGGTTCCGTTACTAGGTTCAATCTAGCAGCATATGTAGGGGATACAAATAAATGTGTAGATCCAGTGTCAAATAAAACATGAGCAGGCTGTGAGCATACTAAAAGAGTACCTGCGACTACAGAGGTTGTAGCCTACACGTCTCCTGGTAAAAGGGAGAAAACTCATCCTGCCTGCTGCTAGACGTTCCCCTGTCCACTCCTTTGGGTTGGAGGTCTAAGTGGTGCTATTCCGGTTGTTGGTGCCTTAACCGGAGTAGTGTTAGGCGTGGCCTGATCCTTCTGAGGGCATTCTCTCGCATAATGTCCCTCCTGACCACAGTAGTAGCAAGCGTTGCTGTCCTTGAGACATTGGCCTTTGTGGATCTTATTGCAACGAGAGCACTTAGTTGCCCCCTTTTTAGTGTTGCCTTGTTTCTTCTGACCTGACCCTGTCGCCTGTGATCCAGCTCCAGGTCTGGTAAATGTAGATCCATGTCCCGAAGCAGAAGGCCCTTGCCTCTTATTCTGGTTGCCTCCATGCTTCTGGTTCCCTTTCCTCTTAGCGAATTCCTCGCCACTCCTTTCTATAACTCGAGCTGTCTCCACTACATCATCATAGGTAGCCAGTCGATGGGGTACCAGTCTATCCTTGATAGCCCATCTCAATCCTTCCTCAAACTTGCGAGCTTTCAGATCCTCGGTATTGACGGCACTTGGAGCAAACCTGGCCAATTCAGTAAATTTGGCCTCGTATTGCTCTACCGTCATTGCTCCCTGTTGCAGTACCATAAACTCTGCAACTCTTCGGTTTCGTACTTCTTGGGAGAAGTACTTCTTGTTGAAGATATCGGTAAATTGTTGCCAGTTCATGCCTGGCTCTTTATCTTCCTCTATCATCCACCATTTATGTGCCATCCCTTTGAGCATATAAGTGGCGTATGCCACTTTTTGGACCTCAGTGCATATCAGGATTTTGAAGATCCTGTTCATCTCTAATAACCACTCCTCAGCTATAGTGGCCCCTCCCGTACCGTCGAATGTCGGGGGTTTCATTTTCTGAAACCGCTCATACAAGTATGCAGCGTCTCGCTCGTTTCCTTGACGATTTCCTACATTGTCGCCTGCGTTGACAGGCTGTTCCTGTTGTACTGGCTGTGCGGGTTGGCTAGCACTAGCCTGAATCTGTGGTAGACTTTCAATGATAGTCTGCATCATTCTTTCCAATTGTTCTAAACGATCCATAGGTAACGGACCTTGCCTTGTGTTAACCATGGCTGTGAATAGAACCAATGAAGATAACCAATGAATTAACCAGTGAGATATCCAGTGAGATAACCAGTGAGATAACCAGTCAATGTGTAAGACAATTGTCCATGATTGTAACATATAAGATGTCAGTCATATCTAACAGTCTTAACTCTAGTCCTATCTCCCATGACTCACTATCGAACCTAAAGCTCTGATACCAAGCTGTCACGACCCGAAACCCACCCTATGCGGATTTCGCGTCGCGGGGCTAACCCGAAGGCCGTCCCTACTTTTTCCATTCCTGTATCATAGTACTAATATGCAATGTACTAAAAATTTTAAACAATGAACAGCGGAAGTCTTTATAAATAATTTAAACAATAGAAGTCTATTAAATACATGACATAGTTCTACATAAGACAAAATGAGAACTAAACGTAACCAGCACCCGGGGGTGGTGAATACATGGGAGAACTAACATAGACTGGTACCGTACTTCAAAATGTCCCCCTACGCTCTCAGACTCCTACTGGGGTCTCGCGGCGTCATCACCTGAAATGAGGGTAAGTGGGGTGGAATGAGCTACAAAGCTCAGTAAGTAAATGCAAATCTCCAACACTGGTATCGATGATCAATGAATCCATAAATAAGATTATGATAGCCAATCATAAGAATAAGATACTGTGATAGCCAATGGAACAATTGCCACGAGGGTCAATGAATGCAATTGCCACGCGGGCCAATGGATACAATTGCCACGAGAGCCAATGGATACAATTGCCACGAGGGCCAATTAACAGTAACCACAATACACAATCAGAAGTATTGGGTATAATATCAATATGAAGAAATTCAATGATAATAACGATAAAGTACTGCCACAATGAACCGATCACAATCAAATCAATCAATGCAAGTCTTTCGAGACTCGAAGAATCATAAGAAATAATACCATTCAACAATCAAGTTCTTTCAGCCATAAGAGATGCTTTTATTCTGTAATATGCCAGTGAATTTGCAAATGCAATGCTAGTGAAAATGCAATGAGATGCCAATGATCATGCCAGTCAATTGCCGGTGGAAAGCCTTCGAGGAATTCATTCCTGCCACCTGTCCATTCATGGACTTGACCCTTAGGTCTCCAGTCAATACAGAAGCATCGGATGGATGTTGTGACTGAGCACAAATCCGGTATTCATAACGTATCATGATCATTCGTGATTCTATAGAAGTATAAAATGGAATATCATAGATTCAATGAAAACATAACAGTACACCTTTCAAGGCATAGTTCAACATGATAACAATGATACAACAGTCAATCAATGTCCACAAGATAGAACAATATCACATTGTGGATAGCAATAACATGAGGTACTTTCAAGGCACAGTGAAACATGACAACAATGATACATCAGTCAATCAAATGTCCACAAGATAGGAAATATCGAATTGTGGAACACAAGGATATCAATACATTCAAGAGTACGAGTTTGGCAGTATAAGAATAAACTTGGCTTGTGGAAACACCACATGTAAGAGAAAGTGATCCACTTACCTCTATCGTGATTCTATCTCAGAAATCCGTGAGTGTACCCTTGCCTTTGGAGTTTCCTATATATCAATGAATACGTTTTAGAATAGATTCTATTCATCAAATTTTATGCCTTTCCATCATAAGTATTTCAAATACTAATTTAGACTTTACCATTGAGTCCGAAATGCCGAAGAAAGTCGGTTTAGGCTTTCGCGGAATTCCATTTGGACTTTTGTACTAAAAGGGCAAAATGGTCATTTTGCACTTTTACGGTATTTTATCCTTCGGGGTCCCCTCTCGTAAAACGGACCCCACCGTTGGACTCAGAATGTCCGAGATAATAAGTTTTGACTATTCATTTGCCTCGTTTGGACTTCGTTTGACCCATATTTGAAATAGGGGTATTTTCGTAAAATTAATATTTTATTAATTTTTTAATGTTTGGGCAACAGTGAAATTTCTTAAAATATTTGGGGTCAAAGTGGAATTTCCCTAAGTTCCGGTCTGAACCAGTGGGCTCACGGCTAGAAACCCTAAACCGGTTCGGTCCTCCCCTGAACCAAACGGTTCAGTTTAACTCAAGAACCGGATTCCAAAAATCATTGTTTACCTTATCCAGGGTTTGGATAACCCCAAACCAAATCCTCACATTTCTTATCACCGTAACCAAACAGCCCTATTCATTTAAATTTCAAACCCAAACGACACAGTTTTGGCTCCGTTTTATTTCCGGTCGGGTCCCGACCCGATCCGAACCCGGACCCGTTTCAGTTTTGACCCGATAGCCCCCACGACTTTCCGGTCGTCTTCCCCGAGAGTCCGGTAGGGTTCCGGTGGTGAACAGTGACCTTCTCCGACGACGGTCACCAGTTTTCGATGGATTTTCCCCCCTTTTTGAATGCCGTTCTCTTCCCCTTTCCTCAAGGATTCCAAATCCACTCTCCGTTTGGATCAAGACCGTCTTGATCTTCACGAATAGGGGTCCAAATATCTCCGGCCGAATCTCCGGCCAAGTGATATTTTTCATTTTCGTGACTGTTTCTTCTCGGTTTTAAACCCATTTCGATCCTAAAGTGTTTCTGCACTTTATAGCAACATTTCTACAAACTAAAAGCAAGGTTTTAAACATAAAATCAGTGAGACCCCAATTATCCTCCCGAACCTACAACTCGGATTTTCTCTATGGTTTCTTAGCCATTTAACCTCATTCTTTTTGCAATAATTTCCATATTTCATGCTGATTTAGACCCTATATTCAAAGTGAATCAAATCATGCTATAAAACTTTGAAGCAGAAACAGTGGCTCACCTTTAAATTCGGGTTCCCTTGGTGTGGAGCCCCTCTTCCTCGCGCCTCTACTCCAGATTTGTTCCCCTTCCTTCTCACTCCAAAACTCTCTTTTCCTTTTTGGTTTCCTTCTCCCGAGAGTGAGAGATCTCATGCATGAAATAAGCTTTTCATTTTTCTCTCTCTTTCTCTCTCTCTCTCTCTAGTCAGACCTCACCATGCCCTGTGACCTTCTTACACACTCCAACACCTAATTCTGTCACCACCATTCCCTATTGAGTGTTATACACTCAAGTTATTTCATACACACATGTAACCGTTCACACACACACTTTTTCATACATATATATATATATATATATCTTCACCCACTCACACACTCACGGCTGATAACAGCCTTTGCCCACTTTTCTTTTCCTTTTAATTTTAATTTAAAATACACACATATATATATATATATTATAATACATTATATAATATATATATACATGTATAACCCATAATTATACATATTTTATACGTACCTATACGCCCATACATATACGCATATACTTAAACTCTGGGCATGTACGCATACACTAATTTTCAGTATACTACGTGTCTGTGAAACATGGGCATGCATGGAAATACGTGCGTGCACGCTCTACGATGCAATGTCCCGGGGTGCTCGGGTGTTACCCAGCACCTGTTATACATTTCAATCATTTTCCATTTCCAGTCATTCATTTTCGTGAAATACCATGATATACCTTTCTTACCGTTCAAGTTACATAGTTTAACCGACCTACCTCGGTATACGTGACGTATCCCGGGTCGGGATATTACAGTAAACATCAAAAACTACTTTGATTTTGTTTGGATTATTGATACTATTTTTGGTATTATTGAGCCCTATTACTACATGCATAATGTTTAGAATGAGAAATCTTGATCGAAGCATGCAAATAAGACCTCAAAACAGCCCCAAAACCACAAACCGTGCACAGGCCGCCATCGATAAACCTTGTGATAGCATGTCTGAATCCAACCAAGCCAAATGGGGTTTGGCTTACTTAAACCTCAAAAAGACCTCACCGGTGTTCTGAAAACACCCAGCCGCGACTTAGGAAACCCAAGGAAGCCCCAAAAATTTCGAGTTGCAGATTCGAGTTTGGAAGCCTAACCCCACAAACCTAAACCAAAACCCAATTTTGAGAATAGAAACTCAAACCCCATGATCAGTAGGTCACCACAGACAAAATCCCATCAACTTTAGACCAAAAACGTGCATGTATAACCTAGTTGCAGGTTCGGTTATCTGATCTTAGGCCATACGCTTGAGCTCGATACAACACTCTAAACTAATGCCGAAATAGTCCTTAGGCTCCTAGAAATGATTTGGAACGAAAAGTAGAGGAAGAGGTCAACTAGAAAACCACGAAATCGAATGGGTTTGGAAACGGAAACTAGGGTAACAGTAACCCTAGGTGATGAAGAAGACGATGAGTCGACTAAGTCAACTCGCCCAACTCTCTCAGACCGAACGTGTCGATTCAGACACGTGTTGAATTGCGGGTTAGCCACTGCATTAATGAAACGACGTCGTTGGGTTTTAAAATTTAAAACTAAAGTTGGCCTGTTTGGTTATAGTTGTATGAAATTGGAGTTAGGAATGGGGATAACCCAAACAGTGAATAAGGTGAAAAACTAGGATATGTTGTGCCGGTTCTCTGAATTGACCTGAACTAGTTGGTTCAGGGGTTGTTGGTTTCGGTCTAGGGTTTACTAGGGTAAACCCAATGGTTCAATGAGTTATTAAAAAAAAAACCTGAAGTTTAGTAAATTGCACTTTGACCCCAACTGTTCTGAATATTTGTATTCTAGCCCAGATTCTAAAAGATAAATGCAAATAAGCCCCTAAAAATTAAATAATTAATAAAATAATTTATTTTATTATTTTATTAATTGGATAAAATGACCATTTTACCCTAGACACTAAATGAGTCAAACGAAGCCTAGATTAAATAAATAAATAGTGTAGTCCGATTTGTGAAAGCAAGTCCCAAAAAATATAGACACGCAAAGGGTAAATGACTGTATTGCCCCTAATGATACCTAGGGCAAAATAAGCATAAAAGATAGTCCATTTTAATTATGTTGGGCACTCTGGACTCAACGGTGGAGTCCGTACTAGCAAACGAAGTACCGAAAAACGTGATGCGTGAAAGTGTGAAATTACCAAAATGCCCCTAATGCTATACGAAGTCCAAATGAAGTCCGACTGGGACGAAATTGATACCGATAGAAGCCCAAACACTCGTGGAACTACACACATGATTAAATGATGAATCGGAGGTAAAATATGACAAAACGTAAAATGACCAAAATACCCCTGAGTGTGGTAAGTGCAAAGTAGAGGCTGAATAAAGGCCAATCTGATCTAATAAATTGTCATAAGCATAATTATGGAAATTGAGGGGATAATTACAACTCTGGAACAGTCAACGTATAAAATAGAAAATGACTAATGTGTCCCGATGATCAAAAGCAGATACCAAATGGAGTCCAAAAGACTTAGAACTTTATATTTAAGATATATGGACTATTCTGAGGACCATGACAGGGTCCGAGACAAGAATGAAAAAATTATTATTTTGCCCCTAAGGTTAAATAAGTACTTAACTAATAACGATTTGAGTCCAAAAGACTTAGAACTTTATATTTAAGATATGTGGACTATTTTGAGGACCACGACAGGGTCCGGGACAAGAATGGTAAAATTACCATTTGGCCCCTAAGGTTAAGTAAGTACTTAATTGATAACGATTGAAGTCTAAATGACTTAGATTATAATCCTAATAACTACTAAGCCTAATTAAAAAATGTAATAGCCTCATATGAAACCCAATGAACGGGTAATAAGCTAATAGGCTATCTTAGGTAATCTGATAGACGCCTAAAATGATGAATAAGTCATGAATGGTTAAATTCTAATTTGTCTGTGATTGATGATGATTATTCAAGACATACAAGGATGTGCCTGAGACGATATCTGGAGGACATCTGTAAATGGAGATAAGCATAAAAGTTTGTGAGTAACTTGGAACTTCTGACTTAGTGTATAAGTTACACTGTCTAGATATTGTATCTTCATACACTATATCGTTTTATATGCTATACTATTTAAATGTGTATACTTAAATGTATACCCTTTTGTACTGCATTACACATGGCATGATTTTGTTCTGTCTTGCACTTCTGTTCTGTCCTGCCTAATTAGCGTCTTGTCTTGTTTTGTTCTGTTCTGTTCTGCTCAATACTGACCTATTCTATTATTGATTTATTTGCCTATGCTCTTAATTTATATACTGGTATCCTGTACTGTTCTGTCTATTCTAATATGTTGTTCCATTTAGTTTAGTCCTGTTTTATTCTACTTAACTGCATTAAGTGGATTTATAAAACCGTTATTTCTGAAATAACTGAACCCTCCATGTGCTTTGTAAGCAAGAACTGGTTTTTGAAACCCATGACATGGAACCTGTCTTACTCATTAGGCTTATTTAAGCTCACCCCATTATCCTAACATTTTTCAGGACTTATCTCTGGTGGATTAGAAGGCACAAGGAGATGATACTAGTAGGCTGTGAGGCATTCCAAGTAAGGATCTGATGGCACTGATTTGTGGAGACTTGTATTCTTATGGACTGAATCTAGTTATTCAGGTGAGTGACACGATACGATTGACTTCATTGATATGCATTAGATGTATTGGGAAATGGCTCATGATACTAGTACTCTAGTGATTGTTTGGTGACTGATGATAGACGTGCTCTAATGTGTTTGGACGAGTTGCATTCTCGAATTGAAAAAGTTTTAAATTCCGCTGCTCTGACCCTACATTTGGAATACAATTTATCGGTAAGTTCAGAAGTTTGCCTTTGGTTGGTCGCACTGTTGGTCGGCAAACTTCTGAGGGAGAAAACAGGCTAGAAGAAGGGAGACCGAAGAGGGAGAAAACTAAAGAGAGAAAATGAAGATTTGTGAGGTAGTACAAAAATGGACCGAGGTAAGGCCATCCTAACTCCCTCATTCAATATCTGAGTTCATTTTGAGTAGATTAGATGTAGAAAGTAGGCCCAAAAGGGCTAGAAACCCTTGCATGCAAAATATTCTACCATTAATGAGCTTTGAAACAAGCTTCAGAAAATACTTGAATTAAAATGAGCCTTGAGTATCAAGACTTAATAAAAACAAAACAAGGTGAACAATGCAAGAAAAATCAAAACAAGGTGAATAAATTGAAGAGTTTAAATCTTTTTTTTTTGTTTTAAAAATGTAAAAAGAATCCTTAGGGTCCCAGAACTCGAATGGAAGAAGAATGGAGGGAAAAATGTGACAGAAACACGTCAAAATAGAAAGGAAAATAGATCGCCGAAAAAATGATGTTTGTTAGAGCATCACCTGTTACCCTCTATTTCGACGGCGCACATCCGACCAAATCCCAATTTGACTTCGGATATGAAATCCTCATGGAAAAATGGTTCTAACACCATTGGACCCATGACCAGAAAACATTCTCTGGAGTTTGCCGTCGCTAGAGAAGACGATCAGCACTGGAAACAATTTTGTTAACTAAGTCAACCATTGACCGGGTTGGTCAACCGGTCAATTTTGGTTTCGGGTCGGAACCCGCCCAAGCGTAGTGGTGGGTAACCAAAGCTACATCCTTTTGAGTGTTTTAAATATTTTAAATAGAAAAGTTGGTCTATTTGGCAACAAAGATGAGGGGCTGATTTAATAAACTTGTTCAAACCTGGGATATCCTATCTCTGTTTTACTTCGTTATCCGTTGTTTGGCAAAGGGAAATTCATAAATTAAATATTTTAAATAGAAAAGTTGGTCTATTTGGCAACAAGGACGAGGGCTTGGTTTCATAAACTTGTTCAAACTTGGGATATCCTATCCCTGTTTTACTTCGTTATTCGTTGTTTGGCAAAGGGAAATTCAGAAAAATATAGCGGGAGCCGCAACTCCCTAGTTTCAAATAAGTAACCTCCCACATGTGGGAAAATTAAGGGCCACATATGTGCCACTTTGCCACCGTGGCACTTGTGTAAAATATTAATAAAATATTATATACTATTAAATAAAATGAAATAATTTAATTTAATTTAATTTAATTATAATAAATGTTTCGTACCCGAATAAAATGAAAGAAGAGTCTATTTTGACATTTTTCAATGTTCTGGACCTAATGGCGAGATCCATTTTACAAAATGGAATCCCAAAAATTAAGACACGCAAAATGAAATAATTACCAAAATGCCCCTAAACTTAATATAAGTCACATATATACAAATTAAGATATGAAAAAGCCTGAACTGATTATCTTTGATATTCTGAACCTAACGATGACATCCTTTTGAGAAAAATAAGACCCGGTAACAAACTAAAAAATGAAGAATACGTCCTTAAGACTCGATGAAGTTACCAGAAGTGTATAGATGAAACTAAAAGGTCTATGTAAATGTTTTAAGGACCGTTGAACTAAAAAATAAAGTCCGAATACGTAAATTTTGTACAGAGAAATATGGGACATTAAAAATGTAAATTACCATTATGCCCTTGAAGGGCCAAATAAGCTATAATGCATCAAATTTGACGATCTTTTAATTGATTAGACTAAGTTTAAAAGAACTTAAAACGCTAGATAAAGATACTTAGAATTAGAATGAATACTAATTCAATATACAATGTATTCTTGATCCATAATTATTGTTATGACATGGATTTTTTTTTTTTTATTATTTTCTTTGTTTATTTATTTTCTTTGTTAATATTATTATTATTATTATTATTATTATTATTATTATTATTATTATTATTAAGAATGTGATGTGTGTATTGTATGTGTACAATTATGTGTATGCTACATGTGTATGTATATATATATTATATGCATATTTAAATTTGGAGAATATATATATATATGTATTTATTTGTGTATATATATATATATATATGTATATAACAGTGCACAGTGCACTGTGTGTACCCGGTTGTGTGTGTGTGTGAGTTTGAGTGTAACACACTCAAACAAGCATGGGAGGGGCTGTGAAGTGTAAGAGAGTAGGTGTGTGTGTGTGGTGAAGTCTGAGAGTGTGTATGAGAGTTGAGAGAAGAGCAGAAATCGTGGGATTTATAGAGAGAGAGAGAGAGAGAAATATAGAGAGAGAAAGTGAAGAGAAAAAGAGAGTTGGTCTCGGGTGGGAAGAAAAGAGAAGAAAGGAGAGACCGAGGGCAAAGAAGAGAGAGTTCTGAAGAAGCAGAAGTAACCAAGAGGAACTGAAGGAGAAGGGAAGCAAACCAAAAAGGGGAAAATCCGAAAGTTTTGGTAAGTGGGTTGCTTCTGTTTCAATTTTTTTTAGAGCATTTTAATTGATTTAAATTGTAGGATCTTATAGAGCATAATGTAAGGATTAAAACGCAACAAGAATGATAGAAAACGGTTGAAAAATGAGGGAGAAAAAGGGATGTGCAGGTCACGGCCATGGGGGGGGAATCTAGGTTTTTCGTTGTGATTGGGAGCTTCAAAACAGTGTTAAAAAGTTCCAAAAATGCTTTAGAATGATTTGGGATTGAAAGGGGCTTCGAAAACACCAAGAAAATCGATTTTTAAAAATCTGATTTTCTGAAATTCCGGCCACCGGCACCGGAGAAGGCGACCGGAGCCTCGCCGGAAAAACGGGAAGGAGATGGGCGACCGGGTCGGGTTCCGGGTCGGATCTGGATTCGGGTCGGGCGGGGCTGGTCCGCCCCTGCCACATGTCGGCCTACAGTTTTAAATTAAAAACCTAATTTGGCCCGTTTGGTTGCGAGGATAAGAAATTAAGAATTGAAATTAAATTGAAATAGGGATATCCTATCCCTGTTCTAGGATTAGCCCCTGTTTGGTTAACCTGATTAAGAATAGCAAATTAAACTAGTTTCAATTTGAACCTTGAACCTTTTGGAATTTGAACCTTAACCCTGAACTTTCGGAAATTACAAGTTGACCCCCCAACTGTTGGAAATCTCACTTTTACCCACCTGATTAAATTATTAATAAAATATTAATTAAATTAATTATTTAATTATTTAATTAAATTAATTTAATTAATTAAATATATTCAAAAATATCCCGGAGTCCAAATGGGACAAGTCATTAGTGTATTTTGACTATCTCGACCCTTCTGAGACCAATGGTAAGGTCCGTTTTATGAGACGGGATCCCAAAAAATAAAAGAACCGCAGTAACCTTTAAAATTACCAAAATGCCCCTAGATTGAAACACAGTCAAACGAACTCCGAATTAGGTAAAAAAATAGTGAAATTTTATTATCTCGAACATTCCGGACTCAACCGTGGAGTCCGATTTGTGAAAAGAGGTCACGAAATATAAGGACACGTGTAAAGTGCAAAATGACCGTTTTGCCCTTTTGAACCCCGGTGTCCGAATTGAGTTCTACGAGAACCTAAACTTATTTTCTTCAACGTCCCAGAACCAATGGTAAAGCTTAATTTAGCAGAATAGAAACTTATGAATCAAAGACATAAAATTTGATGAATAGCATAAATTCAAATTACAATAGACTGAGCTATAATTTATGCTTTTAGGGACACCGACAGGCAAGGAGAAGACAGTCTGATCCTTCCACATTCTCACTACGTTACGAGTGCAGTTTGCTTGGGTTGTGACTAACCCATCAGGTATGGTGTTTTGCTAATGTTAGAAATGAAGTTAAGTTAGGAATGTTCTGTGAATGACTGGCATGACTTATGTGTTTATGTGGAATGTGTTTACTTGATTATTTAGAATTGGTTGTTCACCTGCTTGCATGTTACTTGTACTTTAAGAAAATTTAGTGAATGATGAATGTGAATCATGACATGTGTTTAAGTTGATAATATTAGATATGGTTGCATATGGAACTGACTGATGATTTACATGTTATTGTTCGAACATGCTATATTATAGAGAACCATGTTCATTGAGATTGCATTGGTATATTGGCATATGATGAATCCTTTGAGAACATAGTGTGGGTTGAGCATTGCATTATGAGGGTGTAGATCCTGTGGTGAAAAACCCAAAATTGGCCATTGCATCAGGGAGTACCCGGAAAAGAGACATGGGTGTGGCATAGAGTTGTGCATGGGTGCGTCATGCATACCATTCATATATTACTGCGAAGCTTTGAATGACATTTAGAGATAAATGTACACTTTGCACATGCCACGCCTTAGCTTTATTTCTTGCATTAGCACTTCATCATACCAGCAGTTGAGCTGACCCATTCGTGGGCAACATTTTCAGATGAGGACCCTCCAGCTATTTGAGACCCAGTGATGCTTGATAGGAGGAGACACTTGTTATATTTTGGTCCATGGGACTTATGTTTTGTAATGTAAGGGCTTAAGCCCGAATGACATATGAACGATGTATTCATGTTATCTTATGTATTGATGGGGATGGACTCATGTTTAGTGGATTTATTTACCTTGTCCCTTTATTTTTTTATTTTTTTTGTCTCGTTACTCGCGTCCCGAGTTCATCGGGAATTCGGGGCGTGACAACGTGGTATCAGAGCATAGGTTCGAATACCTAGAGACTGTGGGGTGTTGTTTAACACTATGAGACCCTAGAGAAGAAAATGAGACTTAGAGTGAACTGTTAGTAGCATGCGATAAGATTTTGTGTGTTATGTGATTATATGTGCATTTGAAGCATGATTGTTGTGATCACATGTTACTAGATGCTATGTTACGACATGTGATTATATGATTTAATGCAGTGAGAAGCATGACATATATAAAGTGTGGGAAAATTGTTAAGTATATATATTGTGGCCTGTGACATGTACCGCCTGTCAAATGCTAGTCGTTGACAAGAACATGACTAAGGTTGGAAACTCAGGCCTATGTAGTAGGCTGTATATTTTATGGATAGGCCGTATGCCTAGTTAGTTGAGGTGTGGGTTGTACACTTAGTTATCTACACGGTAGACATAATGCCTAGTTACTTAGGAGATAGGTTGTGAACCGAGTTGTTTACCTAGTTGACTGCTGTTTGTGGATTTTGGATGAGTGTGCTAGGTTAGTAACCAATTTTCATGGATTATAGTACTATGACTATGATATTTATACAGACTGGATTGGTCTCAGGTCTTGAGTTACGGTTGATGGATAGCACCCCATCAGCCAGTAATGAAAGGAGCTGTGATTCATGAAGGGTTATCACCTAGCTATAAAAGTAAGAGATAATAAAAGACACATCAAACCTTAAAATGCTAGAATAAGGATTTGGACTTGTGGAGCCCTTTTGTATATAGATGGATACTTAGAGTGTTTCCCTTTAGATTTTTAAAGATGTTCTTGTGTTAAACCCTGGTTGTGGAGAGAGGTATTGTTTGGATAGTATTCACCGGGAGTTAAACCTTGCTAGTGTTCAAATGTTTAAGTATGCGTGTGTTACACTGTTGAGATAAAATCCTTCTTAGTAGAGGGTTATGTTAGAACTCGGTGTGAATTGTTTAGTATAACCAACGGGTGGTGGTGATTGACATTGGTTATGTAGGTATTGATTAGGCAAGTGTGTCATGACGTATTGTGGTTGTTACTTCAAAATGGTGAAGTGTTGACAGGTACCTACTTAATGTTCTTTTAACACAAGTGTCTAAAAAAAAAAATGGGGTATTAATTTTTCTTTTCTTTGAACTTGTAGACATGCCACCGAGACAAGCTACTCCCAGACCTATACCACCTGGACATGATGAGCCTAGGACCACTGCACCACCGTGGCATAGTTGGCCCTGAGCTGCTGCTTCTGCAGATGGTACAGCCGAGGAGGCCGTCACTTTTACACCTGCTCTAGTGGAGGTAGGGCAGACTAGTGGTTCTGGGGACATAGCGACCATTATGCGGGAATGCCTTCACACTATACAGGAGGTAGTGACGAGAGCGGTCAGGGCTGAGACAGAGTTGGCTGAGCTTAGAGGAGTTAGAGAGCCCCAGACCCAGAGCGGGGCGACCCCAGCACAGGTCCCTAGGTCTACCCCGATATACACTGGTAAGAGGCCATTGAAGAGGTTTCGAGCTCGTGCTTCTTCTGCACAAATATCTATACCCGCCCAGACTCGCACTGGTGGGAGACCACCGAAGAGGTTCCGGACTGGTGTTTCTTCCACATCCACCTCCACATCCCAAGGGACCATCACTTGTTTTTGTTGTAGACAGCCTGGCCACAAGATGGCCACTTGCCCTTTAAGGGATCCCAGCCTGAGACAGAGGATCGAGTCTAGTCAGGAGTCATTTCCATCACCAGCACAGGGTCAAGGACAGGGGACTCCATGACTTTGTTTTGTATGCCACCAGGCTGGCCATGTCAGGGCCAATTGTCCTCAGAGGCCGATTTCCCAATACTTAGAGGAGCCACATTACCAGCAGTGTACCCAAGTGCCCCTTCCACGGCCTCTATTGGGTCAGGGACCTCCGGCACCGTATTTTCAGCATGCACCTACAGTATTGAGTGCCAGGACTCTCAGTGAGAGGGGTGATAGGCAGGACCCGACCACTCAGAGTGGCGTTATGCAGTAGTCAGCCTAGAGTCACCTATCCTTTTTGGACCTTCAGAGCCTTGAGGTACATTTTCTTTGTGTTTAGTTTATGGACTAGCATATTGATAGACCATAGTGCATCTCATACGTTCATATTTACTACGTCGACATGATGTTAGGGGTAGAGTGACGCTGACGAGAATCTGTAAAGATTACTCGATAGAGGTAGCTGACTGCATGCCTTATTTGAATTCTTCATCTTATTTGATACGTCTAGTATTGGTATTACGTTAGAGATGGATCGGTTATTTACACTTTAAGACGAGTATAGGCTGCTATAGGGGAAGAAAGACAGTGTGTACTCTTGAGGGAGATATCTTCTTTGTTTCATGGGGTGTCCGTAGATCCTTTTTAGATTGACTTTGTTGTGGGTTAAGAGGGGTTAGACTTTAAGTTGAATTGGATTGGTTTGGATTACATGAGTAGATGAGTGCTTGTTACCTTAGTTTGAAAAATTGTACAAGGTGTGGTGTGCTTGATTATTGATGATCTGGGATTCAATGCTTGCCTTTATACAGTATAACAAATGAGGTTAAATAGTAGACTGTATGTTTGTTGTCTATGAGATAGGCTATGAGCCTGAATATCCGTAGGGATTGGGAATCTGCCTGGTTACCTGTACAACAGATTATGTACTTATTTTATGTATATGTGTATTCCTGGAATGAAATTTTATACTGGGTGCTGAAGTAGTAAGCTACGTATTAGCTATTGAATGTTGTACTTTTACTCTATATAAGCATGCTAGTTTAGTGACTGTTATGGTGCTTGATTATAACTTCATTTTTTTTTATATACACAGACGGGTTGTTATGAATGCATGTACAGAAAAATGCTTAAACGTGTTTGTATGTGTGCGTTGATACATGTGTGTGAAAATTGATATATGTTCGTAAGGGAAATTGGTAGAGAGTGTCACTAATATTTTGTTCTTCTGAACCTTGGTATATTGACTTAAGTTTCATGATTAGAGTACATAAACAACACAGTCTACATTTATATACCCAATCGATATATGCGTACATGAAATGGATAGACTAGTCCTCATCAGTACATGACACTTAGTCTTGGTTATATATAGACTAAGGTGGGAGATGGTAGCTTTACTTTTAGATTGTACTATTGATGTCTTGTGGGTAATTAGAGTGCTTAGAAAATACTGAATGATAGATTGCATTGTGGCATAGATAATGTGTATTTATGCCATTGGGATAAATCACTAGGTGATTTCATGGATTAATTTGAGGTGAGTTAGATGACATAACATGTGTGAGAGACCTTGGGGTATCCTTGTGAATAGTGAGAAGCCTTCTTATATTTTTTTTTTTTTTTTTTTTTGTGTTAAAGTATTGAGGAGAGTCGTGATGCTTAGATGGAATTTGAAAGGAGTGGCATGGATGAGCCAAATGTGTTTTGAGGATTTCATTATGTGCTATGCCATGTGGAGTGAGTCGTTACAGATGGGATTTGCACCAGACCATAGCAGGGAGTGTGGAGATGTCTGCACACCGCTGCACGCCTACCGGTGAGGCAAAGCCTATCGGGGAGATGGTATTGGGAGGAAGTAATGCATTCCACATCGCCTGGCTGAGGGAGAGGTGAGTGATCCATAGGTAAGGCTGCACGTCTACATGTTACAATACATTTTGCATCGATCTTTTAGTACTATGACGAGAGGTTGTGCGACTACATGGGATTTCCTTATCCATTGTTTTAGATAGGGACCCACGTTCCTCTGCATGGTTTTGGCAGAGCTTTCAGACAGTCTTAGGGACTCAGCTAAGTTTAGTACTACCTTTCGTCCTCAGACTGATGGTCAGTCAGAGCGTACCGTTCAGATCCTAGAGGACATGCTTAGAGACTGCGTTATGGACTTTAGGGGTAGCTGAGAGGATCACCTTGCCTTGGTAGAGTTTGCCTGCAACCGTAGCTAGCAGTTCACCGGTGTATTGGACAGGAGTAAGGGAGACAATTGTTTTGGGATCCGATATAGTCTGTGAGACCACAGACAAGATACAAGTGATCAGGCAACGCTTGTTGCCAACCAGAGTCGCCAGAGGAGTTATGCAGATAGGAGTCGACGACCCTTAGCATTTGAGGTGGGGGACCATGTGTTCCTCAAGGTATCTCCCAGACGAGGCTTGAGGAGATTTGGGCGCGGTGGGAAGCTGTCGCCACGATTTATAGGCCCCTTTGAGATTCTTGGGAGAGTTGGTGAGGTGGCTTATAAGCTGGCCTTACCACCGCAGCTATCAGGGGTCCACGACGTCTTCTATGTATCTATGCTGAGGAAGTACCATCCCGACCCTCACATGTACTTGACTGGGTAGATCTTCAGTTAGAGGGGGACGCTTCCTATGACCAGAGACCCGTAGAGATATTGGACTCGAGGGACCAGGTTTTGCGAGGCAGGACCATCCCTTTGGTCAAGGTTCGTTGGAACCACCATGGGGTTGAGGAGGCTACTTGGGAGCGTGAGGCCGAGGTTCGAGCTAGGTACCCTGAGTTGTTTGATCAGTGATGTATTTTCTTTTGTTTTATGTTATTTTAAATTTCGGGACGAAATTTTTGTAAGGAGAGAAGGATGTTATGACATGGATTTTTTTTATTATTATTTTCTTTGTTTATTTATTTTCTTTGTTAATATTATTATTATTATTATTATTATTATTATTATTATTATTATTATTAAGAATGTGATGTGTGTATTGTATGTGTACAATTATGTGTATGCTACATGTGCATGTATATATATATTATATGCATATTTAAATTTGGAGAATATATATATGTATTTATTTGTGTATATATATATATATATATGTATATAACAGTGCACAGTGCACTGTGTGTACCCGGTTGTGTGTGTGTGTGTGAGTTTGAGTGTAACACACTCAAACAAGCATGGGAGGGGCTGTGAAGTGTAAGAGAGTAGGTGTGTGTGTGTGGTGAAGTCTGAGAGTGTGTATGAGAGTTGAGAGAAGAGCAGAAATCGTGGGATTTATAGAGAGAGAGAGAGAGAGAAATATAGAGAGAGAAAGTGAAGAGAAAAAGAGAGTTGGTCTCGGGTGGGAAGAAAAAAGAAGAAAGGAGAGACCGAGGGCAAAGAAGAGAGAGTTCTGAAGAAGCAGAAGTAACCAAGAGGAACTGAAGGAGAAGGGAAGCAAACCAAAAAGGGAAAGATCCGAAAGTTTTGGTAAGTGGGTTGCTTCTGTTTCAATTTTTTTAGAGCATTTTAATTGATTTAAATTGTAGGATCTTATAGAGCATAATGTAAGGATTAAAACGCAACAAGAATGATAGAAAACGGTTGAAAAATGAGGGAGAAAAAGGGATGTGCAGGTCACGGCCATGGGGGGGGAATCTAGGTTTTTCGTTGTGATTGGGAGCTTCAAAACAGTGTTAAAAAGTTCCAAAAATGCTTTAGAATGATTTGGGATTGAAAGGGGCTTCGAAAACACCAAGAAAATCGATTTTTAAAAATCTGATTTTCTGAAATTCCGGCCACCGGCACCGGAGAAGGCGACCGGAGCCTCGTCGGAAAAACGGGAAGGAGATGGGCGACCGGGTCGGGTTCCGGGTCGGATCTGGATTCGGGTCGGGCGGGGCTGGTCCGCCCCTGCCACGTGTCGGCCTACAGTTTTAAATTAAAAACCTAATTTGGCCCGTTTGGTTGCGAGGATAAGAAATTAAGAATTGAAATTAAATTGAAATAGGGATATCCTATCCCTGTTCTAGGATTAGCCCCTGTTTGGTTAACCTGATTAAGAATAGCAAATTAAACTAGTTTCAATTTGAACCTTGAACCTTTTGGAATTTGAACCTTAACCCTGAACTTTCGGAAATTACAAGTTGACCCCCCAACTGTTGGAAATCTCACTTTTACCCACCTGATTAAATTATTAATAAAATATTAATTAAATTAATTATTTAATTTAATTAATTTAATTAATTAAATATATTCAAAAATATCCCGGAGTCCAAATGGGACAAGTCATTAGTGTATTTTGACTATCTCGACCCTTCTGAGACCAATGGTGAGGTCCGTTTTACGAGACGGGATCCCGAAAAATAAAAGAACCGCAGTAACCTTTAAAATTACCAAAATGCCCCTAGATTGAAACACAGTCAAACGAACTCCAAATTAGGTAAACAAATAGTGAAATTTTATTATCTCGAACATTCCGGACTCAACCGTGGAGTCCGATTTGTGAAAAGAGGTCACGAAATATAAGGACACGTGTAAAGTGCAAAATGACCGTTTTGCCCTTTTGAACCCCGGTGTCCGAATTGAGTTCTACGAGAACCTAAACTTATTTTCTTCAACGTCCCAGAACCAATGGTAGAGCTTAATTTAGCAGAATAGAAACTTATGAATCAAAGACATAAAATTTGATGAATAGCATAAATTCAAATTACAATAGACTGAGCTATAATTTATGCTTTTAGGGACACCGACAGGCAAGGAGAAGACAGTCTGATCCTTCCACATTCTCACTACGTTACGAGTGCAGTTTGCTTGGGTTGTGACTAACCCATCAGGTATGGTGTTTTGCTAATGTTAGAAATGAAGTTAAGTTAGGAATGTTCTGTGAATGACTGGCATGACTTATGTGTTTATGTGGAATGTGTTTACTTGATTATTTAGAATTGGTTGTTCACCTGCTTGCATGTTACTTGTACTTTAAGAAAATTTAGTGAATGATGAATGTGAATCATGACATGTGTTTAAGTTGATAATATGAGATATGGTTGCATATGGAACTGACTGATGATTTACATGTTATTGTTCGAACATGCTATATTATAGAGAACCATGTTCATTGAGATTGCATTGGCATATTGGCATATAATGAATCCTTTGAGAACATAGTGTGGGTTGAGCATTGCATTATGAGGGTGTAGATCCTGTGGTGAAAAACCCAAAATTGGCCATTGCATCGGGGAGTACCCGGAAAAGAGACATGGGTGTGGCATAGAGTTGTGTATGGGTGCGTCATGCATACCATTCATATATTACTGCGAAGCTTTGAATGACATTTAGAGATAAATGTACACTTTGCACATGCCACGCCTTAGCTTTATTTCTTGCATTAGCACTTCATCATACCAGCAGTTGAGCTGACCCATTCGTGGGCAACATTTTCAGATGAGGACCCTCCAGCTATTTGAGACCCAGTGATGCTTGATAGGAGGAGACACTTGTTATATTTTGGTCCATGGGACTTATGTTTTGTAATGTAAGGGCTTAAGCCCGAATGACCTATGAACGATGTATTCATGTTATCTTATGTATTGATGGGGATGGACTCATGTTTAGTGGATTTATTTACCTTGTCCCTTTATTTATTTTTTTTTTGTCTCGTTACTCGCGTCCCGAGTTCATCGGGAATTCGGGGCGTGACAATTATAGGATCACCCAAATGATGGAAAAATGGAACAAGGCTATGAGATAGTTATTATGGTACCAGTATGGGAATGCAATAATAAGGACCCAATGTAAGTAAACCCAAACTCTAATATGTGGATTTCTATTCTGCCAATGTGGCCTACTTGTATAGCTGGCAATCTTTGCTTCTTAAAACATGCATCAATAATTCTTTCAAGTCCACAACCTATTGATTATCATGTTTCCATCATGTGAAATTCATGATTTGTTGAGATCTTATTTGTTATGAATATCTATGAGTCCTTTCACTCATTGACTATATATTATGTTTGCGATCATTGTGATCCTTTTTGTTGTGGATGTTTGTAACCTCTGTATATTCATATACCTTGTGGAATCCTTTTGCTAATAACATTATTTATGAGTACCCGGGATTGTGTCTGTCACAACACCTATCTTGACTCTTTGGATGCTGATGACCTACGGGTTGATGTTTGGGAATGATACCCAACACGTTGTCCTGATAAGGACATTTTGATATGATGATAAGAGCTCTTGGTGTCATTCAGGGAAATTGAGAGATGAGTGATGAACCTGGATGAGTGCTGTGTGAGGGTAGCTGGGCCCTATTTGATAGCATCTATTTGACTCAATTTGTATATATTTGATTTCACACCATTTATTGATTTAATGATGTTACCTTTGGATGTGAAACACAACTTTGAGGCTTATCTTTTTTATTCGATTTGAGTCCCTTTAATTTGGGTAGCTAAACATTATATGTTGATAAATTTGTGTTTGTTGACTTGTTCAGTAATCCCTATTGTAATCGTAACCTCTTTGTGAACTATGTTATTTTAGCCTGATGCCCGATCCCTTTAAGCTTGAAATCCTATGATCATTCTTTTGTTATACACCTTTGTTTAACCCATAGTAGAGTGAAGGATTTACTTACTGAGCTAAGTTAGCTCACCCTAGAATTATAGCAATTTTTCAGGTAACATAATATGGAAGGAAAGGCGATAATGGCTACTGTTGGAGCTAGTGGAGTGCTTGTGGGCAACTTTGATGATGTATAGCTGCAAGTCAGAATTTGAATATATATATATATATATATATATCCTGTAAAGTTGATGTTAATATTAGATATTATGACATAGTGATACTAGAAATGTTATTAGACTAGAATGTTGATTAATGATGATGGAAATTGTATATTGAGAATGATCTTATTTGATGACTTTGAGGCCACATTTTCAATGGGGTTCGATTCCATTTTTGGGGGGGATTTCATATCTAGGCTTGGTTTTTCAAGATTATAGGTCTAAGGGTTCGAATATGGGTGTTACAGTCGGCTTCGATGACTGCTCAATTCTCCAACAGACTCACTATTCCTCTATTTCGTGGCTTTTTAGCCACTGTTTTTGCTCCAAATTTTACCTACATGATTCTGAAACTACATAAAATAGTTTATCATTTCCTAAGCCTCATAAAATGACCAAAATCAGATCACCCATCAATTTCCAACTGTACCTACAATTAGCCATATCTCTATGGTCTCTTGACCATTTTCAATGATTCAACTTGCAAAACACTCTACATTTTATATACTTTTTAGCCATGTAAGTGGTTTCAAGTTTACAAGAGTTTAAACAAAAACCCAATTTCTCATAAAATTGGGTCCCATGGTTTCCTAGGGTTTCTCACGTTTCAAAATTTACTAATTTTTTGCCATTTTCTTCCCTTTACATTATACTATACATGCATGCAACATTTATGCCATAAACAAGCTTGTATATGGAAGAATTCTATAGAGAGAAAATTTTACCTCTCTCCCTCTCTTTTCAATTTCCTCCTCTCTATATTGTTTCTCTCTCTTCTTCTTGCTTGTGTTACATTCTTTCTTCCGCATCTTCTTCTTTTTCATCACTTCCTCGTTTTACAATGACTCTCTCTCAACATGCACTCAATCTGTAACACCCTGACTTAAACTAGGGATCGTTAAGTCGGGGATTTTAAATTATAATCGACGCCTTAAGTAACGAGGATGGTTTCGACCACGACATGCAGACTTTTGGTGAAAGTCCTGAAAACTCAGGACGACTGTACATCACTTTCATTGCAATCACCAACCTGTTGGTCCCGTACCGATTATATGTTTTCACGTTAACTACCGACCTTAGTACGAGTACAAGATTTTGGCACGTATTACGAGGTTATGAAAAATTAGTGTAAGGATATCTACACTTAAGAAAAAAGTTAATTAATTCAAAATAATTAATTAATTAAATATATGAAATTAATTATTAGCTAGAATAAATAAAAAATACACACATTAAAGGTGTATTGTGTATGTGTATATGTGTATGGTCAAGTACATGTATATATACAAGGGTATACATAGATAATTAAATACATACATATAAATATATATATATATATATATATGTATTATATGAAGAATATGCAAATACCCAAGGTATAATAGTGTGTGTGGGTCTCCAAGTGTGTTGGTATATATATATATATATATATATATATATACACAAAACAAAATAAACACACACACGGCCACTCAATTGGCCTGCCCCTAAACAGTGGAATTAGGCACAGAGAAGCACTCATTATGGATGCTGCAATAAGTAAAAGGTGAACCAGTTGGTGGGGAAATCAGAAATAGCAATAATCACTTATGCAATTATATACAAACATACATATTGTAAACACTCATGCCACACGAAAGTTCAGAGACTGAAAGAAAGAGAAAGAGAGATTTTTGAGAAGAAGAAGGGAGGAAATCAGAAGGAGAATGAGAAGGATACACCTTTGAGGTAAAAATATTCAAAACCCAACAATTTCTCTCTCTAAAAAATTTACCTACGTATGGACTATTTTAGCTTCTAATCTTTTGTATATATGATGTTTAAATTAAATAGACATGAACAAGGCATGAAAAATAGACTCAAAAATACATCAGAAACACCAGTCGTAAACCAAACCGCCATTGTTGAGCTTGGTGAGAGCAGGTCTGAAACCCTTGTAACCAAACTCTATTTGGTTGGTTGGGACCTCAAATAGACCCTATGGGTGTTCCAAAAACACTTGGCCGTGACCTTGCAACTCAACATAAACCCTAGCAAAATTTAGTTGCAGGTTTTGGCCATTTAACCCAGTTCTTGGTTTTAGACTTCTGAACCTATTTTTGAGAATAGGGATTAAATCCCCATTACATGAGGATCACGTAGAACCAAATTTCATCAAAAATGGTGATGAAACGAGTGTGTATGAGCGAGTTGCAGGTTAGATTATCAACCTTCTGCCTGAACTGATGAGCCTATTTTGAACCCTCAAATGAATGTTAAAATGCTCCCTAACATGTGAGAAACATTTTAGGTTAAAAACAGTGGAGGTTGAGTGAACCAAAACGCACGAAAATGGAAGAAAAGAAAATCAGAATTAGGGCTACACAGTCGTGGTCGAACGAGGAAGGTGACAGTGAGTCAACTCGGTTTTAATAAACCAGGATGAGTCGACTCGGACACGTGGTGGCATCAGGACCTGCCACCAAAAAAAATGGAGCGACGTCATTTTGAATAGGTTTTAAATTTTAAAACTTTAGGGCTGACGTCATCACAATGTCAGCCTCATGTGTTAAACTGACCAAACTGGTTGGTTCACACAAAAACTGAACCGGTTCACTTAAATCTGAACTGAACCAACTGGTTCAGACCGAAGCTTTTGATATTTACAGTTTGACCCCCAACTGTTTTACGAATTTATACTGTGGCCCAATTTTTGAAAAATTTATGCAATTATGCCCCTGGAAAAATAATAAAATAATAATATGATTTATTAAGTTATTTGATTAAATAAGTAAAATTACTAAATCACCCTTGGACATTAAATGACACAAATGAAGTCCCAGTTAAATAAACAAATAGTGTATTCTTACTATTTCGGGCATTCCAGACTCAACGGTGGGGTCCGATTTGGGAAATTAAGCCCCAAAAAATAAAGACACTCAAATGGTAAATGACTGTACTGCCCCTTATATGCCCGATGTCCAAATAAGACAAATCATTAGTGTATTCTTATTATCTCGGACCTCCTGAGTCCAATGGTGAGGTCCACGTCATGAGACGAGGTCCCCCAAAAAAAAAATAAAGACCCGTAAAAATACAAAATGACTAAAATGCCCCTATTGCTACAAAAGTCAAACAGAGTCCTGCGAAAGTCTAAATTGACTTTCTTCGACATTCTGGACTCAATGGTGGAGTCCAAATTACGAAACAAAGTACGGAAAAATATGACATGCAAATAGGTAAATGACCATTTTACCCTTTTAAACACAAAAGTCCGAATTAAATCCTAAGAAAGCCTAAACCGACTTTCTTTGACATTCCGAACTCAATGGTGGAATCCAAATTACGAAACAAAGTACGAAAAAATATGACATGCAAATACATAAATGACCATTTTACCCTTTTAAACACAAAAGTCCGAATTAAATCCTAAGAAAGCCTAAACCGACTTTCTTCGACGTTTCAGACTCAATGATAGAGACTATTCAACCAAAAGAGATGTCTAAAATAAAAAGACATAAAATTTGATGAATGGCATCAGTTAGGTGGCCATAAACTGGAACACTACCGAGGTACTAAACTAAGGCTTGTACGTGAAAATAAGATACGGAAAGACATGACACGTTAACACGTGAAGTAATTAAATTTAAATTAAAGTAAATAGAGCTATCAGAAGAGTATACCTTAAAAGTATAACGCCTAAGATTAAAGTTAGGATTTAATACGACCCTAGCATAAGTTAAGAAACATCAATAGGTGATATTGCAGTGATGTGAAGTTAATGAGACTGTATATGAATTATTCTTAAGAACTACAGAAGAAGTGGGGAAAGCGCATTATTAGCACTGACCCTAAGGACCAAGGTGAGTAACCCTGTGTTTGAAGTGGAGATTTAACTCCATATATTTGAAGAAGTTTTAAGTTCAAGTTATGTGAAGCATTTGAATATCAAATTCAGTTTTTATACAATTCTTGTTTTAAATTATTCCGTTACGACATGCTTGTTAAATGTCTTTATATTCAGTTCTTTTCTTGGGAATGTTTAGCATGTCGAGGTAAAATGCAAATCTCTTTAAATATTCTGAATTTGATTATTACAAGTATTTGAAGTCCTATTGCAGAAGCTATATATATTTCATGTTTTAAATACTCATGAAAAGTATCCATTGAAGAAGCCATGTGATAAATGTTTTATAAGATAAATGGTACTTAAGTACCGCGTGTGAAGTTGAAATCCCTTAGGATTCAACTATGACACGAAGTCGGCGTTGATATTCTTCGGAATTCAACTATGACACGAACAAATGCCCGATAGCAGGATCTAATCCCCCAGGAAAATGAGATCGTCAACATTGACAGTAAAATAGGAGTCTGGTTTGAAACAGATTCCACCTAATTAAAGAGAAAAGATGACAAATGATTTTGAAAATGGAAGCAGGTTTTTACCCCCATTTTATTATACATGTTTATATGTCTTTGAAGTGCATATACTCTACTCGAAGAAATGTATGTTAGCTTGAATATTTTATATGTTTTCAAAGCTATCTATTTTAAGAATGCATATACTCTGTGTTCTAAAAGTACGAGCAATTGGTGGTGTGTATTTTATAAACTCTCATGTGCTAAACCACTACCAATTGAAAACCCCATGACAAGTACAGGAATTGCTCACAAACTTAGATTAGCTTACCCGAATTTTATTCGGACCCCCCTTTCAGGTGATTAGCTGCAGTTTTGATTTGAGGATGATGATGATGAATCTGCCATTTTTGGGAAGTCATGTTCAAGTGGCTCTTTTTTCTAGCACTACGAACTCTAAGTATGAAATCTTCTATTAGTAAAGTGGTAATCTGTTATGCATAAGCCCCACGGGGCAATTAAACATGTATTATTTATAAAGTCTTTAAGTTTTTAGTTATGCTCTGAATGTATGATCATGTGTACCATTGTGAAAAGCGGCAGTATCGGACGGATGTGCAAATTTTAAAAAAAAAAAAAAATGAATGAAAAAGTTTTCACGCTTCCGCAACCACATGTCGCACATCTATTCGATACCGCTGCGTATGCGAGCCTTGTCCTGAGGTCCTCGGGCCGAAGGGTGGCGGTCGCGACTCATGATCCGCAAAGGGTGGATTTCGGGTCGTGACACAATCACTCCCCAACTCTAAGTCTGTCGTTTTTTTTTTTGTTTCACACAGCACACATACACACTTTGGTTTATCACATAATATACAGCACACACATGATATATATATATATAACACATGTCACATATATTTACATCATGGTTAGATGTTGCATATATGTATATCTAGTACGATATATAGCACAAACCCTTGGGCTAGCTCTTTTAGTTTTATTTTCCTTCATTTTTCCTTCTTAGGCCTTGTTTGGCATTTTTACATTTCCCCCTTTTGCTTTATTTCCATTTGTTTTCCTCTCCATGTATTGATTCCGTAAATCAAGATCTTATTGGCTTCCATGGCCTTCATTGTCTCATTTTGATGTATTAAAATGTATTTTAATTATTTAAAATTCCATCATAATTGTCATAATAATTCTGATTAAACGCGCTCCCTTTGTGCGTTATGCTAAACTTGCTTAATTGCACGTCGTGCACTAATTTCTCACATTCATTTTTGTGTTATTCCTCGATTAACACTTTCCATAATTTTATTTGGTCGTCTCTAATTAATTGTTGATTATTTTCATCATTTATGCCTTTGCTTCCATATTTCGAGTCATTAGTCATATCTAGCATCACCCATAGTTATTATACATATTAACTTATGATAATTGTCATTATCGTTAAATTCTTTGCTTAATTGGGTCGAGGTGTTACAAAAGGTCTCATCAAAGTCTATCCCTTCAACTTGGGTATAGCTTTAACAAGCAACCTAGCCTTATTTCTCACTATTGTACCATATTCATCAAATTTGTTTTTGAAAATCCATTTGGTACCAATCACATTGTAGTAAGTAGGCCTAAGTACTAATTCCCAAACATCAAGCTTAGTGAATTGAATTAATTCATCTCTCATGAAAATTATCCAATCCTCATGAAGGAGTGCCTCCTTGATGTTCTTGGGTTCAGTTTTTGAAATGACTCATTGAAAGCTCACTTTATAGTTGAGTTGAGACCTTGTCATGACCCCTTGGTCAACATCACCCATTATTTTGGTTTGGTCATGGTTTCTTCTCACCCACATAGGTAAACCTCTATCTAGATTTGATGAGGTACCTACTTCAACAAACACATCATTGGAATTATCAATGGAATTTTTGAAAATATTTGGGGCATTAATTGAGTTGTAATTTTGGAGGTTTTTGGAAGGTTTATCTATTAAAGGCTTCGAAGTCCCTAGACATTCATCATCACTAGGAACTACCCTATCATCATCAATTGTCACATTTATGCACTCCATCACATATTATAGTGTTGTAGACCCGAAAGGCTCTACTATTTGAGGAGTATCTTAAGAAAATGCCAACACCACACCTTGGTCAAACTTACCTAGAGTCTCTTTATCTCTAAGAATGTAACATTTGCTACCAAAAACTCTAAAGTAGTTGACATTGGGTTTCCTACTGATCCAAAGTTCATATGGAGTTTGATTTAAACCGGGTCTAAGGTAAACTCTATTTATGGTGTGACATGATGTGTTGACGGCTTCGGCCTAAAATATTTTAAGGATAGATTTAACATGTAGCATAGCCCTAGCCATTTCTTAAATAGCCCAATTTTTTCTATCTACAACTCCATTTTTTTGTGGAGTGATAGGGGTCAAAAATTCATGCTTGATGCCAAGGTCATCATAATAGTCGGTGACGAGGGGCTTTTCAAATTCCTTCCCATTGTCACTTCTTATTCTTGTGATTAGATAACCTTTTTCATTTTGAATTTGTTAGGACCACGGGGTCCATTATTGTAATTGGCTAATCTAGTTTTAACAAAATGTGTTTTCAATATCATCACTACATTAGTCCTAAGTTTAAAGTATCTCAATGCTCGTTCTATACCAAGAAGGTTCAAGCTTTATTGTAGTGATCTACTACAGGTCGTCTTGGTACTTGAGGGGTAATTGGGTAATTTGGACTTTTATCATGATTTGAATCTCACACATTGCATGCATAGCATATAGTTTATTTTATATCATCATGTGTCAAGTGGTCTTGTGATTCTGAAATAGATTTCCTAAACATGCATATTTCAAACACTTGGGAAAATTAATTTCACAAGGCAAACAGAGAATGAGCACTTTCTGTTGCTTGTTCGAACGAGCCTAGTGGCTCGTTCGAATGAACAACTAGAAGGTCATTTGTTCATTTTCATTTGTTCGAAAGGTCTAAATTCAAATGAAGAGAAGCAACCTCAGAGCTTTTCTCGTTTGAAGCTCGTTTCATGTTCTTTCGAACAAATAAGCTAGTCATTCAAACGAGCTATCTTCGTTTGAATGGGCACTACGTAAAATAGTTTTTCAAACTGTTTGAGATCTGATCTTCACATAATAAATACATAAAAATTCAGAGTTGCAAGGAGGGAATATAGAGAAAACAGAGTATTGAGAGTTCTTCATTGTGAGAACCCTAGAATTTCTAGATCTAAGAGCTTCCATTGAAGAACTTCATATATGTTTTATATCATGCATTTCTCTATTGGTTTCACCAATTGGTTTCAATCAATTCCACACGATCCTAATCACATCAAAAAGCCCCTAATTCACATTTTCACCATTAGAGAAGAAAGTTTAAGCTTGAGGATTCGGCCTTGAGCAATCGACAGATGCCAAGGTTATATGGATTCACAATTGTGAGAGGCCTGATCAGTGGAGTTCGAGACCGAAGGAGGATTCGGTTGTATAGAGAATTCATCTATGAAGAGCTTATGGATTCAAGGGAGGTTAACGGTGTGAACGCGTAAAACAGTGTTAGAAGTACTTAGACCGTTTCAAGTTTACGTGTAATTCAATCTTTATCATAGTGAATTATTTCCCCGAGTATCGCCGGCTTTAGAGTTTTCCACCAATGATAGTTTTACAAGGTGGTTTCTCTATCATCATTATGGTTTGAACCTATTCTCTCTCTAGTGTTTACAATTCATAATTTGCAAGATATAATTGCTTCTGCTTACTTTACAATTTAGGTTTTCATAATTGTGTTCATAGAATATAGAATTGATAATTGGAAACCTCAATTACGCAAATTGAATTGTGAATTGAATTAGTGAATTGTTGATTGATCACATAGTTGAATTTTAGTTGAATTGATAATTTGATATCTAAATTGAACTTGTGAATCAATCGGGCTTGGTTAAATAATATGCATTGATCAACACTATATGATTGTATATTTTAATGGCTTGAGATAATTGATATAATTGTATACATTAGTTGAATAAACATTGTAGTTGTAATTCCTTTATTTTCCATTTGGAGTAGTTGGTAGTGTTATGGTTGAAGAATTAGAGATATTAAAAAATTAAGCATACCTATTCAACCCCCCCATACTTAGGTTAGTTTCACACTAGGACCTAAGGCTTTAACAAAATTCTCCTGCAAATTTTAATGATGGCATCATACACTAAAAGTCTTCTCTCTCAATTAGTTCACAAAGGAGAACCTTAAAAAGTCATCTATCATCACTAGGATGTATCTCTTCTAACTAAGGCTTTTCATCCTCATAGGACCCATTAAGTCCATATGAATTAGTTCTAATGGATATGTGGTGGCAAGAGATAAAGATTTCTTATGTGAAACTCTTGTTTGTTTGGCCTTTTAACATGTTTCACACACTCCGAAAAGAATCTTTCTGTTAGGACCATGGGGTCCATTTTGTAAACTGGCTAATTTGGTTAGATAAAACGTGTTTTGTGTGTAATCTATACATAAGTCCTTCGAGTTGAGTACCTCGATACCCGTTCTGACCCAAGTTCATCCAAGAGACATTATCATGTATCACTACTGGTCGACTTATTTTTAGAAAGGTAAAATGGTCTTTTGTATTTGATCAGATCTCACACACTCACATCATGCATGCATAGCATATAGATTTTATCTTCTCATTATGTATGTGATTGACTTGTGGTTGTGAACTATTTTTTCCAAAATCTATCTTTGAAAATAAACAAATGGAAAAATTCAGTTCACAAAACAAGATTTGAATAAGGGACTCACTGTTGCTCATTCAAACGATGCCTTGGCTCGTTTGAACAAACAACAGTAGGGTTCATTCTCATTCATTTTCATTCATTCAAACCCCTATATCAAACTTGTTAGTACAGCCTCAAAGTTATACTCGTTCGATACTCGTTACATGTTCGTTCAAACAAGCAAGTGATCATTCGAACAAATGATGGATCATTCGAATGAACTCTGGGTAGAAAATAGATTTATAATCAAGTTTCTTCTTAATTAGGGATCAAACAAGATCTTTGGAAAAATTAGGTGAAAATATATTTGAGAGCAGTCAAAAAAATAGAATGAGAGACTCAATTTGTGAGAGAAAAATTGTTGACAGACCTTGATGATTTTATGAGAGATTGATCATTCATGACATTCATTATCTTCTCTACTCATTTTTTTTATCCGATTTAATCAAAGCACACGATTCGATAATTAGATCTTAAGAGCCTTGATTAGCATTAAATTCACCATTGACGATTGAAAGAGTTCAAGCACGAGGATTCGGCATTGAGCGATCAATGGATACCGAGGTCATGTGGATTCACGATTGTTTTGAAGAGGCTTGATCGGAGGAGTTCGAGACCATGGAGGAGTCTAGTTTTTTTAAGGATTGACTATGATAGCTTGAGGATTCGAGAGGAATTTGAAGACAATCGGTGAGAATGGTGCTAGAGGTACTTAGATCGTTCGGAGACTCATTGTATTTCACTTTCTGTCATAGTTCATCACTTCCATAAGCATTGGCCCAGCTCTAGAGTTTTACTCTAAGGATTGTTGTCCTTGGTAGTTTTCTCCATCATCAATCCATGTGCAATCTCTTCTCTCTCATTCTCTTTCGATTTACTAAATGCTTGATTTCAATTACTTTCGTTTTATTTAAGAAATTTAGTTTTTCATGATTTCATTATTGTGCATTCAATTGAGATAATTGAGAAACTTAATTTAGTAAGTTGATTTAAGAAATTGATGACTTAGTTGATTTTGAATTGATTTGTGAAAATTGCTATAAAATCAATTTAGTTGTTAATTTTGGTGAATGTTGAATTGGCTGGTGAATTGGTTGACTTTTGGTGGTTTCATTGGTGGAAAGGCTTAAACATTGGATTAACCAAGTTGAGTGATTTTTTGATTGATTGTGCCATCATTGTAATTAACCAAGAGTTGGAAATAACACAAAATAAATTTTTAATTCTAGACCTACCTATTCAACCCCCCTTCTAGGTAATTCATGATTTGGGACCTTGAATGATATCAGTGTGATATCCCTGCATACACAAACAAAATGATATCAGAACCTTCTTTCTATGGCATTTGATTGATAGCCTACATTGTGAACAATGGAAGGGTTAAGAGAAGGAGGATCAATTTGACGACCTCCTTTATTTGACTGCTCAAATTATACTTATTGAAAAGCTCATATGAAAGAATTTTTGAGAGCCATGGATGAGCAAGCTTAGCTTGCCATCTAGGAAGGTTGGAACCCTACTGGTCATAACCGTAACCATGAAAATTCCCTCCGTTGCCAAGCCTTCAACTACTTGGAATGAGTTGGAGTTAAGCATGAGCGGTTACAATGCCATCTTTAACGCGGTAACTCTCGATAAGTTTCACCACATTATAACTTGTGAGACGTCCAATGAGGCTTGGGACATCCTCGAGACTACCCATGAGGGTACGTCGGAGGTAAAGAGGTCAAAACTTCAAATGTTGACTTCTAGGTTTGAAGCACTAAGAATGGAGGAATCTGAAACCTTTTCTGAATTCTATGCTAAAGTGAGTGACATTTTCAACTCATCTTTCAACCTAGGAGAAAGACTAGATAGGACCAAGATCATAGGGAAAATATTGAGATCTCTTCCCGAGAGACTTCAACTTAAGACAACCGCCATTGAGGAGAGTAAGGACATAGACTCTCTAGTTGTTGATGAGTTAGTTGGATCACTTCAAACCTTTGAACTAACTCTTAGACAAGCAAAGAAGACCAAAAGTCTTGCCTTAAAATAAACACAAATATAAAGTAAATGGGATTTTGAAATAGACCCCGAGTTCATAAATGACGAGGACTTGGCTCTTTTTGTTAGGAGGTTTAACAAATACCTCAAAGGGAGAATGCCTAACTCCAAGAGATCTCAAATTTCAAGTAGAAAATCATTTGGAAACTCTAACACTTCGAAAGGCCAAGTCCAAAATTCTTCTTCTAGTAGTGATAGAAAAAGACCTTCATCTCAATCTACCTCTAAGCCTATTGAATGTTATGATTGCCACAACTTTGGGCATATAACAGCCGATTGACCTAATAAGAGAAAGAGAAATTCTCTAAATAGGAAGGCAATGAAATCATCTCTCTCCGAAGATGATGAAGAGGAAGAGGAGAATGATGATGAAAAAGAAGGTGATGAGAGTCAATTCTTGGCTTTCACTAGCATCACCAATGTCTATGAAGCCATTGAGGATGGTGATCATGAGGACACCAAGGACTTTGTGTCTAGTGATTAAAAGAGCGAGGATGAAGATAACATTGAGATTGCCTATAAACCAAAAAAAACTATTCAAGGAATCCATAAATCTCAAAAAGTATAACATGAAGCTCATCACTAAGCTCAAGTCTTGTGAGAAA
Organism: Nyssa sinensis; assembly: GCA_008638375.1. Classification (NCBI taxonomy): domain Eukaryota; kingdom Viridiplantae; phylum Streptophyta; class Magnoliopsida; order Cornales; family Nyssaceae; genus Nyssa; species Nyssa sinensis. Next base: position 26,500,616 of record CM018036.1, read on the forward strand.
GAAAAGAGTGTTTTAATAGTTAATCAATCTTTATTGAGTCAACTAAATGAGGAAAAATGGTTCCTTCTAAAGGACGTTGAATCCTTAGAAAATGAGAGAAACTCTTTGATTGTTGAGGTAGGAGGACTTAAGGATTCCTTAGTTGCTTGTGAGAATGAAAACAAAGAATTGAATTCCAAATTTCACTCTCTTACACACAATCTAGGAATGTAAAAATCAATCTTTAGGATAGGTTAATAAGCTTTCTAAAATGCTTAATAATGTCTAAATCAAGAATGATAAAAGTGGTTTAGGATATGACATGTTCACAAATAAGAACTATCCATCCACATCCACTTTAAGTCAATCTCCCATTCTCAAGTCGGTTGTGTTTATGTCCTCAAAATCCAAAGGTGTTGAACCGTTGAACCACCTAAACATATGAGGAAATCCCAACCACAATCAAAACCTCAAGCACATTCTTGCCCACTACCTCAATCTAAAACCCTTGTCAAACCTCAACCAACTTCATTTTATTGCTCACATTGCATGGTTGAAGGACACTCTAGGAGGAAGTGTAGTTTTGCCAAGAAAAGGCAAACAAAATCTCACACTATAACCTTAAAGCACAAATATGAAATTTCTACCTTGAAATAACAAATGAATAGTCATATTCAAAAATCAAGGAGAATGGCTCAAAAGATTATGCATATTTCCAGCCTTGAAAAGCCTAAAGTAAATCCCCACTCCGAGGGTAAAGATGAGGCCAAGACTCAAAAAGTTCCTCCTACTCCCAAAAAATTGTAAGGCAAATTTCGGTAAGGAATGATAAACTAAAAGGTCTTGAAAATGAGTGTGTAAATCACACTTCACAATTTTCTTCTTTCTCAAGAAGAGCAAGTTTGAATCTTAGATGACTAAGAGATTCTTAGCAATTTAGGGATTTTACTATTCACTCTCATCTTAGAGTCTCCCTATGAATTGTTTCATTTCTTCTTACTCCACTTCACTCATTGAAAATCATATAGAGTAAGTTGCATTCTCTTTCATAGTCTAGGTGATTTTTAACTTTTCTACCAAATCTAGGTCTATGGATTTTTTTTTCTTTTTGTTTTATCCTTTTTTGGATTTTTTATTCTTCATAGTTAGGTGCATTTCAAACTTTTATAAACTCAGTAATCCAAAAATATTTTTCTTTTGTAATTGTTAATGGTAATCCCTTTTTTAAAAAAAAAAAAAAAGAATTGTATTAAGTGCATTTTAAGGGATTAAGTTTTGACATGTGGACTTTATCCTAGCAATATCTTCACTTAGTCTTTTTGACTTGGGTGCACACAATCCTTCAATCTACTTTTGATCTCATAGGTACTAGTCTTGCATATTTCTTGTACGAGATTTTCTTGTAGATAGGATGGACTTAATGGTTTTATATTTTTATCTCAATAAGTCCATGGCTAGAAAGATTGACGTAGGATGGAAAAATTAAAGGACCAGAAGTAAAAGCCTAAAAAGAAAATGGCACACACAAAAAATTCAAGAGTGGAAGAAAAGGGCTACCCTTAGGATTGTGTGTTGCTAGCATTGGAAATCCTTTGAAAATAGTAGTCTACTCAACTGTGTGAAAGCCATCTTCCAAAAAGAAAGCCAAGTGAAAATTCAATATGCATATTTTAGGTTGTAAGTTAAGAGGGAGATTTGATTGGAAATGGGGTAAAAAATCCCTAGGTTGATTAACTACGGTTGTTTACTTTTATTGATGTGAAAATCATTCCACACCATAAAAAAGTCAACATTGATACAAAGAACATTCCATGGTTGAAATTAATTCATATGCCTAATAACCATGAATAAGTGAGTAAATAGTGAGTTTGTATGCGTCTTAGTGTTCTAAGATCATTTGAATGTATTGATATTATGTAGAACACATGTACATCTCTTTAATTCACTCAAAAATGTTCTTTAATTTCAGTTTTCATCTCAAAAATATTGGGATTATTTTTAGCTTTGAAAAATAATTGATTCATCTGAAGGTTTTTAGCTAAAATGTGTTTTTTCCTAAACATCCCCTATTTTATAGTTGAAAATTGCCCAGGATTCTAAAATAGATTAGGACACTCTATTTTTTCTAAGAGAAGAGCAACTACTAGAGTTCATTTGAACGAACCCTCGTTCGAATGAAACTCACTCATTCGTTTGAATGAATAACTACTCAAGTTAAACACGGGAGAAGTAGCGCCATTTTTTGAAAACTCTTGGCTTTTCTCCCATTTTTCTCTCCAAATCCTCTAAAGTCTTGTGTCTTTTTTACCCCAGTGTTCAGCATTTGTCGATTCTACTCCGGTTAGAGCGTTCCATTCTTCGTGGGCTTCATTTCACCAATCACTTAATGATTCTATCAGTTCATCAATTTGTAGGTCTTTGAGTCCATTTCTACCTTCTGGTTAGTTTATTTGACTTTTCATCTAGACTAAGGGTTAGTTTGGATTGTAATTCAGTCTCTTGACGTAGTGCTATCCTAGGTTCATCCTATTTTCCTCTTGTCATATACTACGTGATCATGGCCACCAAGACCGTGGCCATTAAGCAATGACACTTTTCCTATGTCATTCACTTAGGAAGTATGCCTCAAAACCTTATTCGGTATCTAACAAAGGTTTCCCAATTTTGAGCACAGACCATGATGTCCCGACCTATCCTTGTAGAGCGGGTATGCTCCTTAGATGATGTCCGTTAGACTTTAGCCTACAAGCAATTTGACTCACAAGGTTGGCTACCCCTCTTTAGAGTTTCGGGTCTGTCCAAACGAGACCCTGGTTTGAGAGATCTACTCAAACCTCAATTCTTGTAATGCCTTAGAAGCCTTCGTAGTGACTATCTACGGTGTCCCTTTCTCTCTCACCACAGAATTGATTGTTGAGACTCCTGGTCTTGCCAAAGTCACTCAGCCTGGCTTCCTATACCCCTTCCCTATCGCCATTCCTTTTGTCAACCTTATCGCTTCCACCCTACGGGTTGACAGTTCTCATGTCTTCGCCTTATGGGGTGCAACCCTAAAGCAGGGATATCTTCATGAGGGTTACTGCATCCTCAACCTCATTGTTTGTAGTGTGTTGCATCCTGGCCGCCATAAGAACACGCTAACACTCCATCATGCCACACTCATATACGCACTAGGTGTTGCTATCCCCATCGATGCTCCCTCGTATATACTTTGAGTCATCGATACCTCCACCACCGGTATGAGATACATTGTGTCCTTACTATTTGGTAGCCTGATCACTAGGATCAGTGCTGCACAGAAAGTTCCATTCTTTACTGCTGATATGCTCATCCTCCCTCGTGGCCCGATTCCCCAATAGACCCTATCCCGGTCACAAAGACATGTCATCACTCCTCCCGGTGAGAAAGATGTTCCTAATGAGTAGCAAGAAGTAAAGCAACAGCAGCAGCAGCCCCAACAGGCACCAGCTTTGCAGTAGTAGCCACATTTGTTGTTGTAGCAGCAGCAGTCTGGCAATTAGATTCGGATCGAGGATTTCCTTGTTAACAGGACACCGCCACATTTCAGTACCCCCTTAGGTATAGACTTTCGAGCGTTAGCAAAAGCTTCATCTTCTTCCACCGGTCAGCCGATCATGAGGGATGAGCTCGATAAGTGGTTACAACTTCACCATGATCAAATCACTACTAACATAAATCACAGGTTAGAGTGGCACTATATCCAGGTCAGATCAAATTACTTTATCCTGATGTTGGTGAAGACTGCCTATATGCGATGAGCCATTCAAGGACTGACTGATACCATAGCTCGTGTCTTTCTTCCTCTTCTTCTTCCACTTACTGATGATCAGTGATGTTGTAGCTATTTACATGAGTGATGAGTGTGATTATACTGAGGTTTTACCTATATTTTGTTACTTATCACCTACATATACTTTTTTATATGACAGTACATCTCTTTTTCGTATTGTGCATTTTTGTTGAGATCAATGCTAAACCGTTATTTTTTGATGTCTTTGATATATATCTACTTCTTCTATTATCTGTATTGTCAATACTCTGTTATCTCTATATGCATGTCTTTGAGTTGATATTTTACTTACTTTTGATCTTTCTTTGTGGTTTACCTCATTTGTCATCGTGACAAAAAAAAAGGGAGATATGTTGATATTACGAGAGTTATATACAAATGGGGAGACTAGATATTTTAAGCATATATTGAGGGGGAGTAATATACCTTTTTTTGCGTATGTTGAGATAACTATAAGTCACTTTATATTGCTCATGTCTCATTGCGCAAGGCTTTCATGTTTACTGCACCTTGTTCTATATTGATACTTATCTGACATGAGATCTCATTGTTTTTATTTTTTATGTCTCTTGTGATGTGATCTCACGTGGTATAGTTGAGGGTGTTGTGCAAGAAAACAGGTTGGCTAATTGTTAAAGAATTATTAAGTGACATTTTTAGTATAAGATACTAAGTCAAAATGTATAATTTCCTTCTATCTGGCTCTTTGGGGATTATAGATTTTGGTATTGTATTTTTTATACTTTTTGTAGTTTTGTCACAAATTGTTAAAGGAGAAGTTTGTTAGGACCATGGGGTTCATTTTGTAAATTGGCTAATCCAGTTAGACAAAATGTGAATTGTGTGTAATCCGTACATAAGTCTTTCGAGTTGAGTACCTCGATGCTCGTTCTTACCCAAGTTCATCCAAGAGACATTACCGTGTATCACTACCAGTCGACTTATTTTTAGAAGGGTAAAATGGTCTTTTGTATTTTATCGGATCTCACACACTCACATCATGTATGCATAGCATATAGATTTTATCTTATCATCATGTATTTGATTAGCTTGTGGTTGTGAACTATTTTTGCCAAAATGCATCTTTGAAAATAAACAAATGGAAAAATTTAGTTCACAAAATAAGCTTTGAATGAGGGACTCATTGTTGCTCATTCAAACAAAGCCTTAGCTTGTTCGAATGAACAACAGTAAGGTTCATTCTCATTCATTTTCATTCATTTGAACCCCTGTATCAAACGAGTTGCTACAGCCTCAAAGTTATACTCATTCCATACTCGATGTTCATTCGAACGAGCAAATGCTCGTTCGAACGAGTGATGGTTTATTCGAATGAACCCTGGGCAAAAAATATATTTATAATTTGATTTCTTCTCAATTGGGGATCAACCAAGCTCTTTGCAAAAAATAGGAAAAAATATATTTGAGAGCAATCAAAAAAATAAAGTGAGAGAGTCTCAATTTGTGATAGCAAAATTGTTGATAGATCTTAATGCTTTTGTGAGAGATTAATCAATCATGGCATTCATTATCTTCTCTACTTATTTTTTGTTGATCCAATTTGATCAAAGCACACAATTCGATCAAATCTTAAGACCTTGGTTTGCATCAAATTCACCATTGAAAATTGAAGGAGTTCAAGCATAAGGATTTAGCATTGAGCGATCAGTGGACACTGAAGTCGTGTGGATTCACGATTGTTTTGAAGAGGCTTGATCGGAGGAGTCCGAGACTGTGAAGGAGTCCAATTATTTGAAGGATTGACTATGATATCTTGAGGATTCGAGATGAATTTGAAGACAGTCGGTGACAATGATGCTAAAGGTAATTAGATCATTCGGAGACTCATTATATTTCACTTTTCGTCATAGTTCATCACTTCCATGAGCATTGGCCCAGCTTTGGAGTTTTACTCCAAGGATTGTTGTCCTTGGTAGTTTTCTCCGTCATCAATCGGTGTCCCATCTCTTCTCTTTCCTTCTATTTCAATTTACTATATACTTGATTTGAATTATTTCCATTTTATTTGAGAAATTGAGTTTTTCATGATTTCATAATTGTGCTTTCAATTGAGATAATTGAAAAACTTAATTTAGTAAATTGATTAAAAAAATTGATAACTTAGTTTATTTTCAATTGAATTGTGAAAATTGCTATAAAATTAATTTAATTAATTTTGGTGAGCGTTGAATTAGTTGATACTTGATGGTTTCATTAGTGGAAAGGCTTAAACATTGGATTAATCGCGTTGAGTGATTTGTTGATTGATTGTGTCATCATTGTAATTAACCAAGAATTGGAATTAATGCAAAATAAATTTTTACTTCTAGACCTACCTATTTAACTTCCCCTCTAGGTAATTCACGCCTTGGGACCTTGAGTGATATCCCTCTGTGCACAGACACTTTCCTAACTTTGGTAGTCCTCAAGCTAGGTCATTGTTAACCAACTTTTTAAGTTGTTTGTGGTTGACATGGTCGAATCTCTCATGCCAAAGGTTGCAAGAATCAACCTTAGCACTATTACATGTGATTTTTGGTTCAAGTGAAATGTTATAGCAATTATTGGATGTCGTTAATCCCTCTAACATGCATTTCCCATTTTCATTCATCACTTTATATTAAGTTTTGGTGAAGCACACATTGAAGTTCTTATCACATAACTGACTAATGCTAATTAAATTAGCCTTTAGTCCCTCAACATACAACACATTCTCAAGTTTTGGGGAATCATCTACGATGATAGTTCCTTTTCCTAGAATGTTTGACTTCTTCCCATCCCCAAAGATGACTGCTCCCTCTTTATGACTCACAAGGTTAGTGAAGAGAGATTTGTCACCGGACGTGTGCCTACAACACCCGCTATCAATGTACTAAGAATTTAAATTACTAGATTTGAAGGCAATATGAATTACTCAACATTTATAGTTGTCCTTTCTTTGCCAAATTTGCTTTATTGCCTTCTTGTGTATGGGTAAGACATGTTGTATATAGGCTTTGTATGTCTTTGGATGAGGTCTAAGGGTTAGTAGGGTTTCACAAGCTTTCTCATTTCCATCACTTTTTGAGACATACTCCTAGATTTTTAAACGTATTTATTCAATTGTTGCTTAACCAAAGACAATTTCTTTTGGTGCTCATTTGACATATATTGATGTTGTACATGTCTTTTCCTCATGGCTCAACGATGCCTTCTCGGATGACCATCTACCCTACAAAAAAAACAATGTGAGACCTTGGGTTGGGTTTGGTCTTGAACTAAATGTTGAGTGTTGGGCTGAGGTAACATCATCCTTATTTGATTGCTAGAAGAAATCAACTAAGGCTTGAAGATAGAAGGAATAATTTTAATAGAGAAAGATGACTTATTAAACATGATTTCAAGGGTACTTTTCATAATCCTAGCTAATTTAAATTATTCATCAAATTTTACTCTTAATTCCTCCTTTTCAATTTCACAAGCCTTTAGGGATGATTTGAGATTACATACCTCACCCATTAGGATATTTCTATCTTGTTCTAAACTTTCATGTTTTTCTAAGAGAGAGGCCTTAACTTCTTCAAGTTGACTCAACATGGTTTGGTCAACTTGTATTCACCTTTTCCTTTTTCACTCAACTTTAGCTTCTTGGCTAATTTCATGTTAGCCTTCTTGATATTGAGAAATTCTTTAGATAATTACTCGTAAGCAATCTCTATATTAGTTTCAATTTCACCCTCACATATCTTAAGATAATCACCCTTCATTGTTCACACTTAGGTATCCAATCAATTGCCTTTGAGAGTAGACTCTGATACCACTTTTTTGGTTGGTCCCGTGGTATGCATATAACTTAGAAGGAAAGGTTGAATAGGTATGTACAACTTTTTTAAACTTCTCCAATTTTTCAACCACAACACTAACAACGACTAAAATAGCAAAGTAAATGAATTGTAAATTCAATGAATATTCAACAATAGTGCACAATTCAATCACACATCACAATCTATCCAATTTAGTAATCAAGTAGTGATTATCATGACATACCATTAAACACAAGCCTAAATGATCTACTAGTTCAATTTGATTATCAATTCTACAATTCAAATTGAAATTCAACTAAGTGCTCAATTGTCAATTCCACAATTCAATTTGTTATTCCAATTTCACAATTAAGGTTCTCAATTATTCAATTGAAGATCAAATTTCACAATTCATGAAAACCTAAATCTCTATATAACGGAAGTAATTAATTCAAGCAAATTTGAAATCGTAAAACATGAAGAGTAAGATAAATTGCAAAATAAAGTGATAACAGAGAAACCACGATAGAAAATTATCCACGATGGAAAACTCCAAAGGCGACCATGCTCGGGGAAAAGTTCCACTATGATTAAGATCAAATTACAATGCAAAGATGAACCAAACTTTGTACCTCAAGCTCCATACTACCCGTTCACGTCTTCAATCTCCCTTGAATCCACAAGCTCCTCATAGTCGAAATCTTTATACAATTGGACACTCTCCACGGTCTCGGAATCCTCCGATCGGGCCACTTCACAATTGCAAATCCTCATAATTTTTGGTATCTACTAATTGCTCAAGGTTGAACTCCACACTCTTCAATGGTGAATTGACTTGGAATTGAGGCTCTTTGAAATGACTTGGATCATGTGAATTCATCTAATCAATGGATGATTAGAGTAAACATATGCATGATATACAATTATGATTGTTCACTCATGAAAGCTTTTAGATCTCTCAAGTGTATAGCTCTCACAACTAGAACTCATTCTCACTTTGTTTTCCCTCTATAGAAACTAAATTTTCATCAATTTATATGAAAGCGATCGGATCTTAAATTAAGCTTGCAAATAGAAAATTTTTATTTTTCGCGTAGTTTTTGTTCAAACAAATCATTGATTTTTGAACCAACACTTGTTTGTTCGAACAAGCATGGAATGGACATCAAATGAGCAAAGATCAAAGGTTACAGCTTTTCATTTGATGCAGACTTATAGGACGAAAGAGAACGAGAAAAAATGAACCTTATGTTGTTCGTTCGAACAAGCCAATGATTCATTCAAATGAGCAACAAAGAGTTGCTCATTCTCTACTTGTCTTGTGAACTTAGTTTCTCTAAGAATTTTGAAATATGCACTTTTGGGAAAATTGTTTCACAATCACAAGGAAATTACACACATGATGATATGATTTCTAATATATGCAATGTGTAAGTATGTGAGATTCAAATCAAAATAAAAGTATGAATTACCCAATTTATCCTTCAAGAATTAAGATGACGAGCAAACAAGCACGACAATGAAGCTTAAACCATCTTGGGATACAATAGAAGTTGAGATACTCTAAGCCTAGGACTAATGCAATGAATACAATTAAAGCAAATTTTGTCAAAATCAGATTAGCCAATTAAATATCGGATCCTATGGTCCTAACACTAAGCATATAGGCTTGCATGGACTCTAAGCCCTAATAATAAACCAAATCACCATTGTTGGAAACTTGAAAATGGGTCAGACATCGATGGAAACAAAATTGGTTTTTAATGCTTGGAATTTAAACTACATGCTATGAGGTTAACAAAACTAGAAAAATTAGGCAAAATGGCCTAAGGAATAGTGAGATATGATCATGAACCATTTTGGGTCCAAATTGGAATAAGTCAAAAAAAAGTCTAAAGCTTGTAAATTTAAAAGGGGATTGAAACTCTATTGATCAAGGAACATAATAGAAGAAATTTCGTTCAAAATGAGCCACAAATGGCCTTGAGCAGACCAGTTGCATGTCTCATACAATAAAGCATGAACCAGGCTTTACATGTTGTTTCGAACCACCAAATCGACACTAGATCATAGGGTGATGTCCTATAAACACTTTGAAATGAAATGAGACAAGAACTAAGGTCTGGAATGGCCCAAAATCGGATATGAAAACCCTTAGGATTTCCTATTACACTTGAATTGGGGACGACAATGAACAGTTTACTGGGAACGGGTCGGGCCGAAAATGGGTCTGGGTCAAACCAGCGTATAATCGGGTTAGAACTTAAAAGGAACGACATCGTTTTGACGCGTGAAATTTAAATAAGTCCTAGGTGACACAATTTTATTTTGATAATGCCATTGTGACGCACGGCTAACGCACTAAACCGCACTAGATCGGTCGGTTCTCACACCTTCAACCACGGTTTAGTTGATTCAAAGCTAGACCTGTTGGATTTTAATGAAAATAAAGGGGTTCAGTTAAATAGAAACCAAAATAGTGGGTTCACCTCTAATACATGAACCGAAATTTTTTATATTTACAATTTAACCCCATTAATTTTTGAAAATTATGAAAAATTCCAAAAATAATTATTAATTATTTTTATGCCCATTAATATATATAGGTAAAATTACTATTTTACCCCTAAGCCTAAAATTAGTGTAACGAAGGCCAATTGAAATGCAAGAGAGGCTTTTTCAATATTTCTAGGCATTCTAGATTTAATGGCAAAGTTTCATTTGGAAAATTGGACCCCGAAATATATGAATAGATAAACGGGACTAATTTCAAATGAGTCCTAAATAGTTAATTAAGCTACCAAATGAACCCCAATGACCACGAGGGTACCTACCCTAACATTTTTTTACGTTTTGGACTCAATGGTGGGGTTTGTTTCATCAAACGATGTACCAAAAATATAGATACGTAAAAATAAGTAATTTCCAAACTGTCCTTAATCATATACAGGTTACTAGACTAACTAAAAAAATATAAAAATGGCATGAAAATGAGAAATTACAAAAACGAGTCCGAAGATGGTCCCACATGAAAATGAAAAATCACAAAAAATGTCCCAAGCTATAAAGTAAGCCACTAAAAGGCCAATTAAGATCTGAAAAAGGCTAAGTTTAGTATCTTCGATATTACAAACCCAAAAATGATGTCTGTTTAGAAAAAATAAGACTCCATAACAAATTAAAAAATGATGAATACGACTTGCATCCCCTTATATAGGCATAAGGAGTACACAATATTCATTAATCGTAACTAGAACTTAATGAAGCTACCAACAGAGTCAAGAAGTAAAGAGGGACCCATAATAATGTTTTAAAGACCCTCTAGACTCAAAAATGAAGTCCAATTAGGCAAACGAAGTGTCGAATGATAAAGGACATAAAAGGGGTAAAATAACCAAAATGCCCCTAAAGGGCTAAAGTAAGCTACGAGATGAGCTAAGAAGCATTAGGAACCCTAATTAGAGAAATTTAGGGAATCTAAATGATAATCACCAAATAATCATCTATATTACCCCATAATTTACTTTTTGGTGAATAAAATATATTAAATTTAGTGTAATTGATGCATTTGTAGTCTTTTGTAGGCGGGTGATGATTTTGTGCCAAACGATGATATTTGGACCCATTAGAGCCATGAAAAATAATTTGGAATGGATCTAAGATCATTTCTGACTAGTTAAAATAAATAAATAAAAAAAATCATATCTTTCAACTCTGATATCGGATTGAGTTGATCTTTGTGGCATTGGAAATATAATTCAAATTTCTACAAAGTTGTGTCTTATAGACAACGCCTAATTCGAACGTTTGGAGGCTTAAATATGGTCCTAAAGTCTTTGTTGTTATAGTGCCTATGAGACTTGGACGCGGTTTGACTATTGTGCAATATTTTGACCATATCTTTTAGATGCGAATTCGGTTTGGCATGCAATAAATTAGGTTGGAAAGCTAACATAAAGGGGTACAATTCTTCCTAAAATATAAATTTCAATTTCTAACATTTACTATAGTCCATTTGGCTCCAAATAGAAGCCTAAAAATCTAGCAAAAATTTGGTTGAATATCTCCCATACTTAATGGATCTCCAGAATCATTTTTTTTTAGACTTATATAAGCCTTGACAAATGGGACATGAGAGAAGGTTGTGAACAAAAGCTGAAAAAGAGGACCTCTCATCATATAGTGATATTCACGAAACAGAGAGAGATTCTTTGTTATGACATGGAAATTTTTTTTTTTTTTTATTATTATTCTTGGTTAATTAAATTATTATTGTTATTATTATTATTAAATTTGATGCATTGGGATTATATATATGCTTAGTATGTATGTGTAGGTATGTGTAGAATATTATGTGTGCATACATGTGTATATGGATATGTAGAAGGAGATATAGCAGTGCACTGTGTGTGTGTAACTGGACGTGGGTGTGTGTGTGTGGTTGCAACCGAACTAGAGAGTGAGGTGTCGGCTGTGTGTGCGTTTCTAGTGTGTGTAATGAGTGGAATGTGTGTATAGGCATACATATAGGGCAGCTTTGCATTTAATGCAAAGCTGCACCTAGGGAAGAACAAAGGAGGCTGATACAGGGTGAGGGAAGTCAAGAAAAGGGTCTGTGAGGGAGAGGCGTGTGAGACTTGATATGCTAGGGTATATGTAGTCTCGGTTGGTAAAGAGAAGAGAGGGAAAGAAACAGAAAGCGGGAAAGAGAAATAGAGTTCTGAAAAGGAGTCTTGAAGCCTGGTTTGAGCTCGGAACAAGAGGGTGAAAGAAGGCACGGCTAGAGAGAGAGAATTCAGAAAACCCGTAAGTGAACCCTTCTGTTTTATTTTTTTTAAAAAGAGTGATAAGTTATTTGATGCATTGAGTCTTAAAGAGCATATTGTAGAGATTGTTTTGCAAAAAGAATGAGGTTAAATGGTTGAGAAACTAGGGAGAAAACCTAGGTTGCAGGTCTCGGTTGTAAAAATTGGAACTTGTCATTTTATGTGTAAAGCTTGGTTTAAATGATATAGAATGGAACCTAGGAGATGCAGAAATCATTTAGGATAAAAATGGGAGAAAAAGCGTGACCCAAACTGTCACAAAAATGGAGAAATAGAATCGGCCGAAAGTTTGACCGAGGGTTTGACCCTCTATTTCGTGAAAACCTGATGATTTGAATCCATAACCGACCTTAGATATGGGATCTACGCGAAAAACCAAAGAAAACTACATTTTAAAACCCTGAAAATCTCGCCGGAGATCGGTCGCCGTCGCCGGAGAAGGCGCCGGAACCCTACTGTGCATCACTGGAAAAACGGGGGGGAAGAAGGGGACTGTTCCGGGCTTGGGTCGGGTCGGTTCGGGTCGGGTCGGGCTTGGGCCGGTCCGCCCTGCCACGTGTCGCTCTCCTGTTTTAAATTAAAAACCCAATGGGTCTGTTTGGCTGTAGGTTTAGGAAATTAAGAAATTGGAATTAAATTGAAACAGGAATATCCTATCCCTGTTCTCGGATTGGCCCTTGTTTGGTTAACCTGATTGAGAATAGTAACTTTGACTAATTACAATTTGACCTTGAACCTTTTGGAAATTGAACCTTAACCCCAGAACTCTAGGAAATCTGATTTTGAACCCCAGAACTTTGATTAATTTTGTTTGACCCCCCATGAATGAAATATTAATAAATTATTAATTAAATTAATTAATTTAATTAATTAAATATTCTAAAATAATCCGGAGTCCAAATGGGACAAGTCATTAGTGTATTTTGACTATCTCGACCATTCTGAGACCAATGGTGAGGTCCGTTTTATGAGACGGGGTCCCAAAAAATAAAAGACCCGTAGTAACATATAAAATTACCAAAATGCCCCTGAATTGAAGTACAGTCAAATGAACTCCGAATTTAGTAACAAATAGTGAAAATTTATTATCTCGAGCATTCTGGACTCAGTCGTGGAGTCCGATTTGTGAAAAGAGGTCACGAAATGTAAGGACCCATGTAAAGTGCAAAATGACTGTTTTGCCCTTTTGAACCCAGATGTCCGAATTCAATTCTACGAAAACCTAAACTTATTTTCTTCGACGTCCCGGACTCAATAGTAGAGTTTAATTTAGCAAAATAGAAACTTATAAGATAAAGACATAAAATTTGATGAATAGCATAATTCAAGTGACGATTGAACTGAGTCTTATGTTATGATTCTAGGGACACGGAAAGGCAAAGAGAAGGTGATCTGACCTTCGGTGTTCTTACAGTGATTTCACTTCACTACGAGTATACTTTCCCGGTTTGAGATCGATTATCAGGTACGATATATTGTGCTAAGTAAGAAATGGAATTAAGATTAGGAATACTTGTTCTGCTGCCTTAATTGTTCACTTGTTTGCCTGAATGTTCACATGCTTATGTGCTTCATGCTATCTTACTAAAGTTGGGTGACAATGTGGATGATGATTATGTGTATATCGCATGTGTTAGAGTAGTGTGTGAATTATATGCCTTGAGAACTGTTGACATTATGAATTATGCACTTGAAAGCATGCCTTATGTATGAATGAGATGCATCATTGAGATTACATTATGACATAATGAAATCAGAGCATATTGGCATAATGTGATTCCTTGGACATGGCGTGGGTTAAGCACTTGGTGCTTTGCATTATGAGGGTGCAGATCCTGTGGTGAAAAACCCAAAATCGGCCAATAGGTACTGGCGAGCCTGACGGATTCCGGACCGTGAAGCGAGACATACAAGGTACTCATGCCGGCGGGGAAGGACCGTATCATGAGACATGGGTGGGCATAGAGTTGCATGGGTGTGTCACGCATACTGCTCATATACTGTATATTGTTTATATGCTGCCATCATGATATTGCATGCCATATAGAAATAACTGTACACTTGCACAAGCCACGACCTTAGTTTTGTTTCTTGCATTAGCATTATATTGTACCAGCATGTTGAGCTGACCCCTTTAGTGGGGCAACATTTCAGATGATGTCCCAGCTGCAGGAGACGTGGAGATGATTTGATTAGGGACTGTTAGGCCCAAGGGGCACTTTTGATATTGTGTAAGGGCATAAGCCCGAGACCGTATTTTATTTTGCATGTTGTGAACAAGTGGACTAGACCCTATGTATGTATCAGAACAGTGTACGAAAATGTATGAGAATGTCATTATTATCTTTTATTTCTTTATTACTTCTATTTTCTTTTGTCTCGTTACTCGCACCTCGGGTTCGCTAGAATTTGGGGCGTGACATTCTTCATCATGTTCAATTCATTTATTGTATTTTCTTTTGATTTTAAATTTGTAATGAGTTTCTAAAACTCTGGCTAAGGCTAGGAGTGAAGCAACAACAACTGTATGATTTTTTGTGTGATTTGCCAATGCTCTTAATGCAAGATTCAATGTTTTTGGTGTAATTCAAGTGTTAGTAAAGTTTCTTTGTTCTATATAATTCTTTAATCTATCATAGACTCAGGGAACGGTAAATACTTAGAATTCCCTACAAATCAAATAACTAATGTTACCATGTTTTGAATTAACCAAACATAATAGTATTTTCAGAATCACCACTTCATCTTTCGATTAGAATCACCTTTCGTGTGAATTTCAATTGAGGATAAAAAGATAATCACACACAATTATCAAATGTTTGTTGTTGTAGATCTCTGATGCCTTAGCACTCTTCTATATTATTTTTAGTTATTTCATTTTTTTAGGAGTCAACCAACCATTTTCTCCAATTAAACATATTTGATTTTATTAAATTTTTATTTTTGTCAATTGACTTAAGTTCTCTGTGGTTCAACATCGAACTCACCGAATATTATTACTTTATGACATCCTGTACTTGGGATTGCGATATTAAAGTGGCAGCACTAAACAGTAAGACTAAGTTCAAGAGGGGACTAGCATTAAGTAAAGAGATACTCTAAGCAATAATGAGTGCTAATAAGTATCATTATGTTGATCTATGACTTAAGATCACCAACAAGGAATTGGAGATGCGATTAATGGTAAAGCAAGACTATAAGATAGTAACTATGGACTCTAGATCACAGGTGAGTAACCTTGAACCTTGAACCTTGAAATAGATATAATTTCCATTAAATGTAGTTCTTTATAGCTTTATGGCATTTTCTCTAAATGTTTGAATCGCATGCTTTTAAATAGCATCTCTTTAAATGTTTTAAATAGCATAGATGGCTTAATGAAGTTTTGCAAGTATGTTTTAGTATGAAATTTTACGTGCCCTACAGATGCTATTAGTTCATGCCACTAATGGTCACTATTAGCCACGCAGAAAGGTAGTGCAACAAAAAAGGGTAAAAAGTAATATTCCCGGGTGAAATTAAGGGCGGGAAGGTTTTAGCAATGTACATATACTTATTAGAAATGCGTATCCGTGCCGTTAATACTTAAAACTTTTAACGGCGCACAGATGTGCATCGTCACTAAGGGTACTTAATAAAATAATAGCATTTTGATTAGTTTAGGTTATTAGCAATGCTCAATAGGATTATTAGCGACGCACACTTGTACGCTGCTAATTACCCCTTCTATTTCCCCCACGTCAAACCCCTTTCGTGATCACCTGATCTGTCTAAACCCTCTCTCTCTCTCACACTCATCTTGCCGATGTTGATGAGGCCCTGCCAACCTGCATCACAGCCAAATCTCGTAGCCACTACCAACCGCCATTGTCCCCCACATTTGGTGAGGTTAGGGTTTTATAAATTTCTCTTATTCATTTTTATTTTCACCCATTATTTAGATTTGTGGTTAAGGTCTTGATTGTTAAATGTTTGACATATTTTTTATGTCATAATGTGCATTTATATGTTTGTGACATAATTGTTTGGTAGGTTTGGCTGTATTTTTTTTTTTTTTTTTTTTACCTTTTCTCTTAGAGTTCTATAGAGTATTGTTTGTTGAATTGAATTTATAGTATAGGAAAAAATGTTTTTAATTGTAAGTGATGTCTAGGTTCATTATTTTGAACTAATTAAAATTGTGTATCTCTTCTTGTTCTTTTTTTTTTTAATATTCTATTCTTCAAATTTTAAATTTATCACTTTTCTAATTTGTTAAGTAACTAATTTTTAATTTATTTATGTTATAGATCGATACCACTAGGTTATCACTTAAGTCCCGGTGTGAAATTAACCTATAAGGGGGGTTGAATAGGTATGCTCGATTTTTCAATATCTCCAATTCTTTATCCACAATACTATGAACTACTTCAAATGGAAAATAAATGAATTGCAACTACAATGTATTATCAACTAATGTGTACAATTCTATCAATTATACCAAGCCATTCGATTATATAATCATGTAGTGTTAATCAATGCATACTATTCAACAAAGCCCAATTAAATCACAAGTTCAATTTAGATATCAATTTTATTAATTAAACTTAAATTCAACTATATGATCTATCACCAATTCAGCAATTTCATTCACAGTTCAATTTGACCAATTGAGGTTTCCAATTATCAATTCAATATTCAAAAAACACAATTATGGAAACCTAGATTGTAACATCAAGTGGAAGCAATTTATATAGAAAATTATGAATTGAAAAAAAATAGAGAGAGAAGAATGCAAACCACAATGATGACGGAGAAACCACCTAAGAAAACTATCCTTGGTGGAAAACTCCAGCCAGGTAATGCTCGAGGAAGCAATTTACTATGATGAAGATCAATTACACGTAAACTAGACACAGCCTAAGTACCTCTGGCATCGTTCTACATGATCATGCCGTCAACCTTCCTTAAATCTTCAAGCTCTTCATAGATGAGTTCTCCATACAACTGGATCCTCTTTCGGTCTCAGAATACTTAGATCGGGCCTCCCACAATTGTAAATCTACACAACCTCAGTGTCCACCGATCGCTCAACATCAAATCCTCAAGCTTGAACTCTCTTCTCCAATAGTGAAATTATGAATTAAGGGCTCTTCATGTGGAATTGATCAAAATCAATTGGTGAAATCAATAAAGAAAGGCATGATATGCAACATATATGAAGTTCTTCAATAGAAGCTCATAGATCTAACAATTCTAGGGCTCTCACAATGATGAACTCTTAGTGATCTATTTTTTCTATTCTTCCTCGCACAATACTGAATTTTTGACTATATATTGTGTGAAGATCGGATCTCAAATAGTTTGGAAAACTGTTTTACGCAGTGCTCGTTCGAACGAACATGGAACGAGCTTCAAATGAGCAAAACTTTGAGATTGCAGCTCCTCGTTTAAATTCAGACCTTTTGAACAAATGAAAAAATTCCATTGACCATTCTGTTGTTCGTTCAAACGAGCCACTACGTCCATTCGAATGAGCACCAGAATGTGTTCATTTTCTGTTTGCCTTGTGAAATCAAATTTTCCTAAGGGTTTGAAATATACATGTTGGGAAATCCATTTCACAATCACAAGACCACCACACATTATGACATAAAATAAACTATATGCTAAGCATGCAATGTGTGAGTGTGTGAGATCCAAATCATAACAAAAGTCCAAATTATCTAATTACCCTCAAGTACCAAGACGGTTGGTATTAGATCACGACAATGAAGCTTGAACCTTCTTGGCATAGAACGGGCATTGAGATACTCTAAACCTAGGACTGAAGTAGTGATTACCTTGAAAGCACATTTTGCCAAAACTAGATTAATCAATTACAACTATAGACCCCGTGGTCCTAATAATTTATTTTATGAATAGAACAAAATCAATGGTGCCATTGAGAAAATGAAAGACAAAATTTTACCATATTTATCCATGCATGATCAATTTTATGTTTGATTAAAATGATAAAATTCAAATTTATATAATGTTATCAATCATTCAATTACCAACTTTATTCAAGGAAATAACTTATAAAATAAAAATTTTAAGAAAAAATTAAATGACAATCATAGTACACGAGTCTACTGTCATTATAAAGTGATGTTAGGGAGGGTTATAATCCCTTTGAAGTGTTAAATAAAAAGTAAATGGACTAATTCAGATTTAAAAGAATGTCCAAACAAGTTCAGCTAACACCGACATCATCTTCTGTGGACAACGATGCGAGAGTCCAAGCAGCCACACAGAGGGCCGAGGCATCAGAACGCCATAACATTGAGTTACAACAGAGGTTATTCCATCTTGAAGACAAGTGCAGACACTACTATGGAAGTAGGGCAACCCTTCTCAATCTTGGTAAGTTTTAAAACCGCATCATTTTTTAGAACTAGTAAATTTTTCATATCTCTATTTCAACTTATGCAAATAAAATAGGGACTTAAGTGTCGAAAAGGCCCGTTTTGGGCCTTTAACTGCCCAAAATGTTTGAAAATGGTCAATCCACCACCAAACTAGTTTGCACACCTCAAAGCTAATAAAATACATGTGATAAAACTTACAAAACACAAATCAGATGCCCGGTTTGCAACTTATGCATCAAATGCCCAGTTTGCAACTTATGCAAAAAAAAAAAAAAATGGACTTAAGTGTCGAAAATGGCCCATTTTGGGCCTTTGACAGCCCAAAATGCCCGAAAATGATCAAACTACCACCAAACTAGTTCACACACATCAAAATTAATAAAACAAACATGCTCAACACAATTTGGATGCTTGATTTGCAACTTATGGGAGAAAAAAAAAAGACTTAAATGGAAAAAATGGCCCGTTTGGGCCTTTAACCGCCCAAAATGCTTGAAAACAGTCAAAACACTAGCAAACCAGTTCATACACCTCTAAATTAATAAATTACAGATGCTCAAACTTACAGTATATAATTCAGATTCCCAGTTTGTAACTATTTCAAAAAAAAGGACATAAGTGTTGAAAACAGCCTTGTTTTGGGCCTTTGACCATCCAAAATGTTCAAAAATAGTCAAAACACTATCAAACCACTTCACACACCTCACAAATAATAAAATACACATGTTCAAACTTACGGTACACAATTTAGATGCTCGATTTGCAACTTATAAAAAAATTAAAAAAAAAAAAAGACTTTTGTTGAAAACGGCCTTTTTGGGCCTTTGACTGCCAAAAACTGTCAAACCACCACCGAACTAGTTTACACACCTCACAACTCTTTTAACTGCTATCCAAGAAAGCCAAGAATGTTTATGAAAGCCATATAGGTTTATGAAGGTCATAAATATTTCTAAATATTTATGAAAATCCATGAAAACCAATAATGTTTATGAAAGTATAAATGTTTCTAAATATTTATGACAAATCCATGAAAGCCAAGAATGTTTATGAAAGTCATAAATGTTTATGAAGTTTTATGAAAGCCACGAAAGGTTACGAAAGCCATAAATGTTTCCAAATGTTATGAAAGCTTATGCAAAATCATAAAAAGGTTTTAAAAATGGGTTCTTCCAGAAACCCACGACAGGGAACTTGCGTTACTCATGAGCTTTTCATAAAGCTCACAAGTTTCATCCTCAGTATTTTCAAGAAGGACTAAGAAGCTACAGGTCTATATGATAGTGAGCTACAATAAATAGAGACTTTAGCTACAAGATGATAAGTATCCCTACTTTGGAAGCACCAACTTGAGGCGACAACACCAGATTATTGTGACAACTTAGAGTAAGGGTAGAATGTGAATGATGTAATAGTTCAGACACTTATGTGTAATGTAATGTTGGCTCATTTTATTGCAACTCTGATATAACGTTACTTATGCTCTGCCAAGTGAGACTACATTCAAACAAAAAGTTTTTACAGACTCAGATTTTCACTACAAGTTTTTATATGACTGAATGCAATCTACTTGGATATGTAAAGAGGCCTTTGGTTAAACATGTCATCAATATGCTAAAAAGCGTTAGTGTATTGACAATGTGTCTAACTGGCCGATCATTATTTCTAATCCTCATAGGGTGGTATCTGGGATGTGAATACACATTGTCTACGTCGCTAATAATGAACTATTAGCGGTGCACACAATGTGCCACTAATACTCCATTATTAGCGGTGCACGCCTGAGCGCTGCTAATAATGGACTATTAGTGGCGTTTAGTAACTTCTGATGTACTTTTAGCTATACTGATATGGTATTAATAGCAGCGTTTTTGGGCTAAACGCCACTAATAGTATTTGTGACACTACTATTTGCAACATTTGTAATGGCACGCATATGAACGCCACTAAAGGTTATTAACGGTGTTTCTCAGTTTATTAATGGCGCTTCTAAATGCCGCTAATAGTGTTATTTTTTATAATATGACACATAGTCATGCCTGGTTGGGGGGTTAAGCCATTAAGGCCCATGTAACCCCCAAGCTCTAAATTACTTATGGTCACCATGTGAAAACTTATGATCCTAAGGGACAAAACTTATAGATGTCGGCATGTATTATTTTATCACTAGCTTATTCAGCGAAAAATTTTATGTTATCATGATTTATCTTGCAAAACTAATTGGCCCAAGAACTTGCATGATTTATTATATATCTTACAATTTAGTTAAATGTATATGTTTTATGAATGTCAGTGTCTTTCTCTACAACTCTTTTTAACTGTTATCTATGAAAGTTAATGTAAAGGGATTTTCGAAAACCCATGACAGGAGACATGTGTTACTCACGATCTTTTCACGAAGCTGACGGAGTTTTATCCTGTATATTTTCAGGAATGACTAGAAGTTTTTCATATACGGATGCTAGTAAGTAGTGAGAAGTAAAGACTCTAGCTAAAAGAGTATTCCAGTTATGGAGGTATTAATCTGAGGTGACAGATACCAGATTAATGTAACAGCTTAGAGTAAGATAAGAATGTGAAAAATGTTTATTACTGATGTAATAATCTAGACATACATAAGTAATGAAATGATGGGCTCATATGATTATAACTTTGATGTAATGCTTACTTATGCTCTATCAAGAGAGACTACATTCAAAGAAAAAAATACCGATGTGAATTCTGTTGCATGATTATACATGACTGAATGCAATCTACTTAGATATGTAATGAGGTCTTTGGTTAGACACGTCATCAATAGGTTGAAAAAGGGACAATATATTGGCAAGGTGCATAACTGGCCGGTCATTATCCGTAATCCGTATAAAGTGGGGTTTGGGATGTGACACGAACAATTATTAGTTATAGTATAAAAAATTCTAAAAATAATTTAAATGTAAAATCTATGGTCCAATTTTAAATAGTTAAAATGTGTTGACCACATTTTTCATTATAATAATCACTAATTTGTTGGCATCTCTCACGAGATTTTAGCATGAGATATATAGAGTTCCAACGAGTCTTAATATGAGATTTAAATTTTTTAAGTTTTAAATTATAATTTTTGAATGCATGCCATCTAGAAGGAGATACAAAAATATAATGAATTGTTGTTCTAATTTTGACTAGATGAGCCTCAATTAATTGCAAGTCATGTTGGAGCATTGTATTAATTAATGACAAACATATCTACCTTGGAAAAAATACCACCAAACGGTGGACACAAAGCATGTTTAAACATCTCAATAGAAGCAATATTAGTAGGAGCATTTTGAAAGTAATGCTAAAAACTTTATCTTGGACTCCATACTCTCTAAATAAAGTCATAATATTATTAAATATATTAGTAGCATTATGAGAAAGATCCATGAGATGGAAAGATGTTTTTTTTTTAATTTAAAATTCAATTATTGTTAATATAATGTGCAGTCATACAAAAATAACCAAGATCATTTCTACCAGTCCATAAATCATATGTGCAAGAAACATATATATTAAAAGTAAAAAACTCATTAATTAAACTACTTTTAAAATCATTAAGATTTTTTAATACAATATTTTCTCGTAGTGTTTCCTGAAACACTGACATAGCCAAGTTGTATATAATCGTGTATAAAATTTTAAAAATGAATTTTTTTTCCTCAAAAGTAAAGGTTGCTCACAAGCAGCTATATATCTAGCCAACCCCTTCCTCATTTTCACATTTGACTACGTCCAATTTCTCAAAACACCACTACTACTAGCTTGACTAAGTTGGGTTTGCTTAGGGTCATTAACGCCATATTTTTCTCTGCATTTTTGTGCATGTCTACAATCGTGGCCAAGTGCCACTAGTGTTTTTGCAAGTATAATTGCCCTTGCAACTTTTACAAATAACCCGTTGTTTCATTTGGCCATTGGTACTTCCTTATTATATGGTAAAATGAGCTCAAACTTTTGACGTTCGGGTTTTCGTTGCCTTAGGCTAGATGTGGCTTCAATTGGTGTAGGGTCGGTAGAAGGTTGGTTACAACTCTCATTAAATTCATTATATTCACTATTGTTAAGGTTTTAAATTTAAGGTAATAAAAAATATATTAACAAAAATAATTAGAAATGAAAATTTGCAATTAATAATAAAAATTAATAATTACTACTAATAATAATAATAACAACAACAATAATAATCAATAATAATATATTAGTAACTACTAATAATAATTACAATTATTATAATTATTATTATTATTATTATTATTATTATTTTAGTAATAACTATTAACTAATAACAATAATTTTAAAATTTAAACAAATATACATATATATATACATATATATATCAATGTTGAAATCTTGAATGTGATTGTACTTTCTCCAATTTACAAACTTGCAATTATAGTAAACTTGATTACACACTTCAATCAGCAACACAAATAATAATAATATTTATAAAAAGAGCTTGTAAAAATATAATGAAAGCAAATATTAATGAGAGAGCTTGTAAAAAAAATTGTACGGTAAAGAGAATGTGGGTGAATTAGTGAAAAAAAATGAAAAAAAAGTGTAGAGTATTTATAGGAAAAATTTGTAAGTAAAATTTCAATTGTACCTCTAAAACTAGTCGTTATATAGTTGTTAGGAGTGATAAAATAGTCAATTGCATTAACTTTTCAATTACACCCTTAAAACTAGTCGTTAATATAATTGTTGATCCAAAAGTGATCATTTTAATTTACCTTTTAGCAATACCTTTAAAAGTAGTTGTTAATATGCCTATTGTAGGAGAGGGGGATATTAAAAGAATACTATGAACTTAAAAAGAGGAGGGAATCCTGCATTAACACGACATGTCGCATCGTGTTGTACCCACACTGTGCCAACGAGCCTTCATATCATGTCGTGCTTAGGTCAAGCCCAACACGACCTGTTGATTCATGTCGTGCCGCCTCTAATCTTATCGCCCGACCATTTTACTACTCTACTAGTTATCAAATTTTGTCTTTCGTAATTTGCTTGACCACGTCAACTTATCAATCCCAATAGGCCAATGCTGATACTAAGCAATCATTAAACACAAAGCTCAAATGCCTCTCCCACTCGGACCTCATTAATATGGCACTTGTTCGATATTTGAGCATAATTAGGATACAAACAACCCCAATATTTTTCTAAATTGGATCAACTTAGTTCAAACTTTAAACTTATTTTTCTCCAATTCTAAATACAATTCTAAGGTTCGGATTCTACATTATCAAACGTAAATAGTATTTTCTCACTTTTGAGCCTATTACTCACATTTGGGCCGATAAAATGGAAAACCTTTACTCAGTTCAACCTAACAGGCTTTTTTATTTTATTTTTTGTAATTTACACTAACCTCTAAGTTTTTTAAAATTACATTAACTTTCCCTATTTTACTTAACAAATTATAAAGACCCTTTTTCAGTAAATTTTTTCTTTCAAAATACAAAACTATCCCTCCTGTTTTTTTCTTTTACATTTTTCAATTTTCCCAATTTTTTGACTTTTATAAGATTTTTTAATATAAAAGTAAATTTTTGGTAAATAAATTATTTTCATTCTATATAAAAATAAATTTAAAGTTTTAATCAAAATTTATCTAAATATTCAAAAAAGTAAAAAAAAAAAATGATCAAAATAGAAAAAAAAAAATTTAATAGCGATCATATTGAAAAAATTGCTATAACAGCGGGTGGGTGGAGGTTAAGCAATCACAGAAAGATAAAAAATAAAAAAGTTTAGTTTATCAACATATTTTTTCAACCCTTCATCTATTCAAAACTTCATGAAAATACACGAGGTTGGTAGAAATACATACTAATAGTATTAAGCGAGCATTTCGAATGTGATTTTTCACCAATGGTGTCATCTACGATTCAACTAAGCTCCTCACTTCATCATCATCTCTGGGGGAGGCAGAAGGCGTTTGTGTCTCAACTCCTAGTCACAAAATGGCCAGCCATTACAGATCCAAACAGGCACATAGAACATTTGAACAGTAACCCAATGTCCCAGGTTGCGACACCTGCCCGGTTATCTTGGTTGATAATCCATATTTTACAG
This sequence comes from Nyssa sinensis, assembly GCA_008638375.1. Lineage (NCBI taxonomy): Eukaryota > Viridiplantae > Streptophyta > Magnoliopsida > Cornales > Nyssaceae > Nyssa > Nyssa sinensis. Next base: position 26,525,505 of record CM018036.1, read on the forward strand.
GCACACAAGGGTTCTTGGGATCGTATGAACCAAGACAAAAATGGGTCAGAAAACAATCAAACAGCACTGACTTCTTCGATGACAAGTTCCTTTGGAACCTTCAGATTTATGTTTTGTGTATCCCATCCAGCTCCTTCCAGCTGTTGTGTGAAATTTTGAAACCTGTCTTCCAATTCCATTAAGCTTTTCTCAAGCCAATCAAAAACATCATCATCATTGCCCCAGTTTTGACAAAGCCAGTAAGTCTGCCACACGCTTCGCAAAACAGATAGACTCGTAGCTCCCACCTGTTTGGAGAATATAAAAGGTTTTCTAAGTTTTAACTCAAAAGATTTAGTCTTGCATAAATCCTTGCAAGTTCTAAGTGCATACCTTGAAAGCCACAAAGACCTCAAAATTTATTTCATGCTGTTGGTTAACCACAAGAACATATTTTTCCTTTGCATACAATTTGAGAAGCATCTTCACCTGTTCCAATCAGATAATATTAAGGGTACATTTCCTGTTGACCTGAAATGCACTTCATTTTGTATCACTAGCTTCCAAGCGTATGAAAAACAGGACAGCATATACCAACAAAACCACCACTCTTGAGGCCTTTATACCTCTATACATCATCGTTCAATAACATGAACAGAGGACCCAAAAACAAAGGCCTTTGACAGAATTGTCTCCTAAAACTTGAACTATGTGCTAGAATGAAGTCACTGAAAAATGCACAAATGGCACCTGCGGACAGTGTAGCAAAACTCATTTGGCAAAAAGGTGCCAGGATGAACTCAAAGTTCACATTTGCAGTCATATTTGGCAACAGGTGAACTTATCATGTATTCCATAAAAATTCAGCAAAGCACATTTGAGACATGCTAATAACCGTACCGGCATCACAAGAAAATTGAGTTTAGCCAAATGACAAAAGTATACACAGCCAAGCCACACAACACAACCAAAGGTAAACCTCCAGCGTTATAACAGTTTTGGATTATACTCATGATGGATCTTATTGTATAGTTAAGCAAGCTCTGGAAACTCTTCTGATGTATATCTAATACAAATACACTATTTAAACTTTACTTTTTGAAAAAATGAAAATTGTTTTGATGTCATAAATGCTAATAGTCTAGTATTTTATTCTAAAGGTTAAATATATTCTGTTTTGACTGGATAAATGACTGGTAATGAAGCTTTCATTTTTATTTACCAATAAAAAGGAAGCTTTTGCTTTTAAATTTAAACTAGCCGAGTCCAACTGAAGCTTAAATAATCTTTCCATCTGAATTTGAATAAAGAAAAAAAAAGACAAGAAATTACTTAAAGAGCTTCAGATGGCTACAGAAAAATTTTATAGATTACTGCAGTGAAGAAAATGAAGCAATACCATGGAAAAGGATCTCTCCCCACCAAACATCTCTTCCAAGGACACGCCAAAAACAATTCGTGGTTTTAAAAATCTTTCCCATGATAAAATATCTTCCATTCTATTGCAATCAACACATCCTGATTCAAACACATTGAAAACAAGTCTTTATTGTTGTCAAATGGATCAAACTAAAATCAGCCAAGGACCAGAAATAAAACTTACCTGGAACAGTAGAGTGTAAAACATGTGATTTTACCAGTATCCGAGCGCGCTTGAGATTTATCTGTCAGGAAAGTTGAGTTGAATACAGACAACCCACAAATAAACCTTTACGTAAGATTGTGGATAACCCCCCCCCCCCCCCCCCCCCCCCCAAAAAAAAACCACCCAAAAAAGAAAAAAAGCCAAACAAAACAAAATAAACACAAAACTCCACAAAAGGGTGTATTTGTTTATAGAGAAAAATGATTCCAGGGGATTGAAAACAATTAGAGTGTAAAACAGCAAAACTCAGACCTGTCTATTTACAAATGAAGAGGTGTCCCTCCAACATAAATATAATTTCAAAGTGAAGGGAAAAAAAAGTAATATATGATGTCTTACAGTGTTAAATCGAAGTACTGAAAGAGATTGATAGCGTAGCCAAAGGTGCAGAAGCCGCATGGTCATCCATGTCAATGGTACCAGTGGAAATGACGTTGAGAGGCCAGGTGTACCCTGTATTTATGGTTCTAAAGTTACATCCATAGAATTTCTTATTGCTGGTAATTTGAGATTTTTTATGGAGAGAATATAGGAACCATCTTGACAAAATACATCTACCAGGATCAATATGCCCAAAGCAAGGCCAAGCAGCTGAGCAGATACTTCCCAAACTTCCTCCTGAGACACTACCAAATAAGTTTTAAAGCATTCTCTTTCAAGAGCTTAGATATAGCTTGTACAAGGTGGAGAATTTACAGTCAAAAGTTTGAACGAGGGAGCTACAAAATTCTCTACTGTGCATTGATCTAACAAAGCCATAGTATGTTACAGTAAAGCATGATAATTTGGCTACTACATCAAGACAAGGTTTTTATTTATTACTCCAATAAGCAGAACCCAGGAACAAATCAAATATATCTTCTAAAAATTAAATGTAAATTTACTGTAACATAATTGTGCATGAAGCATCACAAGATAACACCAAATGTCAAAGCATATGTAGCAATCCTGTTCTGAGGTGCTTCAAATGTTGCATAAATGGTCTCCTGGGAAAATATATTATGCCTATGGTCTTCTTAAAAAAACACGAAGAATATAAAGGCAGAACATAAAAAAGAGTGAGGCAAGTGTTGTACTATTACTTATCAGGGAGGAGGAAAAAACCCACCATCATAGTGTTAAATAACAGCCGTTACGTTACGTATCAGTTTTTTGACTCTCCGATACCAATACTGACTGATATATCGGTGTTACTAAAATTCACCGCCGTATCAGTCAATACCGTTACATATCAACTGTTATAAGCGTTACAAGCCGTTACAAGACCATTTCGGGACTATTACATCTATTTTATATTTTTTTTTCAATTTTTTAATTTTTTTTTTCCTACAAAATTCTTATAATTTCTATTTTTATAATATTTATATATAAGAAAGATACTTAACAAAATAATCCAAAAAAAATTGAAATGGGTTAAAACATTCGAGTCAATACGAACTCGAAAAGGCCTCTTGACCTCAAAAATTTTAATTTTTTTTTTATTCCATACCTAATCAACTAAATTAATTTTCATGCTTATAATTATTTTTTGTTATTATTAATATTATTTTTTGTAATGCCACTCAAATTAAATAATATTTCTTATTAGTTTAACTTTAAAATATCCATATAAATTAATAAAATATCTTCTTAAGTGTTATTTATAAATAAATAAAATATCTTCTTAAGTGTTAGAAAATTAAAAATTAATAGTAAAAAAAATTAAAATGTAATGATTGTAATCAAGATATGTGTATCAATGACTTTTTTGAGATTTGCTAGTGTTTGAAAAAAATTTACGGTTACGGTTTCCGATTCCCGTTACGAATCACCCGATACTCCCGATGCCATTACACCGCAACCACAACCGATTCGTATCCCGTGACCGCAATTTAAATCCATACACACCACAGCCTGCTGTTTTGAGGTTTCCTTTGCAAATTCAAGGTTAATATATTTTTTCATACTTGAATGGTTACTCAAAATTAATCAGAACTGCAGATCAAATTGAAGATAATCACTTGCCCTTGAAAGAAAAATGTTTAAGTAGATGGCCACTTGATGCATCAGCTATTCTAATTGAGTTCAATAGAAACAAAACTCCAGCAAATGCCATATTTCCATCATTTTTTTTTTTGCCCTTACACAATTCCATGTCATCCTAGAGGCCAAAGAGATGAGAATCCGAGATTGTGGAGAATCTGAGATTGTGGCAGTTATACACCACCTGAAAGGAATGTGAAGCTTGAAACATCTACCTGCAACTTCAACATCTGTTTTCAAATTTCATGCCCAGAGGAACAAAAATTACCCCTTCTTTTCAGCACAAAAAGATGGCAACTATACCAAAGAAAGGATCTGCAGAGTATGTAACATGTTACTATGACACTGAATCTATCAAGTTCACTGACTTACGTCGATGTTTTAAAGATGTACAATTGCTGATGTTTCCGCCTATTAGTTCACCAGAGTTCTGGAGTTCTAGTAATTATAGTACAAACAAATACAAGTAAATACCTTTGCTGCTACTTCCCCAAGATTTCCTGATATTGCAAAATGGTTCTGAATCACACGAAAGGAAGGATCTTTTAATCCCCTTGCCACAGCCTGTTAAAATTATATCGTCAAGCAAAAACAATAAAATCCCACAAAAAAAAAGAAACAAAAACTTCGCTTAATCTGCCATTACTTATAAGTAAAAATATTTACAGGAGATACAAAATTTTAACACGCCAAAAATAATCACCATAAAAAAAAATTTGTACTCCTAAGAAAATAAGATATGATGGATGTAGCATGTAACTCCACCTAAGCCAGTCAAGCATAAGGAAGAAGTCGGTGGTTGGTGGGTAAAACTAGGAGCATATCAAAACAATAATGATGAAATTAGGAATGATTGAGAGAGAGTATAACCAAAAATGATTCCAATTAGAATACCTTCGTAAGATTTCCAAGAGATGCCAGTGGTAGGAAATAGGCAGGATATAATTGGGTACTGAGATCAAAGATGCTGCATAATATATTGACAAATTTATAGCTTTAACTAATTGCAACTCAAAGAACTTGACACGTTCCAAACAAAATGCTTATTATGAAGACCTTCCTGCACTGCCAATGAAGTCTGCATACATGCGCCACTGTTTTGGGTCATCATCAAAAAGATTGCCAAACCGCCCACCTGAAAAAGATAGCTACAGTTACTGGAACACACTCAGCATAGCCTTTTGTTTCCATTAGCTTAATTGACTATTTCCAGACCAATGAACAAGCGTCCAACAGCACCAATGCCATCCTTTGACACCCATCTACAAAAAATAAAATTAAAAAGGCAATGTTTCAATACAGTAAAAGAGTACTTTAAATTCAATGGAGTGACTCTCTTTTCCCTTTAAACATGCATTATATGTGCATGTCCTTTCTGGAAGAAGAAAAGGAATTTATCATGAATCAATCTTTCTATAGCTTAAGGCTATCCCAAATGTTCTCTCCACAATTTCCTTATAAATAAATAATATTGCACTGAAATGTCAAGGGAGTATAAAGATCCATACCACCTAAGAAGCATGAACATTCTATTTTGACTCATGTATCAATGTTGGACACATCTGGCACACGGACACATTCATGACACGTGTCGGACATGCAAGAATAAAGTGTCTAATTTTTTTTTCTGGAATTCCAAACACGTTAGGACACGTTTCTGAAATTGTTTTCTTTTTTTTTCCTGTTTTTCTCTTTGGGGTTATGTGTGTGTGTTTTCTATGTAGTAGGTAGCAAATTTTTTGAAACTTGGATCATGAATGTTGAATTAAATGAAGTTGTTCTTGGATTTTTTATAACTTTCTTATTTTGATATCTTAATAAAATTGCTGTGAGTATGTTTTCATGCCAATTTTGATTGAAATAATATTAGGATTTTATTATATGGTTATATAAAAAATATAATATATATTCAATGTGTCCTTATGTATCCATGTCCTATTTTTTTGTGAAATGTTGTGCCCATGAGTCCATGTCCTATTGTATTTGTGTTGTGTCAGTGCTTTTTAGCATATCGCCAACAAAAGTAAAAAGTCACCTGATGGCAGCAGCGGAAGCAGCAGCTGTAGTTCCTGAGAAAGAGCCCACACCAACGGCCTACACAATTAGTGCTTAAAAATTATTTTGAAAGCTATCAAAAATTCACAACTAAAAAACTGCATTTGTAAAAGGCAACAGCAGCAAAAAGGAAAACCATGAAAAAGGAAATAGCCCAACCAAATAAACTCAAAACTCCATGGAGATAAAGTGCCTAAGGGGTGGATAACTAAGGAAATGTCAAAAGAAGAACAAAAGTGATATAGTAGAACTTCAGTTCTGGATGCTTGAACATATATTACAATGCACAGATTTTCAATACCAAACACACATGATGAAGTTTAGACTGTAGCAATATGCACAAATTTAGTAGTAAAAAGTGGAAATATAGTTGAAACTTGAGTGTCAATATATAGAGCAACCAAACAATATTTCTCTAACCATTGAATTGGACATATGAAATATCAAAATTCAAAAACTTGAAACATAACATAGAACTAACTAAAATTCATAAAAAATGAAGTATGAATTGTGTTGATGAATTTCAATGCAGAATATGAACAAAAAAATCTTCTTTAACATGACATGGAACTGGTTGACGAATTTAGCGACAGTTAAGGGTTTGTTGGCTCCTAATTGATATACCCAAGCAGATTTAATGAACTGAATTAGATTGACGTGCCTTTAAGAGACTTGAAGTGACCAATGTCTGACAGATCCATGCAGTAACATTGGTAGGGAACTGTAACAACATGTATTCTAAGTAATCATCTGAAACTGACCCTGCATTAGATGTGAACAGGGTTTAGAAAAATGCATAAAATTCACTAGGGATTAAGTGACCATAACAATTAGATCCACTAAATAGATTCTACACATGCAATAACATCCCTGGTGGAAGTAGGAATGGCAACGGGTCGCGTTTGGGGCAGGGACGGCAACGGGTCGGGTTTGGGGTAGGGACCCCGCCCCTACTCTGACCCCATCCCCGCCCTGACCCCACTGCTCAAGAAGGCAAAAATATTTCTAAAACCTGCTGTGCTGTTCAATACTTACCCCCCAAATAATCTATATAATCTGCTATGAGAACAAAAAATTAAAACAAAATATGAACTACAACAAAGATAGTTTTGGATGAAATAAACATATTCAAATCTATGAAAATAAAATATAAACTACAAATCAAATGCACAGATGAAATAAAAATATTCAAAAGCACAACAAAGAAAATATGAACAATAAAATACAAACTGAGAGTGAATAATACAATATGAACTAGAAGTCCACAACACAGAAAAACAATTATAGATTAAATAAACATATTCAAATATCTAAATCTAAGAGTTACAAATCAAATGCACATGCACAGATCAAGTAAGAGTTTGGTTCAAAAGCACAGATCAACTAAGAGTGAGATTCAAACATACTGTTGTGCTGTGAGAGAGAATAAGGTGCTGTGAGTTTTTTGCAGAGAGAGAGACCGAGATACTGAGGTTGCGACTCTCTATGAGTGAGATTATGTACTGAGAGTGAGATCGATTGAGAGAGCGAGATTGATTGAGAGAGTGAGATTGTGTACTTGCATGCTTGAGATGGAGAGAGATCTGCTTGAGCGAGTGGGATAGCTGAAGAGGCGACAGGAAGCGACAACGTAGGCTGATGCGGTGACAGCGATAGATGGTGACGGCGTGAGGCGACGATGGTTCGAGTGAGGGCAATCACGTGAGGGTAGAGGAACTGTTGAAGTGATGTAATGAAACAGTAGGGCAGAAGTTTGGCTTTTATATGTGTAGGTATGTTTTGAAATTATGTATAATAACAGGGGTATTAGTATTATTGCTATATAAACGGGACGGGGTGGGGCTGGGTGACCCTTCCCCGACCCTGACCCTAACCCTAACCCTAACCCTAACCCTAACCCCGACCCCGTCCCCGTCCCCGTCCCAAACCCATGACGGGTTTTGAAATTTTCCCCAAATCAGCCCCGTCCCCGTTTAACCCACCCCCGAACCCGTACCATTAGGGGCAGGGCAAATTTCCATCCCTAGGTGGAAGGAGGCCTAATGGTTAAATGTCAAAGAAATCAAGGACTTGAATTGTCCACAACCACAACACTAAACAGCTCTTAAAGTATAACGTGAACAACCATTGTGATCCAACATACTCCAAATGAAATGTATCACATTATAGCATCTACCATGTCTATATTTAATGGATGGAAAAATAATTTAAATGAATTACGATAATTTTCCATAATGGAGCATGTTGAGTAATGAGCTAAAAAACACTTTTTAAGTTGTCCTCATGCCATAAATCACTAATCAATCCATTTATAAGTGATTTTTTATTGTATGTTGCATTTAGCAAATATTTATTCCACAAACTGACACTGCGATGTGAAAAGGGTTCATAAAAATGCGTATAATTTAAACATATAATAAGAAAGTAGGGATTAAGTGATCTTAACAATTAGATCCTCCGAACAGACTTGGCTACTACATATCACTCAGCAAATGCAATAACATCCCTAGTGGATGGAAGCATAGTAATTAAATCTCAAATGAATCTAGGACATAGTTACCACAATTCGCTCCACCCTTAGCAAATTGCGAATTAGGATTGCACGATCCAAAACATAGATCATTAGCGATTTGGAACACAAGATTTAGCGTTCCAATTTGAAATATCGAAAGTCCCAAAAAAATCATACAACATATAAGAAAATACATACATATATTATTAAACTTTTATTTTATAATGGTTTGGATTTATTAAAAATTTCTGGTGTGTATATATATGGATTCATTACTATGTCTATATTTACTGGATGGAAAATAATTAAAATGAATTGCATTAATTTTCCATGATGGATTTTATATTGTATGTTGTATGTCCTGAAATTTTAATAAAAATGAAATAAATAATTTAGAATATTATTTATTGGATTCATATAAATAATCCATAATAATGTTGGATGTTACAAAACCTTTTCATTACCCAACTAAATGGGCTGTTTTATTAAGCCCATAATTTATATTAATTAATATATTAAATTGAGCATTTAGTAATGGGTCCTACAAATAGAGGCTTTTTGGCCCATTTGGAATATACTAGAGAGAATAAGATGAAAATCCAACCCAAAAGAACTTATTCTATTTTGTAGTTTATTGTTTTTTTAGCAACTCAACAAAAGACTCTAACCTCACCTTCTGAGGACATGCCATATAAATGGCACTTGATGTGAACGTTATGGATTGTATCTTGGAATCATTAGTGACCACTAGCACCCGCACGTGGGGAGACACTACAGCTTTACGATAGCACCTTGTGTGTGCCTCTCATCAACTCACAAATATGTTTTCTAATCTTATTTTCTCTCTAAATTTATAGAAGTTATGTTGCTCTAATTTTATATTTTGATTTAAAAATTAATTTTGTAAATTTTATTGTTGTTACATTGTTTTAAAAATAACTAAATCAAGTTAAAAAATAATTATTTATGAAATTAAATTAAAATGCCCCAACAATCGAAAGCACCCTTCAATATGTCATTCCCGACCTCCATCTGCATTCTGCAGTCCACTTGAACTAGTCATTCCATTTTAGCACTGTTATCAAGTATTTGTATTCTTTAACATACATGTGGATATGGCCTTGTATTGAGTATTTTTTAACTCCCTTAGTTATGTCACACTCTTCTCTTTTTATAATGTGGTTTGTATTATGTACCAACGTCGGGCCGCACAACAATTTAAGATGGGCTTCAATAATGGCTACCAAAGCCAAGTTAAAAGTAGAAAGTTCAGGTTAAGTCCCATTATATGATATATGACACCTGAGCATAACAGAGTACGAGTTGAACTTGGGTCATAATAGAAGGCGTGTAATAGCCAGAATAATCAATTTAGACTCATGATGCTAAAAGCCAGCAATAGGAAGTCTAATTGTACTAAACTACAAAATTCTTTCGTAGTAAATAATGAAAATCCTCAACAAGTGAGCTTGCTATTTTATCTAATTCTTGTACAGTATATTTTTGTAATCTGAGACAAATTATGAGACTGGGGTAGTAGTTCTCATGGAAAACACCCAACTTCCAAAATATATTAATACTAGTTGAGGGGAGTGGTAAAATATTGATAATTTTAGCAAAATAACATTATCATAATTACTATTATAGTGGAAAATAGATTATCTTGAAAGTGGTTTTTCACCATCTATTCATTTACATGCTAAAGATAGTGGTTGAATTATTAAATGGTTGAGTTGTGCAGAAACCTTACTGTTATATAAAAAAAATTATCATTATACAATTAACTCTATTGACAGACGTTACCAGTAGCCTCCATCAATACAATGTAACGCTGTCTTGGAGACGTGAACTAATGAAGGGGTGTGGAATGAATCTGTGTACTTGCTTCACAATTTTATTTTATTTTTGATAAGTAAAAATAATATAATAGAAGGTGTCCAAGGAGACACACGACACTCTCGGACATTTCCCGGACATGTGTTGGGCACACAAGAAAAGAGTGTCCTAAATTTTTTCTGAATTTCGGACACATTATGGACATGTTTTAGACACGTTTTCTATTTCCTCTTTCTTTTTCTTTGAATAGTTCCTTTTTTCTCCTCTTTTCCTTGATTCTTTTTGGTTATATATGTTCTATGAAATCGTTAGTAAATTTGTTTTGGAACTTGAATCATCATGGATGTTGATGATTAATTGAAAAATTTGTTGAATTTTTATTTAATGGATTTTTTATTTTAATATCTTAATAATATTTTTTATGATGTGTATTTTTATATCAATTTTAATTTAAATAACCTTAGATTTTTATTCTATATTCATATAAAAAATTTATATAAATTCAACGTGCCTTTGATGTATCTGTGTCCTTTTTAGAATTGGCGTGTCGGCGTGTCCGTGTCATGTCGTATCCGTATCCCGTGTCCGTATCCGTGCTTCTTAACTCATGAGAGATCTTTATAATTGTCAGAAATCTTATGGAAAGTCAGTCTAATTTATCCAATCAATTTTAGTTAATTAATTATAATCTTAAAGTGCCTCAGTAACCAACCTCTGTGATTGAGAATCCTGTGAAGGAGGTTCAAACTTCAATGAACAGAAACAATACATATTGCGTGACTTATATATCTAACACTTTATATGAGAAACCAATGAAATATAATATAATAAAATGCTCATGCTCATCCCCAAGGCAATATACTGTGTTATGTGGCAAATTTAGGAAGGAAGTTTTCTTGAATGAGTCTGAGGTAGGCATTTTCCTGCGAGGTAAATGTCACATGTACCCTTGAGAACTCACCTAAGTGAGAGCCATCGTGAGACTGTGACTGTGAAGATTGAGTTATCCTCAAAAACTCCCATGAGAATCAAGGTCTGCGCATGGCCATTAATAGCGCAAACCCATACCATGAGTCTTATAGAGATACTATGTGTGTGACTTGTGAAGTCCAATATAATCTTTTAGATGGAAAGAGTCAACAATAAGAGAGGTTTATCGAATAGTATAATGTTGCCTAAATTTTCTATATAATGTATTTGTTTTAATTCTATTTTATTTTTATTAAAAGTGAGGAATTATTGAAATTTTAATAAAAATAAACAATAATTTAGTATATTATTTATTAGGTTCATATAAATGACTCATAACAATATTAGTGGGTTGTTTTATTAAGCCCATAATTTCTATTAATTAATATATTAAATTAGGTTTTTAGTAATGATCTTTTCTTAAGCCTATAAATAGAGACTCTTTGCCCCATTTGGAATATGTTTGAGAGAATGAGATGAAAAATCAACCCAAACAAAACTTCTTTCTTATTTCATTTTATAGTTTCTTGTTCTTGTGAGCAACTCAACCAAAGACTCTGACCCCCCCCTCTTTTGAAAACATAAATGGCACTTGTTGTGAGCGTTATGGGTGATATCTTGAAATCATCAATGACCAATAACACCTATAGGTGGGGAGGCACTAACGCTTTAGGACAGAGGCCTATGAGTGCCTCTCACTGACTCTCAAATATGTTTTCTAATCTTATTCTCTCTCTAAATTTGTGTTAGTTTTGTTGCTCTAATTTTATATTTTGATTCAAAACTTAATTTTGTAAATTTTATTGTAATAAAATTGTTTTAAAAATAACCAAGTCATGTTAAATATAACTATTTATGAAATTAAATTAAAATTCCCCTACATGTGGCAAGTATCTATTCCACAACAGATCTACTGGGATTTTTTTTATAAGAGCATCTCCAGCAGTGAATCAAATTTGAGACAAAATTTGAGTAAAAGTCATATTTGAGTCATGTAGTCTCCAGTAGTCACTTAAGTTTTTACTCAAATTTTTTTTAAAAAAATTCACTTTATCCCAAAAGTCACTTTATTTCATTTTTCCTCAGAAAACAATTTTCCCTCCAAACCTCTTTCACTCTCAATTTTCATTCCCGCCAAAATTTATTCCTACCAAAAACTTAAGAATTTCCCTCCAAAACATTCCTATCCAAATTTTTAATCCCTCCAAATATTTTCCATAAATAAACATCATTCATCATGTAAAACACATCTTCAACATTTCAAATAGAATGAATTCGTTAAAAGCTACTTTGCTTGCTTCTTATTCTTCATCATCTTTTTGCTTTTTCTTCTTCTTCTAATGATGATAATGAAGAAGAAATAGCATCACTTGTGACTCTTCATGAAGTGACTACTGATGCAATGTTCGAAATTCTACGAGTAAAAGCAGCACAATCGAAAAAACATGGTGGCTCTGTTGTAGGCCGTAAAACCATTATCGTGAAAGAAGTAAGGGTCATGATCAATTATTTGCTGATTATTTTGCAAAAGATCCAGTTTATTCAACTCAAATGTTCCGAAGTCGCTTTCAAATGACGCAAGAGGTATTTATGCGTATTCTTAATGCTATTGCAAAACATAGTTCTTATTTTGTGCATAAAAGAAATGTTGCCAAAGTTCTTGGATTATCCCCTCTTCAAAAGATGACATCTGCCATTAGAATGCTCGCTTATGGAATGCCAGCAAATGCATTGGATGATTATGTGTGAATTGGCAAAAGCACTGCTATAGAGAGTTTAAAACATTTTTGTCAGTCTGTTATCAAAGATTTTGGGGATGAGTATCTCAGATCTCCGAAAGAAGATGATATCGATAGATTACTTCTTGTTGGAGTGGCTCGTGGGTTTCCCAAAATGTTAACTGCATGCCTTGGGAGTGTAAGAATTGTCCAACAGCATGGCAAGGTCAATAATGTGGTCATGTTAAAAAACCTACTATTATTCTTGAAGTTGTAGCTTCATATGACTTGTGGATTTGGCATGCCTTTTTTGGAATGTCGGGAACTCACAATGATCTAAATGTCTTGGATCATTCTCCTTTAGTTTCTGAGCTCACCCAAGGACAAGCCCCTCCAGCTAACTACTCTATAAATGGACACACCTATAATATGGGATATTATCTCGTTGATGGCATATACCCATAGTTGTCAAAACGTGTATCGAAGGGCGTATTATTTTTCAAAAAATGTGTATCGTATCGTGTATCGTAGATATGCATGAAGTTTTTAAAAAATATATTTACATATAAAGAGACATATACACATTGTTAAATAATATTTCCACTCACTTATAAAAACAAAAATTCAACTTAAATTCCATATTGAGTGAGTCCATACTCCATATTCCAATTTCAAAGGCATCCCCACATCAAAATAACAAATATAAAAACAAGTTTATCAACATCAAAATATCAAATATAAAAACAAAATCTAAAATTTCATCACAATCTCCAAATTAAAAGGCATCCACATCAATATCATCATCATCATCGGATGCCAACGACTCTTCGCTTCCTTTTTCTTCTTCTTCTTCTACTTGTATCTCCAAATCCTCATCCTCATCTTCATCTAAAAGTATTTGCTTTCCTTTGTTCTTGTTTACAGAAAGATCCCTAGGCCCTACAAATAGGCAATATAAAATGTTTATGAAATTATGGAATGAGTCAATAAATTGAAATATACATATTATATATATACAAATTATCTATTTTGCATTGTTACCTCTTTTTCTCTTTTTACTACTTTCTCCTTCTTAACTTCAAAACATTTTGATGCTTCCATCCAAGCAGTGGCCTCGCATAACACCCCACTTTCTTTCTTCGTTATCCGTTCATCATCGAATTCCATATCCAATAAAGAAATAGGAACATATGAATCATCGTCCACTATACTTCACAAATACAAGTACATTTAATCTATGTTGCTCCAATCGATTCCTCCTCTTAGAATGCACCTATTTGAAAGGGGGGTTGGAATTAAAATTAAAAATAAAATAATAAACTAACTATGAAAGTTCTAAAATATACACCTCGTGAGTCATATACCTGATCAAATGTACTCTAATTTCTCTTACATCCTGTAGCACTACAAGTCAAACTAAGGATACGAATGGCAAGCCGTTGCAATTCTGGACAAGCTCCTCCAAAAGATTCCCACCACAAGGCTATCGAAATTACAAGCAATACATTAACTTATTAATATGAGAATCCAATTTCTGAATCTTAACATCAAGACAATCTTTATCAATTTACTTGGTTGTTTCTTGTTCCTCACTTGAATTGCTATGTCCATCCCAAATATCTTCTCAATATTATGGAAAGTATCCAACTGCCTATCCACTTTTTCTCTCATAATTGGAGATGGACACATTCTTTTAATGGTTTTATAGAGCCCCATCTTTATCTCATAATCCACATTAAATTCGGAAGAATAGTGAAATCTACAGTAGGTATGAAATTAGTAAACTATGAATAAAACAAAATGATATAAAAACTCAATTAACTTCTCTTTTTACCTTGGATTGAGATAATAGGTAGCTGCATGAAAGGGCCTATGTAATTGCATATTCCATCTCGTATCAATGATATCCCATATAGGCTTGTAATGTTTTCTCACTCCACGAAAATTCTTTCCTATTTGCTCATTTGCTCTGTCCATTGCTTCATAAATGTATCCCATGGCCAGTTTAATATCCCCATCCACAAGCCTCAACACTTTTACCAATGACAAGACACATTTCAAGCAATACTTGATAGATGCCCAAAAGTTTGGATCGGCTAAAATTATATCCGTCACTTTTATGCCATCTCCTTTCTTGGAGTTTTAACTCCTCTGCCACTATTCGGAAGCAAACATTGCTCTTAGCCCAATTTTGGTCTCGTGTAAGCGCCTCAAAGTCAAATATGAGGTTGCAAATCTTGTCACACCAGCCCTCACTAATTCCTTTTTCTTTGTATGCTTCCTCATGAGATTTAAGATCCAAGAATGCCGGTATATGTAGACAGTAATCTTTCTTGCCTTCGAAATGTGTCAATGTGGATGGGAAGGTCCCCAATGTCTGTCAAAATTAGGTCCAGGCAATGTGCAACACAAGGAGACCAAAACAATTTTTTCCTCTTTGCCATCAACAACTCTCCGGCTTTTACATAAGCTGATGCACTATCAGTCACAACTTGGACCACATTGTCCTCACCAATCTCCTCAACCATTGAGTCAAGAAGCTCAAACAAATTTTTTGCATTCTTGCAAATGCCTGAAGTATCAATACTTTTAAGAAAAACAATCCCCCTTGGACTGTTTACTAAGAAATTGGTGATAGGTCGATGTTTTCCATCAGTCCATCTATCGAACATAAGACTACAACCTGTCTTACTCCACGCCACTTTATAATTTTCCAACAGGCCGTTGTCAATTGTGTCTGTTTCCTTCTTCAAAAAAGTGCATCTTACCTCATGATACGAAGGAGGCTTCAACCCCTTCCCATAGGAAGCAATGGACTCCAACATCCTCTTGAAATAGACATCCTTCACCAAATTAAAGGAAATGGCATTTGCATAGAAACATTTACAAATATTCGAACACACTTCATTTCTATCCTTTTTTTTTCAACATTGCATTCAATGTGAGGGGAGGTGTTTGCTGTTCGTTTTCTAGCACTACCACTTCCAACTACTTTTACATCATCATCTTCATCATCCCAAACATTAGCATCTTTGGTTTTATCTTCCAACAATTTCTTAAATAAGCCCACCACTTCATTCGGACATTTTTTACAAGGTGCTACATCTTTATGAGTGGCTGCCAAGTGATTTTTTAGTCTTGAAATGCCTCCCCAATGTGCATTTCCACAATAAACACATTTTAGTTTCAGCCTACTATTTTTTCCTTCAGACACTTTTTCACAATGATCCCAAGTGGGATCATGAGTGGCCTTTTTAGTAGACTTCTTCGTCATTTATTCAAAGTAACATTGAAAAATAACCAGAAAAATAAATACATAAACAAGTAAAGAAAGACAAACAGGAAACAAGCAAGAAAAAAAAATTAAAGTATCGTGACTGTTGTCAAGTTGTGTCAACTGTGCAGAATTAGACGTACACATAATCCACTCAAGGAGTTATCAATTATTGGCTTATTGCAGCAAACAAGCATATTTATAAATTATATTATACAACTACATCAATTATACAAAGAAAAAAGGCTTGAGAAGTACCTAGGGTTTAAGATGAGTGATTCGAAATAGCTCCAGGGCCTCAACAAGAATACAAGACTTCAACAACGGCAGCACAGAGCTGCAAACTTCGAAAGCCTTCCACTGAGGCTGAAAAAAATTGAAGAAATTTTGAATGAAGAAAGATGAAAATTAGGGCTCAAAATTTGAAGAAAAAGGATGAGTTGGCCGAAATTGAAAGAGGAGAAATTTACCTGGTTGTGGTTGTTGATCGAAGGCGTTGAAATGCAGAGAACGGGTGAGGGCTTTAGTTGATCGAAGAGGACTGGGCTGCAAGGGTTTCAGTCGATCACAAGGTCTTGGTCGGCTAATGGGAGGGCTACACAGGTCAAATATAGCAGAAGAATGAGGGATTCAATCCCTTTTTTAAAGGGGTATCCACATGACGTCGTTTTCTCAAGAGAAACAAAAGAAGAAAAAAAAAACCAAAATGACGCAATTTCACATAATGCACATATCGTGCGATACATATGATTTGATACGTATCGTACGATAAGCCTACCATATCGTTTTTATAGTGTATCAAAACTTATCATACGATACGTATCGCATATCGTACGATACTAACAACTATGCATATATCCCCCATGGGCAACACTGGTTCAAACAATTTCTTCTCCACAAGGAGCAAAGAAGCAACATTTTGCTACGATGCAGGAGTCAGTGAGAAAATATGTGAAGCGGGCTTTTGGGGTTCTGCAATCTCGATTTGCAATTGTACGTGGACCGACATAATTTTGGGATCTTAACACACTTGGAGATATCATGAAGGCGTGCATTATTTTGCATAATATGATTGTTGAAAACAAGCGAGATGGCTACACTATCTGTGATTATGAAACATCATCAGAACATAACCCATCTACAATTATTTCGCGGGATCGCGACAATGACTTTGAATCATTTTTGTCTCATCATCAACAAATAAGAGATGAGAATACTCATCACAGGCTTCGAAATGACTTAATTGAGCAACTATGGCAACAACATGGAGAGATGTAGCAAATTGTATGAGGTATTGTTTTTTATTATGAAGGTTAAAATGTAATGTCTTTTTTTTTTGTTGTAACTCGTTCTTCATTAATCTAAAGGCTTTTAGAATTTATTAAATTTAATTTACATAAAATACAAACCAATCATAATATTGAAAATAAGAACATTACATTGAAAATTAAAACATTACATTGAAAATAAAAAATTAAAACATTACAGTGAAAATTAAAACATTACACTTGAAATAAAAACACTGCATTAAAAAGTAATAAGACCTATTTATCATGGGCTCGAGCAAAGATCTATCTTTGAAGCTCCTCGTAAGAAGACCTCTGCATGGGAGTTAAATTACTCGTATCCATTGTCATGATTTTTATGATCTTCATTTCTTTGTTCTCTTTCATTCATCTTTGCCAAAATCCGTAAATGTGCCTCCTTGTTTTCAGCTTTTTGTTGTCGATCCGCAATCTTTTGTTGTCGATCCACAGTCTTTTGTTCATCTTTTTCAATATTTCGAGAAGATATACTTGTTAGTAGTTGAACAATATTATTTCAAGAGGACTCCGAACCAGTATACCTAGCTTCATCAACATCTTTATTCTTTTGCCCTTTTTTTCGGCCTTGGTACCAATTGAGCACTTTGATTTCTCTCTTGCAAACGATTGTTCCAAGTCAATATTAGAGTCAAGAGAAACTGGAGTAGAAAACTTAGAAACAATGAAGTTTGAGCTTTCGATTTATTGCTTTGTGTCCTAATTTCATCCCATTTGCAACTATTTCGCAATATTTCCCAACACGTATCAAATGTGAAGTGTTGATGGCCTCAAAAATCTTAAACTAAAAAATAGTAATTACTTTTAAAAAAAGGCAATTCAAAATGAAAAAAAAAAAAATAACTTATCCGCTTCTCCCGTTCCACTTGCTTGCCTATTATGTACTTGTTCATAAAATCCAACAAATTTGTTGACTGCCTTCTAAATACTTTGCAATCGGTGATTCAATGAAGTGGCAGTTCTGTTTTGTTGAACATTTGGGTGCAAATAAGTCAAAATACGTTCCCAAAACAACTTCATAGTTTGATTAGTACCTACAATTGGATCTTGGGCTAACCAAGATTTACAAAGTGCTTCATCTTCTATGATAGTAAACGATTTGCCACGAACACGAGATTGAATATGTTCTTCAGAAATAATTTCAATCCCGTGAGTTTCCTCTAAACTCGGAGACATTGAATCCATCATTTGGAATAAATATTTTGAGAATAAATTTTTTGATAGAATGCAAAATTAGATGGTTAAAATATTGTAAAGTTGACTGATATTTATATGGAAAAGATGCTACCATTCTGTATCAAATTTTACCGTTCTGTTCGCTATTGAGTGTACTACTTTTTTACCGTTCCGTATCCAGTCTATTCGCCGTTGTCTATACTAATTTTTTTACGGTTGTGTACCTATTCAAGCCTACTCTCTCTAATTTGCTTGTGTCAAATCCATCTATCCAATGGCTATCTTTCAGCCTTATCAATACTTTGTTTTTTTACTCTTTCATCCAATGGTAATAAAATGGTTAAAACAATTCACTCTATCCAATATTTATATTAATATTTAATTTCTAGGGAAATCCATTTATCAAAGCAGAGGATTTGACATTTCTAAAGAGGCCGAACAATGCAAATAGAACTCCGAACAGGGAAATCCATCTACCCTTCGTTTTCATTCTGCTTTTTCCAGAACTCTAGCTCCAACGATGGCGACAAAGAGAGATCGACGCCAAAATCAATCAACAATGGAAGATCGATGCCAAAATCAGTAGTTAGAGCCCCTCAGTTAGGCGATTGATGACGAAACCCTCCACCCATCTGTTCAGCAGCGCCCTATTTATGGAATATCAAGAATGACCTCAAAAATTTATGATCAACACCCAACAACGATTTGAGTCAATCCTCCACCATTCACATCCACGACTGTCGTAGCGTTGGGGGTCACGGTTTCTTCCTACCAAGGTACCCTTTCCTTTCCTTTTCTATTCTTTCCCCTTTCCATCTGTTGAAGGGTTTTCTAGGAAAATCCTAGTGACCGTTAGAGATTTGATTCAATGAATAGTAACACGCAAGTTTGGGTTTATGTTTGCGTTTGCACTGATTTGATATGGGTTTGATGCAACTGCTAGAGATGGTTTTTTTAGCTTTAGCTTTTTGACACAAATTTGAATTTGAGTGTGTAGTTGAGTAGCTGCTGGAGATACTCTAAGTAACAGGTCTACTTGGAAAAATAAATACATAATTATATACATAAAAGATAAAAAGTTCAAACAAAAAGAAAGCGAGAAAGGAAATGATAATTGTCACCTGGGAAGCCAGAAGGTAATATAAATTTTTTGATAATATCAGGAAGCCATGATAATTCCAAGTCGGAAAAATGAGAGCCTTGTAACACATTAGTTTCAGACCCACAGTCCTCGAGAAAAGTTCCTACTTTCAAGTCATCGTCTAATATGTACCTGTTGTAGCACCACAATTCAAAAGAAGCAATTTTTTTGCACAATCTAAACAACCATGAATAAGAAAATGGACCATTTACATGGGTTCTCTTAGGTCATCTCCACTGGCTACTCAAATCTTTACTCAAAAAATTTGAATAAAAACATCATTTGAGTTGGAAGCCTTCCAATGATCACTTAGTTTTTAATCAAATTTTTTGAAAAAATTCTCACCTTGTCCCAAAAAAAATCCAGACCATGTCCCAAAGGTTTTTATTAACATATTATGATCAAAAATCAAGCCCCCTTAAATATGTAAATTTATATTAATGACAATTTGTGCATATTCTAGATTTTGTGTATATTCTAGATTTGTGTATAAGTTAGATTTTGTATCTTCTAAGAAAGTTGACTACAATGAATTCATTCCTAAAATACAGTATTGTAATCTCACGGGAATTCATTACTAAAATATAGGATTGTAATCTCACAATGATTCCTTTCTAAAATTAAGGATTGTAATCTTATACATATATGTAAAGTATATTTTGTAAATTCTCAATATATTGAGTGAAAAGCCAAAGCCTAAGATCAACTTAGACTTTTCCCAAACTTATCTCAACATTCTTAAATATCTTCTCTTCTTCTTCCTTATTTCTCTTAAAATCTCTTTCCTTTATTTTTCCGTTTAGTTTTAAATTTGCCTTTAATATTCTTGAATATCTTCTCTTCTTCTTCCTTATTTCTCTTGAAATCTCTTTCCTTTATTTTTCTGTTTAGTTTTAAATTTACCTTTGAATAGTGATATGAGTATGTGAATAGTATTATACTACTGATTAAGGTTTAAGTTTGAGTAAAAACAAATTTGGTATAGGTTTAAGTTAAAGGTTGGAGAGCATTTTGACTCAATTTAAAGTTTTAGTCTAAGTTTGAGTCACCATGGGAAAATCTACCCAAGCACCTTTTGGATAGCATTTCAAAAAACATTAATAAATATTTTGAGAGCAAAATCAGCTTTAATTCTTGCAGTAAAAAGTAAGACGAGTACTTACATAAGGCCAACCAAACAGTGCCCAAGAGAAATTAATTGACACAAACAATGCATTAGGAAGAGAAATAATGTAAGAGACCTCTTTGAAGTGCCGTTCTCATATCTTTCCACTAAAATCACATGCGTTTCACTTTTCCCTCTGTAACAAACAACACAAAAGCAAGCAAATAATTATGTGATGATAATCGCAGTTAGATATGGAAACAAAACAATCCAGAAAAACCGCAAAACTTCTTATACTGTGTTTGTTTGCAGAGAAAAGGGAGTAAAAGAAATAAAAGAAAAAAGGGTTTGTGTGGTTTTTCCAGTTGTTTTTGTTTCCAAAAAAAGGGGAAAAGAGGGAGGTGGGGAGGGGGGGGGGGGGGGGGACGCAAGTAAGCTAAACTGTAACTACTCGAACTTCGAACATCTTTTCATTTTCCTTCGCCTTCTCAGCAACCAAAAGGAGCGACTGAGCGGAGATTGTACCTCCCATTGTCCGAATCTCGTCCTGGTTCTCGATCTTGATAATTAGATTGCGACGAAGAGGAGCAGAGAATCTGAAGATTGCAAACTTTCGTTCCCCTAAATTTTTTCGGGGATTCAAAAGCAAGTGTCGGGAAGTTGAATCGCACAGAGTAGGACATTATACTGCAAATTAGGATTTTGGTTTAAGCGGAAGCTGTTGCAGAGAAATTTCTCGACAGTAGAAAGTACCAGAGAACAGACGGGAGACGGGAGAGGCCCAGGACGGGGGCTTGAGGGGGGTGACCCTTCCCCGACCCAGACGCGTTTATATTTTTCCATCCCGATCTTGTCTGGTTCGTTTAAAAATTTACCCCAATTTTGATAAAAAAAAATAATTTACTTATCCCATATATATATATATATATATATATTTTTAAGAAAGTTAAAATTTTTATTTTGATAAGTAAATTATTTTTTTATCAAAATAATTAATATAAAAAAAATATGAGTGTAAAACTAATTTTATATAGTATTATTTTTTAGTAAATATAATATAAAAAATAAATAAATAAAATTTAATATATAAACTAGACAAGGTGGCCATCCCCGAACCTGTCCCCGAACGCAACCCCGATCCCGTCTCGACCCCCTTTTTGAGCACTTCATATCTGCCCTATTAGGAACGGACCCCAATAAGACGGAACAAATTACCATTCCTTCGAGCACATCTACCAGTGCTATAGTTCAGTTCCAGAACTTGCAATGGCCAAAAGAGCAAAAATAACTCTTATCCTATTTTGTTGCCTAAATATACATTCAAGAGGAGAAAGATTTGGTAATATTTTTTACTTTTTACAAATTTTAAGTATTAATTCAAAATTAAGCATAAAATATGTTTTAAAAAATTGAGAATAGATAACAAACATAGATTTTATGAGGTTCCAAAAACTCTCGAGCTCTCCGCTTTTTTTTTTTTTCACTATGTGACATTCTGAAAATGAATAACTACTTGTTCTTTTTCCTAATAAAATTTACTTTTTCCTTACAAAGATAACACAAACGTTCAAAATCTCATGCAAAAAGAAATACAAAGAAAATATCAAAGGATACTCTCTTTTACGGTTGAATGGAACAAGAAAAGTTCACTTCCTAATGTTTTATCAATAACTGCTTTATTATTAAAAGATGAGATAAATTTGAAATCTAAATTTAGAAATAAATGAGATCTCAAGTCACTTTAAATGTATAAAATATAAGAGTATAAAAGACTTAGCAATAAATGCTTTGAACAACCTCAATACATAGGCTTTTGAAAAATATAGTCATTGGATTCAAAATATACTTGTTGGCTCCTTTTAGATCTGTCAAAAACCTGAATTTGAAAGTGTCACATCGACAAAATTAGTCAACTAAGTTAGTCGACTGAATCATAATTTAGTTAACTGATAAACTAAACTGATTTGTTCAGAGGCCAGAGGTTGATTGTGTTTAAAGTCATTCAGTTGACTAGTTCTTTGATTCAATCGATTGAATTTTCCAAGGTCAATTTATTCACAAAAGGCTTATAAGCTTCAGTCAATTGATTGTTAAATTTGGTCAATTGAATTTGATAGTGAGTTGAAAACCTGTGAATAGAATACATTTAGTAGACCGAGTCAATAATTCATTCAACTGAATTTGACAATGACAAAATAGGCATGTTTTGTAAGCATGATCTAGTCGACTTAATAGGCAACTTAGTCGACTGAATTTGACAGTCTTGTAATATTGCCTATTTTGTTCAATGTTATCTTTTCAAAACTTAGAGTTTATCAAGGTTATGCTTTAAAAAAATTATTTTGTTGAATGATTTTAGTTAATCAATTAAATATTTAAGTATTACACATTTGATCAATTAATTCTAGTTCACTCAAAAATACAAAATAAGAAAAAAATGAGGTCTTTACTTGATTTCATGGGGCTTTCATTTGTCATGTGTTTGACTTGATGCTTGATTATGTAAGAATATCACTGATATACCACTATGTGACACACCAACCACTGCATGACACGTGCAACCGCAAGATCGGTTCACGACTCATAATAGAGCTCAGGCTCGGCCATATAACTTGTGTTCGGTCGCCCAGCTCGGGCTCGGCCACATAACTTGTGCTCGGTCGCTTAGTCAAGTTCGACCTTATAATCTGTGTTCGACCATTCAGCTCATTCTCGGCCATACAGTTCATGATCGGCCATTCAGCTCGTGCTCGGCCTTTCAGCTAGTGCTCGGCCATTCAGCTCGTGCTCAGCCTTTCAGCTTGTGCTCGGCCTTTCAGAGCAGACCTACAGAGGCCGAGCACGTATCTCTAGAGAAGATCTACTTATCTGCAAAGCTTACAGGTCCGAACACAGACCTTCGGTGTAACACACTGCTATTCAAAGCTCATCACCGCCTTAATATATGCCGAGCAGAGAATAAGGAAACAGTCTTTTACAAGGAAACCACCACTCATGGTTATCTCTATTTGATGCAATATTCTACAAGGTAACTACTATCTCCGATGCTCAAATCCCTACTTTCATGGCTCCAAATCCTAATCAACTTAGGAGAGCCATTGCCTATAAATTCAACCCTAAAGGTACGCTTTATTTTCATGCTCATTATTTGGCTTTGATTACAAGTCTTTCAATTCAATTTATTGACTTAAGCATCGGAGCGGCTACCGCCGGAGCCAACCCGGTGGTCCTCTGATCTTCTGTTTCGAGTGTTTCGCAGGGAGCCGAGCTTGGATCTCACGTGGGCCAAAAAGTGCAGCATCAGTTTGGCGCCGTCTGTGGGAATCGACAATCACCAAGTGCTCTACTCAATCTAAGCTCATCTTTCGTCTATCAGAGGGATTATGGCTCCCAACTTGCGACCCAGGAATAACACTCAAAACCCTCATCCTCAACCAACTGCTGGACGAGGAAGAGGGCGAGTGAATAACCCTGCACAGGAAGAACTAATCGAAACTAGGCGGCAGAACCAGTTGCTACGGGAACAGCTTTTGACCATGACCAGGACCTTGGCAATGTTCACCCAGAATCATGAAACCAATCCTCAAAATCCACCCGTTGTCACTCAACAGCAGCAGCCTCCTGCGGCCGCCGGTGTTCATATAGACCCCCAGCCGTCGTCGGCAGCCGGTCGAGGGATTCCCGCCTTTGTCCCAGAGGTCCATTATCGAAGTACTACCCGACCCCCCCGTCCCGGGGGCCCCGGGAGTAAACTACGTTCCACAAGGATCACCTCCTCGAGTAGTTCCTGTACCACCAGTACCAGAGAATCAGAATAACCCCCCGGTAGCGGGCCAAGATCAGCCTACCCATATAGGCCCTGAGGCCGTGAGACCTGCCTCGCAGCAACCCGTATTACCAAGAGGGTCAGTAAGAGCCGAGGAAGTTGCTGAATCAATAGACCGTACTGCTATCATAAGGGGTGCCCAGTATCCAGAACAGGACGAGCTGGCCAGATTGCTCGGGAGGTCGGCCACCCCGTTCACCAATGCTGTCATGGCCGAGGAAAGACCCAAGAAATTTATCGTCCCCAAATTCACCCCTTATGATGGGACCGGGGACCCGGGGGACCACCTCTCCCACTACCAGCACACCATGGCTTTGCACGGCGCTTCTGATGCCTTCTTATGCAGAACGTTCGTAACCAGCCTCAATGGTACCGCCCTAAAGTGGTTCCACCACCTCCCGCCGAACTCAGTATCTGGCTTTTATGAGCTCGGCAGAAGGTTCTTGGACAGATTCATGACTAGCAGGAGGCTAAGAAAGGGTCCGGAATTCCTTCTGAACATAAAGCAAACGAGGGAAGAATCGCTGAGGGGGTATATAGCACGTTTTAACGCCGAGCTCACTGAGGTAACAGATTGCAGCCCCGGTTTCCTAGTGGCTGCTCTAGCCGCTGGACTTGCTCAAGGAGGGTTTAGAGACTCCCTGACCAAAAGTCCCCCAGCGGACATGGCAGCACTCATGGACCGTGCAAGGAAGTACATCAACCTGGAGGAGGCCAGGGACACCTCTAGAAAGGTCAAAGAACAAGCTCAGAAAGACGATCACAAGAAAGATAGTCAAAAGAAGGACACCAGCTCGGCCAGGAAGAGAGTCAGGAGCCCAGAAAAAAGGGGGGCCCCCAGAACCTCCTTCAATTCTGGACTAAGGGAATTCAACCACTTCACTCCTCTAAACGCCTCTCCGTACAACATATTGAAGCAAGTAAGATCTCGAGAAAATATGAGATGGCCGGAGCCTTTGAAAGGAGACCCCAGCTATCGAGATCAGACCAAATATTGTGACTTTCACAAAGACCGAGGGCACACAACCAATACCTGCAAAGCTCTCAAGCATGAGATTGAGCAACTAATAAGGAGAGGAAGGCTGCAGGAGTTCGTCAAGCAGGACGGAGGACAGAACCCCCGTGACGAACGACCCCAGCAGAGAAAAACCGACCAGAGGGAGGAGCAGAAAGGAGGCAGGAACGAACCCCCACAGAACAATCAGGTGATCTATGTCTTACACGCAGATTCCCCTGCAACAGGCACCTCTAACAGGTCAAGAAAACGATATGCTCGGGAGGCCAGGTCTGCTCCCAACATCATGCAGGTCGCTAACTTGGAGAAAAGGTTAAAGCCCTTGCCGGAAATCCAATTTACGGATCACGACCTTAGGGGAGTTCATTGTCCTCACAGCGACGCCCTGGTTATCTCCCTTAAGGTCGCCAACTTCGATATCCGGAGAGTTCTCGTCGACACTGGCTGTTCGACCAATGTACTGTTCTACGACCCTTTCAAGCATATGAAGCTCGATCCCAATACCATTAAGCCCACGAGCATAATCATGACAGGCTTTGATGGAAACACTAACACTCCACTAGGAAGGGTCGATCTGGCCACCACTGCGGGTGAAGGGGACGGACAGAAGACCACGATAGCCGAGTACATGGTCATAAAAGCCAAATCTCCCTACAACGTCATAGTTGGAAGGCCCTGGCTACATGAGATGGGAGCGGTCACCTCAACCCTCCACCAATGCTTAAAATACATTCACAATCAGACAGTCTACTCCATCAGAGGATGCCAACCGACCTCCCGAGAGTGCCACGCCCTCGCACTCAAAGCTAAGGCTCCCAAATAGCAATTACTGCACGCCCGTGTGTGCAAGGATGCAATCTACCCTTGCTGTCACGAGGCAGAAGACTGTCCCTCCAAAATTGAAGAACCATTGAGCCCCAGAGGAAGGGATAGCAGAGCTAAGCCTATAGGGGAGCCTATTAAAGTCCTGGTCAGCTCAGAGGATCAGGGACGTTACCTACAGATAGGTCCCGACCTGACACATACCGAGCAGGATGAGCTGGTCAAGTTTTTGAAGAAAAACCTCTCCGTATTTGCCTGGGAGACAAGCGACATGGAAGGGATAGATCCCGACCTGATCACGCACAGACTAATGGTGGATCCAGACCATCCACCAGTGAGACAAAAGAGAAGGCCTCTCGCTCCAGAACGGCATCAGGTCATCAACGACGAGGTTCAAAGGTTGCTCAACGCCAACATGATACGAGAGGTATCTTATCCTGATTGGTTGGCCAACACTGTTCTGGTCAAGAAGAAGAATGGTAAATGGAGAGTCTGTGTCGACTACACAGATCTCAACAAAGCATGCCCAAAGGATAGCTTCCCTCTTCCACGAATAGATCAGTTAGTCGATGCAACTGCAGGGCACGAGCTCATGAGCTTCATGGATGCTTATTCTGGGTACAATCAAATACAGATGCATCCTCCCGATCAAGAGAAGACTTCATTCATCACCGAACGAGGTCTCTATTGCTACAAAGTGATGCCGTTCGGACTAAAGAATGCTGGAGCTACCTACCAACGTCTTGTTAATAAGATGTTCGGCTCCTTGATCGGCAGCACTATGGAAGTTTATATCGACGATATGCTGGTCAAGAGCCTAAGGAAGAGCAGTCATCTCCAACACCTAGCACAAACCTTCGACATCCTCAGACAATATAAAATGAAGCTCAATCCCTCAAAGTGCACCTTTGGTGTAACAAAAGGGAAGTTCCTTGGGTACATAGTCTCTCAAAGAGGTATAGAAGCAGACCCGACTCAGATCGGGGCTCTGATCGGACTGAAATCCCCAAAGGCCCGAAAGGACATTCAAGCTCTGAACGGCCGGATAGCAGCTCTCAGCAGATTCATCTCCAAATCCACGGATCGGTGTCTACCCTTCTTCAAGGCTCTGAAAGGTAACAAATCTTTGCAATGGACTGACGAGTGTGAAAAATCCTTTCAGGAACTCAAAAGATACTTGGCTTCGCCCGAGCTCTTATCAAAACCAATCCAAGGAGAAAGGCTGCTTCTCTATCTCGCAGTCTCTGAGAACGCTGTCAGTTCAGTACTGGTTAGGCAAGACAGGAGCGTGCAGAGGCCCATCTTCTATGTCAGCAAGGCATTACTAGACACAGAAAAGAGGTACCCCGAAATTGAGAAGCTAGCCCTTGCTCTCATAGTTTCTGCACGGAAGCTGAGACCATACTTCCAAGCACATCCCATAGAAATTCCGACTGCCTACCCACTGAAAGCAGTCCTAAGAAAACCAGAAGTATCAGGACGGTTGGTCAAGTGGTCAGTGGAACTGGGGGAGTTCGATTTGTCCTACATTCCACGAGTCTCAATTAAAGGGCAAGCCTTGGCAGACTTCGTCGCAGAATTCACTCCCGCGCTGCTAGGCAAAGCTCAAGTCTCAGACGAGGTGGGGACTTGGAAGTTGTATGCTGATGGATCATCCACTGACCGAGGTGCCGGAGCAGGGCTAGTACTACACTCTCCTGATGGACTTACAACCGAAAGGGCAATTAGCTTGGGGTTCAGAGCCTCCAACAACGAAGCGGAATATGAGGCCCTTATCTTAGGAATGAAGCTAGCTCAGGAGTGCGAGGTACAGAGCCTCGAGGTATTTTCCGACTCCCAACTGGTGGTTAGCCAGGTTCAAGGAGAATATGCCATCAAGGATGAAAGAATGCTCCGATATTCGGAACTAGTCAACTTGCTAAAACATTCCTTCCGAGCATTCTCAATCCAAAAAATAGAAAGAGGACAGAACAGCCGAGCCGATGCCTTAGCAAACATGGCATCTCACATGAAAACGGGGGTGGAGTCAACGATAAAGTTCTCTCACCAGCCAAGGCCTAGCACCGAGGAGATCCAGGTCGCCCAAGTCACGGAGCAGCCTCAGAACTGGATGACTCCTATACTCCAATACCTGGAGGAGGGACTCCTCCCAGAGGACAGAAATAAGGCAAAAAGAATCCGCATCAGAGCAGCTCGGTATCTTGTCCTTAACGGAAAACTCTACCGAAGGTCTTACACTCAGCCATTGTTAAAATGCCTAGCACCTGAAGAGTCTCAATATGTCTTGGCAGAAATCCATGAAGGAATCTGTGGAAATCACAATGGGGGGAGAACCATAGCCCACCGAGCTCTAACCCAAGGCTACTACTGGCCTGGGATGCTGAAGGAAGCAAAGGAATATACTCGAAAGTGTGACAAATGCCAGAGGTTCGCCCCTTATCAGCATCAGCCGCAACATGAGCTCATCCCCATTACTAGCCCATGGCCCTTTGCACAGTGGGGGATGGACATCATAGGACCATTACCTAAAGCCAAGCCGAACAGGAGATACCTATTGGTGGCTGTTGACTACTTTTCAAAATGGGCCGAAGCAGAACCACTGACTCGCATCACTGAAAAAGAGATAAAGAGTTTTACTTGGAGAAATATAGTCTGCAGGTTCGGCATACCTCATGTGATCGTCTCAGATAATGGCACGCAGTTCACTGGGAAAATATTCAAGAAATTCTGCCAGGACCTAAACATCAAACAGCACTTCTCCTCCCCTGGTCATCCTCAGGCCAACGGGCAGGCCGAGGTCACCAACCGAACTATCCTCGACGCTCTCAAGAAAAGATTAGAGGAAGCTAAAGGGAGATGGGTCGAGGAACTCCCTGGGGCACTCTGGGCCTACCGGACAACCAGGAGAACTCCAACATCGGAAACTCCCTTCTCCCTAGCCTACGGAACTGAGGCAGTAATCCCTGTTGAGGTCGGCATGCCGACCTTAAGGGCTGAGGCTTTCAACAAAGAGACCAATGACCAACAACTAGCAGAAAATTTGGATTTGCTCGAAGAAAGAAGAGAGCAGGCCGTAATCAGAATGGAAGCATATCAGCGCAGGATGGTTAACCGCTCAAAAATTGGCCTCAAACCTACCAATTTCCAAGTTGGGGACCTCGTCCTAAGAAGGGTTTTCCAGAACACCAAGGACCCCACCATGGGGAAGCTATCACCGAACTAGGAGGGTCCCTACAGAATTATCAAAACGGTTAGACCGACCACTTATTGGTTGGAAAGCATGGATGGGAAACCTGTTCCCAGGCCTTGGAACATGGAACATTTGCGAAAATATTATCAATAAAGTACTTTCTTTTTATTTCAACATCTTTTGTGAAACATCTCAATGTACAGACCTCTCAGGTCTGGTCCATCTCAAATGCACAGACTATAAGTCTGGTCCATCTTAATGCACAGGCTCAGGTCTGGTCCATCTCAATGTACAGACCTCTCAGGTCTGGTCCATCTCAAATGCACAGACTATAAGTCTGGTCCATCTTAATGCACAGGCTCAGGTCTGGTCCATCTCAATGTACAGACCTCTCAGGTCTGGTCCATCTCAAATGCACAGACTATAAGTCTGGTCCATCTCAATGTACAGACCTCTCAGGTCTGGTCCATCTCAAATGCACAGACTATAAGTCTGGTCCATCTCAATGTACAGACCTCTCAGGTCTGGTCCATCTCAAATGCACAGACTATAAGTCTGGTCCATCTCAATGTACAGACCTCTCAGGTCTGGTCCATCTCAAATGCACAGACTATAAGTCTGGTCCATCTCAATGTACAGACCTCTCAGGTCTGGTCCATCTCAAATACACAGACTATAAGTCTGGTCCATCTCAATGTACAGACCTCTCAGGTCTGGTCCATCTCAAATGCACAGACTATAAGTCTGGTCCATCTCAATGTACAGACATCTCAGGTCTGGTCCATCTTAAAAAACAAAATCCCTAAGTCTGATCTATCTTGACTTATGAGGATGATGTTCTATTGCAAGAACACGAAACTAGGTGCCGGCAGTTATAAACAGGCGAGGATAACTCTAAGGGCTCAGTCACACTGACCATCAAAAAAATCCTTACAAATACAAGTCGCTCAGTTCGGCAATCAAGCTCAGGTTCCTGCTCTAAAAGATCAGAGTAATTGTCTTGTACCGGTTTCTACGACTGACAATCAGAGATCAGATTGATTAATTATTATTCAAGTCATCTTTCTTAAAGAAAATTCGTGATTCAAAAACCCCTCCAATACCAAGAGTTCGGCACAAGTTGGTTATTACTACACATTACTTCAGGATTGCCATAAGTGAGTTCTGGAGACAACCCATGGTCGGTAAAAACGATACTCTGGGTTCAGAGCAGGTTTACTTGTGTCATAATACAAGCCTCAAAGGCCGAAGTCCGTTCATACAAAACAAAACATTGATACATATTTAGAACAGAAATCAGGGATTACCAACAATCAAAGAAAGATAGAGACAAAAATTGAAGAGAAGATGTTTTCATTAATATTTGAGCTCGGTTACAAAAAGATGAAACAGGACTACAAAAGTTTTCCCTAAACTAAGGGGCTTGCAGATCCATCGTCCTGATCACCATCCTCGTCCTCGTCATCGTCGTCAATCCCAGACAGGTCAATATCCGGGTACTTGGCAAGAAGCTTGGACTTGAAGTTGTCGTAACCGAGCTGCGCAATAGTATCACCCATCTTCTGAAGCTCGGTCTTCAACCTGGCCTCGGTCTCAACCTTGGCCTCATCAACCTTCTGAACAAGTGAAGACTGAAGAGCACTGTTCTCCTCCTTCAGTTTGGTCAGGTCCTGAAGAAGGGAGTCTCGTTCAGATCGCAAAGAATCCCTCTCAAGTTTAATAGAATCCCTTTCGGATTCCATAATTGAGAGGCAATTCCTCGCCTCCTTCAGCTCGTCCTCGGCTGTGGTGGCTTGAGATTGAGCCGTACCAAGCTGAAGCCTGGCTTCATCCAGCTCCTCCTCCAACCTCTCCACAGCCTGGAGATCCACCGTGGCCTCCATTAAAGCAGCCAAGCTATGGAGGGTCTGCAAAAATAAGAAGACGAATCAGTAAAGAGGAAAAGGAAGAAGAGCACAAAAGCAGAAAGGTCGGTCGTTACCTTCAGATGAGCCCTCATGGCACCGGCCACAGTCTTCTCAGTACCCTTCCTGGTGCTGCAGGAAGGGATGTCAGTACAAGGGGCCTCAGCCCAGAAATCTTCAATGGCCTGATGGACGGCCTTGTATCCATCAGGCATGTCGGTACCCACCTTCGCCTTACCCCTCTGTTGAGATTTTTGGGCCGAAGAGGGGACAGGCCGAAGAACCGCCGTACCCCTCTGAGGGGCAGAAGAGGGTTCCCCGATCACCACCCCCTTTTGAGGGGCAGAGGAGGGCTCCCTGATCACAACTCCCCTCAGAGGAGGTCGGGAAGAGGGAGAAGCAGAGGAGACCGCCCCCTTCTTGGGAGGCACAGACGGGGAAGGGTCGGTCGTCCTCGTCTTCTTCGAAGAAGACGCAGTAGGAGGGGGCTGGCTAGCCACCCTCTTCTTCTTTGACGACCCCCATTTGCCAGCGAGGGATTTGAGGACGTCGTCAACAACACCCTTATCCTTGGGAGGCATTGTAGGGCCCGAATGAAGGATGGCTCGGTAATCCCGGTTTGAAGTCTGGAGGAGTCTCTTGTACTGATCCTTCAAAACAGGGGTAAATTGCGGCCTCTTCTTGACGCTCTTGGCTACATGAAAGAGTTTTGAACAAAGGTCAGTCAGATACACAAAGGACAGGCACAAAGCGAAATTACAGAAGAAAAGGGTGTCTCACCCATAAACCCCGTGCTCCGGGGGAACGTGGAGAACTGGTCCTCAGGGTCGGTCACCTCCCATTTTCCACCAACAAAAAAGAACCGATCCTTCCAAAATTTATTGGAGGACGGCACGAAAGTCAAAGGCCGGAAGCCCTTGTCAAACGACATGTAGTAGAGGCCCTCCGCCTTCCTATATTTAAGATCCATTTTACTACGGATCAAGTCTAAGGAGACCTCAACACCATTCAGGCGACCTAGGGCCATAAACCCTAACAGGTGCCTCCAACTGTTCAAAAGCAGATCGGCCGGGCAGAGATTGAACCAACAGAAAAAATCCCTAAGCAGTCTAGGGAAAGGAAGGCGTAACCCCATCTCAAACCAAGCGGTATAAACACAAATTTCCCCATCCTGAACTTCCCAAGGGTAGTCGAAGTCATCAGGGGCCCTAAGGGTGACATTTGGAGGAATCTCATACTTCTCCCTAATAACCTCCAACCAAGAGGACGTTACAGCACTCTCTACCTGGGAAGACCGACCTGAGACCTCACCCTCTCTATCCCTAGACTCCGAGAAGGCATCGACTATTCTAACTGAGGGACTAGAGTGAGTCTCCTCCGATTCAGTCCCCAAGGAAGTGCTACCCCTAATTAGGGTTTGTGACAAGGAAGGAGCTTTCGGAAGGCTCCCCGACCCATTACCAACATCAGAAGATGCCGAAGAAGTCGACATTTCAAAATAACCAAAAGGAGAAGAAGAGAAAATGAAAAGATGAACGAAAACACTAAAACCGAACCTGAATCAAAGTAAGGGACTTCGGATGGATGGGATTCTTCACAAGGTAGCTTGCTGGTTCGACAATGACGGATGTATATCTCGCTTTGCAAAATCGAAGATGGTAAAAAGAGTCGTACAAGGCTCTTTCCCCCTTTTATATACATTCGGAGAGTAATGGCTACCCAGGCGAACCGCCACGACAGTATCGCAGCAATAATGATTTGAGAAACCCAAAAACCGGCTGCGCAATAAATGATGTACCAACGGACGTCTAGGAAAACGAGACGATAGAACGCGTGACTTTTCGGGCACTCTTAAGACCTTAGTTATCCCCCGAGCTCCAACTAAGGCTTGGGGGGGGAGTAACTGATATACCACTATGTGACACACCAACCACTGCATGACACGTGCAACCGCAAGATCGGTTCACGACTCATAATAGAGCTCAGGCTCGGCCATATAACTTGTGTTCGGTCGCCCAGCTCGGGCTCGGCCACATAACTTGTGCTCGGTCGCTTAGTCAAGTTCGACCTTATAATCTGTGTTCGACCATTCAGCTCATTCTCGGCCATACAGTTCATGATCGGCCATTCAGCTCGTGCTCGGCCTTTCAGCTAGTGCTCGGCCATTCAGCTCGTGCTCAGCCTTTCAGCTTGTGCTCGGCCTTTCAGAGCAGACCTACAGAGGCCGAGCACGTATCTCTAGAGAAGATCTACTTATCTGCAAAGCTTACAGGTCCGAACACAGACCTTCGGTGTAACACACTGCTATTCAAAGCTCATCACCGCCTTAATATATGCCGAGCAGAGAATAAGGAAACAGTCTTTTACAAGGAAACCACCACTCATGGTTATCTCTATTTGATGCAATATTCTACAAGGTAACTACTATCTCCGATGCTCAAATCCCTACTTTCATGGCTCCAAATCCTAATCAACTTAGGAGAGCCATTGCCTATAAATTCAACCCTAAAGGTACGCTTTATTTTCATGCTCATTATTTGGCTTTGATTACAAGTCTTTCAATTCAATTTATTGACTTAAGCATCGGAGCGGCTACCGCCGGAGCCAACCCGGTGGTCCTCTGATCTTCTGTTTCGAGTGTTTCGCAGGGAGCCGAGCTTGGATCTCACGTGGGCCAAAAAGTGCAGCATCAATCACCATGTGGTTGAGTCTTTTCATCCTTAGTCAATCTTGGTCAACCCTTCTTTGAGCTAATTGACTTATTTGCATTGCCACTTAAGATAAACCATTAGTAATCAAGTCAATGTCTTATTATCATCAAAATTACTAGAATATCATTAGTTGAAACCATTAGAGCCAATAATCTCCCCCCTTTTTGACGATGACAAACCACTAGTGTTTTTAATCCAAATAGTTCAAATATTGATTATGACATAAATAAGCAATTTATAAAGCTCCCCCTATCAATATACACAATTCACAATAAGTCAAGTTTATGCCTTAAATTAATTTTACTTCAAAGTTATAGGCATTTTTATTTTAATATCCCTTATCAAGGTGCATATTTCAAGTTCATGCTTAAAACTGATTTTCAATGATGTTAAAGGTAATTTGATCAATGTGTCTCCCTCTATCAAGATGCATTCATTATCTAATCAAGGGTTGATTTTCATTTTTACTCGTAATGGTAATTCATTGATTATTAATATAAAATCAAGTTATTAATCATTTAATGAAGCACATAGTCAACGCATTTGCGTATTTAACATATATCAAATATTATACAAAGTTGTATTGTATAGCACATATTGCACTGTTAAAGTTGAAAAAAACTAATTAGTTAATTATTTTGTTCCTAGTTCAAGGCAAAGCTAGTAGATTTCTATGTGATTCAATTAAGTGTTGTTGCAAGTTGACTAAGAATGGGCTTCGGCCAATTCAGGAAACAATTAAAAAATAAAACCAAAAAAAAAAAAAGATAGTAAACATGGAAAATTATGCAGAGTTAGGTGTCACATCCCACAACTCACCCAATGCGAATTAAGGCCCTATGCAGATTAAGGAATGCGACTGCCCATAAGGCCCTCAGTTCAATCCCAAATTAAATTGCATTCTTAAAATGATTAGTTGGTAGCCGAAGTTCATCAATATTTTTTTTATATTTGTGAATGAATGCAATCACACTTGGTAGAGCAAAGCTATTACTACATCATTAAGATTAAATTTCCATTGACTAGGAGATCTAAAAAGTTATTGATAATACAACATTATTTGTCCATAATTTACTACAAGATTACAACTTAAGCAAAAGTTTAATTCTAGCTATAATCCTCGACAAAAAAAGCTCCCAAGCCAAGCTTCTTCCAAAATGATCTCCTCATTGGGCCCATCTATCTATCTTCGCCATCTGTAAAAAAAAAATATGGAACTGGTGTGAGCTAACTTAAGCTCAATGAATAATCGTGGTACTTTGTCATAGGTTTTAGGCTAATGGAATTTTTAGAGATAAAAAAGGTTAAAGCAGTTCTCCATCGATTTGGGTTTTTCAATCAATCAATAGTAGAAATGAAGCATTGTAACAAATTTTAAATAATAGTCCGGATCTAAAATAATTTTCAATACAATACAATCAATTTGAGAATCAATATGGACAATTTGGCAATCAAGTAAAAAATTGGAATAAACAATTTGTTAGGAGCAAGATAATAATTTTCAATGCAATGAAAATTGTGCCAAAAAGGTAATAAGTTTTCTAATTAAATAAGGAACATGCCAACTCTATAGTGAACAATGTGGCTATTACCACGATAATCAATGGCTATTGCAGATAACTTGATGGAGGCCTAGTCAAGACTCAGTTACAATACAATCCTATACACTAGGTGTACGTACAAGGTTTGCCTTTAGTGAGCAATAACACATCAAAACTGTATAATGGCATGAAAAATAATTTAAAATAATTCAATAGATGATTTGGAATAATTTAAGCAATTGAATACAATTTTCATGTTTCACATTTTAAAACCAAGTTCAATAGAACAATAATGATTTGATGATAAAACAATGGTAATTCAATCAATAAAATGACAACAATTGTTTTCGACAAAATAATAGCAGTTTGATAAATCAAACGATAGTAGTTGTTCAATAAACAATATTGTGATAGAAAACACAGTTCGAAATCATAGAATGCAAAAATCCGCACTTCAAAATTCCAGATTACTCATCTGTAGTCCTTATCCTAAGATTCTTAGTTGTCTTTTCTTACTGTCCTTTGCCTTTGTTATTGCAACAACCTGGCCCAGTTTAGTGAAACAATCAAGCATAATGATGGTTATTGTAAGAGAACTTTCTTAATAATCATGAACAATTCTACTTAAGACTAATAGTCTATAAATATGAAACAAATGTATAAATGAGAGCAATTAGTTATGAATTGGAGACAATCAGTTTTAAGAAAGTGATTTAATGATAATGGTCATAGCTTGATAACAGATTATGACTGGTGTTATGTAAAGATCTATAAAATCAAAGTAAATTTTTTGTTTTGTTGCTAGGACACTATTCATGTATTATTTGCCAGTAGAACACTATACATGCATCATTTAGGCATAAGTCATGTTCAAAAACATAATTTGAGTATGCCATAGAAGTAAAATATGCTTAAAATATTAAAATATACCTCCTATTCGAATTGACCGAAATCGGAGACAGTTTAAAAAATAGGCCCAAAGGGCCAGGCCACCTGCCAACAGGTGAAAATATTTTTTTAAAAAAAATATCATTTAAAATAATTTTAAAAACTTTGGTTAAAGAAGAATATCAATTTGAGGCGTTTCGGGACGGGCTATACTGTAACGGGGTCCCGCGGCTCATTAAGGGCAAAAAAGTCTTTTCACCCCTCGACCCTTTAGTATAAATAGACCACTTAGGAGTTAAAATCTTTAGAATTTGGCTGGAGAAAGTGTTGCAACTCGATCTTGGAGAGAAACCATGAAGAAAACCTACGTTGTTTAATTTTCTATTTTCCAAAACTCATCTCTAGCCTTGGAATCTCTCAAGGTTTCCTTCTAGAAAGTTGTTCCACATCACAAAAGCTACGATCCTATCTATTAGTTTAGATTTGAAGTGAACACAACTTTCTAGGGTTGAGAAAAACCCTTCTAGGTATGATATTTTGCTAAGTAAAGACTAGAGTTAAGTTTATTAGTATTTTTATAAGTTAATTGTATGACTTACATGCTTACTTCTTGTTGGAAAATCACCTGACATATAATTGCTTTGAAAAACTAAGGTTGGTACTTTGTGTACTTATGTATTCTTTGAGAATTTGGTAAAGTGATAACATGTAACATGAATATATGTATAATTAATTTTATTATAGCTTATGTTCATGTAGACAAAGTCTTGTGGTTTGAAAGTTATGGTTTGCTTAATATATGATGTATAATTTAAGGCACACCCCATGTGTTTAATAAAATACCTCATTGAAATTGCATGATAAATTAAGGCATATCATGAATCCTTGGAAACATAGTGTGTGT
Organism: Nyssa sinensis; assembly: GCA_008638375.1. Taxonomy (NCBI): domain Eukaryota; kingdom Viridiplantae; phylum Streptophyta; class Magnoliopsida; order Cornales; family Nyssaceae; genus Nyssa; species Nyssa sinensis. The sequence continues at coordinate 26,563,060 of CM018036.1, forward strand.
TGAGCACTTTAGTGCTATGCATTATGAGAGCATAAATCCTGTGGTGAAAATCCAAAATCTGGCAAACTGATTGGTATTCTTAATCCAACGAGAAATGACCGTGAAGTGAGACATGTGAGTGGTACTTGCAGGCCAACGGGGAAGAACCGTGAAGCGAGACATGTGTTGGGCATAGAGTTGCATGTGTGTGTCATGCATATTGCCATTGCATTGCATTAGTGAATTGGAGGGATTATAGCTCACAAATGTTCATTTTACAAATGCCACAACTTACCTTTATTCTTTATTTAGCATTATGTCATACAAGCCGTCGCACTTACCTTACATGGGATTACATTTTTCAAATGAGGCTCCCAGCATATGAGACTTGAAGAAGTCTTGAAGCAAGAAAAGGAAGTGGATTTGAAGTGTATTTGGCCTAAGGGCCATATTTTGTATGTAGGGGCATAAGCCCCGTGAAGTTTAGTTCATGTTTAAAACTTAAACTTTGTGTAAGTTGTAAACTTAAATTTTATATTGGATTGTGTAGAATTATGTATTGGATATGCATGAGGAACATGAAGCTCCAAGTAGTTACTTTATGATTGTGGATATTAGAAATATAGAATTGTGCAAATGAATATTCTATTAGGTGTTGTTGTTGATAAATGGGATGAGGAAAAAGGTTAACAAACAAATGAGATTATGACAAAACTTTTCAAGAATAGCAACTAGGTTGAGTGAAGTGGGAGAGCATGCCTAGATTTTCTAAGTAAGGGATCAAATGAATTAATAGGAAAAAGAAAGGTAAAGAAATGAAAATAGGGGCCAATTAGTTCAAAAATCACTTATCGAAAAATAAAGGAAAAATGGTAAAATGGTAAAATGGTAAAATAGTCATTTTACGCGTTATAGGATCCTACACTAAGTTTGGTGATGAAATAAATTGAAATATGTACAAAAATATCAAAAAATTAGATTTTAGGCCAAGACCTGGTAGACTAGCACAAGCAGCCTAAGCCTAGACGCCTACGCGCCTAGCTTTACGTGCCTAGCTGACCCTCCGCGTGCGTGCCCCTACGCCTCCCCTTGTGTGCATTTGCGCCATGGGCATGCCATGACATGCCTTCTAAGGCCATTTTAAGGCTATTAACTCCCATGTTAGACATTACCTTTTGGAGCTCCTTTTTGGCCACTATTGGCCATTGTACCAAGCCATGTTAGGTACCTTATTAGGACACATTTTAATCACTATTCAAGGCCATGTTTGGCCACTTCCTTAGACCACTTTAGGTGGGATTTTTTACCTATCCTTGGTCTATGCCTTAAGGCATTTAAGGCTATTTTGGGCCATTGTTTCATGACACATTAGAGACATTTTTTGAGCTATCTTAAAGGTCATACTTAGACATGACTTAGACTATTTTTAACCATTGGTTGGGAGAGGTATTTGACTAGTATTTGGAACTCATCTTGGGTGAGTCTAGTTAGCATTTTTCATTCTTAATATTGAAAAGCATGAGGAAACTAATATGTAATCAACTAAATCCATTTAATTATATTTTATTAATTCTTTTTAAGTCATTTTCACTCACTCCCTGGGTTTTGAAAATTCGAGGCGTGACATGTTAATCGAGGATTAACACATGAATAATTTTGGAAGATTAGTGCATGAAATGCACTAAGGCAGGACTAGTGATACATAGATAAAGTATGCTTAATTAAGAAGCTTTGCAAAAATTATAAGAAACTTTTGGGAGATTAAAATACAAATTTTGAGGGTGAGAAAAATACACTAAAATGCAATATGATGCATATGTAAAAAGGAAAAGATAAAAAAGGGCTTCAAAATCTCTTACAAAGTCTTGAACTCAAGACCAAGATTAAGACTACCAAAACTTTACCACTTGGCCACTAGAGCACTATTGTCATGTATTTAGCCAAATATAAATATAAGCATCATATATGAACATGAATTTCATGTAGTAAAATGAGGTGTCAACATTAGAGGCTTCAACTTGTGATGTGTCTTAGTTTGATTGGACCAAACCCTCACCCAATGGAAGCACATGTAACAAATAGCTCATATATATACACAAAAGTTGTGCAAGTGTGTGATACACTCCATAGACCACTCCAACCGAAATGTAGAAAGAGAGAGAGATGGTTCGCATAGAGACAAAGGGTAGAGAGAGAAAGAAGGATTTTTATGTTGCATGTGTGTGCGCTCAAGATCAGTGCACAAGGGAGTAAGAAGAAAAGTTCTAATAGCTAAGGGAACTTAGAGGATGGAGCATGCAAGGCCTATAGATAGAGAGAGAGGGTGGATATCTATTAAAGGTAAGCTTTCTATCACTATAATGCCTCTTTCTAGAATGTTGTTTATGCAATTTTAATTACATGCATGCAATTAGTATTGAAAATAGTAGAGAATGGAAAAGAAATAAGGGAAGTTTAAGCTTGAAAGACCTTAGAACTCATAGACCCAAAAATAAGAAATCTGGGTTTTTGAACCATGACAAACCAAACTTCAAACAAAGTGTATGGCTCAAAAAGGCATAAAAAAATGGGACACAATGCAATTTGAAGCAATCAAAATGATTAAGAAACCACCAAGGAAACACAAGTTACAGTCAAGGAAAGAAAATTTGAAAATGCGAAGTTTGGAATTGATTTTCACTTTTTTATAAATGGGATGATGTTCCCTTAGGTCCCAGAAGTCGAATAAATGAAGAACAAATCAAAAATAGTGACTAAAATGTGTCGAAATAGCAACTAAAAATGCTCGATGGAAAATCGAGCTTCATCGAAGTAGCACTTGTAACCCTCTATTTCGATGGTAAGGGTCCAGCCAAATTTTGTTTTGACCTTGGAAACGAAATCCATATGGAAAAAGGGTTTGAACACAGTTGGATTAGTCACCAGAAAACACTTGTCAGAAATCACCAACGCTGGAGAAGGCGATCGGTGCTAGTAGGGTCATTATTGACCAAGTCAAACCTTGACCGCGTTAGTCAACAGGTCAGGTCGAGTCGGGTACCGAGTCTAGGTTGACCTGCATAGAAACAAATTCTAATTTAAATAGAAAAAATGTTATTTTGAACGTTTCAAAAATATTAAAATATAAATAAAATGGGCTGACTTCATCACGACATCAGCATGATGCAGCAACCAATTGAATCGGTTAGTTCTTGGCCCTTTTGAACTGGTTCACTCGATTTTGAACTGGACTGGATGGTTCTAAACCCTTCTTTTCTAAAATTCTATTTTGACCCCTAGAACTTTCTATTAATTACGAATTTACCCAAAAAAATTAATTTTAAATTCTTTTTAAATTAGGAAAAATTATCAAAATGCCTTTAAGCCAAAAATTAGCCAAATGAAGGCCAATTAAATTGCAAGAAGAGTCTAAGTCAATGTTTTTAGGCATCCTGGACTCAATGGCAAAGTCTGATTTACGAAATTAGACCCTGAAAAATATGAACGAATAAATGAAATAATTTTAGTTGTGTTTTGGGTGATTTAATCAAGCTATCAATTGAAACCCGGTGACTATGAAAATACCTACCTTAACATTTTTTGATATTCTGAACCTAATGAAGGGGTTCATTATACGAAACGAAGTCCTAAAGATATAGACACATGAAATGTAAAAATTATAAAAATGCCCCTAAACTTAATATAAGTTATAGGTATGCAAATAAGATCCGGAAAAGACTATATTAATTATGTTCGACACTCTAAACCTAACGGTGATATCCTTTTAAGCAAAATAAGACCCGATAACAAACTAAAAATGACCAATACTTCTTTAAGAATTAATGAAGCTACCAGAAGAGTGTAATTGGACTAGACAGAGCTCTAAGTCAATAATTAAATTACATAACACTTTAAACAAGTGCTTAATAAGATCTTAAATTATGTTATAGGGTCCTTCGACTAAGGAAAATATTTTGGTAGAAGATTTTTGGACTTCAGGTGAGTATTTTATGACTTTGATAATAGATTCCTTTCACTTAATATCATTTTGAATGACTTATCGATATATATTATCATTCCATTTATGACTTTTGATAACAGATACATTGTACCCAATTTATGTTTTGAATGATTCATCGATATTTATATTATCTTCTTTTTTATTCAAGAGAATGTTTTATGAGATACTCAAAATACTATACAGTTTCTTACCGTTCTTTGAATTATTTTGACTAAATACTAGATATAGAACTCTTATTTAGATAACTGAACTTATGATTGATGATTATTGATTTTTAATATGATTTTGAACTTTTGATTGGACAAATCTTTTATGTATGGTCATTATTGAATAGATTGTAACTTTATTGAACCCTAACTATGGGGTATATTGGTGGTGAGCCACACAGAATGATGTTATCGAACTAGTTTCATTGAATATCGATTTCAATTAGCGAGGTTCTAATTTGTTGACCATAGAAGAGGAATTTATTGACCATAGTTTCATTAAATATCAAATATGAACCATGATTGAACTCTGAACCATTGAACTAAGAATTATTGAACTATGATATTGATTATTGAACTATGACTATGATTGAACTATGATATCGACTATCGAACTATGATATTGTAAAGATTCGAAAATTTGGAATAAATTTTTTTTTTTAGAACACTGTGAATGTCCTTAATTCCTTAATTAATTTAAATAGAAAAAAAATAATATATATAATATGGGGATTGATACGAAACCGATTAACCGAGTGCCAGGATAAATTGATACGAATCATTAATTATAAGAATATAGTATGGGACCCGAACGAGACCCAACATTGGTAAATAAATAATTAAATTGAGCCCCGACTTTATAGCTAATTTACTGGCATTTTTTTTTAATATTTTGTGGAATAAAATATTTATAAAATATTTAATATGGTAAGGTAGAAAAAAAAATAATATATCAAGTGGGTGTCGGCAGCCTTGGGGAGTGTGGCGTGTAATGTGTGGTGTGTGTTTTGAGTGTAGAGAGAAAATAAAGGAGGTATATACCGAGAGATAGAAATGGGAAACAGGGGCGGTGTATGTCGCGTGAAAACAAAGAAAAAGAAGAAAAGGGAGAAGAGAAGAGAGAAAGAAAAAAGGAAGGAGAAAGAAAAGAAAAAGGGAAAAAGAGAGAAAGAAGAAGAGAGGAGAAGAGGGGCGGCGAAGCAGTGGGTGAGCCGTAGACCAGAGAGGCGTCGAAATTGAAGGCGCAGCTACACACAAATTCGTTTGTGCAGTGGTGTTGCGATTACAATCTGATTTGTAGTAAGGAAAAATTGGAAAGCGAGAGAAATGGATTGAGCGTTGCCGAGAGTAGGGGCCAACGTTCGGTGAATCAAGGGCCATGGGTTTTGGCGATGGGTGAATCTCGTTGTCTTGCTATTGGATGAAGTTGCGGTGTGTTGGTTTGGGGGTTCATCACTGGAGTTGTGATAGGGGTGCGACGACGGTGCTGCCGCAAACGGTGTAGGGAATTTTGTTGGTTCGGTTGATTCACGAAGTAGGGACGCCACTGATCGAATCGTGGAAAGCAGAGCTGCGGCAGGTGGTAAGTATATATTTGTGTATATATATATATATTTATCTGTGTGAGTGGATGTTACGGTTTTGTGGTTCGAGATTGTGTGTGATGTTGCGGTTTTGTCAATGGCTGCGGTAATGACTCGATTGAGCCTGAATCATGGGGAGGAAATAGTGGGATGCCTATTTCTTCCTTGTGACTGTAGTATATGTATATGGATGGTTGCTTCAGTCAGTTGGGTATTGGGTAATTTGAGACTGCAGTATATGTATATGATCGGGGAATTTGAGACTGTTTTAAGGTTCCTTTCCCAGAATGTCGTGACCTACGGTTGTAGGATTACAGTGTGTTGGGTTGTTGATTGAATTGAGGGAAATTGGTGCAGCAGGTATATATATATATATATATTTGTGTGTTTATGTGATGCGTTGCATGGGCTGAATCATGTTGGATGTGTGGGTCGTTGGAGAGTCGATTGGATTGGATTTAAGTTGTTATGGGTATTGGGTTTTCTGTCATGGGATTCTGGATTTTTGTAAGGGTTTTCTTTGTTGATTTTGGTTAGAAAATCATAGATGAATGTGGGATTTTATGTGTCAAATTATTGGAAAGATCATTGGGGTTTGATAAACGGTTGTGGGGTTGTGCGGTTGCGGTTGAGATGGGTTTCTCTGTTCTGCTGCTTTTGGTTGAGAACTGGGGCTGTCCATGGAGATGGGAATTCCTTGGTGTTGGAATTTAATTCGGAAGTCTTGAGTGCAGACAGTTCAGTTTTTGTGGACTGATTGCAGATCTCTAGAAGGGTTCAAGTGGCTTGACTGTGAGGCTATGTAGAATTGAAGTTCCACTATTTTGTGAGACCATTGAGCTTATGGCATATTTTGCTTAGATAGGCATATATCTGTATGTGTGTGAAGCATTGCAGGGGAGGATTTTGCAGTGAAACTTTTGAGGACTCTACAACAGAGAACTAGATAGTAATCTGATGAGAGCAAGGGAAAGTTCTTCAATATCTGATGGATGGGATGATAAGATGGATGGGATGATAAAGAGACAGAATCTGTCAGGATCATCATCTGCTTGAGGGAAAAAGACTGAAGAAGCTGATGAAACTGGATTTAAAATGGCTGGCCGACTCGATCAACCTGCCGGTGTGTTTTCTTCAACTTCTGAACCATGGAATGGAGATCAACCTCAAACTCGGGATGCACGAGGGTTTGGTTCACGCTTGACTGCAAATTCTCCAAAGACTGGCTGAGTGGAGATAAGCATAAGCTTGATATGATTCCATTGGAGGACTAAGTTACTTACTGGTTGATTGGATTGCATAGTGGACACAGCTTAGTAGGGTTGTGACCAACCCTATCAGGTATGATATTTTACTAATGTGAGAAATGAGGTTAAGCTTAGGAGTATTTGATAAGATGATTGAATGTTCTCTATGCGTAATTGCTATTAGGAAACCACTTAGAATTTGATTGTTTATATGCTTACGTGTTCTTTATGAATCTGTGGGAGTTGTGATTTACTTCTTGAGTTGTCATCAATGTGATTTATGTTTTAGAAGGATTGCTGATATTGCGACATGTAGATTTGCATAAGTGTTGGGATTGATCGAGCATGACACGTAGATTTGTGGATGAAGTCTTGTGATTTAAATGCTATTGTTGATCTTAAATATGATGCATTATTTAAAGCATGTTGCATATGCTTATGAAAGGGATGTTTCATTTGAACTGTATTATTGCATGATGAAATCATGGCATATTGGCATAGTGTGATTTCTTGAAAGCATAGTGTGGGTCAGCACGAGGTGCTGGTGCATTATGAGGGTGCAGATCCTATGGTGAAAAACCCAAAATCGGCCATTAGGTACTCGCATGCCTGACGGATTCCGGACCGTGAAGCGAGACATACGTGATGGTACTCATACCAGCGGGGAAGGACCGTATCATGAGACATGGGTGGGCATAGAGTCGCATGGGTGTGTCACGCATACTGATCATATACTGCATACTGTTCATGTACTGCCATAATGATATTGAATGACATATAGAAATAACTGTACATTTGCACATGCCACGCCCTTAATTTTGTTTCTTGCATTAGTATTATATCATACCAGCATGTTGGCGCTGACCCATTCGTGGGACATATATTACAGATGAGGATGCCCCAGCTACTTGAGATTCGATGACACCTTGATAGGATGAAACACTTGGTGTATTTTGGCCCACAGGACTTATGTTTTGTGATGTAAGGGCTTAAGCCCGAATGACCTATGAACAATGTAGTTGTGAGATGTATTTTATGTTTCTATATGTATTGACGGGAAATGATGCATGTCTAGTTAATTCCGTTGAGATTACTCCTTACTTTATTTCCTTCTTGTCTTGTAGAAAATTTGTATATTGTGGAAAAAAAATGGAGATGATATTGGTATAGTGTAATGAAGTGGGAGTCGATGATTATTAAGTTTAAGTGTAGCTGTATATCTAATGGATTGTATAATTAGACGATGCACATTTAAATTCTGTGAGATTTGTGGCCATCGAGTGAGGATGGATTGTGATGTGTTTGTATATATATGATGTATTGTGATTATTAGGGGGAAAAAGGCTCGAAAAACAAAGGAGGTTCTGCCGAAATTTTAAGAAAATTAAAGAACTCTATTTAAGTTGTCGTAAATTTGTAAATCTATTTAATTATCTTTTATTTTATTTACTTTCTGTTCGTCAGTCGCACCTCGGGTTTCGGTCAGAAATTCGGGGCGTGACAGATATTGTTTATCGAACTCCGTTATTAAACTATGATATTGATTATTGAACTACGACTAAGATTGAACTATGATATTGACTACTAAACTATGATTTTGTTTATTGAATCATGTTTTTGAACTATGATTAAGATTGAATTATGATATTGACTATTAAACTAAGATATTGTTATCGAACTATGACTATAATTGAATTATGATATTGATTATTGAACTATGACTATGATTGAACTATGATATTAATTATTGAATTATGACTATGATTGAACTAAAAACTATTGAAAATGAATTTGATACTATTCGTTGAACTCTTATGTTTTGTTTTAATTATAGACTTAGATATGACGTATTCTATTTCTAAATGAATATTGACATTTCAGTATAAAACTACATAGTAGTTCTGAAACCCTTGGCATGTTATGAAATTCTCACGGAGCTGTCGAGCTCATTACAAAATGAGGAAGCGAGTTATTTTGATGGATCTTTAACTGAAGATGGATTAGATGATTTTTGACTATGTGAATTCAGATGTGTTATTGTCAAACTAGCTCAGTTGTGTAATTTTAAACCTATTCATTATCGCATTGTGTTATGAAAACTACATTATTTGGAGACAATAGTTGAAATGACTGACCAAGTTATATGGTTTACTTTATAAATGTGAAAAAGGAAAAAAAAAATTATTCCACTGCATTTGATCAATATATAATTAGAAAGATGGTTTGATCATTGAAAGGCCTTGGGGTCGATCACAGACCTCTAATCCACATAGGCCGGGTTCCGGGTCATGACAGTTGTTTCTATAACAAGAATTAACAATAATTAAGGCATGTCCAATCCTAAGAAGACCTCATAATCAGGCTCAGAAGCCCTAAAAACCTTAAAGATGGTAATTTCCTATTTTTCTACTCTTTCGGCAGCTCATTTTATCACTAAGGTGGTTTGATACTTATCCATTTCTACGTATCTATATTTTTGATACCTCGTTTGATGAAATGAACTCCACAATTGAGTCTAAGACGTTAAAAAAATGTTAGGGTAGGTGTCACGCCTCGGGCCCTAAAAACCTGAGGGTGACCCTCTAAACCTTAACAATTCCTGTGTATCTCAAACCATTTTGTGATTAGCATATTCTCACTTGAGTTGTCATAACATAAAGAGTCATCCATATTCCATACACATAACCCAACAATGTTTACATACGTAAATTTAAAAAGGGTATTCATCATTTGGTATCTCCTCCTAATCAAAAGAATACAAGTCATGAGTTCTAAGGTCTACCCTTATATATACACAAAATAAGTTCAAGTTCCGTTAGGGCTTCAAGCCTTCTTATCAACATATATAGAGACCAAAATGTCTTTTACATTCCCTTAAAATAAGCAAAAAAATAAAAAGGGAGCCATCCTTTAATCCATGTCCTTAAGTAGCTGAGTCCTTGTCGTTACCTACATCTAGTAGGGGTCAATACAACAACCTTAGTAGAGTAACTAAACAGAGGGAAATAAACAGTGACAAGTGTAGGCATGTGCCAAGTATAGTGTCAAGCAAGTTGTAGAGACCTCATTTTGAGACCTTTGATGGAATGAAGTTGGTTTTTCCATTTTTGTTAAGTTGTTAAAATATGTCCTATCTAGGTGTATTTTAGTAATTTCTCATTTCACCCATAGAGGCCATTTTTTCATCATTTTGCCTATAAAGAGCATCTTTGACATTTTGGTCATTTCACTCATAGAGGGCATTTTCGTCATTTTACCCATAGAGGGCATTTTTGATATGTTCGTCATTTTTTTCATAAAGGAAATTTTGGTCATTTTGCCCATAGAGGGCATTTCGTCATTTTTCCCATAGAGGGCATTTTCGACATGTTCGTCATTTTGTCCATAAAGGGTATTTTGGTCATTTTGCTCATAGAGGGCATTTTTGACATTTTGGTCATTTTTTCCATAGAGGACACTTTGGTCATTTTGCTTATAGAAGGCGTTTTGGTCATTTTTTCCATAAAGGGCATTTTTGACATTTTTGTCATTATGCCCACTAAAGGCATTTTGGTAAATAGTAGAACTTTCCCACATTTTAGGAGTATTTTTGTAATATTAATGCTATTTTGCCATTTGGAGAGCATTTTGGTAATTATAGAATATTCTTATCCCATATAGATTATTTTGGTCATTCATGGGCATACATGTAATTTCCATGTCATTTTACCCATATAGGGTTATTTTGATCCTTAGGGGAGTCTTATGAGTTGTCCAAGATAGACCTCAAAAGAAATTTATAACCGTTTCCAAACCGTCACAACAACTGAGGCAATGATGGCCTTGGATTTTGAGTCAACAGTTGTTGTGTTAGTGACATATTAACATCTCATCAACAACTATTGTCATGACCCGAAACCCACTCTGTGCGGATTACCGGATCGCGACCGCCTCCCCGAGACCCGAAGGCCTCGAGACAAGGCTCGCATAGGCAGCGGTATCGAATAGATGTGCGTCATGTGGTTGCGGAAGCGTGAAAAACTTTTTTTTTTTTTCTTTTCTTTTCTCATTTTAAAATTTGCACATCCGTCCGATACTGCCGCTCTTCACATTTCGGTATACATGTATAATCATACATTCATATTAAATCAGAGCGTAACTAAAACTTAAAAGGCTTCATAATTAAAATCTTAATTCAACTGCCCCGTAGGGCTTAATACACGTCCTTAAAATATCAGCTAATACAAAACATATTAATCAGAGTTCATGTGATTTTTCCCCAAAAGAACTCCTCAAACAAATCTTCCCAAAAGCTAGGTTTCTCCTTATAGTCTTCAATAATCGATCTGCCCTTAGTCACCTGAAAGGGGGGCGGATAAAATCCGGGTAAGCTAATCAAAGCTTGTGAGTAATTCCTGCATTCGTCATGGGTTTTCAACTGGTAGTGGTTTTAGCACATGAGGGTTTATGAAATACTCACTACCAATTGCTTGTACATTTTAGAACACAGAGTATATGCATTCTTAAAACAATAGCTTTGAACAATTAAAGTATTCAAGCTAAATACACATTTTCTTCAAATAGAGCATATGCAATTTAAAAGCATATAAACACGTGAAATAGAATAGGGATAATACCTTCTTCTATTTTCAAAATCACTTGTCATCTTTTCTCTTTTATTAGGCGGAATCTGTTTCGAACCAGACTCCCATTTTACTGCCAATACTGTCGATGGAGATATCTCATTTGCCTGGGGGATTAGATCCTTCTACCGGGCATGTACTGTTGAATCCCGAAGGATTTCAACCATCATAGAGGGTGGTACTTAGTACTGTTTATCTTATAAAACATTTGTCACATGACTTCTTCAATAGATATTTTTCATGAACATTTAAAGCATGAAATGTACAAATTCTACAATAAAGCTTCAAATACACGTGATAATCAAATTCAGAATATTAAAGAGGTTTGCAATTGATTTAGACATGCTGATGTATTTTTAAGAAAAGAGCTGAATTTAAAACATTTAATAAGCATGCCGTAACAGAATATTTTAAAAGAACGGAATCATATAAAGACTGAATTTGATATTCAAAGGCTGCAATGACTTGAGCTTAAAACTTCTTCAAATATATGGAGTTAAATCTCCAGTTCAAATACAGGGTTACTCACCTCGGTCCTTTAGGGTTAGGGCTAAAAATGCGCTTTCCCACTTCCTCCGTAATTCCTAAGAACAATCCATAACAATCTCATTAACTTCACATTACTGCAATATCACCTACTGATGCTTCTTAATTTATGCTTAGTTCGTATTTTATCCTAGTCGATTTACTAACATCCTATAACTTCGCACGTACTTAATTAAACTCGCACTTTAACCTACGACACAATTTAATGTGTTAGAAACTTAATTTATTTCAACTTATACTCTTCTGGTAGCTCCATTAACTTCAATTTAAAGTTATTTGCTTCACATGTTAACGCGTCGCGTCTTCTCGTACTTTATTTTTCCGTATTTGCCTCAGTTTAATACTTCGGCAATGTTTTAATTATAGTCATCTAACTGATGCTATTCATCAAATTTTATGTCTTTTTATCTTAGACACTTCTTTTGATCGAATGGACTTTACCATTGGGTCCAGAGCGTCGAAGAAAGTCAGTTTAGGCTTTCTTAAAATTTAATTCGGACTTTTATATGTAAAAGGGCAGAATGGTCATTTATCGTTTTGCGTGTCACATTTTTCGTACTTCGTTTCGTAATTTGGACTCCATTATTGAGTCCGAGATGTCAAAGAAAGTCAATTTAGACCTTCTTTGATTTCATTTTGGCTTTAGAGGTGCTAAGGGTAATTTGGTCATTTTACCCCCTTTTACGTGTCTTTATTTTTTTTTCAGGTCCCGTCTCTTAAAATGGACCCTACCATCAGTCTCAGAGTATCCAAAATAGTAAGGATACACTATTTATTTGTTTAATTCGGACTTCGTTTGACTTGTTTAGGGGGGAGGGCAATTTGGTCATTTTGACATTTTTTTAGGAGTCTTAAATTTTTCGGGGCCTCATCTCATGTCACAGACCTCACCAATGGACTCAGAGGGTCCGAGATAGTAAGGTTACATATATAACTTGTAATTTTTGGACAACGGGCCATTTCGGAGCATTTAATTTAATTAATTTCATTTAATTAAATTAATCTTAATTAAGTATAATATATATATTATTTTGTACGTAATTTGAACAGGTTGAATAGGGTGGCACGCTGGCCAGCGTGTCACCTCCCTCCCCATACCACGCACGTTCGAATCTCACCAGGTGCGGTTGCACCTTTTTTTTATTTTCGGATTTAATTAAATATATTATATATATATTGGTTCGTATATATGGCACACGCGCATGCGTGGCCGAGTGGAAAGGGCGTGCATGGGCGCGTGGGGGTCAGGGGTTCGATACCCCGTAGCAACAAATCCTTCCAATTTCTTTTAATTTAAACCGTTATATTTATATATATATCCCAATGCCCAAAACGACGTCGCCCCATTAATTCGGTGGCAAGCCCAGAGGCTGCCACGCGTCCGAGTCGACACGGAAATTTTAAAAGACCGAGTCAACTCACTGTCGTCTTCCCCATTTCTTCCCCACTGTAACCCTAGTTACAGTTTTCCCATTTTTTCTATTTCGAGAATTTTCCCTCAACCGATCCCAACTGTTTTGATGGGAAACCCTTCCTACAACATCACTAAACAACTTGGCATTCGTTTGAGAGTTCGAATCGAACTCATTTGCTCGGTTAAAGGGGCGATAATCCTGACTGTAAGTGGCTCGTTCATGCTCATTTCTTCACCATTTTTAGTGAGGATGGGCTTATTTTGATCCCCTCTTCATGAGGATTCAAATCCCATTTATGAATGTTGGTTTAAATGAAATTTTAAGGGTTTGGGTTGTAAACCCGTAACCTACAAGTTCATGTTCGGAGGCCTTTTCTTGAGCTTCGTGGTCGCGTATTAAGGTTTTTGGCATGCTATAAGGGTCTAGTTTAGGTTTTGATAAACCAAATCTGGTTTGGTGTGACTCATTTCAGACCTGCTTCAAGCAAGGTCCATCCATTGTGTACGGTTTGTGCTTCTTAGGTGTTTTAGGTCGAGAATTTCATGCCTAATTCATGTATATTCATCATAATCATCATATATGCTAAATTAAAGGCTTAAAACAGATTCATACATATAAAAATTCTAGAGAGAGAAATTCAAGTGTTTGAGGGTTTACCTTGTTTCAAACTGTTTCTCTCTCCCTTGCTCCTTGCTTCCTACTTCTGAATGTCCCAGAAACTCCTTCAATCTCTCTCTCACTCTCGGATGGTTGTGTTTTGTGTGTATAAGCACCATGTATTTTGTATAAGGAGAAGAAATCATTGCAATTTTTGATTGCCCCTCTCTTTGGTTTAACCCATTTCAGGTTTCTTCATGAGTGGCCTGAATTGCCACTGTTGGGCAGGCCATGAGTGGCCGGTTGTGTGTGTGTGTGGTGTTTGACTCACATATATATATATGTATATGTACAAAGTTCAACCCTAATACACCTTGGATAATACACATACCTCTTCCACTTTTGTACACTTTGGACAATAGCATGCTCTATTATACATACATTTCATACATACCTAATTTGGCATACATGCATGCATGCATTCACATACACATATATATATATATTCATGTACAATTATATATATATATATATATTTAAGGTTATAATTATTTATACAGTATATATATATTTCTATATTTAATTACGTATATTAATTGTTACCATTTATTTCTTATACTTAAAATAATTAATTACTTTAAAAATTAATTATTTTCTTAAATGTATTATCTTGTACTAATCTTCGTATTCTCGTAATATTTGTCCAAATTCTCGTACTCGTATCAACAATTGGTAGTTGACGTGAAAATGTAATTATCATCAAAATCGACATGTTGGTGATTGCAACGAAAGTGATGTACAGTCATCCTGACTTTTCAGGACATTTACTTAAAAGTTCGTGCGTCGGGGTCGACACCGACCTTGTCACTAAAGGCGTTGATTTCCAATTTCATCACAACAGCTTAATAGTCCCTAATTCGGGTCGGGGTATTACAACTATCTCTCGAAAAATAAAATGGCGCATTAAATATCCACATAATTGTTGTTTCAAAAATCCTAACCTCAATTCAGGATGAATCCTAAGCAACTGAGGCTCGGTGGGTAGTAGCTGATATGCCATAAAACAAACACAAGCTTAAGGTCTTGACAAGTGTTCACTAAGACCTGAAGTATAAAGACCAAATACATTAGGAGACTAATCAGACTAGTACCTTCAGAACTAGTGCCTCCAAGACTAGTACCTCCAAAACTAGCGCTTCTAGAACATGTGGGGTATCGAACAGTACATCACTTCTAGTAATGCCTCCAAAACAAATGGGGTACCGATCAGTTCACTATAGACCTCGTAGTAAGGAAAATAAAATATCTACAAAAAGCGGTTCCTAACTAGTCACCGTCTTCCATGGACCTCCGACCTTAGAATAAGGAAATAGAGTTCAATATGGTAACTAGTATTCATGGATATTGTCAAATCCTTACTTTCATGACTTCTAATCCTACTCAACTTAAGAGATCTATAGCCTATAAGATCATAAGGTATGCTTTCAATTGATGTTCAATTATTCTTTTGAATTATATTATCTTTTTCATTACTAACTTTATCATCAGAACGGCTACCACCGGAGACTTCGTGATGATCCTCTAGCTTCAAGTTCTTGACAGGTAGTTTAGGAGGAGAATCCTTCAAACCAGAAAAGTGCAACATCAATATTCAAACATTACTATTGTTATATACGCACACACAAAATTACTACTCTTATATATATATATATATATATGAATTATAATATATAGTAACAATAAAATATATATATATATATATATGTATGTACGTATGTAATCATTGATTTGGATGATTCATAGCACTACGGACCATGAATTTGTTTTTTGACTCACCCCAAAAGTGAGAAACTGCTATATTTTCCATGATGTTTGCATAATCATATTTTAAAATATTATGATTATGATTATTAGATTTTATAATTGATTTGTGAATAAAATTTTAATTTTAGATATGTTGTATGCATATATTTGGAAAAAAAATTTAAATAAGTTTCAAAAAAATAATTTTTGAAGAGCTTGAAAAAAATAATACATAAAAAAATAAAAAATAATTATATTCAAATCATACATCTAGTAAGTACCCCAATACAAGATTGTGATACAACAACATATGCAGGCCTTTAATCCGGGTCAGTTCCAAATACTGAATTGAAACATTCAATATCCCGCAAAATTTTATATTGGATAAATTATACTAACCTCCCTTGAGGTTTTTGACAATTGTAAATGTCACTCCTCTAGTTTATGAAATTACACTACACCCCCTAACGTTTTAATGTTAGTAATGACCCCCTCTTGCCATCAAGAGCCGTTAGTGACTCTAACAAAAATTGCTAACATCAGTATTAAATTTATTTTAAATGCCAAATTTATCCTCTCATTATTAAAAAGACAATATTATCCTTACAAAATTACTATAAAATGAAAATTATAGCCTCAGCAGATAACTCCAAATGACTTTATAAGACCTTCACTCATCTTGCCTTTCTCTCTCTACTGATCACATTTCTTTTCCTTCTCTTTCTAAAAAAATTCAACTTTCCACCTGACTATCACAACATCCACCACAAAGAAGTGGATACATACACACATATATATACACATAAGTTATATATAAAAGGGTTTAATTTCTCATTTATACACACATAGAAGTAAATACACACATAGAGAGATATATACATACGCACATCGATAAGCAACTAGTTAATGAATGCTCTGTTTTCACTCTAAGTTATGTACACCATCACACGCACATAATTTCTCCCTTTAGCAACCCAGAATTGCCCTCCCCTCCCTTTCTTCTCTTTAATAGCCTTTGTCTTTCTCTTTCTGCAACAAGTTGGCAACGCAACTCAGAACAGTTTTTTCCCTCCCTTTCTTTAACATCCTTTTTCTCTCCCTATAAAAAGTAGGTAATGGCATAAATGCTATAAATTATTTTCCAAGAAAACTTCCTAAAATCATCAACCCATTAACAATAACCTTTACGAAGCTCTGAACAAAGGCAAAGAAAATAGAAATAATTTACAAATTACCATGTATTAATTTATTCAAGCAACACAAAAAAAAAAAAAAACATAAAAGTTGTCAAAGAAATCCAGATATTTATTCACCAGAACAACCCAAAAAATTAAGAAATTAAGCCATCCCAAGATTTTAAGGAAATAAAATCTCAGAGAAGCTAAACCCAAGGCAAGGGATCCTTAGTATCTTAATCAATAGAGAAGCTCGTCAATGGCCATCGCAAATGATTTCTTTTTTGAAGGAGATCAATGGAGAGTTTAAGATATTGTGAAGAGTCTTTTGCAATTGCTAACAGGTGCTAGGAGTGATTGATCTATTCCTATAACAAGTAGGTAAAGGCATAAATGCTTTAAATTATTTTTTAAGAAAACTTCCTAAAATCATCAATCCATTAACAATCACCTCTATAAAGCTTTGAACATGGGCAAAGAAAATAGAAATAATTTACAAATCACCATGTATTAATTTATTCAAGCAACACAAAAAAAGCATAAAAGTTATCAAAGAAAGAAACAGACAAAGAAAAATTTAGATAGATAAAAACCTTTGTTAGGATTGAGAGAGAGAGAGAGAGAGAGAGAGAGAGAGAGAGAGAGAGTGTGTGTGTGTGTGTGTGTGTGAGGACTAATATGAGATATGGTTTGCATGAGATAGCTTGGCAGTTTCTTGTTTTTGTCGGTGTCATCGGAGGGCCGCGAGCTACATGGAGCTTTCGTAGTTTTGTAAACATGAAGTTAAAGAAGAGGACGCTTCTTAATTTTCTGCTGGATCAAATCTAATTGCTTTTGACCTTGCATTGTATTGCTTTGTGTGTGTTTTTAATCTATTTTTTTAAATTTTTTTTAACTTTTTGATTCAAAATATTAAATTCAATTAAAGGGTAATTTAGTCAACTTATGAATTCCGTTTAACTCAATTAACCAATAATTCTAATAGGGGGTGCAGTGTAATTTCAAAAACTAGAGAAGTGTCATCTGCAATTGTCAAAAACCTCATGGGAGGTCAGTGTAACTTACCCTTTTATATTATATCTATCCAAATAAGGCCTATATCTGTCCACATAGCTTTTGGATTCAACTGTATAGTTTCGTATTTGGAATATCTATGTCATGCTTTATACCCAATGAATGGTAACAACACTATTTATAATAGATTAATTATAATCCTACTCAAAATAGGGTATAACAACCATTCATATTCTCGTTTTAGCCATTCGTGTTCAAACGGAACATTCGTGTGTTCAAACGGGACTTCTCGTTCGAACAAGACTATGTCAAGTTCAAACGAGATAAGTTCTAGCACTATTAATTTGTAACATATTAATTCCTACAAAGAGTATTATGAATTTTCAAACCAAAGGTAAATTTCAACACATTCCTATGGTTTTTCGAGCCCATAGTCACTACTAAAAGTGTTTAGGGTATAGGTATAGTTAAATACACACTCATCTTACGTATGTAATGCATGTTCTATGCGTATGTATTTTTCTTGGTAAAGTAAATCTAAAGTGTTGATGTTCTATCAAAATACTCCGTATTTCTGTAATTTAGTTTAGCTATAAAATTGTCTTGATTAGCATATAAGTCAAGTAGCCTAATAATTACAGACTTAATACTTTCATAATGAAAGAGGAATTTTTTTTTTATATAGAAACTCAAGTACAATTTTTCTCACAATCTTTTTCTTTGCCAATATCTTGGAAAAACATAAAAAAAAAAAATTTACTATTTATTATCTAAGATCACTACACAATTGTAACCAATCAATCCACTAAGATTCAAAAAAAAACCAATGAAAATATCTATTGTCTTAACAAATATACCATGAGTAGCATTTGCTTTATGAAAATAAATAAAGACTGAAAATATGTAAAAAAATCATAATTATCTCCCTTTTATTCAAACAAATACTCTTCCTCACATATTAAACAGACTGAATCAATCAACAAAATTTTATTATATCTCTTCTTTCTTGTCAAAAATGGATAAAGGTAAAATTAAAAGGAAAAATAATTAGGTGGGAAATTATTAAAAAATTAAGAAATGGCATATGTAGGAGCTATCAATGAACACATATTGTAGACATCCCTCATTTTGAGAGTCTTAATTGTATAGAATTAGTTTTTTCATTTTTGAGAAGTTAAGACAATATGTCCCATTTGGGGAGTATTTTAATAATTCTACATTTCCCCCATTGAGGATGTTTCTGTCATTATGCCCACAGAAGGTATTTTGGTCATTCCACTCAACAAGGGCATTTTCCTCATTGTGCCCACCAAGGGAGTTTTGGTCATTCTGCCCATAAAGGACATTTTGATCATTATGCCTACTAATGGCATTTTGGTCATTCTAGTCATAGAGGGCATTTCGATTGTTATACCTACTAAGTGCATATTGGTCATTTCGCCTATAAAGGGCATTTCGGTCATCATGCCAACTGAAGGCATGTTGGTCATTTCGCCTATTAGGGGCATTTTAGTCATAAGGTCCACTAAGGGAACTTTGGTTATTTGACAATTAGAATTCTTAAGGATATTTTGTTCATAATGCCCAAAAAAGGCATTTTAGTAATTTCTAGTGTTTCCCTACCTTTTAGGGGTAGTTTGGTAAATATTAGAGGTTTTCCACCTTCTAGGAGTATTTTCATGATATTAATGTCATTTTGCCCTTAGGGACAATTTTGACTTTTTATGCCTTAATGGAATTTTGTAATTACCCTGACCCTAAATTCTCCACCAAATTAGGGGTAGTATAGTAAATATAGATTTGTGTACCAAAAACTTTCCTAATTTCATTCCCTTCCTTGTTCCAAGTAATTTCCAAAGCAAGCACCCTTAGTTTTAGGGATATAATTTTACTTGTGCACCTAATAACTTCCTTATCTAATTTGCTTACTCATTAAGCATTAATCTAGGCCATCCATCGATAGGATTCATTGTGAGCCATTGGATCAACCTCTTTACTTTTTCCTATAAATAAGACCCATTGGCCACCATAATTGAGGGATAAAAAAATTAGTAGCCAAATGTTTCTGCAATAATTTTCTCTCTTCTTTCTCTATATTTTTTCTTTTATATTTTTGAAACTTTGTTCTACACAAGTCAAGGTTCTACTCAACTTTGTTATTCACAAGCTTTGTTCTACATAGGCAAGAGTCCTAATCTAGTCAAGACAAAGTACTGCATAATCTACGATTCAACATTAAGGAGCTCAAGCACAAGCTTTGTCTGATTCAACACAAATAATCATGTACGCTCCCTTAAACCCTACTTTTTTTCTCTTTTCTAAGTTCAATTTATCCTATCACTCTTGATAGAATCAATTAAATTGGAGAACTACATTGACTCTTACTTCATTATCTGAATGGATCCGTAAGATGCCTCATAGGTTCAAGTTTACTCTTTTCCCTTATCTTATTTACTTTATGTCTTTTTTTCTTATTTTATTCATGTTATCACACACACACTCTCTCTCTCTCTCTCTCTCTTTCTCTCCCTCTTTATTTTTCTCTTTTGATTTATTTACCTTATGTGTTTCGTTTACTTTATTCGTTCATACAATTATTATCTTGCTTTCTCTATAATCTTTCTCTTTTAATTATTTCATGGAATTTATGTCTTGTGGATGAACAATTGAGACCAGTTCATTTAGATTGGGCAGGATCGGTGCCTAACTCATTCCCATCTAGTACCTTAACTCCCGGATTCAGAATTATTTGGGTCATTGTACACTAGTTTGTTTTACTTTATTTTGACCCATGTCAAGGGGTTTAGAATGTAAATAAGACCAAAAAATTGTAATTTCAGTTTTCTTTGTTATTTTCTTTACATATATTCTCCATGGGTTTTATCAGGTTTGTTTGTTATTAAGTCTAAAACAAGGTGGCGACTCCTTTGTGTATTCATATACACCCTAATTCGAAAAGAGGGCATTCCTCTCCCACCTCGAAGGAGCAGATAAAAGCTGAGGTTGTTTCTTTTTTTTTTTTTCCAGTGCCTACGCTCACAATGGCAACTCCACTGGGGACTTAGAGAATTAGACTCATTGTTGTGTTCGTATACAAGGCTTTATGTTGCTATGTATTTTTTTCCTATATTATCTTGTTTATCTATTGCTTGAATATGTAACACCCACTCCCAGTAAAATAGGATAATTAGGACAGTGTAATGAAAATGATCTCAAATGAAAGACTTTTTCAAGATTCTTTGGACATTATGTCAGGAGGTGACCTTAATCAGAGGTAAAGGGTATCTTGACCAAGGGTCAAGTTGACCTAACTTAGGTTGATAAAACTAATTAGTTAAGTAATATATACATCACTAACCTAAAGTGAGGAGGGAGATATTGCACCAAAATAATTTGAATTAATAAATAAGATAATTATTTATTAATTAAGGAAAAATAGAGAAAATATAATATAAATACATAAAATATTGGTAAAAATAGAATAAAAATATATTAAATTATTTTAAGTATTATGTGACCCATATATAATACTAGAGGCCAAATACACACACTCAACTGTGTATATATGTGTATCTATATGTATGAATATGAATAGAAAATGTCACGCCCCGAATTTTCACAAAACCGGGGAATGAGTGAAATGAATTAAGAAAAGAAAATAAAAGACAATTTAATAGATTCAATTGATCATTCATTCATTTCCCCATGTTTTCCCAAGATTTGAAATGAAGACTTGTTATTTAATTTAACTAAAATGGTCTCCTAATGTCACTTAAACATCCCTCCCAATTAATGTTCAAAATAGTTTAAGTCATATTAAAAAAAATGGCTCCTAAAACAGCCCCAAAGTCTTTCTAAACGAGCCTTGAAATAATGGCTCAAATGGGCCCCCAAAATGCCCTAAGGTATGGTCCAAGAATGGATCAAATGTGTACCAAAAATTAGTCAAAGGAAGTGACCAAACATGACCCCAAAAAAAGTGGCCAAAAATAGCCCAAGAGAGTGGCCAAACATGGCCCAAAGGTTGGCCAAACATGGTCTAATATGGTGGCCAAACATGGTCCAAAAAGGTGCCCAAATATGACTTAAAAAGGTGGCCAAAAGGGCAGGTGTCAAGGGCTGTGTCATGAAAAAGCAGCAGGGATACAATGGTACGTGTATGGGCAGGCAGCAGCCTGCGACAGACAGGCGGGTAGGCGCAGCACGCACGCGAGGAGAGCGCATGGGCGCACGGTTGGGGGCTGTCATGGCTCGTTCATTGTAGCAACAGAGAGCAAAAATTTGATTTTTCTGCAAAATTATTGTTTATGGCTACGGCTGAATTTCTCTGTCAAGCAGCCAATTTTCTCCGTTTTTCAAATTTTTTTCCCAAGTTTTTCAAGCTACTTTTCTTCCATTTTTAGCCTATTTCCCCAAGGTTTCTAAACCCCCCTTTTTGACATCCTTCCCACCTATTTAAAAGGTGTTTTACACACTTAACAAGTCTTTTAATTTTTCATAAAATTTCAACATAACTTCATTTGTTTTCCAAGCTTTTTTCCCACCTAATATCCATAATACTTCTTATGTATAAGTATGTCACAACCCACCCTCACCCGATGGCTACAATTTATGTAAATGAAACATACATACCTTGTTTTCAACATACACATCTATTTGTCTCAGTATATACATATGATGCTCATTAAATAAAGATATCCTGTATATCATTTGGGTTTAAAACCTTACACTTTAAAATGGCCCAAGGCCTATAATCCACTACTTTTCCAAACTGAAATACAAGTTATTTGGGCTTATGCTTATACATACATAATATGCCCCATGGGCCAAATATCCTTCATAGTCCATTTCTCCTCCGTTCTTCAAGACTTCATCAAGTCTTAAGTGTCGGGAGTCTCATCTGTAATATGATATCCCACGAGGGGTCAGCTCAATTGCTGGTATGACATAGTGCTAATACAAGGAACAAAGTTAATGCTTGGTATGTGCAAGTGTACATTTATAAACTATATTCCCTTTCCAATTCATCAATGCAATGCAATGGAAACATGCGTAACACACCCATGCAACTCTATGCCACACCCATGTCTCATTCAAGGATCGCTCCCGTTGGGTCAGAGTACCAATGTCCCATTCACGGATCGCTCCTATTAGATACTGGGCACCAATGCAATGGCCAATTTTTGGTTTTTCACCACAGGATCTACACCCTTATAATGCATAGCACCAAGTGCTCAGCCCATACTACGTTTTCAAAGGATTCACCATATGCCAATATGCTTTGATTTCACCATGCAATAATGCAATCTCAATGAAATATTTTACCAAACACATAGGGCATGGTTTAAATAATGCATTATACTTAAAGCAATAATAACATTTGAATCACAAAACTTCTTCCACATGAATATATTCTATATAAAATCAACTTAAATACATGCTCAAGTTATATATTCACAATCTTAACAATTCTCGAAGAACATAAATTACATAAAGTACCAATACATGGAATAAATCATAACTCTCAAACCATAAGAGTTTCTCTACATGAACATAAACTAGAATACAATAAATTAAACATATAGGCATGGTTCATGTTTATCACTTTACTAAATTCTCAAAGAAAACACAAACACACAAACTACCAACTCTAGGTTTTCAAAGAAACTATATACTAAGGAACTTTCAAACATCAAGTAAGCACACACATCATACAATTAACTCATATAAATGTAAATAAACTCAACTCTATTCCTTACTTAGCAAAATATCATACCTAAAATGGTTTTTCCTCAACCCGAGGGAGGTGTATTTATTGTGCAGCCGAACCGATCGGTGAGAACATAACCCTTGATGAGAGGAACAACTTCCTAGAAGGAAGTCTTGCAAGAATCTTGGCCTAGGAGTGTGTTTTGGTAGCTTGAAGTTTGAAGAACTTAGGATTTTTTTCTTCACTTTTCTCCCATGCACGACTACTGCTGCTTCTTCAGCCTAATTATGTGTTTTTTTCACACTAAGGGGTCTATTTATAGTAAAGGGGCAAAGGGGCAAAATGACCTTTTTGCCTTTAATGAATCTAGGACCTCGTTATACTACAACCTGTCTCGAAACACCTTAATTTGACATTTGGCTTTAGCCAAAGTTCTTAAAATTACTTTAAATAAAAATTTTCAAAAAATTTATTTTCGCCTGCGGCCAGGTTTGGCCAGTTCTACCTAGGCCACCCAAGATACCCCTTTGGTCTAATTTTTGAAACTATTTCCGTTTATGCTCAAATTCATATAGTAGGTGTATTTTAACATTATAAGCATATTTTGCTTCTATGGCATACTCTAAATATGCCTCTAAATATGATTTATGTCTAAATAATGCACGTAGAACGCCCTACCAGTAAACAATGCATGAATAGTGCCTTACCGACAAAAACGAAAATTTTTTCCTGATTTTTCAGATCTCTACATCCTTCCCCCCTTAAATAAATTTCATCCCGAAATTTAGAAATGCACCTCTATGAATGAACAACTTTGGATATCTAACGCGGACTTCAGCCTCACGCTTCCAAGTGGCCTCCTCGACCCTGGGATGACTCCAAAGAACCTTGACCAAAGGAATGGTCTTGCCTTACAAAACCTGGTCCCTCGAGTCTAATATCTCTATAGGCCTCTCATCATAAGAAACATCACTCTACACTTCAAGATCGATCCCTCAATCATATAGAACTTGTTACATTAGTTTCAAATCTAACTTAATTTAGTCATTATAATCAACACAATCAGAAACTATTCTATACATCAGATTCATCATTCAGTCATTTCGTCATAAGTCCTCAAATTGAGTTTTCAACTCATATAATTTTTCAATCATTACAAGATATATTATCAAATCATTTTAGGAAGAATTCACTCTCCCTACAATAGTAATCTTCCAAGTGAATCATCTTAATGTTCCAATTTAATTCATCACTATTTGTGTTCACTCATCATGTAAATTTATGATTAAAATCTATCATCCATCAACTAGGAAAAATAAAACAGGCATGCACAGGCCTTACTAACAAAATGACTTCTACCATCAAAGAAATATAATAGAAAACCTTATCCTTGAAGATCAATCCAACCACCATGTGGCCACAATAGGAAATAGTCATAACAAAATTCATAGTACTTTTATACTCCACTAAAAATCAAAAGCCTTCAAATGCACTATTATAATTCTCAATAATCAACCACAGCTCAGTATGCATATCTATAAGTCACTCCACCCCCGAGACATACTATCCCCAACTAATCTTACATTCTAAGAGTATCCACTAATATTGGTAGTAAATCATAACCCAATAGTAACAATAATGTACCATTTCTGTCCACAAGTCATTGGACTTTCACAAGATCATCCCATTTTCAAATTAACATTTTTATTCTCAATTTACATGTTAAGCAAAATTTGAAATCATACTCACCACTAGCTTGACCTAACCATGCCATTCACAATTCACTCTTTATATCAACAATACTATCATCAACTAATAGTTCAACAATCTAATTCATCAAAGATAAATTAAAATCTCTTTTACTCCGTATCTAAGGTATATTCTATACACACTTCCACATATACAAAGTAATGCCAAGTGTTCATCTCTACCCTTTTCTTATTCATCTCAGCCATTTCATCTTAGTATAATTCCTTTTCCATTTATACCACTTATCGTTAAAAGTTTTCCCTCTTCATCTTTTTAAGCTTTCAAGCTTTCAATTCCATGCATTATCCAATGATATGCTCCAAAATGCAACATAACCATGCAAGCACCTATGTACCAAATCCATAGGTGTCATAAAAAAAATATGCACTACATGTGTCTTACACATCAAAGAAATTAACATACTTTATTTATATCCACATGCCTTACACATACATTAAGAAAAAAAAAATCTTATACTTAACACATATAACAAACCAATCAAGCCATGACAAATACTAAAGATGCATTATGTCTCCATCATAAAATTAGTACATACTCACGCAAGTTCACCTTAGTTAATTCATTTTCCTTGCTGCCTTTAATCGTCTTATTAGGTATCTTTTACCTTTTTCCTGTATATAACTAGGTAATAACCCTTCATGGATCACAACTCCTTTTGTTACTGGGTGATGGATTGGCCAGTCCATACACTTGTAACTCAAAACCTGCTACCAATTCGGTATATTCATAGTACAATTACAAGTGATCCTAACCACATGGGTTTATAACCTAAAATATACATTTTTGTACCATATGCTCATAATAGGTAGCATTTATTCAATCATTTACATATATACATAACATGGTTATTATATACTATATAATCATGAAGGAACAGATCCTAAGCACGCAATCATG
This sequence comes from Nyssa sinensis, assembly GCA_008638375.1. Taxonomy (NCBI): domain Eukaryota; kingdom Viridiplantae; phylum Streptophyta; class Magnoliopsida; order Cornales; family Nyssaceae; genus Nyssa; species Nyssa sinensis. The sequence goes on from CM018036.1 coordinate 26,589,405, forward strand.
TATATTAATCAAAACACTATATATATATATATATATATATATATATATTCTAAACAAGAATATACTCAACACATACTTCATGTATATATATAAGTTTTCCAATCCACTATTTATGTCCTCATAATCTTATCATTTTTTCAAGTAATTCAAGAACACACTACGCATGTTAAGCATATTCCGTAATTTATACGTATACCTACCCTATTAGGCATTTTATTCACTTCCTTAAGTAGTTAGGCTTACCAACAGATATAAGCATACAACATGCATCATGACTAAACCAACAATGCAACACTTAATCAAGTCTTCTAGAAAGATCTCTGAAACTCACTTACAATTGGTAGTAACACTACTGACACCATCCCACTAGCATCATTTCTAAGACTCGCAAAATCTGGCTACTCCAACTCGGTGAATCACATAATAATGGAACAAGACAATCATCATAAGCCCCCCAAATAAAATAAAGAATCTCCCGAGCATAATATTTGTTATCTAGGTCCAGACAATACAATTATTTATAACTTCATCCAAACCAATCAAATTCATTCATAACTTTTTACTCACATATTTTTAAAATGACAAGTGAAAATCACCATTCACTCATAAGTTATATAATAATCTAAGTTCTCATATTGTACTACACATCTCATGTTTATACATACCCCCAGTGCCTCAACCACAATATTTTCACTCCAAGTACATTCACATAACTCGCATCTTAAACACAAGATTCATATTCAAAATTTGTATCATCCAACTCTTAACCTGATACACAATTTTCTCCAAAATAACAATCAATATTTACCGTTTATTCAATCATAATTCTAGAATTAATCTTATAGACTAAGCTAGAATTAGGTTCATAATTCACACCTCAATTTGGTCCATTTTATGTAGCTCATTATTTTCACAAGGTTTATACTCACAAGTTCATTTAATCAATCCATTATTCTCATCACAAAAAATATCGATCAGCTTAGGACTAGGTCAGATAATACTATTCATCTCTAGGTTACCTCCACAGTCCACCATAATATAACATATGCTAATTCAATAAAAGAATCATTACAACCCTTAACTGTTAGATTTTCATTACTTGAACTCATCAATCTTCACCCTAAGCACGAAATTAAAATTCAATTACATCATAACCTGGATTAATCCATGTCAACATTTCCAAACTATTCATGTGTATACAATTCTCCTAAGACAAGAGATCATTAATTGTTACCTAATAACCTAACAAATCCTATAAACACACCTGCTTAATCATGATTTATAAAACTCACGTCAACCACCTCTATCCATTTTTTTTACAACAAATAATACCGAGTTCTAACACAGTCTTTCTCAAAAAAAAAAAAATCCATTTAAGCAATACAACACACATATGTCCAAGTCATGCTAGTATTCAACTAGTCCAACTAACTTAAGGTCTAAACCCCACCTACTGTTCCAAGACATTATATCATAAATCTCACGTCAATCGGGCTACCAAGGTTGATAGAGGTTTGAGAACTAAAGTTCTCCCTCTCCTTCGACCTATTCTATCTCAACCTAGTGTTTTGGATAGCATCTTATAGTAAGAACAAGCATCATATTCTATTATGTATGTAAACATATACCAAGTTACTACATATAGTCATGCCAAGTCATCAAGTAGACATGCATCATAGTATATATCATAGTATAAAGTACATCACATACTATGTCATCACATACCAAGTCATCATACACGGTCATGCCAATATACACATTACACATCATGTATCTCACTGCACCAAATCATGTAATCATCTCTCGTAGTATAATATCAACTAACACATAATCACACATGCGATGCATCAAGTACAAATAGTCACATAACACACAAGGTCCTATCACATGCCACTGATAGTTATACCAGGTTATAGGCTTTCCTCTAGGATCCCATAGTGTTCAACAACACCCTATCATCGCTAGGTATTTTCACACTAAAGCTCTAATATCTAGATGTCAAAATCTACACATTATACAAGATTTTTCAAAAGTTTTCAAATTATGTGTCATGTTCCCATTGTGTTTAACAATACTCCACTGTCCCTAAGTATTACAACCTAAGCTCTGATACCATGGTGTCACACCCCGAATTTCCACAAAATCGGGGAGTGAGTGAGATGAATTAAGAAAAGAAAATAAAAGGCAATTTAATGGATTCAATTGATCATTCATTCATTTCCCCATGTTTTCCTAAGATTTGAAATGAAAACTTGTTATTTAACTTAACTAAAATAGTCTCCTAATGTCACTCAAACATCCCTCCCAATTAATTTTCAAAATAGTTTAAGTCATTAAAAAAAATGGCTCCCAAAACAGCTCTAGAGTTTCTCTAAACGAGCCTTGAAATAATGGTCCAAATGGGCCCCCAAAATGCTCTAAGGTATGGTCCAAGAATGGATCAAAATCTATACCAAAAATTGGTCTAAGGAAGTGACCAAACATGGCCCCAAAAAGTGGCCAAAAATAGCCCAAGAGGTTGGCCAAACATGACCCAAAGGTTGGCCAAACATGGTCTAATATAGTGCCCTAAACATGGTCCAAAAAGGTCTCCAAGTATGGCTAAAAAGGTGGCCAAAGGGGCAGGTGTCAGGAGGTGCCAAGGGTTGTGTCATGACAAGGCAGCAGGGCTGCAGTGGCACACGTATGAGCAGGCAGCAGCGCACGGTAGGTAGGCGGGCAGGACCAGCGCGCACGCGCGTGGGTGCGCAGTTGGGTGGCTGGGGGCTGTCATGGCTCGTTCACTGTAGTAACAAAGAGCAAAAATTTGGTTTTTCTGCAGAATTACGGTTCATGGTTACAGCTAAATTTTTCTGTCCAACAACCAATTTTCTCCGTTTTCCAAATTTTTTTCCCAAGTTTTTCAAGCCACTTTTCTTCCATTTTTAGCATATTTCCCCAAGGTTTCTAAACCCCCCTTTTTGACATCCTTCCCACTTATTTAAAAGGTGTTTTACACACTTAACAAGTCTTTTAATTTTTCATTAAAATTTCAACACTAACCTTCCTTTGTTTTCCAAGCCATGCTCCATGTGTTTGGTAATATGATATCCCACGAGGGGTCAGCTCAACTGCTGGTATGACATAGTGCTAATGCAATGAACAAAGTTAAGGCGTGGCATGTGCAAGTGTACATTTATAAACTATATGCCCTTCCAATTCATCAATGCAATGCAATGGAAACATGCGTGACACACCTATGCAACTCTATGCCACACCCATGTCTCATTCACAGATTGCTCCTGTTAGGTCAGAGTACTAATGTCCCGTTCACGGATGGCTCCTGTTGGATACTAGGCACCAATGCAATGGCTAATTTTGGGTTTTTCACCACAGGATCTACACCTTTCATAATGCATAGCACTAAGTGCTCAACCCACACCATGTTTTCAAAGGATTTACCATATGCCAATATGCTTTGATTTCATCTTGCAATAATGCAATCTCAAAAAAACATTTTACCAAACACATGGAGCATGCTTTAAATAATGATTTATACTTAAAGTAACAATAACATTTGAATAAAAAAACTTCTTCCACATGAATATATGTTATATACAATCAACTTAAACACATGCTTAAGTTACATATTCACAATCTTAACAATTCTCGAAGAGCATAAAATACCAACACATGGAATAAATCTTAACTCTTAAATCATAAGGGTTTCTCTACATGAACATAAGCTAGAATACAATGAATTAAACATATAGTCATGGTTCATGTTTATCACTTGACCAAATTCTCAAAGAAAACACAAACACACAAACTACCAACTCTAGGTTTTCAAAGCAACTATATACTAAGGAACTTTGAAACATCAAGTAAACACATACATCATACAATTAACTCATACAAATGCAAATAAACTTAACTCTATTCCTTAGCAAAATATCATACCTAAAATGGTTTTTCTCAACCTGAGGGAGTTGTGTTCGCTGTGCAGCCAAACCAATTGGTGAGAATATATCCCTTGATGAGAGGAACAACTTCCTAGAAGGAAGTCTTGCAAGAATCTTGGCCTAGGAGTGTGTTTTGGTGGCTTGAAGCTTAGAGAATCTAGGATTTTTTCTTCACTTTTCTCCCATGCACGACTACTGATGCTTCTCCAGCCCAATTCTGTGTTTTTTTCACACTAAGAGTTCTATTTATAGTAAAGGAGCAAAGGGGCAAAATGAGCTTTTTGCTCTTCATGAATTCGGGACCCCGTTACACTTACAACCCGTCCCGAAACGCCTCAATTCGACATTTGGATTTAGCCAAAGTTCTTAAAATTATTTTAAATGAAAATTTTCAAAAAAAATTATTTTTACCAGCGGCTGGGTTTGGCCGGTTCTACCGGGGCCACCCGGGATGCCCTTTTGGTCTAATTTTTGAAACTATTTTCGTTTAGGCTCAAATTCGCACAGTAGGTGTATTTTAGCATTATAAGCATATTTATCTTCTATGGCATACTCAAAATATGCTTCTAAATATAAATTATGTCTAAATGATGAACGTAAAACGCCCTACCAACAAATAGTGCATGAATAATGCCCTACTGGCAAAAACGAAAACTTTTTCCTGATTTTTCAGATCTCTACAGGAAAATAAAGGAAAAATGAATAAAAATAAGTTTGCCCATCATATGATTGGCCTTGTGATAGGGAAAGCTGAACACATTGTGTGTTGATATTTGTGTGTGTGTGTATATATAAAGGAAGGAAAAAGAGGAAGAAAAGAAAGGAAGAAAAAAGGGGAAGTGATTCGTATGAAGATCCTAGAAAGCTATATATAGCAGCCCTAAAAAGGATACATTTAGCCTTTAAGAGAGAGAGAGAGAGAGAGGGAGGGAGGGTAGAGAGAGAAAGTTAGAAATTAATGACAGATTTATACGTATATAGATTAGCTTGCATTTTTTATATGCACAATAATTTTCATCTCTTCATTAATTTAATCTCATTTATTCACAAATTCAAAATTTATAAATATATTTAACTCTTCAACGAAACAAAACAAAAAAATATAAATATCATAATAAAATAAAAAATTAATTACAAAAGTTTGTTGGTCAAGCAAATTACACGCTTAGACATTGAAATAATTTTTTTGTATTGGAACTGTGCCCGTCACCCTACACTATTATCTAGTTATAAAATATATATTTATATATAAAAGTGAAAGGATTATAAAACAAAAACTAAGGGCTGCTCTTGCATATAATGTATATATGTGTGTGTGTGTGTGTGTATATATATATATATATATAATATTATAAAACTAGAAGCTTCCAAAGGAAGCTAGCAGGTCATGTATGGAAACAGCTGAAAGATATAGCAGCGTAGAAGCTGCTGGACAAAGAACGATATAGTAGCGTAGAAGCTGCTGGAACAATTGAACAAATTAAACAAAAAGGGGCAGCGTTGGAACTTTTAGCAGAAAGCTTGTTGGAAAATATGTAGATAATTTTGAAAGCTTCTTGAAGAGGCTGGAACAGTGGAAAAAAGAGGAAGAGGGGCAGCATGTTTGAAGAACTAAAAGAGTAGAGATTCGGTTAACTGTTAAGTGATTTTTCTGTAATTCAAGGAAAATTTTAGAACGATGCAATCAGGATATAATATTGATGATTTCGTTCAAGAAGTTCAAACACGGTGGCACCAGTTCACATTCTGGCCGGTGAGTTTCAGATAGTATATAAATATATATATATATAATATATATAAACACATAAATATATGGGATGGCAAGGGGAAGAGAGGGATACCTCTGATGGTGAACTGAAAAGCTCGACTTGCAGCGAAATCGACGATGGCGATGGGTATTGCGCCATTCCTGTTCTGGCCGTTCCCGTTTCTGCAGCAGGTAGTGGTAGGTGTTAGTTGCAACGTGAAGAAGGGTTAGATTAGGGTTTTGAAGTTGTCTTTTGATGTGTGTACATGAAAAAGGCAAGTTGAATGTATAGCAGGTTGATTATCATCGGCGGGGAAACCACGACCTTTGGGTTTCTTTCACATTTTTTTGTAAAAAATAATTAAGGTTGCTTGGGATTGGAAATAACTATTACCTTATTTTATTATCTAGATCTTTAAGGTTGCTTGGGAGAATTTTTTAGATTGGTCTTTCCATTTGGTCTTTACAAAAGTTTTCTTCAAAAAAAACATGGCTTTTAAAAATATTTTTACATTGATTTTATTTTTTTAAATACAAAAAACAAGTTTGCAAAAATATATAATTTTAGGTTGAGTTCATCTTCAATAATTACTCATATTTAAATAAAACCTTCATTTGATATGAATATTTACTCAAATCTTTTGAAAAGTATTTTGTTTCAAAATTTCAAAAATTGAATTTAAGTAATAATTTAATTAAGCTTATGAACTATATTTTTTCAATTTAAATATAAGTTTAACTAAAATTCAATCCGTAAGGATTCATTTGAAATAACTTTTCAATGCTCATTGCTTTTTTGTGTTGTATTTGCAAAAGCTGGTTTCCAAAAACGTGCTTAGCTATTTAATTAAGTTTTTAAAATTATTTTTGTATTAGTTTTATTTTTTAAACACAATTTTGTGCTTGTTTTGTTCTCAACACAAAAATATATATAGTTAAATACATTTTAGTACGTACCTTTTAATTTATTACTCGTTTCAAATAAGGTCATTTATTATAAATTACTTTAAATAAGTTACTTAATTTATATTTTTGTTTCAAATAAGATTCTCTATTTTAAATTATTTCAAATAAGATTTTCTATTTTAAATAAGACTCTTAATTTGAATGAAAGAAAACAAGTGATTTGAAATCACTATCAGAAAATAGGCGTTTTGCGGCGAATTCGGAGCGGCGCTTTTTACCAACTGCCACTACTTTGTGGCAAATGAAAATAACCGCCACTATTTAGCGACACTTAATCAAACTGCCGCTAATTAGCGGTGCCATTCGCGGCAGTTACTAAACTTTGCCATTGTATTTCATTAAAACGACTTCGTTTTGTTAGAAGTTAGTGGTGATTATAGGAAACGCCGCTTTGTTACGGCGGTTATTTTAAAGCGCCTGCTAAATAGTGGCGGTTATTTTCATTTGCCACAAATTAGTGGCAGTTGGTAAAAAGCGCCGCTTAGAATTCGTCGCGAAAGGCCTATTTTCTTGTAGTGACATGTGTTTAGCACCAATTCAGAGCCAAATAGGAAGATTCTGTAGCCATTGGAGACTCAAATGGGAGCCCCAACTCGTGCATGTAACAATGGTGAAGAGGGGGAAAAGAAGAGAGAGAAAATAGAAGGAGAAAATCAAGAGCTTCTCAAATCTACGCCAAGCAAGGTAAGACTTTATTTCACTATTATATCTCAATTTCTGCATGTACGTAGAGCATAAATGAACTAAGAGAAGGGCTAAAAACCCTAAGATTCAAGAGCTGCCATTAATGGAGCTTAAGAATAGACCCATAAACCAACCGAAACAAAACTTGTTTCTATGAGTGGGAACTAAAACTACAAGTCATGTGGATCGTTATGCAACAAAAAGGATAGAGAATGGCTCTAAAATGTGCCCTAAAACCATCACTTGCAGGTTTCGGCCCCAGAGCCAAATTTCCATGAATCAAGCCCTTAACTTAGTTTCCTAAATGGGGAATGAAACCCCATGTCCTTAAGGTCATAACAAGCCAAATCACGCATGGTTTGGTAGTGAAACAAGCTTGTACAATTGACTTGTAGTCATGCCATGGGTGTTTCGAACCAGCTCCTCAATGGGTTTCAATGCATAAAATTAATGCCAAATGAAAGTAAGGGTCCCAAAAGTCGAATGAAGAAGAAAACATGTTAAAAAGGTGGCCAAAAAGTGCATGAAAATAAGGAAGGAACGTAGCTAGGGTTTTCATTCACGTTTTGTTCAGTGAGGAAGACGATGATGAACAATATTAGGTCTCGGGTCATTTAATGAGTTCGGGCTTAAAGGAATGACATCGCTTTGAGTAATTCATTAAATGACGTGGCAGATATGTCACGACCCGAAACCCACCCTATGCGGATCTCAAGTCGCAGGGCCGGCCCAATAGCCGCCCCTACTTTTTCATTTCTTAGCATCAATGATAACAATAAATAATGTAACATAACATTAAAGTGCGGAAGCCTTATTACAAATATTGTTCAAAGACTGAAAATAAAACTGACAATAAACTAAACATAAACCACTTTTAGGTGGTGAGTACATGGGAGAGACTACATTATTCTATTATGCTCCTCAATTGTCTCCCTACGTTCCTGAACTCTTATTGTGATTCTGTAGCATTCTCACCTGAAAAATATAATAAGTGGGGTGAGCTAACAAGCTCAGTAAGTAAAAGCCTATCTCCAATACGAGTTAGGAATTACATAAAACAAAAATATAATCTCAAAGATAACATGATAGCCAGTCATGACAATGGTTGCAGTTAATAGTAAAATGCCACAATGGCCAATGAATAATAAGGCACAATAACAATTACGAGTAACAGTGTAACATGAATATGGATAAGGCACAATAATCACAATCAACATGAATACTGCCACAATAAAATAGTCATAGTCAAGTCCAATAAATACGGAACTATCAACATGGAATCATTCATAGGGAAATGAAAACATCCTATGAATCCAATAACGTCAATATAAAGAGTCAACATGAATGATGCATTTACTCTGTTCAGGGTTTGGTAGACCCTCGGTCTTTTGGGGGCCCAGCATACCCCTCTTAACATGAATGCATATAAAATGCCCTTATAACTCATTGCATAAAAATTCCATCATTGCCATGTGTCCGTTCACGGTCCTGGGTTCGATGCGTAGGGGCAACAACCCCTGAGCATTTTTTTTCTTTAATTTCATTAGCCAAATAGTGGCTTATAGATTTAAATAGGGATAGGCTATTCTTACTCTGATTTCAGTTTCTTAAGCCCACAGCCAAACACCCCAAGTTCCACCTAAAAACACAATATCAAAACGTCTCAATATTGGACAGCCTCATGTGTGGTTGGGTCGGGTCTGACCTGACCCAACAACGTCTTCTTCTTCGGTGTACTTCGATGGTCTCCCCCGATGACAGTGACTCGCCGGTGGTTGTTTTTCTTACGGTTTCCAATGGGCTCGAACCTATTTTTCATGGGGAACTCATATCTAACCTCGGTTTCTAGATTTGAGCATCGGACCCCCTTGAAATAGGAAGAAACCGCAGCTCCGGTGAAAATTTCCAATTTTCTAACCAGCTCCGGCTAGCTTATTTTCTCTTTATTTCCTACCACTTTCTCCACTATTTTGATCTAATTAAATTCCTATTAATTTCCTGCACCTAAGAGGATGAGTTCTTCATGGTTAAAACAAGGTTTAATGCACAAATTCTCCCAAAACTGATTCAGATATAAAGCCTGTAAATGCATATTTCTACATCGTTTCTAACTCTTTTTCCTTCATTCTTTTTGTAAAATGTTCCTCATTTCATGCTTACAAAGACCCTACATCAAAAGTTAAGTCTCCATACGTGAAAATTTAAAAACAAAAATTAGACTTCCATACCTTTTTTGAGTTTTTTCGAGACGCAATGTCCTCCCTTTTTTTCCCTTCTTCTCTTATAGTTTTCCCTTCTGAATCTCCAAGCTTTAATCCCAATCTCTTTTATTCTGTTTTACTCCTCCTTATCTAACTTTCCATCAACACTCACGTACATGTATATATTAGCTCGCCCCCCCTCCGTTCATCACCTACTGCTTCTCTCTCCCTCTCTCTTTCTCTCTCTCTTATCTTCTCTATTCCGAAGTCCTTATCAACCTCATCCTTTTTTATTCAAATTCAAATCCCCTAGATCCATATCCCACACCCCTCCCTTTATCCCCACTTCAGTGTATATCACGATATATACATATATATATATATATGTATAATCTAGCATATATATATATATATACATCCATATATGGCTCACTTTCTACACATACACCTATATATTACACGTGTATAATATGGCCATATATACATATATAAATAATACCCTTTTATTCATTTTTATTTTGTTATTAAATTTTATTTTCCTTTTATTTTGTTATTTTTAATCTAGTTTATTTTAGCTTATTTACTTTATTTTGTTATTTTATTTCGGCATTCGTTCATGGCTTGCTCAGGCATTGCCCGGGCATTATCCGTACTTTCAAACTTTTGAGTTCCCAAACTGTCTATTTTATTCAATGTCAAAACAGAAAGACCTACCGACTCGGGTTACATGGCTCAATCAACTACAATTTGGGTCAGGGTATTACAAAATTGGCTTAAACCGGTCGACTTGAAGTGGTTTGATGCCGGTTCACTTAATATATCAATAGACCGGTTGGTTTTTTAATATAAATCAAAAGGTTCACTTGAAATTCAACTGAACTAGTAGTTCAACCCTAACCAACCGAATTGGAACTTTCCATACCCCAGAATTTGATATAAATTATAATAAGGCCCAGGTAATTTATTAATAACTATTTTTAAACCCCTAATTAATTAGTTAAAATTATTATTTTACCCCTAGGCCTAAATATAGTATAACAAAGGCTAATTCAAATCAAGAAGAATCTAACCCAACATTTTTCGACAATTTAAACTCAATGACAGAGTTTGGTTTAGGAAATTGGACCCCAAGATATAAGAACGGAAAAATTGGACTAATTCCAAATGTGTTATATTGTATTAATTTGACTATTAAATGAACACCAATGACTATAAGGGTACCTACCCGAAGGTTTTTCGACATTCCGGACTCAACAATGTGACCCGTTTTGTCAAACAATGTACTGAAAAAGTAGACATATAGAAATGTATAATTCTTAGACAACCTTTAATGATATATGGGCTATTAGACCAACTAGAAAATTTTTGAAATGGGCATACTTAACATTATTAGACGCTCTGGATCCAATTTTGAAATCTAATTGAGCATCTAGGCACCTAAACATGGTCCCACATGATAGCACAAAATTACAAAAATGCCCATAGACCTAAAGTAAGCTACATAAGGGCTAATTAAGATCTGAAAAAGACTAAATTTAGTATTTTTGACATTCTAGACCCAATGGTGATGTCCATTTAGGAAAAATAGAACACCAAAATAAACTAAAAAATGACAAACACGTCCCTAAGACTTAATTAAGCTATCAAAAAAAGTATAAAATGTAAAGAAAAACCCATACCAATGTTTATAGGAGCCTTCGAGTAAAAAAAAAGGAGCCCTATTTAAGATAATTGGGTACCTAAGGCACGATATAAGAATGGAAAAATTATCAAACTACCCCTAAGGCTTAATTAAGCAATCAAATGAACTCACGAAGTAAAAGAGGGACCTATCTAATGATTAAAATACCCTCTGGACTCAAAGACGAAGTCCGATAATCGAACAATATAAGACACATAAAGGACAAATGACCAAAATACCCCTAAAGGCTAAAGTAAGCCACACGATGAACTAAAAAGTGTTGAAACCCTAATTAAAGACCATAAGGGAGTTCTAAACAGTAAGACTAAGTCTAGAAGAGACTAAGAACTTTAATGTAAGGATTCAAAAAATTATAAAGGGCAATTTGGTTTGGTTTAATAAACATGATTTCTACTTGTTTGAAGAAGGGTTAGTGTTGAGAGAATTACTGCAACAAATCTGTTGTGAAACTTGAGTAGCATTCATTCCAGCATTTAGTGTTCTTGCATTTCTATGAATCGTGAAAATAGCTTTAACAACTAAGAAAATGAATTTGAAATGAAGAGGCTATTTTTTTGTTATGTTGTGATAATTATCTTCCCCTTGAAAAATATCTCTAGAAAAATCTTAGTTGTATGCTTACAGATGTCACTTTGAGATTATTTGAATTGCACTGGTCATTGAAGCATTTACAAAAGAAAAAAAAGAACAATCAATCAAAAAAGGAAACTAAATTAATTGGTTAGAATACTTCTGCTTAATAAAACCAATCAAAGCATAAAATCATATTTTTTTCCTCTATTATACTTTTCTTTTTTTAATTTGAATGAAACTTGTAGACACCTCATTTTGTGACCCTTGATTAAGTAGTAAGAACTGATGATTATGCTAAGAAACCTATTTCAAGTAGGGACTCTTCCCGATTGAGTCCTATTCCTATTAAGACTCCTCCTTACAGTCCTATTCTTACTAGGACTTTCTTGCTAGAGTCCTAGTTCCATTAGGACTCCTCATGATAGAGTCTTATTCCCGCTAGGACTCTCTTGCCAGAGTCTTAGTTTCATTAGAACTCCTCTTGACAGAGTTCTATTCCCATTAGGGCTTTCTTAATAAAGTCCTAGTCCAAGAAGGACTCTTTTCAATAGAGTCCCACTCCCGTTAGGACTTCCTTGACAGAATCTCAGTCCAAGTAGAACTCTTCCTGCTAGAGTGACAGAGTCCCAGTCTAAGTAGGAATTTTCCTAATAGAGTCCCATTCCCATTAGGACTCTCCCCGACAGAGTCCCAGTCTAAGTAGGACTCTTCCTGATAGAATCTCACTCCCATTGGGACTCTTACCGATAGAGTCCCACTCCTATTAGGACTTTTCTGCTAAAGTCCCAGTCCAAGTAGGACTCTTCTTGATAAAGTCCTACTCTCGTTAGGACTCTCTTGTTAGAGTTTCAGTCCAAGTAAGGATTCTTCTCGACAGAGTCTCACTCCTATTAGGAATCTTCTTGATAGAGTCCCACTCTCGATAGGACTTTCCTGTCAAAGTCCCAGTCCAAGTAGGACTCTTCTTGATAGAGTCTCACTCCTATTAGGACTCTTCTGCCCACCGGAGGGCGTTTCAGTAATTTCGGTACCTTTTTGCCCACTAAGGGCATTTTGATAATTTTGGCACAATCCTACCCTTAGTAGGACTTTTTAGTTACTTGAAGGAAATTTTCATAATTTTTATATCATTTTACTCGCATGAGGTAATTTGGTAATTTTAGCCCTTTGGTAACGAATTAGGGGTAATTTGGTTTTTTCACATGTCTTGTGGCAATCTAAAGATTCTTTACAAAATTGGGAGCGATTTGGTAATCTTGAGTGATAGTAGTCTATTTAGGCTTAATTAGGACTTTTCACTTTTAAAGTTTTCATAGATTTGGTTGCTTGATATTTCCTCAAATGGAGATACATTGAACTTGAGCGTTTTCATTTTATAGTTTATTTTTCATTCAGATTCTATTTCTCTTTTATCTCATTGGCTCTTGCATGTAAACATTAATTTTATTGGTTTGTGCATTGTTATAATTACTTATTAATTCATTTAGTTAAGATAATCATCCTTATTTAATTTTTTATTTATTTATTTAGATAATTATCACTCAAGACATGATCCTAGCCCTCTGTTTTAGGGTTTCATCTTAGACCCTTGGATCAAATCTCTAAATTCCTTATAAATAGAGCCCTAGGCCATCAATTTTAGAGAGACAAAAATATACGAAGGGAAAACGGTTCCATGGCCTTACACTGTTAGGTTAATTCTAGGGTTCTTTCTATAAGAACCCCTCTCCAAAGGCCAAAGCCCTACCAAAGTGATAGCCTCTCTCCGCGAAGCTAGTCAAATCGATGATTCCTGAACCAAAGAAAAAGCTAGAGATCTGCCCGACTACCACGACTGAATAAGGTACGCTTTCAAACCCATAACAATTTCTTTTTTCTTTAGATCCGATTGAGCCTATCTCTTTTATCACTTTTGATAAAAGAGGGTAAACTGGAGAACTACATGACTCTGATTTCATTTTTCTAAATGGATACGTAGGAAGCCTTAGGGCCCAAGTCAAATTTATTTCCTGTCTTTTATGTTCTGTTTTTACTTCTTTACACCAGATTCTTTATTATTTGTTTCTTCGAAACTCACATATCTTTTTTCAGTTTTCTCATAACAAAATAGCATTGCAAGAGAATATTCGAGGCCGATCCATCCGGATCAGGGGGGTGGGTGCCTAACTCCTTCCCACTCCGTACTTTAGCCCCCAAACCCGTTTCTCTATGTTCATATTTTATAGTGCTTTATCTCTGTTTTGATCCATGTCAAGGGATCTTTAGTATGTATTTAGGAATCAAGACAATGTAATTTATTTTTCATTTCTTTCAATTTTCCTTTATATGTATTGTTTAATCTGTAACGGGTTTGCTTGTTTCTTACCCAAAAATAAGTTGGGGACTCCTCAATCTCAATCTCTTATAAGAGGCGTTCCTTCCCACCTTAAAGGAAGGAGACAGCTGGGATCCCTCTAAATCTATAAAAAGGATGACATACTTTTCCTTTTTTCTAATGTTGGCGCCCACAGTGCGAATCCACTAGGGACTAAAAAGGGCTAAACTCAGTGAAGTATTCACTTCAAAGCTATTTTGTTTGCTTTTTTTACATTCATTTATTTTTTTATGCTTTATGATGGATGAATGGATGTATGCTTGAATGTATGGATGGATGAAAAAAAAGGACTAAAATCTGAATACCTTGCACACACATCACTTTCATACATTGCATTTGAACCACATACCTTCCAAACCTTGGATAGTTAGTAGCCCTTGCCTCGTATGCTCACTCAGCTTGATGGGTGTTGCCAGTGAAAGTCCTCCGCTCCTTGATCAAATACCGCTTGACTAGGGACACTACGCTCCAGTGGCCTTGAGATGGTATGCAAAAAGGCGATGCGATACCAGTTGACCATAGTCATTACAATCTAGTGGTTGTGGGAGGTATATAGCATGTCTTGTCAGAAAGGGAATCTTGAAACCTTTACATGATCAAAGTGTCGTGTATATAATCGGCCATAGACTCATGATTTAAGACGTCAAACCCAGTTTTGGTACACACACGAACTTTTTCACGCAAATTTGCAAAGTCAAAAAAATCAAGAAAGTTAAAAAAAATACCCCTCTCTGTTGGTCGATTGGCACAGAGGTTAAAAGCCTTTGTGTGCCAATCAGCACATAGAGTGCTAGTCCCCCACTTTGTAAAATTTTGTCCAATTTTCTGAATTTTTTTGAAAAACTTGAATTTTTCCTGAAAAACCAATTTTGCAAGCTGTAACGGGGCTACAACTGAGACTCTCTTGGATTTTCCTTGACACCAAAACAAGTTAAATAACACAGGTGTTTTCTAAAAATACGTACCCACAACTGGCTTGGAAATAAACTAGCTAAGGCTGATTGATCCAAACCTCTAGCCTTCCAACAGATCAGAAAAACACAGCTCCAATTGCAATGGACCCTGAACAGATACTTTAGATTTTGGCCGACGTCAAGAAAGACATGGCTGATTATCGAAAAAAGAGCCATAAGCTCTCGCTCATAGTTCAAGATCTAGTACAACAAAGGTTACCACCACCACCACCTGTTGTTCCGGTAGGTAATGACAATCCTTACCAAGTGCCACTAGTCCCGCCTCAAGACAAACAACAACAACAACATCAGTAAAACCAAGATCCACCTACCCATGATCTTTATGATTGGGGTGAACAATACGGGCCAATAGAGATCTCAAAACTACAAGAAAAGGGCCTTGCTCACAGGTTGGAAAAAATAGAGACTCTTTTTTACAAAGCTCACCAAGATGATGATATGGTCGATATTCACAAGCTATCTCTCTATCCAAACATTCGGCTCCCTCTAAAATTCAAAATGTTGAACCTCAACAAATTTGATGGAACCGCATGTCCAAAAACTCATCTCAAGCTATATGTGAGGGCCATGTAACCATTAGGGGCCAACACCAATGTCTTGGTCTAGATGTTTCACCAAACCTTGATCGGTGCTGCTCAATGATGGCATCTGAACTTAGAAGATGAACTTTCCAAAGATTGGGAGGAATTATGCAACATCTTTGTCAAGTAGTGCAAATACAATAATGAACTTGATATCACCTTTCGAGACTTGGAGACCACCAAGCAAGAACCAAAAAAAAGTCTGTCTACATTCATCACTAGGTAGTGGACTAAAGTAGCACAAATGATCAACCGGCCCAATGAGGCCTAACAGGTTCAGATGGTTAAAAAGAATCTACTTTCGATCTATTGTGAAACTCTCTTCACCTAATACTTTAAGACGTTCAAAGCATTAGTAGGGGCCGAAACACAAGTAGAAGATGTGGTTAATGATTGCACTTTTAAAACAAGTGACCCAAAACCTCGTAAGGTTTTCCCAACCTCAAAGCCAAGTAACCCGACCCACATGATCACTCCCTTCAACATATCAAGGTCATTTTCATGGCCAACATCACAGGGTGTCCCACAGAAACACCCTCAAAGGAAATTCTCAGATTTACCAATACCAATAGGTGAAATATATAATCACCTTCGAGAGAAGGGATTTTTCGACCCTTGGAACCAAGACTAGCTCGGAACCCTTTACCTAAAGGGTTTGATCCAAATCAACATTGCAACTATCATCAAGGCAATGGATATAAGACAAATCAGCATCGAGCTTTGAAGCATGCAATTCAAAACCTAATTGTTAGAGGAATAATAAGGGCTCCATCAACAAGGCCCAATGTCACTACCAACCCGTTGCCAGCCCAGAATGCAGACTTAATATCAACATATTAAGTCTCGAAGACTCATATCCAAGCAGCCTCATCAAAGACTCCATAAATGTCTTAAATTGTAACATGATCACTTGGGACGAACTCGTGGTTTAAATGAGTCAGTTTGGCTCAACCAATACAGTACATGTCACACGAGGGGGAGAGCATTCAAGCCCGCTCGTTTACAAGCAGATGACCCACTCACAGAGTTTTTGAAGCCCAAAGAATCAATAGGAGTCCCATCTCAGGTTCCTATAAAAAATGAGCTCCTCAAACAGCTCAAGAAAAAGCAAGCCAACATCTTAGTATGGGGGTTATTGACATCATCTTTTCCACATAGGTAGGCTATTTTGAAACGTCTCAATGAAGCACATGTTCCTACCACTACTACCCCTGAATAACTCACGCCAATCATTAGAGGGGTTCAATTCAACAATATTGTCACTTTTACTGATCATAACTTGCAGAAAGGAGGGGCTGACCACACTAAGGCTCAACATATTACCATAGATGCTCTCAGAAAGAATATACCTATAGTACTCATTAACAACGCCTCCGCTCTCAACGTTTGTCCCCTGAGGACTGTAAAATGCCTTAGCTTAGAAATAGCCGATCTCACTCCATTAGCCTAAGCAGTGAGGGAATATGACAATACCTAGAAGGAAGTTGTAAGGGTCATGACACTTACCATGAACCTCGGCTTGGTTGAAAACACTATATATTTCCAAGAACTAGACATCCCAACCTCCTTCAATTTGCTACTTGGAAGGCCCTGGTTACATGAAATGAAAATCGTACTAGAGATCCAACACAATGCCAACGACTTACCTTTGGCAGGCTTCGACCGTATAGGGAGCATTGAGATAGGATAAGTACTTGACAGAGGCTTATAAAAACAAACCATGATAAAAATGATGGTCCACACGGGACATGTGTCGGGCAAAGGCCGTGGATTCAATTTACAGAGTCTACATACACCACCCCGTCAATCAGAAAGAGTATACACGTTCGAGCTCGGATATACACTTGCTGAGGAAGATTTCTATGACAAGTCTTTGGCCGCACGAGCCAAGAAAATTGCTAGAGAACAGGGGCTGCCCCCCAAGCTCATAGAAATAAAGCTTTACTTCCTCACCTTGAATGGGAGCTTTGTCAAGCAAAGAGAAGACTATCCGTACTATGGGTTCCTTGAGCCATGGTACAATGCTAAGGCCAAGACTAGAGTTTTTGGTTCCAAAATATTTGGCAACTGCACCTGTGGTTTTAACGAGGAGGTGGTGGTACCAGTTGGACAACATGATCCTCAGTAGAAGGATTGGATCGAAGAGCTCGGAGGACTGACAGATTACTTCACCAAAATGGAACTCATTGATGATATAGTTTATATGATCTCCACAAGAAGCATGGGAAAAGATCCAGTTAAAGACATTACACCCATCCAAGCTCCAAACAATAATTGGCTCCTACTCAAAGGGGTGCCAGCCTCAGATGAACAACTTGAGCAAGAATTCGGTTACTCAGACTTGACTGATACTGATTCTGACAATGCTTTTGACTCCGAGTCTAAGGACTCTCTTTTTTTAGATTGCATTAATCTTGATGAACTCACTAATTTTATTTTTCCTATTTTCAATGAAATAAATTCTTTTTCTGAGTATCCTTTAATTGCAAATAATGAGCATGATGATGAATTTAAAGAATACAATAATCTTAACACAAAGGATAGAAAGTTTCTAATAGACTTGGCCAAAACAATCACCAAATCTTAAGATAGGGCTCAACCTGTCATAGAACAAATAGTGACCATTAACTTAGGATTAAAAGGTGAGACTAAAGAGGTCAAGATTGGTGTAACCTATAGCCAATGTGAACAAGAAATCATGTCTGAACTATTAAAAGAATTCTAAGATGTCTTTGCATGGTCTTACAAAGACATGCCCAGTTTGGACATAGAATAGTCTAACATAAAATCCCGACATACTCTGATGCCAAACAAATGAAACAAAAATTGAGGAAACTTGATGAGTGCGCGAAAGTGCACTCTAAATACCCTATTATTATATTAAAATGCTAAAATGTGAAAAGAAATGTTGGGATATAATTTATATTATTAAATTTAATTTCTATTTATAGTAAGATATGTTTGAGCATTATTTTATGACATTTTCTGTTTAAGTGAGTTGATTAATATATTTATTGAATTAGGGAAACATTAAAGGCAAAAGAAAAAAAAATGAGTAAAAAAAGGGGCAGGCGCTATAGTCCTGGCGGTTGGGAATCAAAAGAGGTGCGTGAGGGCTGAATCAAAAAGCTGGGTCCGGGCGCTAGAACAAAAGTGTGTGAAAAGTCAAAGAAAAGGTCAAGAGTTGCGGCGGAAGAGAAAAAGGGCAAGGAAGAAAAGAGGCATGAGAAGTTGCGGCTGAATTAAAAAAAAAAAAGGTACAAAAAAAAAGAGAAAAAAGATGGAAAGAAGCGTCGTGCGGCTGAAAAGTCAAAGGTGAGTCCAGGTAGAACAAGAAAAAAAAGAAAGAAAAAAGAAGAAAAGGGGAGAAGTAAGCCTGACGCTGAATGGGACAAGGCGCTTAGGCGTTGCGACGTGAAAAGGAGATGGGCTTGAGGCACTGTGATTTTGAAAGGGGCTGCGTTTTGGAGATTTAAAAAAGAAAGGAAAAAACAGAGGGGTCAAGCGGAGGAAAATGGAACCTTAGGCATGGAGCGTTGTTTTAAAGGTGGGGTCTATGAGTAAGTAAAAGAAAAGAGGTTGAGGCGTTGGGCTTGGGCGCGAAAAGGCGTGAGGGCTTGGGTTGTCCAAGCGCGGAAGTCAGCAAGGCAAGATGGCACGGAAAAAGAAGAAAAAAAAGAAAAAGCCGGAGGTGGCTGTGGAGGAAGGACAGAAGGCGGCTGCGCAGGAAGGACGGGAGGTGCTGTTTCGCAGAAAAAGCCAGCATGCTTCAGGTTTTTTTTCCTTGAGATTTATGTTGTCCGTCATGTATATGGGTAACTAAATTCTCAAGGAGGGTTAGGGTTGAACTTGCACACTAGATGGTATTTTTAATTTATTTTTGATTCATGTACTAGATTTTCATTTATTAAAATTCTTTGATTTTATTATTCTCAATTTATTGTTGGTATTTTCTTCTCCGAATAATCATAGAGTTTATTCTGTTTATAGATTCAATCATGCTTTTTCTATTGAATGGATTAGTTCTTTGATTATGTTTGGATCAATTGATTTAATTCTTTGTTGCAATATTGCTTTCTGGGTATATTGTCGTCGTTGGGATTTTCTCAATGTGGATAACAATTCGCGTGATTTAAAAGTGATGAATGATTTTTCAAAAGGTTACATTTGGTTTAATTTTGGTTTATAATTCTATATCTTCCGATTGGGATTTTTGGAATTAAATTCTCAATTGAGTTATCAGTGAATTAAAAATAATTAAAATACCGTATATGTGCAAGGGATTCCCGACACTCTACTATTCGTTAATTTGAGTATTCTTTTCCGTTAATCACTTTGTTTAATTTTAATTTGCATTTAAAATTACTTTTTATTTTTCTCGTTAATCATTTAATATTTTCTTCAGCTTCTTTATTCTATCTGTTATTCTTTTAATCTGTCTCCATGTAGAATCGACACCCCAAAGCTGCACTACTAACTACCGCGTTATTCTTTGAGCGTAATCAAAACTTAGGCAAGAGTAGTCCTTCAAAATCAAAAAGGAAGTCAAAAAATAGTTAGTTGTAGGGTTCTTGGCCATGGTCGAGTACCTACAATGGTTAGCCAATATCGTCCCTATCCCCAAGAAGGATGGGCAAGTCTGCATGTGCATTGACTATAGAGACCTCAACAAAGCCTGTCCAAAAGACGACTTTCCCTTACAAAATATAGACCTTTTGATAGACAACATAGCTCAACATGTCATAATGTCCTTTGTAGATAGCTTTGCAGGGTATAATCAAATCAAGATGCACCCCGATCACATGGAAAAAAATGCCTTCATAACACAATGGGGCACATATTGCTACACAGTCATGCCTTTCAGCCTGAAAAATGCAGAGGCTACATATCAGAGAGCAACCACTACTATCCTACATGACCTTATCCATAAAGAGGTTGAAAGTCTACGTTTATGACATGATCATAAAATCTAAAGGCAGGGAAAGGCATTCTAACTACCCAAGAAAATTCTTTGAGAGAATCAGGAAATATTGAATGAGACTAAACCCCCAAAAAATGTGTATTCGAGGTCACATCAGGAAAACTCCTAGGCTTCATGATAACTCAAATAGGGATAAAAGTGGATCCCACAAAAATCAAAGCCATTATGAAAATGCCTATGCCCAAAATAGAAAAACAAGTTAGGGGCTTCCAAGGGAGACTTTAATACATTAGCAGATTTATATCACAACTGACTATTATCTGTGAGCCCATTTTTAAACTTTTGAAGAAAGATTCTCCAAAAAGTGGAACCCCTCGTGCCAAAAGGTCTTTGAAAAGATCAAAGAATACCTAACTAATCCGTCAGTCCTAGTTCCTCTGCAACCCTAGTTGCCTTTATTACTGTACCTCACGGTAACTAACACAACCGTTGGAGCCATGTTAGCCCAAAATCAAACATAGGAAAGAAAGGAGAAGGTCATTTACTATGTGAGCCAGAAATTGATCTTCTATGAGCAAAACTATAATACCCTCGAAAAGATGTGCATTGATCTTATCTGGGTTACCCAAAAGCTCCGCTTATTACATGTTGGATTATACAATGCACTTGGTTTTTGGCATGGACCCTATGAAGTATCTCTTTGAAAAACTAGCCCTATCAAGCCGCATTGCTCGGTGGCCACTATTGCTTTTCTAATTTGACTTAGTGCATATAACTCAGAAATCCATCAAAAGGAAGGTTGTGGCCGACTACCTAGCAGATTGCCTAGTTGAGGGCAAGACTGTTAAGGAAGCTAAGTTCCCAAATGAAGAAATCATACAAATTTATGAGGATAAGTGGTGTCTTTTCTTTGACGGCGTCGTCAACAAGAACGGATATGGCATTGGCATGCTTTTAATAGCCCTAGATAGGTCACATATGCCTCTAGCCATAAAGTTGCAGTACCCTTGTACCAATAATCCACAAAGTATAAAGCCTGTATAGTAGGCCTACAAGCAGCTCTATAACTGAAAGTCAAATTCTTAGATGTATATGGGGATTCAGCCCTCATTATCAGCCAAGTCCAATAAAGATGAAAAATCAAAAAGGAGAAGAAGCTCTTACCTTACCACCAGTACCTAGAGACAATGATAACCAAATTCGAAGATGTATAGTTTTACTATATACCTAGAGCTAAAAATAGTTTCGCCGATGCCCTAGCCACCCTTTGCCTTAATGGTGGACATTCTGGAAAAAGCCACAGTCAAACCATTCTTGGTTCAAACTCACGAAACTCCGATATACTACTACAACATCAATGAAGTCGTAGAGGACTTAACATCCCCACCTTGGTACAATGAGGTTTGGTCATTCATCAGACACTCAGAATACCCTGAAGGATATACCAAGGAAGACAAAGCAGCCTTAAAACGATGGGCTGCCCAATTCATCATTTGTGGGGAAAAACTTTACAAAAGATCTTTCAATGGAATACACTTATTGTGCTTACATAAACATGAAGCTAAATATGTCATGACAAAAATCCATGAAGGAATTTGTAGACGTCACATGAATGGACACATACTAGCCAAGAAAATAGTCCGACAAAGTTACTATTGGAACACCATGGATGAAAACTGTATTACTTTCGTCAGGAAGTTCCACAAATGTTAGATACATGCCAATCTTCAACATCTCCCCGCTAGGGAGTTGTACAATTTGACATCTCCTTGGCCCTTTACAACTTAGGGAATGGATATCATTGGCAAAATCACACCAAAAGGCCTCTAATGACCACAAATTCATTTTGGTAGCCATTGATTACTTCACCAAATGGGTGGAAACTGCTTCCTATGCTGTCCTCAATGCAACAAAGGTAACTCAATTCATTAGAACCAACATCATCTTCCAATATAGAGTACCCCACAAACTAATTTCAAACAATGGCTTGCACTTCAA
Organism: Nyssa sinensis; assembly: GCA_008638375.1. Classification (NCBI taxonomy): domain Eukaryota; kingdom Viridiplantae; phylum Streptophyta; class Magnoliopsida; order Cornales; family Nyssaceae; genus Nyssa; species Nyssa sinensis. Next base: position 26,612,067 of record CM018036.1, read on the forward strand.
AGAGGAGGTCACTGATTTGGTCGAAAGTTCAAAAGCATCCATCATCATTCCTCGCCTTACCGACCTCAAATATATAAGGCGGTAGAGGCTGTAAACAAAACTCTGAAAAACATATTGAGAAGAACAATAGAAACCAGCAAGAACTGGCATGAAAAACTTCCTTTTGCTTTATGGGGATATCGTACATCTATTAGAACGCCTACCAGACGAACCCTATACTCCCTAAGATATGGGATGGAGGTAGTGTTACTTGTCGAGCTAGAAATACCCTCACTCAAAGTACTTCTTGAGAACCAAGTTGCTAAAATTCTTTGGTTACAAAATAGATAAGAAGAGTTATCCTTCTTAAATGAAATGCAGCTCAAAGCTTTATATTAGACACAAGGGTATCACAGAAGGGTAGCCCGAACCTTTAACAAGAAAATGAAAAAGAGAGTTCTAAAAGTGGGAGATTTGGTTTCAAAGGAAAATGAGCACCAGTACTTGACCCGAGAGGTAAATTTAGGCCTAACTGGAGTGGCCCATTCATCATCAAATCTATAGCCACTAAAGGAGTAGTGTGGCTCACCGATATGGATAAAGACTGAGTCTTCATCACCTACCAACCTCGACCAACTCAAGAAATATTATGTCTAGTAGCTAGCTACCCATTGTACTGAACTACAATGAACTGACCCCCCATTACACATTGTTGCTACACATGTAATAGGGGGGTACGTAGGTAGCTCATGAAGTTGCTATAAGTGCAGTTTCAAAAACTGCAATAAAAGTTTCATTATTTCAAATCCAAAAGTTAAAGATCATCATTTATTCAATAATAGGTAAAATCCCTATCAACTCGGTTTAAGTCTAATATAGAACTAACTCATTCTAAAAGAAAAAAAAAAAATTTCTAAATCTTCATTGTTAAAGGATACTCAGATCCTTTCTTTTCTTCATTCTTTCTTCTCCACCAACTTGCTTTACAACTCAAAGTGGCAGCCAGTCTCTTTCTTAATGAAACTTAGGTAGTTCTTTGCCCAGTCTACATATAAAGAAAAATGCCTAAAGTCTAGCTCACCTTTGTTACATTTCAATTCTGGTGTCTTCTTAGGTCTTCCTTGTTTCTTTTTCAAGCTTAAAAAGGCTACTGCCTCTGCTTCTATCACACCTCGTGGCTGACTCACTGCTTACTAGTCTAACTTTGCCTGTCCTCTTCCTTCGAAATCCTTGTAGGCTTCTTTGATTGTTTCTAACTTTGAAGTTATGTCCACACTAGTGTCTACTCTAGTCTCTTAAAAAAGGATAGAATCCTTAAGTTCTTCCTTTTCACCGATTAGGTCCCAGAGCCATCATAAATGTTCTTCCATCACAAGCACTTTGTCAGAATAATCTTTATTATCCAAATCTGGAACATGAGCACATTCCTAACAGTTGGATATCTTTGTGGCTACAGAAGGAGTCAATCTTTCCACAACAAAGTGAGGACCCCAAAATCCTCGAGGCAACCTGCATGCATCAAAATTGATGCAGAATGCGAACGGGATAATAGAAAGATGCCTTCCTCAAGCTTGCCAAAATAACACAAGAATAACCAGGAGAGCGCAAGCGAGAGGCTCTATTTTTCCAGTGAATAGTGGAGCAGTCAATATCATAAGGAGAAAGTTGAGCAATGAACTTGCACCAATCTATTTCATTGTCTTTGGTTACTAACAACGCCCTTAAACAATAGTGCTTTGACATATAAGGGATGGTAACTAAAGGTGCCAAGAGCTTTAACTTATTATGTAACCACATCGTCAACAGCAATGGGCTACCTCTAAAGACATTGGAGCCATCATGGACCAAGTCCAAGTCGTTCAAAGTTTTAGCAACAACAATACCCATAATATTGTTGCCTTTGTTCAATTCAGTTACAACATCAATTAGGCGAACATCAACCTGATCAGGCTCTTCGAGAATCAAGAACCTCAGGATAATGTACAAAGCAAAAGCACACAGCTTAGTGCAGCTAGCCTCTTGATTCATGAAAATTTTCAATATGGGAAGTAGGGAGAAGGATTCACCTTGAACCAATTCCTTTGCCTTCTCAACATCCAAGTCAAGTAAAGAGGATAGAAAAGAAGAATAACCACACTGTATAGAAAGAACAATCAGTTTACCTTGAACTGTGACAACAAAAAGAGCATAGAACTCTTCAAAGGTCGTGCATATTTCTTATAGATGAAAGCAAAAAAAATGATCAACAAGATCCTAAAAAAGAGCACAAGCCCATATCAGATGCCAGTCTATAGTAGCTTAGGTAAGAGAGAAAATAGATTTCAGCTTCAATGCCCCCAAGTTAATCTTCTCCGAGCCCAAGAGACAATATAGGCATGTACAAATTTGTTCGTAAAAAACAACTTCATCCATAATTCCAGAAGCCATCAAAGCAAAAGGTAGAAAATATTGCAGTAGAGCTGTCAAGAGGCTGAATATGATGAGTTGAGAGGTTTAGGGTTTGCAATATAACCTAAAAAAAACTCGCAGGTTCATTTCTAAGTTAGTTTAGGAGACTAATTTTTGGAAAAACAAGCAAAAATACAAAATTTCCTGTGGTAGAACACGCTACCGATCGGCAAACCTTGAGTGCTAATTGGCACACAAGCCTAGGAAACCCCCCTCTCTATGTGTTAATCGGCACACAGAGGGGATTCATGTCACTTTGCCCGATTTTTCCTGTTTTAATTGTTTTCCTCCTATTTTGTCAATCCGAAACATGTCGGATACCAATTCCTTTTCCATTTTTGATGATATTTAACACATTCATGAATAAAAGTGCATTCCTTGATCGTTCACTTGTTCAAAACAAAAATAATCAAAAATAAGAAAATCTAAAAAGGATAAATTGTTCATTAGACAAAGTGTTCATCCAAAAATGAAAAGTTTTCATCTAACGGCGCCCTCACTATCCTCCTTCATATTGTCGAGACTAAAGGGGTTGAGCCTCATCTTCCTTAGTATCCTCACTCTCTCTCTCCACCACTTGCCTCGATGCTTTTTCAGGCTAAGATAGCTAAGTGCGAGAGCTACTCAGTTGACTCCTGCATTTCTTCTTGGGCTCATCTTCTCTCCTCCTGCTAGGAATCCTTCCCCTGGGGCAACCCTGCTCTTGGTTCATCTCTTCTAGATGAGAAACCTGAGCAGCCTGAAAAGTCATGAGTTTCAAATGCAATGTCAAAATGTAATCATTGTATGGATAGTCAAAAAAGGGCAATCATGTCCTTACAACATCAAAGTTTGCCCAGCAAGTGGCTTTCTGCCACGACTCCACAGTGACTTGGGCAACCTTATTCTTTAGGGTCTTGATGTAGACATAAGCCTCCTCATAAATGGTCCAGGCCACCTGAATTCCCAAACAACATCTTGTGTCGATTCAAAAAAAAAAAGGAAAAACCATGGAAAATTTAGGCAAAAGAAAACTCTTACCCCTAGTTAAGTGGTCGGGAGCCGACAGTCCTTCGATAGACCCAGTTGACTGGGGTAACTTTTCCAACCTAAAATTCCCATCATTGGTCATCACCAATACATTGAAAGCCAGAAAATCTGCCGACAACCCTGCATCAGCCATTGTGGTGGCGGCCTCCTAAGACGACCTGTCGCTCGCACTTGGCCTCCCAACCCTTGGTGGGGGATGCGGACCCCCAATCAAAGGAGGCATCAGTTCCTCCAAATAGCTCATCATATGGCTGAACTGGTTGAAGAACTATTGCATGGCCACCCCCTCATAAAGCTCCAAAAAACTAGGGTCGAAGTCAAACGAGTCCAAATCTCTCATATTGGTCGGGGGCAATATAGGCGAAAAGAGCTGTGTAGCCGTATCTACTTGGAAAATCACTCTCTCACCCAAGTAATATACCCTCTCAAAAGGGCCTCCCAATATCAAACACCAGCGCGCTATCCCAATACTCCGCTCTACTAAAGGCGAGACCATCCTCCAAGGATTCTATTGGATTTGTTATAAATGAAAAGTGTGAATTTCTCATGTCACATATCAGTAAAAGAAAATTTCATATAAAGAAACTAACCATGTCTGCCTGGAGCATGTACAGGGCCTCCCGAAATCTCTACACTACATTCGCCCCCAAGCGAGTCCGCCTGTTTGCCTTCTATCACTGCCACATGCGGGGAAACATGTTTTCTTCTACCTCCACCAATGGGTAGGGCAATAGATGGAGGACCTCATAGGCCCAAATCTCTCCAAAATAGGAAGGTCAGTCAAAATGACATTTTTTCAAAAAATGAAGTGAGAAAATTCATACCTATCATAAAATGTTGAAACCACCAAGTCCCTTAGTGATCGCCAGGGATAGTACACACATCCAACCATACAAAACAACTATTGTGACGCCTTCCCAATTGAAGTGCCCAATGTTCTCCACATACTTCAAAGGAGGGAGGCACCAAAGGTGGATAGTGTCACTGGCATTGGCCAAGAGGGTCCGGCCAAAGACAAAGAGCATGAAGGCTCTAGTCAACTGATCCTTCTTAAAAGCGTGACAATACTCCCAGAAATGAAAGTTCTCCAAGATATGCCTAACCTGCACCGCACCACCGGAGGCTAGTGTGGGTCGCCACCCTAAAAGTTGAGAAATCTTATCACCTCGACTGTGCATTTCACTATCCCAAGGGATTCGATCACTACCAACTTGAAGGCCTGTGATGATCGAGGAGTCAATGTTACCTCCCCGAACTGAAGGTAGAAAGTGTTGGTGGTGTCCCACTATCTCTCTGCCTAGAGTGTAAAGAATCTTCTAGTCATGATCAACATGGACTATCCGGTCTAAAAATGGCCCAAAACTGGCCACCCTCACTTGCCTTTGGCATTAGAGGGGCAAATCAGCCCACCACTCTACGATATCCGTCGCCAAACTCGGATTTCCAGATTCGAAGCCTTTCAAATGACATAAGCATGCCAAACAAGCATTAATCAAATGCAAAAATCCAAGGCAAAATAAAAACTGCCCATTCAGACATTTTCACAAGTGCGTGGAGAGCACCTTCCAAAAGGCACATGGGTGAAATACCCATACATGCATGCAATCAGATTTTCATGCAAAACGCTTTTAAAGTGTGAAAAAAAAAAAACCAAATGCATTAAGAATCAACTCAAAAATCTCAAAACAATCATAAGAAAACTCAAGAAAATCCATACTTGGCCATTACGGTACCATTGCGAAAAATGGTGCACCGCCTCTTGGAGCAAGTTGTGTTGTTCCGAAAGCCTAGGGCTAGTTTATATCATAAAATTATGCCATGCACCAATCTTGACATCCAAAATCATGATCAATGTTGAACATTGGGTCCGAGTCACCATCTGAGGACGTAATCCATTTAGGAAAAACCATTTAAGGACGTAATCCATCTAGGCAAACGTCTGAGGACGTAATCCGTCTCGGCAAAATCATCTGAGGATGTAACCCATCTCGGTAAACTGTCTGAGGATGTAATCTATCTAGCCGAACAGGCTGAGGACATATTGCATCTTGGCAATTCGTCCGTTAAGGACACAATCTTATGAAAATTTTATTAGGATAGCATTCCATTTAGAAAATATCTTGTTATGATAGCATTCATTTCAGGTAAGCCATCCATCGCATCACTATCCTATTAGGATAGCATTCCTTTTAGGTAAGCCGTCTATTACATTATCAGCCTATTAGGATAACATTCTTTTTAGGAAAGCCGTTTGAGGACGCGAATTCATTATCTTGTTAGAATAGCATTCCTTTTAGGAAAGTCATTTGAAGAAGTATTTTACCAGCCTATTAGGAAAGCCGTTTCAGGATGAAAACTCATTATCTTGCGAGGATAGCATTCCTTTCAGGAAAGTCGTCTGAGGACGCAAATTCATTATCTTATTAGGATAGCATTTCTTTTAGGAAAGCCGTCTGAGGATGCAAATTCATTATCTTGTTAGGATAACATTCCTTTTAAATAAGCCATCTATCGCATCACATTTTATCATCCTATTAGGATAACATTCCTTTCGGGTAAGCCTTCTATCGCATTCTCTCTTACCAACCTACTAGGATGGAATCTCCTATAAGTAAAACGTCCAAGGACGTAAGATCATCTCATGAGAACACAAACTCATGAAAGACTTGTTAGGATCGCATTTCTTATCAAGTAAGACTTTGAGGAGTCATTTTCGAGGGCGTAGGTAAAACAACACTCATTTCTGCTAGTCACAAACTATGAATAGTTTGATTCATCTGAGGGTGATACATAGGAATCTCATAGAGGAATGAGTCTGACCCCGTCAAAATCACCAATCAAGGTCAAAATGGTTGTCTTATCTTTTTCTTGCATTGACATTCACTTGCTTGCAAGTTCCATCAACGAAAGGCTTTCTGTAGACACCTCATTTTGTGACCTTTAATTAAGTAGTAAAAACTAATGATTATGCTAAGAAACCTAATTTAAGTAGGGACTCTTCCTTATTGAGTCCTATTCCCATTAGGACTCCTCTTGGCAGAGTCCAATTCCTACTAGGACTTTCTTACCAGAGTCCCAGTTCCATTAAGACTCCTCCTAATAGAGTTATATTCCTATTGGGACTCTCTTACTAGAGTTTGAGTCCCATTAGGACTCCTCCTAAGAGAGTCCTATTCCCATTAGGAATTTTCTAATAAAGTCTTGGTCTAAGAAGGACTCTTCCCGATAGAGTCCCACTCCTGTTAGAACTCTCTTGACAGAGTCCCAGTCCAAGTAGAATTCTTCTTGATAGAGTCCCACTCCTGTTAGGACTCTTTTGACAGAGTCCTAGTCCAAGTAAGACTCTTCCCGATAGAGTCCCACTCCCGTTAGGACTGTGTTGCCAGAGTCCCAGTCTAAGTAAGACTCTTCTTGATAGAGTTCTACTTTCGTTAGGACTCTCTTGTTAGAGTCCAAGTCCAACTATGATTCTTCTCGATAGAGTCCCACTCCCGTTAGGACTCTTCCTGATAGAGTCTCACTTTCACTAGGACTCTCTTGTCGTAGTCCCAATCCAAGTAGGACTAATCTTGACAGAGTCCCACTCCCATTAGGACTCTTCTACCCATCGAAGGGCGTTTCAGTAATTTTGGTACCGTTTTACCCACTAAGGGCATTTTGGTAATTTTGGCACAATCCTACCCTCATTAGGACTTCCGAGTTACTTGAAGGGTATTTTTATAATTTTTATGTCATTTTACCCACACGGCGGAAATTTGGTAATTTTATCCCTTTGGTGATGAATTAGGGGTAATTTGGTCTTTTCACATATTTTATGACAATCTAGAGATTCTCCACAAAATTGGGGGCGATTTGGTAATCTTGACTAATAGTAATCTATTTAGGCTTAATTAGGACTTTTAACTTTTATAGTTTCTAAAGATCTGGTTGTTTGATATTTCCTCAAATGGAGATACATTGAACCTAGACGTTTTCACTTTAGAGTTTATTTTTCATTTAAATTATATTTCTCTTTTATCTCATTGGCTCTTGCATGTAGACACCAGTTCTATTGGTTTGTGCATTGTCATAATTATTTATTAATTCATTTAGTTAGGATAATGGTTCTTATTTAATTTTTTATTTATTTAATTAGATAATTATTACTCATAACATGATCCTAGCCCTCTGTTTCAGGGTTTCATCTTAGACCCTTGAATCAAATCTCTATATTTTCCTATAAATAAAGCCCCCAAGCCATCAATTTTAGAGAGACGAAATTATATGAAGGGAAGACGGTTTCCATAGCCCTACGTTATTAGTTTAATTTTAAGGTTCTTTCTACAAGAACCTCCCTCTCCTAGGGCCGAAGCCCTACTGAAGTGACAGCCTCTCTCCACGAAGCCAGTCAAATTAACGCTTTCTAAACCAAAGAACAAGCCAGAGATCTGCCCGATTACCACGACTGAATAAGGTACGCTCTCAAACCCTTAGCAGTTTTTTTTTTTCTTTAGATCCGGTTGATCTCATCTTTTTTATCACTCTTGATAAAAGAGGGTAAACCAAAGAACTACATGACACTGATTCCGTTATTCTGAACGGATATGTAGGAAGCCTTCAGGCTCGAGTCAGATTTATTTCTTGTCTTTTCTGTTTTGTTTTTACTTCTTTACACCAGATTCTTTATTATTTGTTTCTTCCATACTCACATCTTTTTTTTTTTTTTTAATTTTCTTATAACAAAATAGCCTTGCAAGATAATATTCGAGGCTGATGCAATCTAGATCGGACGAGGTAGGTGCCTAACACCTTCCCACTCTGTACTTTAGCCTCCGAACCCATTTCTTTGTGTTCATATTCTTTACTGCTTTATCTTTGTTTTGATCCATGTTAAGGGATCTTTTGTATGTATTTAGGAATCAAGGCAATGTAATTTATTTTCCATTTCTTTCTATTTTCCTTTATATGTATTGTTCAATCTGTAACGGGTTTGCTTGTTTCTTGCGCAAAACAAGCTGGCGGCTTCTCAAACTCAATCTCCCACAAAAGGCATTTCTTCCCACCTTAAAGGAAGTAGACAACTGGAATCCCTCTAAATCGATAAAAAAGATGACATACTTTTCCTTTTTCCAATGCTAGCACCCACAAAACTGTTAGAAGCCTAGATAACAAGGCCCTGTAAGCCCTTAAGTGTAACTATACGCCAGAGTTAGATGTTTGGAGTGCGGGTGTTATTCTTTACATCTTACTTTGTGGAGTTCCTCCTTTTTGGGAAGATAAATTTCCTTATTCACTTGTATTCAAGTTGGATTTTATTGAACTATCACTTCTATATACCTTCATTTGATAGATAATTTTACTTCACTTTACCATTATTTCTAACATAATTCATTGATGGTGACTAACACGGAAACTGAAGAAGGAATTGCATATGTCATTGTCTGGTGTAAGATTTTGACAAGGATCATTGGCCAAAGGTTTTTGAAGATGCAAAGGATCTTGTGAGGGGTATAGTTAAACAGATCCTTACAATCGGATAATGGTTGAAGAACTCATCGGTATATTCTTTATACAGATGCATGTATGCAAATAACTACATATATATCAATCACTTGAGATCGTAAGAAATCAAGACAAAGAGGTGACCTAGAATATACCATCTTGAATAAATTAGAGATCAACAAGTTAAAAACAAAAACAAAATATCGAAGCATTTATACACATTACAGTGGCAAAGGTAGAGTTAGAATGCAATATCATGGCCTTAAATTTGCACGCACTCTTCTTTGATGTCCAAAGTTATATTTCCATGGTTTTACACAATTTTGAATATTGAAAAGTGTCACATTGTTTCAAACAATTCTGCAACGAGAGCATATGCTTAATTGTTCTAACAACACCTTTTCATTTTCAATTTTTGAGTTTTATTCTGAAATGTAAGTTTGATCATTCAATAAAGCCTTAAAAAAAAAGAACCTCTGACTCTTATTATGCTAATTTAAGTTTCCTTCTATACGTCTGTATTTGAGTTTAGTAGTTGTGTTAATTAGAAATATAGAGACAAAAAATGATAGATATAATTGAACTAAGAACTAATGGCTTTGTTGCACGTTATTTGAAGAATGTCGATGGATATAAAATGCCAATAAAATCTCCAATGTTCATTTGGGCAAAAAAAAGCAGAATGAGGATTAAGAAATTCTCCTTGATGAAAAAGTTCAAGAAGAAAGTTCTCGTAGTAAGTTGATGAACCTTATTTATCCCTATATAAATCTCTTTAGATGTTGGAGCTTAATTTTGTTACTTCAAGCATAGTTAATTGTGGTAGATTTCTTTATTTATATGAGCAAGTAGATGGGATCAAAAAGACATTCCACATGATTGGGCACACAAAAATGGAAACTTGAACTTTTAAGAGTTGAAACATGGCCTCACAATGATTGGGCACCCTGTTCCTCATCCTCATGTGAAGATATTAATGTATGTTGATAGTTCACTCTCTTTATGAGGACCTTATTTTTCACATAATTTTGTTTATTGTGTTTGAAATTTGCTTTCCTAAGATTATTTCAATGGCTTCTAATATTATATATATGATATATTTTATATTTTTGTGTATTATATATATATATATGTGTGTGTATGTGTGTAGGTTTTTTTGGGATTTTTATCAACACCATTACTAAGAAACCTCTTGATGCTGCACTTTTTGGCCCACGTGAGATCCAAGCTCGGCTCCCTGCGAAACACTTCGAAACGGAAGATCAGAGGACCACCGGGTTGGCTCCGGCGGTAGCTGCTCCGATGCTTAAGTCAATAAACTGAATTGAAAGACTTATAATAAAAGCCAAAATAATGAGCATGAACGTAAAGCGTACCTTTAGGGTTGAATTTATAGGCAATGTCTCTCCTAAGTTGATTAGGATTTGGAGCCATGAATATAGGGATCGGATTTTCGGAGATATCAGTTACCTTGTTGAATATGGCAACTCAGTGTGGCAGTTTCCTTGTTGGAAACAACTTCCTTATTCCCTGCTTGGAGCCTATGGAGGCGGTGATAAGATCTGACTATTGATTTGCTGTATTGCAGGCTTGCGTATGCATATATTTAGATTTGTAGGAGAGCTGCCTTGCTTTGATACTATGAGCTCGGTTTATATGGGTAATGCCTTTGATTGACCGAGGATGAGGTATACGACCGATCATGAACTGAATGACCGAACATAAGTCATGTGACCGAGCATGAACCGGATGACCGAGCATATACTGAATGACCGAGCACAGATTATAAGGCCGAACACGAACTAAGCGACTGAGCATAAGTTATATGGCCGAGCATGAGCTGTATTATTGGTCGCGAGCCGATCTTGCAGTCACACGTGTCATGCAGTGGTTGGTGTGTCACATAGTGGTATATCACCTCTCTATTTGTTTTAAACGACATATGTTGATTGAAGTGGCACCCTAAACTATGAAGATTTGTTACAATGTGAGTGCATTTGAAAAAGATGAGAAATGATGAGCAACTCCAACAAGCTTTTCACTTCTTTGAGAAGAATTAGTTTGGGTAAGGTATTAACACCATCACTTGAACAACATCTTCGCCACACTGATGACAACTTGATGAGTTGCTTATTTTTTTCATTTATTTTGTTTCATTGTGTGTGTGTGTGTGTGTGTGTGTGTATGCAAGATGGTTTGACTAGTAATTATGAGTTTAAGGTCATGATGACAACGGGCATGGACTAAAGGATGGCTTTGAGCCATACTCGAGCAATTTTAAATGCACTTAGCCTCAAGTTTTTCAAAGACAAATCTTTGCAATTGAAAAATTAAATGTTCTTGGAAGGCAAGGTAATGCATAATTAATTTTTTTTTTACATTAATCTCTCTTTCCTCGCACTTCGAAACAATAAAATTCTAAAAAAAATAGAAGAAAACCATGTAAAAATATGTGAAGGTTGTACCTGGGGATAGAAGTTCGTTAAATTAGGTGATGATGAAAATTATTTTTTGATGAGGTTTAGGATGAAAATTATCTAATTGGAAGAAGAAAGTGTCAGTCACTAACAAAATTTTCTTTCTTTTGTCTTTATCTTTGCTTTATGGTGGTGGTTTTGTGGGGCTCTGATGATTTGTCCCTAGCCTCTTGTGTTAAGGCTATATCCTTTGTTTTGCTTATATGGTCGTTCTTGGAAGTCCCTTTGTTGTTTTGGGCATGTTGTTGTGAATTTAGTTCTAAGAATGATATCCTGCTCCAGCCTATATCTGAACAACGCTACTGTTAAAAGGTATGTCTGGGCACCATATTGAACTGTTATTCACCAAATAAATTTCAAATGAAAATTTACCTTGAGAGCATGTTTGTTTGGTTCTTTGAATTAAGTAATCACATTCATTTTTACATATAATTTTAAAATATAAAATTTTTCATCTCGATTGGATCCATAAAAGGATTGTTATATAAAAAATGACTATTTCTCTTTGAATTCTTTAGAATTCCTTGCCTTCTATTGGCCGACAAGCAAGGCCATGAATAGATGTTATAGAATAGATTAGACCAAACAACCTGGCGAGGTACCTCAAGTGGAATGAAGCATGGTCATGTGTTAATGGGAAGAAAGCTTGGTCATGTGTTAATGGGAAGAAAGCTATTTGAAGGAGAAATAATCAAGCCTGAACAGTCACATTGTTTTGGAAATTTGTGTACGCTACCATTTTCTTAAACAATGCATCAATTGCCGGAAACCCAACATTCATCAATATGACACCAATTTTAGGTAACATGATCTCTTTTGCACATCATTCAACCATTTGGCTTCATTAGGAATGATTTTTTCGTATTGTACCCGTCGAATAGTAGGCCTTTCCCATTCTCAAATCTTATGTATTGTTCATAATATTTCTTAAATGGGGAAATCATCTAGTTAATTTCTGATTATTTGCATTTCCAAGATGAAACCAACCATTATTCTTGTTCTTTAGTTTCTTCAGACTAAAATAATTTCTATTAGTTTCTTGAGACTCAAATTATTTATGACATTTACACACCTTTTTAGCAATCGTAACAAGTAATTTACTGATGGGTGGGATTTTTTTTGATAATTTTTTAAAATTACCGAAGACCTCACAAATGTTCGATGAAATTCTTAAATCAAGCTTTTGGTTTGATTTCTTAAGTCAATGTCATTGTTTATCGCATTTGAACTGAAATCTTATGTATTGTTCATAATATATCTCAAATAGGGTAAATCATGTAGTCAATTTATGATTGTTTGCGTTTTCAAGTTGTAACCAACCATTGTTCTTGTTCTTTAGTTGCTTGGGACTAAAATAATTTCTATTAGTTTCTTGAGACTGAAATTATTTTTGAAATTTACACACCTTTTTATTAGTAGTATCAACTCGTAACATGTTATTTATTGTTGGTTGGGTTTTTTTGATAATTTTTCGAATTACCGAAGACCCCACACATGTTCAATGAAATTCTTAAATCAAGCTTTTGGTTTGTTTTCTTAAGTCAATGCCATTGTTTATCGCATTTGAGTTGCTCCTTTGTATACATCAAGAGTATTTATGGTTCCCCATAATCTTTGTGTCTTTAAGTTGATTGGACTTTATAATTATGTTACATATGTCTACTCTATAAAAGTATTATTATGTAGTATGTTATTTTCATTAGTAAGCTTTATACCATATTGGCCCCAAAAATGCATGAATTTGTTGCATGATAAGGTTGTTGTTCTTGTGTAGTGATAATTGTTCAATTTGTGGACCTTAAATTAATGTTTGGTCTTTTGTAAAGATATGTATTCGGCTTCATTAGGAATGGTTTTTTTGTATCATACTAGTCGAAGGAGATCACAGGTGAGGCTTCGTTTCTTTTAGTAGGCCTTTCCGATTATCAAATCTTATTTATTGTTCATAATATTTCTCAAATGGGGTCAATCATCTAATTAATTTCTGATTATTTACGTTTTCAAGTTGAAACCAACCATTATTCTTGTTCTTTAGTTTCTTCATACTAAAATAATTTCTATTAGTTTCTTGAGACTCAAATTATTTATGAGATTTACACATCTTTTTACCAATCATAACAAGTTGTAACAAGTAATTTACTGATGGGTGGGGTTTTTTTGATAATTTTTTAAAATTACTGAAGACCTCACACATGTTCGATGAAATGCTTAAATCAAGCTTTCAGTTTGATTTCTTAAGTCAATGTCATTGTTTATTGCATTTGAACTGCTCCTGTCTCAAATCTTATGTATTGTTCATAATATATCTCAAATGGGGTAAATCCTGCAGTTAATTTATGATTGTTTGCGTCTTTAAGTTAAAACCAACCATTGTTCTTGTTCTTTAGTCTCTTGAGACTAAAATAATTTCTATTAGTTTCTTGAGAGAGAAGTTATTTTTGAAATTTACACACATTTTCATCAATAGTATCAAGTCATAACAAGTAATTTATTGTTGGGTGAGTTTTTTCGATAATTGTTTGAATTACCGAAGACCTCACAAATGTTCGATGAAATTCTTAAATCAATCTTTTTGTTTGTTTTCTTAAGTTAATGCCATTGTTTATCGCATTTGAGCTTCTCCTCTATATACATTGAGAGTATTTATGGTTTTCTGTAATCTTTGTGCGTCTTCATGCATAGGAAATTCTTTAAGTTGATTGGACTTTATAATTATGTTACATATGTCTACTCCATAAAAGTATTATTATGCAATATGTTATTTTCATTAGTAAGCTTTCTACCATATTGGCCTAGAAAAAGCATGAATTTGTTGCATGATAAGGCTGTTGTTCTTGTGTAGTGGTACTTTGTTAGTTTATTTTGGAGAAGTATTACTAGGAGAATTTCAATGCCTGCTTTTAACATTTTAGAGTTTGTGTTGACACAATTTGTTCCATTGCATCTTCTTTTTGTTAGAAGTTATCACTATGGTTATCATTTTTTTTGATAAGTTACTATTGTTATCATTTTATCACCACATGAATAACTGGTGGTTTTGCAGTCTAGTTTTCAATCTCAAGAAATTGAATTTTTTTTTACATTATTAATCATTTATTGCATGAAGGGTTGTTGCATCTTCTACAAGAGATTGGTTTAAGAGCTGTGAGAGGATCGGTAATCTCAACAAAAAAGAGCGACAGGTTTGTTGAAACTTTTTTCTCCCCTTTCTCTGATAGCTGTCTGCAACCCAAGTCTGTTAATGGGGCATTTTATTCATTTAGCTACAATAATTTCAGTAAATATAAACACTGTTGGTCTATCAGTTAGAGGTATAAATAGTCTTGATGAAGAAGGTTGGGCACCAGTTCATTCTCTAGCTATTAATGGGCATTAAAAAATTGTTTTAATTTTGCTTAGAAAGTTGAAGAATTTTATGGTTTTTCACAGTTTCTTTGATAAAATTCTTGTGCCAAAGGACTTCATCAATGATTGTGAAATTTAGTATGTAGGTAACATTATATTGTAAATATCAGGAGTATTTGCATATACAATTGATAGTTGAAATATAAACACAATTTTTAATGCTTGATTAAGATGGGGAAACATGTATACAAATTCTCTATAAAAATAACTTTGGAGAACCACTCACATCTAATCCTCTTTGCTATGTAATGGCAAGCCAACAAATTCCTCACATTCATTTTTTCTCCGACTCTCTAACTATGAGTTTTCAATAATATACTCAATCTATTAATGGAAAATATAGGATTCACTGTTGTCATCTCTGTCTCTAATATATCACGAGCAATTAAGAAAATTTATTTCACAATACTTTTGCAATTAGTATTTCTTGTTCTGAGTTCCAATTTATATTTGTTCTCTTTCTGATTTGACGAGATTGATATCTTTATATTAACCAAAAAGAGATTGATATCTTTATTAGTAAGTAATATCCAGAAGGGTTTTGGTTGGTGAAGGTTTAAGGTAGGTGGTTGAAGTGGAGCAAGTAGCATTATGGAGGTATCTATG
The DNA here is from genome assembly GCA_008638375.1 of Nyssa sinensis. Taxonomy (NCBI): domain Eukaryota; kingdom Viridiplantae; phylum Streptophyta; class Magnoliopsida; order Cornales; family Nyssaceae; genus Nyssa; species Nyssa sinensis. The sequence continues at coordinate 26,627,492 of CM018036.1, forward strand.
GTGGTCAAACAGCATGTCAGTTCACATTTTAGTAGAACAGAACAGAGAGATCACATGGAGATTTAAATGGGGTTTGTCTTTTTCCCTGCTATTGTCTTGGAACTCAGTTGCAAGAGTGTTAGGCAAAATGTAGTTTTTGAATTTGATTAAAAATGGTGTCTTTCGGTGAAAATAAACATTTGGTTTTATTCACGTTAAGAGATGATATTTCTTATGTATTTAATATTGTTAGTCCATCTCAACTATCTTAATTCTTCAATTCTACTCTTCCAAATTTTGTACACATCCAAACTGTTAGTCTATGATTTTTGTAAAATGTTGATAAAATTGATTGAAAAAATGAATTTTTTATATTATATTTGGGAAGTAGAGGTTTTGATCTATCATATATCTTTTTACCATTTTTTTTAGTTTGATGTAATATCCCAATATGACAAAAAAAAGAAGTTAATATCACATTTCAAAGTCTAATTCAGTTCAACTAACTATGTTCGTGCTTTGGCAATGGCGTGCGTATTGGGGTTTTAGTGATGATCAAATGGAATTTGAGGCCCCAGGTTTAGTTTTAACAAACAAAAACTGGCGCTTCTTGAAACTTGATTTGATTTGATGAATTATTTGGTTTAAGACACGATGGCATCTCTAGATGAACAAGGGTGAGTGCGATCTTTCTCAATATCCTACCAGCTCAATATCCTACAATGTCTATTGGAGTTGGCAATTTCTCTTGGCCAATCTTCTCCTCTTTGCAAAGATCGCTCCTGTTGTTAATCAAGTGAGCTTTGAAGACTCATTTTCCCTTTCAGTTGTCTCCTTCGAATTTAAATGACAACAAATCCATTCTAATCATGGAAAGTGGAGGTGAACCCTCTTTGGCAGCAAAAGAGAGTGGTAGAATTTGCGACAACTTACTCTCCTTAAGAGCCAAAGGTACCCTTTGCGGGACCAACAGAATTAAGAGTGTTAAGTGCTAAATGAAATTGCAGACGCCAGAGGAAAGACTCTTGCTCAGGTTCTCTATTGCCCTTTTCCTTTTATGCTATATAAATAGGATTCTTAGCGAGCAATTCCATGCACAATGTTATTGTAGTGCCATTTCTAAAATTTTATTTGGAAAAAGATACATTGAATTCTAAGCTTTAGAGGGAGTTTACCTGTCAAATAAAATATATGATTTTTTTCATTGAGTTTACTGTTGTACCATTCCCTATTCACATTTATGTATTGGAGGCCTCTTTTTTTCTCTTTTATTTATTTATTTTTGTACATAATTCTTTTTCTTGTAAAATTTAGTCTAACAGAACTCATCTTTTAAGTCTTATGTTTTTCTTTTTTAAATATTTATTTATATATTTTGCACATTTAAGACTTTTGTTCCCAAATTAATGTAAACAAATAAAAACAAAGAAGGTAAATAGAAATTAAGGAACATTTGAAAAATACCTATCTTTAAGTCCCATATTTTGTTTTCCTCTTTTCAATTTTTTTTTTTTTTTTTTGTTTTTGTTTTTCATATTTTGTGTATTTTCAAACTATGTTACATGTTTGATTTTTGATTTAGATACGGTTGATCTATTACATGTAAATTCTAATCACAAACATGAATAAGCAAAATAATAGGTGATAGTGCTAAAAATTTTAAAGCTCCTCTTCCATGGCCTATATAATAATTCCCACAAACTTTAAGAATCATCAAAAGTAGCTGGAGAAAATTTGAAGCCCATCATGACCAACTCATCACTTCACACTTCTGATGAGCTAATTGTGTTTTCCTCCTCTAGCATCTGAAAGTAAAACCAACCTTTGGTATGCACATAGTATTTCTCTTGGATACCTTCATCAACAAAATCCAATTGTCTAGAATTACTCATAATCTATATCTATATCTTCTATACTATATATAAAAGTACAGAAGAGCTTAAGTGTTTTCTCAAATCATGTTTTACGTTTATTTGAAAAAAAAATACCTATGTTTTAAACTTGTTTTACAACCCTACCCTTATATCATAATTTTTTTCCAATTTGGTAATAAATTTTTTTTTCCAAACGTTACATAACCCTTTAAGACAATTCTCGCCAGATTGTTCCCTCTTCCCCTGGACCAGTATCACCATATTCTCTCTTCTTGATGAAAGCATCGTTAATTTGCTCGATAGCTAGATTGATTGTTCTAAAAACCAAGCCAAGTGTTTTCTCAAATCATGTTTTACATTTCTTTGACAAAAATGCCCATGTTTTAAACTTATTTTACAAACCTACCCTTTTATCATCATTTTTTTTCCAATTTGGTAACCATTTATTTTTCAAACGTTTGATAACCCCTTCAGACAATTCTCTCCAGATTGTTCCCTCACCCCCTGGACCAACATCACCAGATTCTCTCTTCTCAATGATTGCTTAGTAGCTCGATTGATTATTTTAAAAACCAACGAAGAATGCAATCAAAACGAAGACGATGACAATAAAAGAGGTAGAACGGGTTTTGTCACAAAGCAGATTTTCCAGTGAGTGGAGACGGAGAGGAATCTTCTTTGCGGCATTAGTGGTTGGATCATTTGTTTAAGGAAGGGAATTACAGTACTTCACTGGTGTAGAGGATCGAAGAGCTAGGTTGGGATTTGTCACGAAGCAGTTTTTTCAAGTGAGGAGTGGCAGAGAGGCTTCTTCTTTGCCATGTCAGTGGTTGGATTATTCACTTAAGGAGGAGAATTACGGTGGTTGGATCGTTTTCTTAAACAGGGTAATTCCGGTGCTCCACCGATTCAAAGGATTGAAGAGATAGGTCGAGTTTTGTCACAAAGAAGTTTTCTTTCCAGTGACTGGAGGCAGAGGGGTGTCTTCTTTGCTGCACGTAGTTGGAATTTCGGTGCTCTACTAGTGTAGAGGATCGAAGAGATAGGTCGGGTTTTGTCACAAAGAAGTTTTTTTGAGTGACTAGAGGCAGAGGGATGTTTTCTTCACTGCATGAGGTTGGATCGTTCGTTTAAGAAGAGGAATTACGGTGTCGCATGTGGTTGGATCGTTCGTTTAAGAAGAGGAATTACAGTGCTCTACTGGAGTAAATGTTCTCAACCGTGGTTTAGTGAATAGTAATATAAATTTTGCTTCTTGAGCGATTATAGATGAAATACATTCAAATAAAGGATCAATATTTTGAGTAGAGCATTTGACAAACATTGATGTCAAATAGTGCCACTTAGGATACCAGAATGGAATGTAGAATACCAAAATGGAAGTGGAGATATAGTATCTTTGATTTTTTCTTAATTGTTTTCTTTAAAAGATTTTGGTTAATGAGTTGTAATTCATACACCAAGGGCCACTTACCCATTAAAAATAATAGGAAACTAAACATAATCTATGCACATGTGTGAATAAAAGCACACACAAAAGTAATTCAAATTCTTAAGTAAGCTGGTAGCAAACTTAAAAAAGATGCATTTTTCAAGATGACGGAGAAGGGGCATATTTTTCCAAGTTAATAGGAAATTGCCTCTCTAGAATTTGGCGATACATACGTGTTGTATGACTGGGACAAGGTACATAAGTGGTAAAATCCCATCAAAAAGCGTCGGCTGGGTGGTTAGATAACGGTAGGATAACATTCATTATCCATCTTCCATCGGGAGTCAAATGACTCTCTAACCTCTGCTCAAACTTTTTGATTTTGAAATATGTTAGATCCCCTAGCCATATGCTCCCAAAGCTTAAGCTATTAAAGAATGGACCAACAATATATATCAAGTTGTCAATACTCATCCTCATGTGCAATCCCGGACTTACACATGGAAAGATACAAATTGCACACAAACATGAAACAAAAGAAAGTGCAATTTTGCACAAACAAATTAAAAAGGGAATAATTACAAATTTAGAGACTTGAACCCAAGACCTCTCATAACCAAGGCTTTGACAGTTTCTCCAAAAGCTTAAGTTATTTGAGAATGGACCAATAATGTATATCAAGTTGTCAACAAAATAGGCATTAAATGCATTCTCTTTAGATCAATCTCTTAACATTTTGAATATTTGTTATTTTTTTTCAATGTTAACTTTTTTTAATTCATTTGTCCTCTATTTTGGAAGTTGAATATTCAAGTTATTTTATTATTTAGTTGTCTTTGTTAATTTCTATGACACGCGTTTGCTTATACACATGATTAATGAAAAACTACCCACATCCTCTATTAATCAGCAACCTCTCTTGCATAATAATGTACTTTTTATTTACCATGAAATTTATGAGGGTTAAAACACAACATGAAATATAATTGCTTGGACAGATTGTGTCACGCCCCAAATTTTCAAAACCCGGGGAGTGAATGAAAATGAACTAAAAAGAATTAATAAAAGACAATTAAATGGATTTTGCTAATTGCACATTAATTTTCTCATGTTTCCCAAATTAAGAATGAAGATTTGCTAATTAGACTCACATAAGATGAGTTTCAAATACGTCCCCCAACCAATGGTAAAAAATAGTCTAAGTCATGTCCAAGCATGATCTTCAAGATAGCCCCAAAATTGTCTCTAATATGCCTTGAAACAATGGCCCACTTGTTCAAAAACAACTTAGAAGGTTGATAAAAAATGGTTCATAACATAGGTAAAAACTAGCCAAAAATGTTTGCTCAAGGTGGCTCAAATTGATGGCTAAAGTAGACTAAAAATGCCTTAAGGCATAGACCAAAGATAGGTCAAAAATTCTACCTAAAGTGGCCTAAGGAAGTGATCAAACTTAGCCTTGAATAATGATTAAAATATGTCCTAATAAGGTACCCAACATGGCTTGGTATAATGGTCAAAGTGGCCTAAAATAGACTCCAAAAAGTGGTGTCTAACATGGGAGTATATGGCCTTGGAAGGCAAGTCATGGCATGCCTATGGCACAAGTACACGCAGCAGCAGGTGTGCAGGGGAGGCACAGGCGCACTGCAGGGAGAGGCGCAGGCGCGAGGAAGGGTGGCCAGGCGTGCGGCACGCACGTGATCGAGCGTGTGAGCGTGTGGGCTGGCTGGTCTGCTGGGCGCGTGAGCTGGCTGGCTAGTCTGCTGGGCTTGTTGGCCTACTATTCATTGCTACAGTATTCCAGTAGCTAAATTGCTACAGTACCAACATTCCAACCTTGGTCCAAAAATCTTGGTTTTGACATTTTTATACCCATTTCAATTTATTTTATCACCAAACTTGGTGTGGGACCCTATAACATGTAAAATGACCATTTTACCCTTTTTCCCTTATTTTTCGACCTTAAGTGATTTTTGAACTAATTGTCCCTATTTTTCATTTCTTTACTTTTCTTTTTCTTCTTAAATCATTTAATTCCCTACTTAGAAAATCTAAGCATACTCTCTCGCTCCATTCAATCTAGTTACTATTTTTGAAAATTTTCACCATAGTCTCCTCTGTTTATTAACCTTTTTTCTTATCACATTCTTCCTTATCATCAACAACAACACCTAATAGAACAATTGTTTATACGATTTTATATTTCTAATATTCACAATCATATTTCAAAAACAAGTAACTACCTAGAGCTCTATGCTCCTCATTCACATTCAATACATAATTACATATAATCCAACATAAAATTAAGTTTATAACTTACATAAGGTCTAAACTTTAAACAAGAAATAAACTTCATGGGGCTTATGCCCCTACATACAAAACATGACCCTTAGGCCAAATATACTTCAAAGTCCATTTCCCCCTCCATTCTTCAAGACTTCATCAAGTCTCATGTACTGTGAGTCTCATCTGTAATATGTAATCCCATGTAAGGTAAACACGACGGCTTGTATGACATAATTCTAATATAAAGAATAAAGGTAAGGCGTGGCATGTGCAAAGTGAACATTCGTAAAGTATAAACCTTCCAATTCATTAATGCAATGCAATGGCAATATGCATGACACACACATGCAACTCTATACCCAACCCATGTCTCGCTTCACAGTCCTTCCCCGTTGGAACGCAAGTACCAATCGTATGTCTCGCTTCACAGTCCGTCTCCGTTGGAACGTGAGTACCATGGCCAGATTTTGGATTTTTCACCACAGGATTTACACCCTCATAATGTATAGCACCAAAGTGCTCAACACACACCAAGTTTCCAAAGATTCACAATATGCCAATATGCCTTGATTTTACTATGCAATCATGCAATTTCAATAAAGCATTTTATCAAACACATAGGATGTGCCTTAAATTATACATCATGCATTAAGCAAACTATAACTTTCAAACTACAAAACTTTGTCTCCATGAACATAGGCTATAATCCAATCAATTATATATATAATCATGTTGCATGTTCACAACTTTACCAAATTTTCAAAGAATATACAAGTACACAAAGTACCAATACATTGAGCAAACCATAACTTTCAAACTACAAGACTTTGTCTGCATAAACATAGGCTATAACACAATCAATTATATATAGATTCATGTTACATGTTCATCGCTTTACCAAATTCTCAAAGAATACATAAGTACACAAAGTACCAACCCTAGGTTTTCAAAGCAACTATATGCTAAGTAGTTTTCTAACATCAAGTAAGCATGTAAGTCATACAATCAACTTATAAAAAAATTACTAAACTTAACTCTAATATTTACTAGCAAAATATCATACCTAGAAGAGTTTTTCTCAATCCTAGGGAGTTGTACTCACTTTGCAGCGGAACCAATCGGTAAAATTGTAGCTCTTGTGGTAGGGAACAACTTCCTAGAAGGAAGCCTTGTAAAATTTCAAGGCTAGAGCTGAGTTTTGGAAGGTAGAAAGTTGAAAAACCTTGGTTTTCTTCATGGTTTCTCTCCAAGCACAAGTTGTCAGCAGTTTCCTCAGACCAATTCTGATAATTTTAACTCCTAAGTGTCTTATTTATACTAAAAGGGCAAGGGGTGAAAAGACCCTTTTGCCCTTAACAAGCTGCGGGACCCCGTTAAACTACAACCTGTCCCGAAACACCTCAAATTGATATTCTGCTTTAACTAAAGTTCAAAAAAATTATTTTCGCCTATTGACGGGTGCAGTCGGGTCCAACCGAGCCACCTGAGATGCCCTTTTGGGTCTGTTTTTTAAACTATCTCTGATTTGACTCAAATTCTCATAAGTGGTGTATTTTAACATTCTAAGCATATTTCCCTTCTATGGCATACTTAAATTATACTTCTAAACATGAATTATGTCTAAATGATGCATGTATTGTGCCCTACCGGTAAATAATGCATGAATAGTGTCTGACCAGGCAAAATAAAAACTTTACTCTGATTTTTCAGATCTTTATAGATTGAAGGCACTATACATAATTTTGTATGCATCGTGTCTACTCTCCAAAGTGTCAAAGGATTTCATGTTATGGAGCTAAAATGAATACAAAACTCTCTTATAATTAAAAGACATGAGAGATTAAAAATTTATTGGCTATTAGAATTATTAGTTATTAAGTTTTCTCACACTTTCATTAACCACTATGTGATTCTTACATGTTAATTATTTTTGGTAAAAAAGTAAAACTTTATATGCAACTTTTCATTGACATTTTAAATTTTATTTTTTTATAAAAATACTTGTAATACATTAAAAAGTCTTAATGTTCTTTTCAAGGAAAATATTTGTTTCATGATGTCATAATTTTTTCACTTACAATACTTTTGACTTCAATTATGAAGACATGTCATAAATGGGATATTTATAAGTGTGTATACATATATATAACTATTTTATTTATTTAATAATTTATATTATAAAGATTTTTTTAAAAAAAACATATTAATTATTAGGTAATAGAATTATTAATTATTTATCCTAGAACCAAGTTGGCTCCTTAAAAATTTATTAATTATTAAAATTACTAATTTGTTGAATATTAATTATAAGAGGGTCATTGTACATCACATGGTTCTATGAATCCATTAACCACCAAAGAACAAGACCAACAATGTTACTATTTCTTACAATTAAGCTATTCGAGAATATTTATATATTCATATTTCATATACTTTTTAAAATATATATACCCTAGATTGAAACTTATTGTTTTTGATTGAGAAAACCTTTGGTGGTTGCTCAAGTGTTCATTTGGATGCTTTTATCAGGCTTTCTCCTCAATTTGCATTATCCTCTGCCTCTTCCACTCAGTCATTTTCAATAATGAGATAACTTACTTTTGGCAGGAGTGATTTGATAACAAAGTTTAAATCTTTGATTTATACCTTAACACTATAGAAAAGTGATACATATGATGTGTGATGGCAGCATAAAATTGAGAAAAACAAACTCCTTGCAAAATGGAAAGGGAAAAAAGGGGAAACAATAAAATCATTACACAAAACACGCAGGGAAATGATTTCTTACATGCAGAATGCTCTTTGAATGGTGCAAAATTTAGTCCTCATTCTTGTAGGTATCCAAAGTTCCTCACCGGCTAAAAGTCTTCAGGATCTAAAGAGCCATACATAATTTAAACACCTCTTATTGGTATGAAGGTAAAGTAAAATAACGGTATTGTGATATGGATGCTACCTAGGCTATGTTTTACCTGGAATCTTATTCATCACCTTAGCACCATTGGTGAAACGAGAAAACATGAATTAATAAGTGAAATACCTGGAGGGTACTACATGGAAACATTCCAGAGCTGACTCTACAGTCCAATATGTAATATCCCGACCCTAGGATATGGCATGTAAACTGAGGTAGACCTAGGTCGAGTGCACATAAATCGAGGTAGTTGGGTCGAGTGGCGTAATACTAGTTGTAATCTAACTTGAGTTCCAAATAAATAGAATAATTCCATTTTTATTTCAAAAGAGTCAAATAATAATACCGAGCTTTAACTGAGCTATGATTATAATATCAAGAGTAAACCGAGACCGGTTCAGATCGAGAATAGTAGACCCCAGAATATACAAACTATTTTAATGAGTAATATACAGTGACGGGTACGATTACCGAAGGTAATCAGTAGAAGTTTATAATTTCATAGAATTACGAGATTAAGGCGAGCCAAGTACGAACAAACCGAGCCAACAAAAATAATACCCGATATATACCCGAAGTATCGCGATAAATAATATACAGTAACGGGAACGTAGTTCGAGATAGATAGTACGATTCATTAATTTAGAAATATATAGTTTAAAAATACGAGAAGAGAATTTTAAATAATTTCGAGTATCCAGTAGTACCGTACAATAAAACCTGAGCGGTATAAAAAAGCGTGTACGTAGGCCAGTGCATGCCTCGATATACGTGCATAGTATATTTTAACGAATACAAGAATATATATATATATATGAGATAATATATATATATATATATATATATATAAAATAAATATAAAAATATATATACAAGTATATATATGTATATACGGTTATGTAAGTACATATATTATATAAATATATGCATTAGTATAAATAGATATATTATATATATATAATAAAATACAAATTTATTATATATATATATATATATATATATATATATAAGCATGCAAGTGGTAAAAAGAAAAAGAAAGAATAGAAAAATAAAGAAAAATAAAGAAAGAAAAAGGTGGAGCAAGTATGTATGCGTGTAGAAATGTGTGTGGTGTGACTTTACATATTATATAATGTATACTATATAATATCTAAGATAGACAAGTGAAGTAGGGAAAATATATATATATATATGTGGGTCTTGGTTATGAAGTTAAAAAAAAAAAAAAAGAGAGAGAAAGAAGTAGGAGCAGCAGGTCGGCAGGTTAAGTGGTGTATTGTGTGGTGCGTGTTTAAAAGCAAAGAAAATAAAACAAGCAAAGAAAAGAAAGGAAAACAGAAATGAGAAAAGTCAACAAAGGAGGCTTATATATATAATATATGTGTGTTGGGTAGCGTACAGAAGGAGGAGAAGGACGGTTCAACAGAGACAGTATATATATATTATGTGTATTGTACAAAGCGGTGCAGGTGTGACGGTGCAACAGTGTAAATAAATATGTGTGTTCGTATAGTGTGGCAGCCAAGAAAAGAAAGGGTGCAGGAAAAAAAAAAGAGAAAGAGAAATAAAAAAGCAAAAAGGCAACGTGGGGCAATGGCAGCCAAGAAAAGGGAGGAGTGGCGGTGGAACAGAGAAATAGAAGTGCAGAACGGTGCAGGTATGTAGCGTGTTGCAGGAATCAGTGTGTATATTTTTATATATGTATGCTTGTGTTATAACGTGGGAACAAGGAAAAAGGAGCTACAGCCGTGGCTGTTGGAAGAGAGGAAATAGAGAGACGGTGCCGCAAGTGGGGACCAAACGGTGTAGGAGATGATTCATGTATATATATAAATATATATATGCGTGTTTGAGGTGGTGTAACGTTGCAACCAAAGGAAAGAGAAAAGGGATAGCAGCCGAGAGGGAGATGAAGCAGCAGCAGCAATGCTGCGCTGTGTTCTGCGTGTTTGTGGTGGTGGTTGTGCAGCAGTGGAGCAAAGAGGCAGTAGCAACAGGGGGATATGTGTGTGCAGGAGGGACGGTGCAGGCCATTATGTGTGTTTGTGTAGCATGGCAAAAGGTGTAGAGTACAGTTTTAGAGTGCATGAGGTGTTTATGTATATAAATATATGTGGGGAAATGTAAGAGCAGTGCAGCAGATTTGCTTGTGTAGCGGCTGCCATAATGAATTTTGAGAACCTAGAGGGATTTGGAAGAAACAGGTGGGATGATGTGTGAGGGTTTGACAGTACAGCAGGAGTTTTATATATATGAAAATATGTGTGTGATATGTCATAAAAGAACTAGGCCAATTAACACTTGACACGTATGACTATAATTCGACTCATGCTCGACCAACATGATTCTCACTTAGCCAATGACTAAAAGCTCAAGCATACAGATCATTACATCAGGTCGGAAGAGACCGAACATACACCTTCAGAACATATATATCCAGAACTGATCACAAGGTCCAGACCAACATTCCAGAACTCGTCACCGCCTTAGCGGGTGCTGAGCAGGGAATAAGGAAGCAGTCTTCAACAAGGGAACTACCTTCTATGGTTATCTCTATGCAATGCTCTACAAGGTAACTGCAATCTCTGATGATCAAATCCCTATATTCATGGCGTCGAATCCTAATCAACTTAGGAAAGCCACGGCTTATAAATTAAACCCTAGAGGTACGCCTTATTTCTTATGCTCATTCTTTGGCTTTCAATACAGTCTTTCAATTCTTTTACTTACTTAAGAATCGGAGCGGCTACCGCCGGAGCCAATCCGGTGGTCCTCTGATCGTCTTTTTGAGTGTTCTACAGGTCACGGAGTCCATACTTATTGCGAGCCGAAAAGTGCAGCATCAGTTTGGCGCCGTCTGTGGGAACGACTAATCTCCAAGTGCTCTATTCATAAACTCAACTCTTTCCTCACCGGAAAACCATGGCACCAAATCTCCGACCACGACAGAATACTCAGAATTCGCAAAACGCTCAACGTCAGCCACCTGCTCCTCGCACAAGGGGGCCAGCGGCCAATCCTATGCGACAAGAGATCGAAGCAATAAAACGACACAATGAACTGGTGCAGGAGCAGTTGCTTGCCATCACTAGAACACTGGCAACACTAATGCAGAACCAAGCGGCGGGTTCTCCTAGCCCCCGGTCAACTTCGTTGCGGGAACGCAACCTCCTGTTGCCACAGAGAACGAAGAACTTCATGCGCAGGCTCCAACTAACCAGCCTGGGCACCCTTCAGGTGTTGGTCGCGCTGGCCGAGATTCGCAGCCATCCACAGTCCCTGGCTAGGGGAACATCTGCCTTCGTCCCCGACGTCCATTACCGGAGCACTACTCGAGCCCCAACTCCAAGGGCCTCGGGAGCACACCCGGCACCGCAGGAGCCTCATCATGCAGCACCAATCCCTCCGGTTCGGAATCCTCCTCCGTCCGAAGGGCGTAATCAACCCTACTACCCTGAAGCCGAGGCTGTCAGGCAGGGTTCACAAGATGTCAGACTCAGAGACCCGCGGAGGGTAGAGGAAATTGCCGAGTCGATGGACCGGACAATTACCTTGAGAGGACCTCAGAACCATCCAGAGCAAGACGAACTGGCCAGACTGCTCGGAAGGCTAGCCACCCCATTCACTCACGCCATCATGTCAGAAGAGAGGCCCAGAAAGTTCATGGTGCCCAAGTTCACCCTGTACGATGGATCTGGAGATCCAGGAGATCATCTCTCTCATTACCAGCATACGATGGCCCTTCACGGAGCCTCTGATGCCTTCATGTGCCGAACGTTCATCACCAGCTTGAAGGGAACTACTCTGAAGTGGTTCCACAACCTCCCTCCGAACTCAGTTACCAGCTTCTACGAGCTCGGTAGACAGTTCTTGGACAGGTTTATGACCAGCAGGAGGCTCAAAAGGGGGCCAGAATTCCTGCTGAATGTCAAGCAGACCAGGGAGGAATCCCTCCGAGCCTACATTGTGCGCTTCAACACCAAACTCACTGAGATCACTGACTGCAGCCCAAAGTTCCTTGTAGCAGCCCTAACTGCTGGGCTTGCCCAAGGTGGGTTCAGAGACTCCTTGACGAAAAGCCCTCCAGCCTGATATGGCGGCATTGATGGATCGGGCCAGAAAATACATCAACCTGGAAGAAGCCAACCGCACGTCCTAGAATGGCAGAGATCAAACCCAGAGGGACAATCCAAAGCGGGAGGACCACAAGAAGGAGGACCACAGAAGAGACTCCAACAAAAAGAGGGCCAGAAACCCAGAGAAAAGAACAGCACCCAGAGATGTGTATAACTCTGGACCGAGGGAGTTCACCAACTTCACTCCTCTAAACACCACACCGAACTAGGTACTCCGGCAGATCCGAGATCGGGAGAACCTGAGGTGGCCGGAACCAATCAAAGGAGATCCCAGCCTGCGGGACCAAAGTAAGTATTGTAATTTCCATAAAGATCATGGACATACAACTAACACATGCAGGACCCTCCGATATGAGATAGAGCAGCTCATAAAGAAAGGGCGTCTTCGGGAGTTCGTCAAGCAGGACGGAAGGCAGAACCCCCAAGAAGACAAGCCTCAACAGCGGCCAGACCAGAGGCAGGAGCAGAGGGAGGGACGAAACGAGCCTCAGAGGCAGAACAACCACGTCATCTACGTCCTCCATGCTGACTCCCCTGTCACAGGAATGTCCAACAGGGCAAGAAAAAGATACGCTCGGGAAGCCAGAGCCGCCCCGAACGTATTACAGATCTCCAACGTCGAAAAGAGGCTCAAGCCAGCACCGGAGATCCAATTCACCGAGCAAGATCTAGCAGGGGTACACTGCCCTCACAGTGATGCCCTTGTTATCACCCTCAGAATCGCCAACTTCGAGACCAGGAGAGTCCTGGTCGATACTGGCAGCTCCGTCAACATATTGTTCTATGAACCGCTCAAACAGATGGGGATAGACCATGACAACGTCAAGCCCACCACTGCCGTGATAGGCAGCTTTTGATGGCAACCTCAGCACCCCATTGGGGAGAGTCGACCTTCCTACCACTATAGGAGAGGGTGAAGGGCAGAAGACCACCATCTCGGAGTACATGGTGTTAAACATGAAGTCTCCCTACAACGTCATAATCGGGAGACCCTGGTTGCATCAGATAGGGGCAGTCACTTCGACCCTCCATCAGTGTCTGAAGTACGTCCACAACCAGAGCGTTCACTCTGTCAGAGGGTGTCAACCAACCTCCCGGGAGTGCCACGCTATTGCCCTCAAAGAAAAGGCTCCTAAATAGCAATTACATCACACTCGGGATTGTGCATATCTAGTATTCACTCACTCTCCCGAGGTGGAAGATTGCCCATCCGGCATTGAAGAACCCCTGAGCCCAAGGGGACGCGACAGCCGAGCCAAACCTGTTGGCGAGCCCATTAAAGTACTGGTCAGTTCAGAAGCAGAGGGGCGTTATTTGTACATCGGTCCAGACCTCACACACACCGAGCAGGAAAAGATAGTCAGGTTCTTGAGAGACAACCTCGTTATCTTTGCTTGGGAGACCAAAGACATGGAGGGGATAGATCCTAAACTTATAACTCACAAGCTTGATGGTGGATCCGGATCACCCGCCAGTCAGACAGAAGAGAAGGCCGATCGCTCCTGAACGGCATCGGGTTATAAACGAGGAAGTCCAAAGGCTGCTGGACGCCAGGATGATACAGGGAAGTATTCTATCCCGAGTGGCTAGCCAACACCGTGCTCGTCAAGAAGAAAAATGGCAAGTGGAGAGTCTGCGTTGATTATACAGACCTCAACAAGGCGTGCCCCAAGGACAGCTTTCCACTGCCAAGAATAGACCAACTAGTTGACGCCACTGCGGGGCATGAGCTTATGAGTTTCATGGATGCCTACTCTGGATACAACCAGATCCAAATGTACCCTCCAGATCAAGAGAAGACTACCTTCATAACCGAAAGAGGACTCTACTGCTACAGAGTGATGCCTTTCAGGTTTGAAGAATGCTGGGGCCACTTATCAGCGGTTGGTGAACAAAATGTTCAGCCCATTGCTCGGCAGCACCATGGAGGTTTACGTCGACGATATGCTGGTAAAGAGTCTTCAGAAAGGCAGCCACCTCCAGCACTTAGCCCAGACCTTCGATATCCTCAGACAGCACAGGATGAAGCTCAACCCCTCGAAATGTACCTTCGGAGTTACGAAGGGAAAATTCTTGGGATACATTGTCTCTTAGAGGGGTATCGAAGCAGACCCCACTCAGATCCAAGCCCTGATTGGGCTAAAATCGCCAAAAACCAGAAAGGAAATTCAGGCGCTGAATGGCAGGATTGCGGCCTTGAGCAGATTTATATCCAAATCCACTGATCGCTGCCTACCTTTCTTCAAAGCTCTGAAGGGCAGCAAGGCTTTGCAGTGGACGGAAGAATGCGAAGAATCCTTTCAAGAACTGAAAGAGTATCTAGCCTCTCCAGAGCTCTTGTCAAAACCAGTACAAGGAGAAAAGTTACTCCTGTACCTTGCAGTTTCCGAAAACGCAGTCAGCTCCGCACTGATCAGACAGGACAGAAGAGTACAGAGGCCTATTTTTTACGTCAGTAGGGCACTACTTGACACGGAAAAAAGATACCCAGAAGTAGAGAAACTAGCCTATGCCCTGGTCATATCAGCTCGGAAGCTTCGACCTTATTTCCAAGCCCATCCAATCGAGATCCCGACTGCCTATCCTCTTGAAGTCAATACTGAGGAAACCTGAGGTATCGAGAAGGTTAGTAAAGTGGTCCGTGGAGTTAGGGGAGTTCGACATATCATATGTACCCCGAAAGTCCATCAAAGGGCAGGCCTTAGCTGATTTCGTAGCCGAGTTCACCCTGGCACTTTAGAACAAAACACAAGTCACCGAAACTTCGGGAACCTGGCTGCTGTACATTGATGGATCGTCAACCGATCAAGGATCAGGGGTAGGCCTGGTACTACAGTCCCCTGATGGGCTCACGTCAGAAAAAGCAGTCAGCTTGGGATTCAAAGCTTCTAATAATGAAGCCGAATATGAAGCCCTAATCTTAGGCATGAAGCTTGCCTTGGAATGCGAGGCTCAGAACCTCGACGTCTTCTCTGATTCCCAACTGGTAGTGAGCCAGGTCTTGGGAGAATTTGCCATTAAAGACGATAGGATGCTCCGGTACTCCGAACTGGTAAACCATTTGAAGCATTCCTTCCAGACATTTACTATCCAGAAAATTGAGAGAAGTCAGAATTGCAGAGCAGATGCTCTGGCTAACATGGCCTCCCGCCTCAAGTCTGAAGCAAACTCCACAGTAAAGATCTCCTTTTAGCCAGGACCCAGTATTGAGGAAGCCCAAGTTGCTCAAATTGATGAATAGCCCCAGAACTGGATGACTCCAATCCTCCAGTACCTAAGATCCGGGCTCCTCCCAAAAGATAAAAACAAAGCCAGGAGAATCCGAATCAGAGCGGCTCGGTACCTGATCCTGAACAACAAACTTTACAGAAGGTCGTATTCTCAACCTCTGTTAAAATGCTTGGCTCCAAACGAGTCACAATATGTCTTGGCTGAAATACATGAGGGAATCTGCGGGAATCATAATGGGGGCAGAACTATAGCCCACCGAGCCCTATCACAGGGTTACTACTAGCCCGGCATGCTGAAACAGGCAAAAGAATATGTTCGGAAGTGCGACAAATGCCAGAGATTTGCGCCGTACCAACATCAGCCTCATTATGAGCTTATCCCGATTCCTAGCCCTTGGCCCTTTGCTCAGTGGGGGATGGACATCATGGGTCCATTACCAAGGGCCCCTCCGAACAGGAAATATCTCTTGGTGGCCATCGACTACTTCTCTAAATGGGCCGAAGCCGAGCCTTTAACACATATCATAGAAAAGGAAGTTGAGAGCTTCACCTTGGAAAAACATTGTGTGCAGGTTCGGCATACCACGTGTAATTATCTTCGGACAATAGGACACAATTCACTGGTAAAGGCTTCAAGGCATTTTGTGAAAATCTCAACATCAGGCAACACTTTGCCTCTCCAGGCCATCCACAAGCAAATGGGCAAGCAGAGGTCACCAACCGAACAATCCTTGACGGGTTAAAGAAAAGGTTGGAACAGGCCAAACGGAAGTGGGCATAAGAACTCCCTGGGGTTCTTTGGGCCTACAGAACAACCAGAAGAACTCCTACCTCAGAAACTCCCTTCTCACTAGCCTATGGAACTGAAGCAGTAATTCCGGTTGAGATCGATATGCCAACCTTGAGGACTGAGGCCTTTGAACAAGAATCCAATGATTAGCAGCTGATGGAAAACTTGGATTTGCTCGAAGAGAGAAGGGATCAGGCCAGCATCAGAATGGAAGCCTATCAACAGAGAATGGTCAACAAATCCAAGGTAAGACTCAAGACAGTCAGCTTTCAAGTTGGAGACTTCGTCTTAAGAAGAGTCTTTCAAAACACCAAGGATCCTACCATGGGAAAGTTGTCACCAAACTGGGAGGGCCCCTACAAAGTAACAAAGGTTGTTCGGCCTACCACCAACTGGCTAGAAGACATGGCTGGGAAACCTGTTCCTAGGCCATGGAACGTAGAACACTTGCGGAAGTATTATCAAGTAGAGAGGTTTTCTTTTACTTCCATAAAATGTTCATCTATTAATGCACAGGCCTCCAGAGCCTGGTCCATAAATGTACAAGTCTCAGTACTTGGTCCATCTATTAATGCACAGGCCTCCAGAGCCTGGTCCATAAATGTACAAGTCTCTGTACTTGGTCCATCTATTAATGCACAAGCCTCCAGAGCCTGGTCCATAAATGTACAAGTCTTTGTACTTGGTCCTTTATTAATGCACAGGCCTCCAGAGCCTGGTCCATAAATGTACAAGTCTTTGTACTTGGTCCATCTATTAATGCACAGGCCTCTAGAGCCTGGTCCATGAATGAACAAGTCTCTGTACTTGGTCCATCTATTAAATGCACAGGCCTCCAAAGCCTGGTCCATAAATGTGCAAGTCTTCGTACTTGGTCCATCTATTAATGCACAGGCCTCCAAAGCCTGGTCCATAAATGTACAAGTCTCAGTACTTGGTCCATCTATAATGCACAGGCCTTCAGAGCCTGGTCCATAGTATACAGGTCTTAAATACTTGGTCTATTTCTTGAATATACAGGCCTCCAGAGCCTGGACCACCCTAATGCACAGGCCTTCCGAGCCTGGTCCGTCTTCGATTAAGCAAACTCTATGATCCAGTTCGTCCAAAGACAGAAGTTCCAAACATCTACAAACTAAAGTTTCCTAGATCGGAACACCACAGATCTGATATTTATATTATTTGGCTTATCTGTCAAGCAAGCAACAAGTACTATGATACCGATCAGGAGTGAAGTACTTTAATTCAAGAACTTTTTCAAGTCTCTTTGATCTATTCTTAGAACATTCATACATCAGAAGTGCACGAGAAAGTGTTTTAAATGCAGAAAAGCACAATCGAATACAAAGACATCAGATCTGAGAAAAAGAGACTCAATTTTATTGATAAATCAGAAGATTTACATCAGTACAAACACATCATTACAGAAGCTATTACAGAAGCTATTACAGAAGCTACAATTCTCAACATATTGGCTTTTCTTCACGGGATGATAAAGGGGCACAGGATCCAAAACTTCCATTACCGCCGCTAGCTCCATTTGAAAGGAAGGGGCCCTGAACCCCAATCTGCATCAAGGAGCGCCCAGGCCATTTCATCATCATCATCATCAAGTCCATGACCAACGGATGATGAGGGCTCTAGGCCTCAGGAGACTTTTCATTCTCCACCTTTGTAATCGGCATGACACCCCAGCAGATTGAAGCAAGGGTCTCTGCCAAGTCACAAGGGGGAGGAGGCAGCCCACATTCATCTCCCTCAAAGCAGTTGTCACACCCCGGCCGATTGGAGCGAGGATCTCTGACAAGACGTGAGGAAGAAGAGGCAACTCACCCTCGTCTTCATCACCAACGCTCCAGGCCTCGGTTGAATCAAGGAGGGGCCACCACCAATCGGAGGAATCTCGACCGGATGCCAAAGGAAACAAGAAGACTTGTGCCTCCTTCAATCCTTCCTTGGAGACTGAAAATAGGGGAAGGTTAACTCTCGGCCACAGTTTTATCATTCCTAACTCAGGCAAGGAATCACCCATCATCTCCGGGCGAGTGGCAAAACTCCGGCAAGCATATAAAATCTCTCTCACAAGGGAACAATTTGGGATCAAAGAAAGTTGAGCGCAACCGTGTGCCCTCGTTTCCATCTATATAGACCCTTGAAGTCCAAAAGCCACCCAACTGAACCAGTCGCAACGGTGAAAAAGAGAGTGGCCTCGAAATCCCAAACGACAACCGAATAAATAAACAGTGCATTAAATATGCCTCTCCAATATACCAAGAGACAGGGTACAGAACTCTCTAAACAGAGACCACGGTCCAGCACTGAAGCTCCCGAATTAACAGAAAGGGGAACAAAGTCTAAGTGTACAGACCCCCTATTCAAGATTCAGATCTTCCAGTCTTAACTATTTAATGACAGACCAGTCATATGACAAAGGCCAAACAGCTCAGGATATATCCCGAATTTGAGTACTCAAACACAGCATGCCGAGCATCATAACTACAAGCACAAGCTGCCTGGTTATCTTCACAAGCTCTTGATTCAGAGCAGTCTATCTCAGAGCCCTACAGAAGTCTACTCCCACTCTATCAGGCTCTGTCTATCTGATTATACTTACTTTCCTGTCTTATTATAATGAGACAGTTGAAGTTAATCTACATTCACTATTCAATGACAAGTATCGAAGTTCGGAAAGCGACTATTGATTGCTGGATAGTTGATCTAACATGCAAAAGGCTCAGAGCAGCCACACTTGCAACAAAATTGCACAGGAGGAAAGAACATGAGCAGAATTTGAAGGAAAGTCAATTTTATTGATCAGAAGAATACATTCATTACATCAAAAAGAGGTAGCAAAAATAAAAACCCATAAAGCCTCAAGACTTCCCAGAAGGGCCTGCGTCCTCTTCCAAGTTAAGGGCGGGAGCCCTAGCCGTCTTGTCCGGATCAGGACGAGATGAGGTAGGTTCAGGGGGAACGATTGATGAAACGTCAAAACCTGGGAACTGAATCTGGAATCTAGTTCGAAAGCTTTCAAAACCGAACCAGATCAGGTCATCACCTATCTGTTCAACCTCATCTTTTAATTCCATCTCAGTCTCAGCCCTGGCGTGATCAACTGCCTCCTGAACCTTCTGATCGAAGGAACTTCGGAGATTGACCAACTCCGCCTGAAGCCCCTCAACCTTCTGAGCATATATGTCCCTCTCAGACTCTGCCACTTTAAGGTTGATGGTAGCTTCCTTCAGACCCTTCTCTGCAGTCTGAACCTTGGATCGGGCTGTTTCGAGCTCCAGCCTCATCTCATCCATCTCGGCCCTCAAGTTTCTCGGCCTCTTCAAGGCCCATGGGGGTCACCATCAGAGCAGCCAAACTATGCATGCTCTGCACAAAGCAAGACAGACAATTTAGACTGAACAAATGAGCAAAAAGGAAAGTCAAGAAAAAGCTTCAGAAGTTACCCTCATCTAGAGATTCATCATCTCAGTCATCAGCTTGGAGGGGTCATCCCCTCTGTATCGGTGTGGGCCATGAGCCCATATCTGATCAAATGCTCTCTTGGCAATCTGATAGTCCGGCTCATTAAACGGCTCGGACGATGTAGCAGGTGCTTTCCCCTTCCTAGTCCTCCTGCTCGGACCAGAAGAGGCAGGAGGTGTAATACCCCGACCCGGGAATGCCGGGTAATAAAGCACGTTTTACGAGGCTATGGAAAATGAGTGTAAAATAAATTAATTTAACATAATTAATTTATTAAATTGAATATTAGTTATATGTAATATAAATTATGAAGATAATTATAAAATATAATAATAATAATAATAATGACAAAAAAAGAGAGGAAAGATGTGTATGTGTATGTGTGACCAAATATGCATGTGTATATATATATATATATATATATGTTTAAATGATAAATGAATATATATATATATATAGGGATGAACAGTGCATGTGTGTGTGTGTCACGTGCATGTGTGTGTGTGTTGTGTTATATATATATATATATACATATATACATGAATACTTTATAAACAATTAGGTGAGGGGAAGCATGGTGAAAGGGAAAGAAGTATGGGCAAGGTCAGAAAATATGAGTGTGTAAGTGTATAAGGCAGGCCAACAGTGGAGAAAAGATAGAGAGAGAGAGAGAGAGAGAGAGAGAGAGAGAGAGAAAGTGGGGCTAGTGAGAGAAACATATATATATATATATATATACACACAAGAAAAATCTTCACCATGACACGGACAGAGAGGGAGAGGAAGAAGAAAACTGAAGAGGAGAAGAAGGAAAGGAGAATCAAGGCAAGAGGAAGGGAGAAAACAGTGGGAAAAGGTAAGAAAAATGTAAAATTTTAATGTTTTCTCTCTCTAAAATTTTGATGTATTAGGGACTGTTTTTGAATTATGCACATACATATGGTGATAGATACATGTTCATGAGGTTGTCAAACACGGTTTTAGGCTTTGAAAATGACCAAAAAACAGTACACCCATGAAAACCTCCATGGCCGACCACCCTCAAAATGGGTCTAAGCCAACTTGAGTTTGGCTTTAGTTCTACATGTACGTATGTGTAGGAGATGATGCAAGGGTTCCAAATCTGTTAAAATCTATCAAAACGACCAAGAACCGGCCATGCTAGAGTAAACGATAACCGATCGGAAAACTGAAATGGATAACTAAAAAACTATGAATTTTGAGGTTTAAACCAACCCCATAATGATGCCCAATGTCCCAGAAACGTTTCGGTGTAAAAAACTTGAAGTTTGGACGTGAAAACGGTGCAAAACGGCGACTAGTTCGTTTTTCCGGCGACTGGCGCCGGTTAGACCAACCGGAGAAGACGACTGGAAAATCGCGAGGCGTATCGGGTTAAGACGGGACCGGATCTGGGTTTGGGTCGGGTCGGGACCGACCGGATCCAACCGGGCGATGAAACTACACCGTTTAACTAAAGAATTTTAAAATTTTAAATTAGGGCTGACGTCATCATGACGTCAGCATGACCTCTTAAACCGGTTCTCTGAGTTAGCTTGAACCGGCTGGTTCAGTGCATAACCGGTCCGGTCTAGGGTTACCACAAGTGAGCCGTTTGGTTCACTGTACAAAATTCAGAAATTGAACCAAAACTTTTCAAAATTCAATTTTGACCCCAACTGTTTACCCTAATTCAAATCTGGCCCAAACTTCAAAAATAAATTTCAAATGTACCCCTGATAAATAATAAAATAATAAAATAAATTATTTAAATAATTTATTAAATAGGGGAAATTACCATTTTACCCCTGAGTCACAAATAAGTCAAACGAAGTCCGAACGGGGCGAATAAATAGTCAAACTTTATTATCTCGGGCATTCCGGATCCAATGATGAGGTCCATTTTTCGAGATGGGGCCCGAAAAATAAAGACACGTGAAGGGATAAATGACCAAAATACCCCTTGTCCAAAAAAATTACGAGTCATATATGTAACCTTACTATCTCGGACCTACTGAGTCCATTGGTGAGGTCCTCGACATGAGATGGAGTCCCGAAAAATTTGAGACCCTTAATTATGTCAAAAATGACCAAAATGCCCTTCTCCCTAAACAAGTCAAACGAAGTCCAAATTTAATAAATAAATAGTGAATTTTTACTATTTCAAACATTCTAAGACTGATGGTAGGGTCCATTTTTCGAGACTAGGGTCCCAAAAAATGAAGACGCATGAAGGGGTAAATGACCAAAATACCCCTTGTCCAAAATTAACAAATTGTTAGTGTACTTTTACTATCTCGGACCCTCTGAGTCCAATGGTGAGGTCCACGACATGAGATGAGGTCCCGAAAAATTGGAGACCTGCAAAGGGGTAAAATGACCAAATTACCCCTGGTACCCTTAAAGCCAAAATGAAACCGGAGAAAGCCTAAATTGACTTTCTTTGACATCCCGGACTCAATAATAGAGTCCAAATTACGAAACGAAGTACGAAGATGTGACACGTAAAACGGTAAATGACCATTCTGCCCTTTTACATATAAAAGTCCGAATTAAATTCTAAGAAAGCCTAAACTGACTTTCTTCGACGCTCCGGATTCAATGGTAAAGTCCATTCGGCCAAAAGAAGTGTCTAAATAAAAAGACGTAAAATTTGATGAATAGCATCTGTCAGATGACTATAAACTGAGATATTGCCGAAGTATTAAACTAAGGCAAGTACGGGAAATAAAGTACGAGAAGACACGACGCGTTAACTTGACAAGTAAATAAATTTAATTTAAAGTTAATGGAACTACCAGAAGAGTATAAGTTGAAATAAATTAAGTTTCTAACACATTAAATTGTGTCGTAGGTTAAAAGTACGAGTTGAATTAAGTACGTGCGAAGTTTATAGAATGTTAGTAAGTCGGTTAGGATAAAATACGATCGAAGCATAAGTTAAGAAGCATCGATAGGTGATATTGTAGTAAATGTGAAGTTGATGAGATTGTTATGAATTGTTATTAGGAACTACGGAGGAAGTGGGAAAGCGCATTTGTAGCACTAACCCTAAAGGACCGAGGTGAGTAACCCTGTATTCGAATTGGAGATTTAACTCCATATATTGAAGAAGTTTTAAGTTCAAGTTATTGCAGCCTTTGAATATCAAATTCAGTCTTTATATGATTCCGTTCTTTTAAAATATTCTGTTACGGCATGCTTTATAATGTTTTATATTCAGCTCTTTTCTTGAAAATAATTAGCATGTCTAAATCAAATGCAAATCTCTTTAAATATTCTGAATTTGATTATTCCCATCAGTGAAGTTTCATTTCAGAAGTTGTATATTTCATGTTTTAAATGTTCATGAAAAATATCTATTGAAGAAGTCATGTGACAAATGTTTTATAAGATAAACGGTACTAAGTACCACCCCCTATGATGGTTGAAATCCTTCGGGATTCAACAGTACATGCCCAGTAGAAGGATCTAATCCCCCAGGCAAATGAGATATCTCCATCGACAGTATTGGCAGTAAAATGGGAGTCTGGTTCGAAACAGATTCCGCCTAATAAAAGAGAAAAGATGACAAGTGATTTTGAAAATAGAAGTAGGTATTATCCCTATTCTATTTCACGTGTTTATATGCTTTTAAATTGCATACGCTCTATTTGAAGAAAATGTGTATTTAGCTTGAATACTTTAATTGTTTCAAGCTATTGTTTTAAGAATACATATATTCTGTGTTCTAAAATGTACGAGCAATTGGTAGTGAGTATTTCATAGACCCTCATGTGCTAAAACCACTACCAGTTGAAAACCCCATGACGAATGCAGGAATTACTCACAAGCTTTGATTAGCTTACCCGGATTTTATCCGCCCCCCTTTCAGGTGACTGAGGGCAGATCGATTTTTGAAGACTATAAGGATGAACCTAGCTTTTGGGAAGATTTGCTTGAGTAGTTCTTTTGGGAAAAATCACATGAACTCTGATTAATATGTTTTGTATTAGCTGACATTTTAAGGATGTGTATTAAGCCCCACGGGGCAGTTGAATTAAGATTTTAATTATGAAGTCTTTTAAGTTTTAGTTATGCTCTGATTTTATATGAATGTGTGAACATGTATACCATTGTGAATAGCGGCAGTATTGGACAGATGTGCAAATTTTAAATAAGAAAGAAAAGAAAAAGTTTTTCACGCTTCCGCAACCACATGAAGCACATCTATCCGATACCGCTGCAGATGCGAGCCTTCGCCCAAGGGTCCTCGGGCCTGAGGGTGGCGGTCGCGATGCGAAATCCGCAGAGGGTGGGTTTCGGGTCGTGACAGGAAGAGCAGCCGAAATAGGGATGGCAGGTTCGGCCTCCTTCTCAGCCTCGGCAGGGGCCGGCTCCGGAGAGCCAGAAATCAACCTCCTCATTTTCACTTCAAGGGGGGCATCAGGCTCAGCTCGGGAGGCAGACTCCCCCACCACTAGGGCCTCCGGCACAGCCCTACTTCGTCGTCAGCCTCTTCTTAAGCTCTATATTACGGGCAGCCATCAAGTTTGCTGGAGTTACAATGACAGAATGAGCCCGGTCAGGAGTCGAAAGCAGTACTCGGTACTGATCCCGCAGTGCTTCAGTAAAATCGGGCCTCTTCCAAACACTCTTAACTGCACACAAGTAAGGAAATATATATCAGTTTATCAGTTCGGAAGGCATAACAAGGCTAAAAGTAAGTCTAAAAGAATAAGCCTCACCCTTATGACCCGTAACACGAGGGAACGACGAGGCCTCTCCTTCCTGAAAGCCTTCATGCTGCCATCCTCCTCCGACGAAGAAGTACCACTTCTTCCATGTTTTATTGGAAGTGGGAACGGAGGACAAGGGTCGGAACCCCTTCTCGAAGGACATATAGAAAAGGCCTTCTGCCTGCTTGAACTTCAGATCCATATTGCTACGGATCAAGTCCAGAGACACATCCACCTTGTTTAGGTGTCCCAACACCACAAACCCTAGAAGCTGCCGCCTGCTATTGAGATTCAGGTCGGAAGGGCAGAGCTTGTACCAACAAAAGAACTGCCTGACTAAATCCAGCAATGGGAGTCTCAAGCCCATTTCAAACCAGGCAAGGTAAACACAAATCTCCCCGGCTTCAACATTGTGGGGACGATCCATGGGGCCTGGCACTCTGCAGGACACATTTGGGGGAAATTTGAATTTCACCCTCCACTCGTCCAAAAGGCTCTGAGTGACAGCACTCTCACCCTGTAGAGATTTGAAAAAAAATAAAATAAAATAAAAAATAAAATAAAATAAAATAAAATAAATAATTAAATTAAATCCCCGGCTTTATTGGCGAGTTGTGATTTAATATTGTAGGAAATGAAAGAAATAAAATTTTAAAATAATGTGACAATAAATAAAAATAAAGTAAAATGATTAAGTAAAATAAAATATATATATATATATGTCTCAAGTGAAAAAAAAAATGAGAAGATAAGAACTGGGAAAGAAAAACCGATAGATAAAGAAATGAGAAGGAAGGAAATCAGTGAGCCAGGTCGCGTGAAAACAGGGGAAGAAAAGAGAAAAAGAGAGAGAGGGAGAAGGAAGGGAAGAAGTGGCGGTGGTCGCGAGGGGGAATCGAGGCTAGGGCGCGACGGCTTGGCGATGGGTTTTGATTGCGATTGGGCTGTGTGTTACGGCTTGGAGGGACGCGAAGCAGTAGACGGGTTTTGCGATGGTCGGTGAGATGAGAAATTGATGACGACGATGGTGGAGGAAATCGATACACACACATATATATATATAGATATGGCAGTTCGGGAAGAAGAAGGAGGGGTAACGGCAGTATGGTTGGGCTTCGAAGCCGAGATCTTTGCGGCTAAATCAGTTCGTTGGGTTGTTCGAATCCAGTAGCAGTGCAGAGGTACATATATATATATATATATAATTACTGTGTTGTGAAGCTTGTGCGTGGATATATGTAGACATATATATATGTATATATATGGGGCTTGATTTTGTGTTACGGTTTGTGTGTGTGTGGCTGTTTGGGTTTGACGCAGAGCAGGAGAGTGGATCAGTCATGGGTTTGGAGAAGAGATGAAGCGATGACGATGTTACGGTAGTAGTGGATGGGTTTTATGATGCGTATGGGTGTTGAGATGGTCATGGGTTGATTCAACGGAAACCTGGGGTTACGAGTGCTGTGATGTTGCGGTTTTGTCGGTGGCTACGGTAACGACTTGATTGAACATTTCCAGGAGCAGTTTGGTTCGGAAAGGGAGGACAGGTTCTATCTCTATCTTTTTCTTTTCCGTTTTGGTTGCTGTGATGAATGGGAGTTATTCTGATTTCCTGAGATTTTCGGAAGGTGTTGGTTGAATTGGATTGCTGATTCGGTCATGGCCGTGGTTGGGTTTATTGATCCGGTTGTGTCGGTGTTTGGAGGTGATGCTTGTGTAAGGCTTGTGGTTTGTGATTTGAATTGAGGGTCGACTGCCCTGTTTGTTTTGTGGTTTCTGTCGGAGGGGCTCGGTTGTCGTTGCTGTGTGTGTATAGTGGCAGCAAGTGTGGGGATATTGCAGGATTTGGGTTTGGGTGGTTGAAAGGTAACAGAAAATGGTTCGGTCTGATTTTGTTGATCCAACCGCGCCTATGTTTGGAGGTGAAGTTGGGAATTGGGATTCAAATGCGAGTTATGGGACGGATTGTCTCACGAGGTTCGATCAAGTGTCGATTTCTTGTTGCTTTGTTGAACCTCCTTGTAGTTGGTTTGTTGAAGGGAAATTGATTTGTATGGATGGAAAAAGGGAGTGATGTTGGTGTTGGGTTGCAGTTTTGTGATATGAACTTGTGTGGGAATGTTGCGAGTAGGGGTTGTCTTGAATGAGAGAGAACGGGTTGGATTTGTTGGTCCGATTTTGTCCGGATTTAGAAATGATGGTTTTAATTGTATAGGTTGATTTGTTTGTGGTTTGAATTAAGGGAGAGGGGAATTGCAGTAGAGTAATCTATGTTACATATGGGTGTGTCTGTGTGTATAGTGATGCATAGAGGGAGATGGAAGCAACAGATGGGTTTCATGAGACTAATTGAAGAATCAGACCCATATAGGCAGTATATTAGCGTGGCTGGAGTACCAGCAGTGCCATAGCTATTTTCCATAGCCTATCATCAATATAGATGGAATTATTAAGTCTTGAACAAGATGAGTTCTGAAATAGAGTGCTGGTAGAATGGACAATTGGTGACGCTTTTGGTTGGGTCCAAAGATGTTGAGCCATTGCTGCACCTCATGTTCTTGGAAGTCAAGGTGTGTAGAGTGGACAACTTTGAAGTTGAAAGGACTGCTCTAGAGCTGAGATATAGATGCTTGGATAATGCTCATGGGTCTTTCTCTTGCTGTAATGGTGATAAAGAAGTTGGCTCACAATCAGCAATGGAGAGAGAGCTGCCAGTATTTTATAGAGATGATAGAGATGGGGTTTCTTCCACGAAAGGTCACATTTGAGATACTGTATTGAGGATTGATACAGTCTGATGTGTTGAGAATTTGGGGAAGATTAAAGGAGCAACTTGAGGAAGGGAAAGTTCTTCAATATCTGATGGATGGGATTTGTTTGGTTTGAGTTATATTGAGGGGCCACTGCAATAGAGAGAAACTTTTGATCAAAGAGGTTGATTCAACAGAAGCTTGGGGGACATCTTTGTTGACTTGATTGCATAGTGGACACAGCATCTTAGGGTTGAGACACGCCCTAATCAGGTATGGTACTTTACTAAGTAAGGAATAGAATTAACTTAGGATTGATGTGCATATTGATTGAATGCTTTTGTGCTTATCTGCGGATAAAAGATCACGTAGGACTTAATTGCTTCCTTGAGTTGATTGTTTATATGTTTCCGTGCTCTTTATGATTATTGGGGAGTTGTGATTTACTTCTTGAGTTATTATCATATGTGATTTATGTTCTAAACGGTTTATTGATATTGTGACACGTGGGTTTGCGTAAGTGTTGAGATTGATTGAGTATGACACGTAGCATTGTGGATGAAGTCTTGTGATTTGATCTTCATTGTGATGAATTATTTAAAGTATGTTGCATATGCTTATGAAAGTGACGTTTCATTTGGACTGTATTATTGCATGATGAAAGCATGGCATCTTGGCATTGCGTGATTCCTTGAAAGCATAGTGTGGGTCAGCACGAGGTGCTAGTGCATTATGAGGGTGCAGATCCTGTCGTGAAAAACCCAAAAGTTGGCCATTAGGTACTCGCAGGCCTACGGGTTCCGGACCGTAAAGCGAGACATATATTGGTACTTGCATGCCAACGGGGAAGAATCGTGAAGCGAGACATGGGTGTGACATTGAGATGCATGGGTGTGTTACGCATGTTGCCTGTGCATTGTGTTGATGAATTTGTGAACGTGATATAGGGTTTTATACAGATGTGTAGTTTGTATATTGCCATTATATTGTATGAATGATTAGGGAGGCATGTAGATATACATGTACACTTGCACATGCCACGACTTAATTTTATTCCTTGCATTAGTATTGTACCATACCAGCATGTTGGCGCTGACCCATTCGTGGGCACAGGTTTCAGATAAAGCATCCTGGTACGCGGGACTTGATGAAGTCTTGGAGAAAGGAGAGGAAATAAATTTGGAAGAATATTTGGGCCCTTGGGGCGTATTTTGATTTTATAAAGGATTGGTGTGTTTCTAAAAAGAATGGGAATGGTATTGTATATTGTAATAAATGATCTTTTAGTTTAAGTGTAGGAGTAGATGTGATGGATTGGATAATTAGACAATGTATATTTAACTTTGATAAGGTTGTGGCCATCGAGTGAGGATGGATTGTGATGTATTTATATTTATATGATGTTATATGATGCATTGTGATTATCAGGGGGAAAAAGGTTCAAAAAACAAAGGAGGTTCTGCCGAAATTTTTATAAACCGGGAATGTATGTGTATTGACAGAGATATATGGATGTAGCGTTATGTTAGTGGAATAGGCTTGTATCTAAATTAGTAAACTCAGTTAAAATTCGTTAAATATTTATTTATTTATTTACTCGTCTATTTATTTTCTTCTTTTGTTTCCTTCAGTTGCGTCCCCCGGTTCGGTCGGGAATTCGGGGCGTGACACACCCTCTTCTCTACGGGAAGACCTACCAGAGGTCTCCCCAGCCCTGTTTCGGGGCTCCTCAAAAGCATCAACTAACCTAACTCCAGGACTAGTGGGAAGATCAACAGGCCTCTCCCCAATAACTTCGGGAGCAAGGTTACCTACATCTTCCATAAGAGATGGAACAGCCATCTCAGAAGGACTTCCCACTCCCTCATTCACAATTGGGGATTCAGAAGGAGCAGACATTATTCTCTGATTCAAGAAGAAAGAAGCAAGAGAAAAGGGAAAATCAGTCGAACCTGTTCTAACTCAGGAAATCAGTATTCTTCAAGGTCGCACAGACTAACAATGGCGAATGAAATCTTCTGGCACAGTGAAAATGACGGGGAAAGGTCATTTCAAAATCTCATCCCGTATTTATAAAACGTAGTATCAGAAGGGACCCACCAAGCCCAAACGCCATGACGGTTCAAAACAATGATGATTTCGAGAAATATAACTATCGGCCCAGTACAATGATGACCTTGAAAAGACCTAATCTCCGGCTGCGCAATAAATGGCGCCTCAACAGTTGCCTTGGAAGGCGAGCAGACAGGACACATGACTCTCCGAAAAAAGGCTCAAGCCCTAGTTGCTTGCTAGCATCAAACTAGGACTTGGGGAGGGGAGTAACTGATATGCCATAAAAGAACAGGCCAATCAACACTTGACACGTATGACTATAATCCGACTCATGCTCGACCAACATGATTCTCACTCAGCCAATGACTAAAAGCTCAAGCATACAGATAATTACATCAGGTCGGAAGAGACCGAACATACACCTTCAGAACATATATATCCAGAACTGATCACAGGGTCCAGACCAACATTCCAGAACTCGTCACCGCCTTAGTAGGTGCCGAGCAGGGAATAAGGAAGCAGTCTTCAACAAGGGAACTACCTTCTATGGTATCTCTATGCAATGCTCCACAAGGTAACTGCAATCTCTGATGATCAAATCCCTATATTCATGGCGTCGAATCCTAATCAACTTAGGAAAGCCACGGCTTATAAATTAAACCCTAGAGGTACGCCTTATTTCTTATGCTCATTCTTTGGCTTTCAATACAGTCTTTCAATTCTTTTACTTACTTAAGCATCGGAGCGGCTACCGCTGGAGCCAATCCGGTGGTCCTCTGATCGTCTTTCTGAGTGTTCTACAGGTCACGGAGTCCATACTTATTGCAAGCCGAAAAGTGCAGCATCAGTGTGTTTGTGTAGTGGAAAAATCTGAAAATGAGAATAAGGAGGGTGTTTGTAGCCGTGAAATTTACTGCTGTTGTAAAATTTGTGTAGTAGCTCAATGTATAAATGAGGGCTTGGTTGGTGGTGCTTGTGAAGTTAGCCATAGACACTTTGCTATTGAAATAAATTGGTGAAGAAGTTGGGTTTAATTAAAAAGGGGGATTTGGGGCTGTAGAGATCTGAAAAAAAATCAGGAAATTTTTTTCGTTTTTGCCGGTAGGACATTTGGCATACACGGTTTTGTCGGTAAAGCCCGATTTTGCTGGTAAAGCATCTAAATGCGTCAGTTCACCGTTTGACATGTTTAGAGGCATATTTGGAGTGTGTCATAGAAGATAAATATGTTTATAATATTGTGAGTTAACCGCTGTACGAAATTTAGCCAAAACGGAAACAGTTTCCGGAAATGGACAAAAAAGGGCACCTGGGTGACCCGGGTGGAAACGGCCAAACCCGACCTCAGGACGAAAATGTTTCCTTCTGAGATTTTTCATTTAAAATAATTTTATAAACATTGGATAAAACAAAATTTCAAATTGAAGGTTTTTAGGAACGGGTTGTAGAGTAACGGTTTCCGGGCTCATTAAGGGCAAAATGGTCATTTGCCCTTAACCCTTTGGTCCCTCACTATAAATAGGACACTTAGACACACATTCATATAGAATTAATTCTGTATATGCAATAGGTCACGTTCTTGAGAGAGAGAGAAGAGAGAGAGAGAGAGAGAGAGAGAGAGAAAAGCCCTAGCTTTTTTAACTTTCTAGCCTCCGAAACACGTACTTCGAGTGGGATTTGGGCTGAACTTCCTTCTAAGAAGTTGTTCGTTTCCACGAGCACTATAGTCTCACTAAACAGTTTGGCAGTCAAGCAAACACAGCCACCGCAGTTTAAGAAAAACTAATTTTAGGTATGATGTAGTGCTAAGCTAGCAATAGATTTAAGTTTCTTTGTGTTTTTGCATGTATTTGGACTGCTGTAAATGTATATCTAATGTTAGGAGATCACTTAGGAAGTAGCTCCTTTGAAAAGCCTAGAGTTGGTAGTTTAGGAGTATTTTTGTTCTTGTTGATTTTGGGTGATTTCTTACTTTGTTTGGTGTGTATTTGATATATAGAGTTGTGCCATGAGATTGTCAACCCATGTAATTATTGACACACCTTTTGGTTGGGCCATGTAATGATTTGATGCTTTTATATTTAATAGAATTCTATGCCCTTATGAATTTGTTGAAAGTGTGAGACTTGTGCTTTACATATGTATGGATATATTCAATTATGATGCATACATGTTGTGAGGATGATGCCTTGAAGTTTAAATTTAACTTTCATGAAATGAGTTATATGATTTGGGATAAGGGATACCATGTGTTTGATGCATTGCCATATTGAACTTGCATAATGAAAGCATGGCATTTTGACATGGTGAAATTCCTTGGACACATGGTGCGAGTTGAGCACGAAGTGCTATGCATTATGAGGGTGTAGATCCTGTGGTGAAAAACCCAAAATTGGCCATTTGGTACTTGCATGCCAACGGGGTCTGGACTGTGAAGCGAGACATGTATCGGTGCTTGATTGACCCGACGGGGGCGGTCCGTGAAACAGGTGTGGTACTCGATGGACCATCGGATGCGATTCGTAAAACTGAGACATGGGTGTGGCGTAGAGTTGACATGGCATAGAGTTGACATGGGTGTTCATAGAGTTGCGTGGGTGTGTCACGCATAATTTCATTACGTCGTATTAATGAATTCATGGATGTGGTATAGAGTTTCTATGGATGCGTTATGAATATTGTCAGTACATTGTATGGATTGATTAGAGAGGCATGTAGAAATGAATGTACACTTACACATGCCACACCCTTAAATTTGTTTTTAGTCTTAGTATTATATTATACCAGCAAGTTGAGCTGACCCATTCGTGGGCAATATATTTCAGATGAGACTCCGGGTACTTGAGACTTCTTCAAGTCTTGAAGGACGGGAAGACATGGACTAAATTGAAGATTTGGCCCTTGGGGCACTTTTTGGATGTATGGGCATAAGCCCAATTTATTTTGTTTTGTATTGGAACAAGTTGTAAACTTTAGGCCTTGGGCCATTTTAAATTGTATGGGTTTGAGACCCAAATGAATGTATGATGCTTTTGGGTTAAATGTGTATTACATGTATATGTCTTGGAAATAGTGGATGTAGATTTAATTTGATGGATTTGTGGCCACCGAGTGAGGGTGGGTTTCTTATGAATTATTGCCCATGAATGTTGTGATAATTAGGTGAGAAAAACACTTAGAAAACAAGGGAAGCGATGTCCAGATTTTGGTAAATTAAAGTGAGAAGTTAAGTGTGTAAAATACTCTTTAAATGGGGGAGAAAAGGACTCACTATGGAGGTTTAGAAACATTAGGAAAATGGGTTGAAAATGGGGAAAAAGTGACCTTTAAAACTTTGGAAAAAAAATCAGAAAATGGAACATTTGGGTTACAACCATGAACAGTGTTTCTGCAGAAAACCAGAAAAATCAGACAGCAGCCCACAGCCCCAGCCGCCCACAGCCGCGCCCACCCCTGCCCCCGCTCGCGTGCTGCCCTACCCCTGCGCGCTGTGCCCTTGCCTGCTGCCCCCTCGCGCGCCTTGCTGCGTGCTGCCATGCCCTGCCTTGTCTGCTGCCACCTGTTGTCCAGCCCATGGGCAGCCACTGTTTTGGCCATGTTACGACCTATCTTCCAAGGGTATTTTGAGGCCATTAAATCGTAAGTTTGACCCAAAATTTTGAGTTCATTTTAGACCATTTTAGGCCATTATATAAAGCCAAGTTAGGGCAATTTATGGGACACTTTTTAGGCATAAATCAAGGCCATGTTTGGCCATTTACTTGGACTACTTTAGGTGAGATTTCTTGACCCATTTATGGACTTTATCTTAGACTATCTTTGGGGTCATTTGAGACATCATTTTAGGGAAGTTTTTTTGGAGATACTTTAAGGCTATTTTAAGTGTCATTTTTAAACATGATTTAAATTGTTGGGAGAAATTTGAGGAATGATGATGGAGATTTCAATTAAATTTACCGAATTGTCACTTCTTTTCCTTTCTTTTGTTTCGTTTAGTCGCTCCCCGGGTTTGCGAAAATTCAGGGCGTGACAACGTGATATCAGAGCATAGGTTCGAATACCTAGAGACCGTGGGGTGTTGTTGAACACAATGGGACTATGACGTATGGTTTGAAATTTGTATAACCTTTGTGGACTGTGTAGAGTTCTAGTTTACGAAAGCTTGGCAATGTTAGGTGTTGTTGGACACCATGAGACCCTTGAGAGGGGGATTTGACTTAGTGTAAGCTATCGATGGTTGGTGGTGGGATCTCGTGTGTTATGTGATTATTCTTAATGGATACATGACTTGTTGAGATTATGTATTAGTGGATGTTATACAATGATGTATGATTACATGATTTGCTACAGTGTGATGCATGATATGTGTCATGTGTATATTGGTATAACTGTATGTGATAACTAGGTATGAGATAACATGGTATGTGACTTAGGACATGTTTACATATCTTACAGATTGATGCTTGTTTGCCCTTAGGTTAGCAAGTAGCATTATGGGAGAATGTTATGGGCTTGTGTATATTGTACTTGCTTAAATGGATTTTCTGGTGAAAGACTACAATTATGTTGGGTGAGAACTTGTTATATATTTATTGTGAACAATGGGTGGAAGTGGTTGACGTGAGTTTTATAGCTTACGATTAAGCAAGTGTATTTACAGAATTTGTTAGATTATCAGGTAATGATTGATGACATCTCATCTCAAGAGAATTGATGCGGGTAAATTCAGGTTATGATGTAATTGGATTTTGATTTCATACTTAGGAGGAATGTTGCGAAATTCAAGTGAGGTGAATCTGAAAGTTAGGAGTTACAATGATTCTTTATTGAATTGGAATCAGTTATATGGTGGTGGACTATGAAGGTAACCTAGTGATGAATGCTATTGTTTTACCTAGTTTTATAAGATGATCGATACTCGATGTGATAAGAATCGTGGGTTGATTTAATGAACTTATGAATGTAGGCCTTATGAAGATCATGAGTTGTATAAATTGGACCAAATTAAGATGTGAATTATGAACCTAGTTATAGCATAGTTTGTAAAGGTGATTACATAATTATCATTGAATGAAGGGTAAATATTGGTTGTTGCTTTGAAGGAAAATTGTGTATCAGGTTAAAAGTTGGATGATACGAATTTCTTGAATATGAATCTTGTGTTTAAGGTACAAATTATGTGAATGTACTTGGAGTGAAAATATTGTAGTTGGGGCACTAGGACTTAAAAGCTTAGATTGTTATACATCTTATAAGTGAATGGTGGTTTTCACTTATCGTTTGGAAATACGTGGGTAAAAGTTGTGAATGAGCCTGATTGGTTTGGATAAAGTTATAAATGATTGTGTTGTCAGGATCTCGATAATAAATATTACATTTGGGAGATTTTTTTTTATTTCATTTGGGGACTCGTGATGATTGCTTTGTTCCACCGTCGTATGGTTCACCAGTTGGGGCAATGTGACATTGACGAGGACCTATAGAGATTACTCGATTGAGATAGCTTTTAATTCACGGGCAATGCGGGGATTTCTTAGTTCCACTTTTGTATGACTCGAGGAGTTAAGGGAAGACATGTTGGCTAGTTTGGTAGCAGATGGTAGTGAGACTACGGAGAGCATATTACCACCAGTTAGGAAAGAGTTTCAAACATCTTTCTAAAAGACTTACCTAATTAAGTATGGCGTAATTCGGTGAAATTATAATGCATGGAATGTACTTGTCTCTATTAGTATGCTAGACTAACCACTTACGAGTATAAATTACATGATGTGCTTAACATGCTTATGACTTGAACTGACTTTTGTGTTTTAGAACTAATTGGAAAATGATAAGATAATAAAGACATGGATATCTAATGTAAAAACATATGTGTATATCGTAAGTGTGCATTGAGTATGTTCTTGTTAGTGTGTACATATGGATTGTTTTGGCTGGTATAAATGATTGTGTGCTTAACATCTATTTTCTTTTTTATGATTGTATCGTGTATAATAGTCATGTTATGTATATATTGCTTGTTATGACCATATGATGTAGAAATGTATATACTAGGTTATAAATCCATGTAATTAGGATCACTTGAAATTGTATTATGACTATCTTAAATTGGTAACAGGTTTTGAGTTACAAGTGTATGGACTGGCGAATCCATCACCCAATAACGAAAGGAGCTGTGATCCATGAAGGGTTATCACCTAGTTATATACAAGAAAAAGAAAAAGATACCTTATAATGCAATTTAAGGCAACAAGGAAAAAAAATGAATTAACTAAGGCAAACTTGCATGAACATGTATTACATACATGAAGGAAATACGATGCATCTTTAGTAATTGCCATGTTTGCTTGGTTTGTTATATGTGTTAAGTGTAAGATTTTTTTTTTCCTTAATATATGTGTAAAGTATGTGGGAATAATTAGGGTATGCTAATTTCTTCGACGTGTGAAACACATATAGTACATATTTTATTTTATAACCCTTACGGATTAGATACGTGCGTGCTTGCATGTTAGAATGTAATTTGGAACATGTTTTTGGATAATGCATATTTGAAAGCTTGAAAGCTTAAGAAGATGAAAAAGGAGAAACTTGTAGTGAAATGTGGTATGTTTGATGATTGATGAACTGGGACTAGATGCATACGTCTATGTGGTGAACCGAGTGAATTATGAAGTAGACTATGTGCTTATTGCTTGTGAGATAGATTATGAGCACGGATATCGATAGGATTGGATGTTAGTTACTCTGAAGCTTATGTCTATGTATATTCTTGGACAGATCTTAGATTTGCGTGTTGATACGTATTAGCTATTAAGTGTTACTTGTCAATTTTATATACGTATGCTAGTTTAGTACCTGTTATAGTACTACGACTATGATTTTTACATACAGATTGATTGTTATCAATGCATGTACAGGAGAATGTTTAAAGATATTTATGTGTAAGTGAGTTGTGATACATGTGGGTAAGGATTGATGTATATTC
The DNA here is from genome assembly GCA_008638375.1 of Nyssa sinensis. Lineage (NCBI taxonomy): Eukaryota > Viridiplantae > Streptophyta > Magnoliopsida > Cornales > Nyssaceae > Nyssa > Nyssa sinensis. The sequence goes on from CM018036.1 coordinate 26,664,124, forward strand.
ATGATTGAAATTGGTGAGGAGTTTCACTAAGACTCTCAATGGTTAGGAGACTTTAATGAAATTATTGACTAGGACAATAAGGAGTTAGAATAACCTTAGAAGAAATTGAGATATTTTGTTTTTACCTTCTCGGATGAATTGTTCTTCTAAACCTAGATGTATTGATTTAAGTTTCATGATTAGAGTTTGAAATGAATAGGCTAATTTTTATTAATGCATAACACTTAGCCTCGACTGTATATAGGCTAAGGTGGATAATGATGGCCTTACTTTAAAATTATGATATTGATGTCTTATGGCTGATTGCAGTACTTGCAGGATCTTAGATTATTGAAATACATTGAAGTGCTGGTGATGTATTGAGAACATTGTAATGGATTGCTAGATGATTTCATAGTTTGATGTGAAGTAGGTAGGATGGTTATAGCATGTGTGAGAAACTTTGAGGTATCCTTATGACCAATGAGGGTTTTCCTTTATTTTTATTATTGTTTTGAATTATGAAGGTGAATCATGATACTTGGATGGATTTGGAGAATTCGCATTGATGAGCCAACATATTTTGAGGATTTCATTATGCATTATGCCATGGGGAGTGGGCCGTTACATATGGGATCATGACCAGACCTTAGCAGGGAGTGTGGAGACGGCTGCATGCCCGCCCAAGTGGACGAGGTTCCTTTGGGGGGAGGGGGTAATGGGAGATGGTAGTTTATTCCACATCGCCTGGCTGAGGGAGAGGTGAATGATCCAGGGTAAGGCCGCATGTCTCCATGTTACAATGCATTTTGAATTGATCTTTTATTATTTTGTGGAAGAAGTATAATTTTAAATTTCGGGATGAAATTTCTTTAAGGGGGGAAGGATGTAGAGATCTGAAAAAAATCAGGAAAATTTTTTCGTTTTTTCCGGTAGGACATTTGGCATACACGGTTTTGCCGGTAAAGCTCGGTTTTGCCGGTAAAGTATCTAAATGCGTCAGTTCACTGCTTGACATGTTTAGAAGCATATTTGGAGTGTGTCATAGAAGATAAATATGATTATAATATTGTGAGTTAACCGCTGTATGAAATTTAGCCAAAACGGAAACAGTTTTCGAAAATGGGCAAAGAAGGGCACCTAGGTGACCCGGGTGGAAACAGGCTAAACCCGACCTCGGACGAAAATGTTTCCTTCTGAAAGTTTTCATTTAAAATAATTTTATGAACATTGACTAAAATAAAATTTCGAATTGAAGTGTTTAGGAACAGGTTGTAGAGTAACGGTTTTCGGGCTCATTAAGGGCAAAATGGTCATTTGCCCTTAACCCTTTGGTCCCTCATTATAAATAGGACACTTAGACACACATTCATACTAGAACTCATTCTGTATATGCAGCAGGTCACGTTCTTGAGAGAGAGAGAGAGAGAGAGAGAGAGAGAGAAAAGCCCTAGCTTTTTCAACTTTCTAGCCTCCGAAACACGTACTTCGAGTGGGATTTTGGCATGAACTTCCTTCTAAGAAGTTGTTCAGTCTCCACGAGAACTATATTCTCACTAAACAGTTTGGCAGTCCAGCAAATACAACCACCGAAGTTTAAGAAAAACTGATTTTAGGTATGATGTAAGTGCTAAGCTAGCAATAGATTTAAGTTTCTTTGTGTTTTTACATGTATTTGGACTTCTGTAAATGTATATCTAATGTTAGGAGATCACCTAGGAAGTAGCTCCTTTGAAAAGCCTAGAGTTGGTAGTTTAGGAGTATTTTTATTCTTGTTGATTTTGGGTGATTTCTTGTTTTGTTTGGTGTGTATTTGATAGATAGAGTTGTGCTATGAGATTGTCAACCCATGTAATTATTGACACACCTTTTGGTTGGGCCATGTAATGATTTGATGCTTTTATATTTAATAGAATTCTATGCCTTTATGAATTTGTTGAGAGTGTGAGACTTGTGCTTTACATATGTATGGATATATTCAATTATGATGCATACATGTTGTGAGGGTGATGCCTTGAAGTTTAAATTTAACTTTCATGAAATGAGTTATATGATTTCGGATAAGGGATACCATGTGTTTGATGCATTGCCATATTAAACTTGCATAATGAAAGCATGGCATTTTGACATGGTGAAATTCCTTGGACACATGGTGTGAGTTGAGCACGAAGTGCTATGCATTATGAGGGTGTAGATCCTGTGGTGAAAAACCCAAAATTGGCCATTTGGTACTCGCATGCCAACGGGATCCGGACCGTGAAGCGAGACATGTATCGGTGCTTGATTGACCCAACGAGGGCGGTCCGTGAAACAGGTGTGGTACTCGATGGATCATCGGATGCGATTCGTAAAACTGAGACATGGGTGTGGCGTAGAGTTGACATGGCATAGAGTTGACATGGGTGTTCATAGAGTTGCGTGGGTGTGTCACGCATAATTTCATTACGTCGTATTAATGAATTCATGGATGTGGTATAGAGTTTCTATGGATGCGTTATGAATATTTTCAGTACATTGTATGAATTGATTAGAGAGGCATGTATAAATGAATGTACACTTGCACATGCCACACCCTTAAATTTGTTTTTAGTCTTAGTATTACATTATACCAGCAGTTGAGCTGACCCATTCGTGGGCAATATATTTCAGATGAGACTCCGGGTACTTGAGACTTCTTCAAGTCTTAAAGGACGGGAAGACATGGACTAAATTGAAGATTTGGCCCTTGGAGCACTTTTTGGATGTATGGGCATAAGCCCAATTTATTTTGTTTTGTATTGGAACAAGTTGTAAACTTTAGGCCTTGGGCCATTTTAAATTGTATGGGTTTGAGACCCAAATGAATGTATGATGCTTTTGGGTTAAATGTATATTACATGTATATGTCTTGGAAATAGTGGATGTAGATTTAATTTGCTGGATTTGTGGCCACCGAGTGAGGGTGGGTTGCTTATGAATTATTGCCCATGAATGTTGTGATAATTAGGTGAGAAAAACACTTAGAAAACAAGGGAAGCCATGTCCAACTTTTGGTAAATTAAAGTGAGAAGTTAAGTGTGTAAAACACTCTTTAAATGGGGAAGAAAAGGACTCACTATGGAGGTTTAGAAACATTAGGAAATTGGGTTGAAAATGGGGAAAAAGTGACCTTTAAAACTTTGGAAAAAAAATCAGAAAATGGAACATTTGGGTTGCAGCCATGAACAGTGTTTTTGGAGAAAACCAGAAAAAATCAGACAAGCCGCCCACAGCCCCAGCCGCCCGCAGCCACGCCCAGGCCTGCCCGCGCGGGCGCTCCTGCGCGCACCCCGCGGGCGTGCCACCCTTGCCCCTGCGCGCCGTGCCCTGCCTGCTGCCCCCTTGTGCGCCTTGTTGCGTGCTGCCATGCCCTGCCTTATTTGCTGCCACCTGCTGTCCAGCCCATGGGCAGCCACTTGTTATAGCCATGTTTTGGCCATGTTATGACCTATCTTCCAAGGGTATTTTGAGGCCATTAAATCATAAGTTTAACCCAAACTTTTGAGTTCATTTTAGACCATTTTAGGCCATTATATAAAGCCAAGTTAGGGCAATTTATGGGATACTTTTTAGGCATAAATCAAGGCCATGTTTGGCCATTTACTTGGACCACTTTAGGTGAGATTTCTTGACTCATTTATGGACTATATCTTAGACTATCTTTGGGGTCATTTGAGACATCATTTTAGGGAATGTTTTTTTGGAGATACTTTAAGGCTATTTTAAGGGTCATTTTTAAACATGATTTAAATTGTTGGGAGAAACTTGAGGAATGATGATGGAAATTTCAATTAAATTTACCGAATTGTCACTTCTTTTCCATTCTTTTGTTTCGTTTAGTCGCTCCCCGGGTTCACGAAAATCCGGGGCATGACAGGGGCAGTAGGGAAAAATAGTATATATAATTATATATGTTTGTGTTGGTGTAGCGTAAGTGTGGAGAGTGAATCTCCAGGTAGTTACATTCACGGAATAGGACATATACGAGGCCTTATAACGTGACACATAAGGGGCGGTGGAGGTTAAATCTTAACCATTGGTTGGGATTATTTAAAGACCTTACGAAGGAGTATAAATTGAGATTTCATCTTAAATTGGTTCTGACAGTTATGGTTAGTTTGAGAAAGGCTCCAATCAGTTGGGTCTTAATTGAATTAGGCCTCCAGTATGTTGCCAAACCCGAAACAGTTATTAAATGACGAGTTCAGTGCCAGTGGAACGTTGACGGCAACCAGACAAGGTTAGAATTAATTATTGTTTAGTTATTTCAGATTTGAATAGAACCTTATAAAATTATAATTATGCCTAGAAATTATGGTTGGTTATGAATTGACCCAAGGAATAAATTAATTAAATATTAATTTAATTAATTAAAAGAGGGGGAAATTATCAAAATGCCCCTAAGTCGAAAAGTAGTCCAACAGACTCTGAATAAATTAAAGAAATGTGAATTTTTATTATTTCAAGCATCCAGGACTCAACCGTTGAGTCCAATTTGCGAAAAGAGGTCCCAAAAAATAAAAAACCGAGTAAAAGTGCAAAATGACCGTTTTGCCCTTTTAGGTACCGAAGTCCAAATTGAATTCCGCGAAAGCCTAAACCTGACTTTGTTAGACAATCCGGATTCAATAGTAGAGTTTATTCAAGTAAAAGAAGTACCAATAGTAAAGAGGCATAAAATTTGATGAATAGCATAGTTTATATAACTATAGACTGAAATTGAGTTTCCTAAATCATAGGAATACCGAGAGACAAGAAGAAGGCGGTTTTGACCTTCTAGACAAATACAGAATGATGTAAGTAATCTCTGATCTCTGTACATGTTACATTCCAAGCCATGTCAACAGTTTTTCATATATCACTTGTTGTATTCCATATATACCAGTGTTTATTTAACCACATTGATATTGCCCTATCATGTGGGAGACAGTTATTGATTTCTATATATATCTCGATCATGATTGTACATTGTGCATGGATTCCTTTTTGTACACATGTACCCAGGGCCGTGAGGGCTAGATAGTATATTCGAAGCAGTATAGTAACCATAGTTCAGATAACTATCGTTACGTCAAATTGCCAAGAACAGTTATGTTCCACATTTATACTCTTCGTGGAGGTAAGCATGATCCTGATATATTATTAGTGCCGAATTTGTGCTTAGTCACATCTCCATGTAATGCTAGTTATGACCTTCGGGTCCAGATTTCGAGCAGATTATTATTATATAGTGTACATAGAGCCTTATTCAAACAGCCCGTAGCGGATCTGAATATGAGCTCAGAGCCGTATTCAAATAGCCCATAGTGGATCTGAATACGAGCTCAGGGGGTAGCCGGGCCCCAGCCCAATGCATCAACCAGTTTTTGAAATCACTATCATTTGTTGATTATCATAGCTTGATCATATTATTTCATTATGAATGATCATGAGATTTCACAGCTTTCATTTGAGTGCATATGATTATACTTGAGACAGCTCATGACTGTAGCTAGTATGATTATATTATTGACAGATTTTCATTGCTTTATCATTTGAGTTTCTATCATTTGATATTGAGTTCTATATTCATTGACTGGCTAGCACATCTGCATTTATCCTAGTTCTTTTATGAATAATGCTTTCTATATTCTTGTACACATGGCAGAGCAAAGGAGAATTACTTATTGAGCTTTAGTTAGCTCACCCCAAACTTACCACCCCTTTCAGGAAAGGAAGTTGTAGAAGAGCAGTAGCTGTAGTAGTAGCAGTCAGCTAAATAGCAGTGGACATTTCTTTTGAAGTTGTAAGTGTAATACTTAGTACAAACAGTCTTGTAGCTCTCCCATGTTATCCACGTCTTGAGGATGAACAGTTGTATTAAGAAATTTTGTATTCCACATTTTGTAAACATCATATGTATCACATGCAGCTTTTAATTATTTATTCCGCATTTTAGTTGTTGCATGTTAGTAACACTGATTGTGTAGCAAATTGAGACCCTTGGTTGGACAAGCAGACTCGGATCGGGTGCGCGACATGAGATCCGCATAGTGTGGGGTCTCGGGTCATGACACAATAGGTATATACATGCCATATACAACAATAGCCTGAAGGGTACAAGCACCCTTAATAAATAAATGAATAAATACAAGGATATAATTAAATGTTATACTGACTTCAATCCATCCTGTACTGCTCCTGCATGTCACAACTCGAAACCCACCCTATAGCAGATTGGGGATCCTGGGGCCGACCCTATCACGCCCCGAATTTCCACGAACCCTGGGGGTGAGTGTAACGAAACTAAAAGAAAAATAAAATAAAGGAACAAAAGACAATTACATGCATTTCAGTACTAACTCAATTCAAGTTCTAATACAATTCCATAAACCTTACTCATTGTTTCACGACATACAAATTGAACATGCATAGTTCAGGGCTTATGCCCTTGTACAATATCAATACGTGCCCCAAGGGCCAAAATACTCTAAGTTCTTTCTTTACATTAAAATATCACCAAATCTCATGTAGCCGGAGCGTCATCTGAAATGGTATCCCACGAATGGGTCAGCTCAACTGCTGGTATAATATAATGCTAATGCAAGAAACAAAATTAAGGCGTGGCATGTGCAAGTGTATAGTTATATCTACATGTCATTCAATATCATCCATACAATGTACTGATCATATCCATAAAACATCCATACAAACTCTATGCCACATCCATGTCAACTATATGCCATGTCAACTCTATGCCACACTCATTTCAACTCCACGCCACACCCATGTCTCACTTTACGGACCTTCCCCGCAGGCTTGCAAGTACTTCAATATGTCTCGTTTCACGGTTTGGAACCCGTTTGGCATGCGAGCACCAATGGCCGATTTTGGATTTTTTACCACAGGATCTACACCCTTATAATGCATAGCACCACATGCTCAACTTACACCATGTTCCAAGGAATCACACTATGCCAATATGCTCTGATTCCACCATGCCATAATGTAATCTTAACAAAGCATCTTATCCACACATGAAACATGCTTTAGACAATGTATTACATGATAATATTCTAATCACAAAATCCCTTCATCAAGGGTACATGCCGTACATAGTTCACTTAAACACATGCTTTAAGTTCACAGTTCATAATCTCAACAATTCTCGAAAATATAATTCACACATTATGCTAACACATGGAATGTACATATCGTCATGATCCACATCCATCACTTAACCAAACATTCAAAAAGATATAACAAGAAACACATAAGCATTTAAGTAATCAAACAAATATGTGAATCATCAAGTCAACATTGCAGTTATTCCTAACTTAATCCTATTTCTTACTTAGCACAATGTATCATACCTGATGGGCCGGTCTCAACCCAAGAAGGCGTACTCGTAGCTTAGCGGAACTAACAGTAAGAATGCAGAAGGTCAAACCACCTTCTCTTTGCCCTTCAGTGTTCCTAAAATCATGACATATAACTCAGTTCAATTGCTACTTGAATTATGCTATTCATCAAATTTTTTGTCCTTATTTTATGAGTTTCTATTCTACCAAAATAAACTCTACTATTGAGTCTAGAACGTTGAAGAAAGTTGGTTTAGGATTTTGCGGAATTCAATTTGGACATTCGAGCTAAAAAGGGCAAAACAGTCATTTTGTGCTTTTACGAGTTCTTATGTCCCGAGACCTTTTTTTGCAAATCAGACTCTACGGTTGAGTCCGGAATGATTGGGATGATGAAATTTCACTATTTTTTTTTACTTAAATCGGAGTTTGTTTGACCGTATTCTAACTCAGGGGCATTTTGGTAATTTTCAATTGTTATTACAGGTATTTTAATTTTTCGGGACCTCGTCTCGCATCACGAACCTCACCGTTAGTCTCAGGGGGTCCAAGATAGTTAGAATTCATATATGACTTGTCTAATTTGGGCTCCGGGCCATTTCGGGGTATTTAATTAATAAAATTAATTTTAATTAAATAAATAAGATTAAAATGTAATATATATATATATATATATATTTCATGCCAAATTGGGCATGGGATTGTCCCGTCCCAATTGGCTCACATGCGTCCATTCCCTCTGTTTGATCCCTGGTTCGAGTCGCAACAGCGACATTCCCACCATTTTCCTCTCTTTTTTTTCATTTCTTTTAACTGTTGGGCCCAAAACCAAACAGGCCCAAACCCCTTAAAACAAAATAGGCCCACCCTTTTAAACCCAAACAGACCCAATGCCTCAGCCCAAACTGCCCCGTCGTCCCACGACTTTTCGACCGACCCGCCGATCGTCTTCTCCTACCATATCGCCGGAGACCGCGATTTTTCCTTCCATTTTTATTAAGGTTTTAACGTTCATTTTTCATAATATTTACACCAAACCCTTTCTAGGACTTTAGGGAATAATTTAAAACTAGTTTTGGCCACAAGCCCCACCGTTTTTCGACACCCACTACGTTTTTCCGGCCACCTGAAAATCCACTGTACCTCCTCATTTCTCAACCTAAAACAGAAATGGTTTGGACCAACATGATCCCCACAAGACCTAGGTTTGATCTCCGACTCCCAAACCTATATTTATTCAACTTTATTTCAGGTCACACTTGAAGCTCCATTAATGGCAGCCTCGGTGGGTGGTGATTTCTAGGCCTCTAAGCTCCTCCATTTTGGCCCCTAATACATTTATATCATCCTAAGAGGGCCATGCATGCATCAAAAGGACTTAAAAGTTCACATGCATGTATAAACTTTTAGAGAGATAAACAAAGTAGATTTTGTGATTTTTACCTCAACAATGGGGTCCTCTCTCTCTCCTCTTCTGTTTCTTTTCTTCTCCACTTTTGGATATCAGAGTTCCCTTTCTCAGCCTCTTACTTGATCTCTTCTTACTAATTTCCTCTAACCTATGCACACACTCTCTATATACATGCCATATATATACACTTATATTACCTCATGTATGGCAGCTGCAGTCCATCACTTCTCCACTTTTTTGACCTCTCTACTGTTCTAGCCACCATTCCCCTTCACAATGCAGCTTTGCATTAAATGCAAAGTTGACATTGTATTTTATATATATATATATATATATATATATATTATATCACTCATGCACACACACACATGCCAACTCATTGGCTCACACACACACACGGCTCTGTACACACAACCAGCTGCCCCATTTCTGATTTCCCTTCCTGCTCTTTCTTTTCTCCTTACTTGCATTAAATGCTTCCTTGCATTGTTGGCTTTCATATATATATATATATTTATATATATATACATTAAAATGTATTAGATATATATATATAATATATACATACGTATACAACACATCATACATGTAATAATACACATTTCATACAACAAATAATTAAATAAATAAATAAACATAATTATAAAAATAAAATAAAAAAATTTATTCCCAAAAATTTGGATCTCTACATCCTTCTCCCCTTAAAGAAATTTCGTCCCAAAATTTAAAATAACGTACTTCTTTAACAAAATTTCGAAAGGGTAATACGAAATATTATCGTGACATGGAGACATGTAGTCTTACCTATGGATCATTCACCTCTCCTTCCGCTAGGCGATGTGGAATGCATTACCCTCTCCCATTACCCTCTCCCACCAAAGGAACCTCGTCCACTTGGGCGGGCGTGTACCCATCTCCACACTCCCTGCTAGGGTCTGGTCATGATCCTATCTGTAACGGCCCACTCCACATGGCACAACGCATAGTGAAATCCTCAAAATATGTTGGCGTATCAATGCCAATTTTCCATATCCACCCAAGTATCAAGACCCATCTCAATAATGCAACATAATAATAAAAATAAAGAAAAATTCTCAATGTTCACAAGGACACCTTAAAGTCTCTCACACACTTGCTGACCATCTAACAAATCTTGAATTAAGCCATGAAATCACCTAGTGATTTATCACAATGGCATCGTCCATATATCACCCGTACCACAACACAATTCGATAACCCAGTTCCCAACATTATAATCCTAAAACTTAAAGCAGTGCATCAAGGTTCAAAAGAACAAAGTACTAGTTAAACTCTTCACCAATTTAAAGCATGAACACACATCAATCCTGACTCACATGTATCAAACACACGTACATATAAACATGTTTAAACATATTCTTATACATGCATCCACAACAATCAATCTGCATAAAAAAAAAAAAAAATCATAGTCGCAGTATTATAATGGGCACTAAACTAGCATGCATATATATAAAATCAACAAGTGACCTCCAATGGCTAACACGTAGCCTACCACATCAGCACTCAAGTATTAAAATTTATCTCAATAATATGCGGATACACGAATAAGCATGGCAAACATGAATGAATGAGATGCACTGAAATCTATCAATACGCTAGTCCGTGAACAAAAAATAGGGGATATACCTCGAACCGTAGGAGGTTCGGAACTAGATGCCTCAAGTATAGCTACTGTATAAACGCGACCCTAGGTGATCTGGTTCTGCCGATCCCCCTCTTTCTGTCCAGGGGCCCTAACGCTCAACACAGAGGGTGCAGGCTGAAAACGTGGCGCTAGGGGTCTGTAGTCTAACTGTGGTAGGGGTAGAAATGTCTGAATGAGCTGATAATGAGGTGGCCTCTACGAGCCCTGTGAAGTTTGCCCCTGAGGACAATTGGCCCTAACATGGCCTGGTTGGTGGCAAGTGTAGCAAACCGGTAGAGTCCTCCAGGCCTGACTCTGTGCTGGCGGTGGAAATGACCCTTGACTAGATCTGGCCCCCTGTACTAGGCTAGGGTCCCTCAGAGGGCAATCGGCCCTCTTGTGGCCGGGCTGTCCACACATGTAACATAAGAAAGATCTCTGTGACTCCTCTCATCTAGAAGTGGCTGGCAGGACGGGTCGGGGAGCTAATGACTGGAGGGGTCCCGGTGGTGGCTGTGTAGAAGAAGTACTAGCTCGGTACCTCTTCTGCGGTCTATAAGTCGAGGCAGGTATAGGGGTCTATGCTGTGGGTGTCCTGCCCTGGGCCCGGGACTCTCTAATCCCACTGAGGTCAGCCAACTCTCTCTCAACTCTGGTGGTCCTGACCACTGCCTCCTCATAGGTCTCTATAATGTGGCCTGCCAGCTTCTCTCTGGTAGAGGTCTTCAGCCCATGGAGAAAATGGTAAACCCTCAACTTCTCCTCTCCAATGATATGTGGGGCAAACCTCCCCAATGTAGTGAAACGGGACTCGTACTGGGTCACAGTCATGTCTCTCTGGAGAAGTGTCTCAAACTCCTCCCTGAATCCAACCTTGGCAGCCGCTGGGAAATAATGGTCATTGAACATGGCCACAAATGCGTCCTATCCCTCACCAAACCTGTGTAACCGGTCAGCGGCTACCTCCCACCACTGGCTAGCCAAATCAGTGAACTGAAAGGTGGCACATCGAATCCTCAAGTATGGCTCAGTAATCCCTTGTGAGTCGAGGATCTTGGTAGTCTGTCTCAGCCACTCCTCAGCGACCAACAGATCAGGCTATCCTGGCAAATGTGGGAGGCCTCATCCTCTAGAACACCTTCATCATGAAGGTATCCCGTGTCTCCCCACTAGTAGGTCTCGCCTCTTGTATAACACGAAGGCACTCCTGTAGAAGGGCCGCTATATCTCTAGCGTCGACGGTCTACTCCACCTCCTCAACTAGAGCAGGAGTAGGAGCAAGAGTAGCAATCTCCTCTGCTATATCATGAGGAGGTGCAGCAGCTCTAGGTCTGCCATGTCGGGGCTGAGCAGTAGCCCTAGGTCTACCCCGCCTAGGTGGTCCAACTCTCGCAGGAGCTCGTCTCGGTGGCATGAGTCTACAAGCCCAAGGAAAAGAAAAAGTTTAGTACCCCCATTTTTCACATTCTGACATCGGCATTTTAAAATAGCATATACACGTCAACAACTCACACTTCACAAGCAACAATCATCGTACACCAAACAAGTTCTCACACTTAACAAAATGCTCACTAAAATTTAAAACTATGTGTCTTCTTGTTTATGGTTCTCTTCCTCATTAGTGTTTTTTCATTTAAGGTTTATATATATATATATATATATATATATATATTTCTTTCATTATTTCTTACTTTTATAACTAGGTGATAACCCTTCATGGATCACAACTCTTTTTGTTACTAGCTAATGGGGCACCATCCATCAACTGTAACGCAAAACCTGAGACCAATCCAGTCTGTATAAATATCATAGTCATAATACTATAATCCATGAAAATCTGTTACTAACCTAGCACACACATACAAAATCCACAAACAATAGTCAATCAGGTAAATAGCTAGGTCCGCAGCCTATCTCATAAATAACTAAGCATACCGCCTATCGTATAAATAATTAAGTGCACAACCTAGATCAAAAATAACTAGGCATACGGCCTATCCCATAAAGTATACGGTTATGCATTTCTAATCTTAGTCAACCACTATATCAAATGATTCACATGCTCCCTATCTACCGGGAAATCTAGCATAGTGCATACTCGTGCGCACCAACGCAACACGTGAACTTAAAACATACTACCCAAACCCACCTAACTAAATTGAAAGTTTAAACTTCTCCCATTATCCCTAGGTATTCGAACCTATGCTCTGATACCACGTTGTCAGGCCCCGAATTTCCATTAACCCGGGGGTGAGTGTAACGAAACTAAAAGAAAAATAAAATAAAGGAAGAAAAGACAATTACATGCATTTCAATACTAACTCAATTCAAGTTCTGATACAATTCCATAAACCTTACTCATTGTTTCACGACATACAAATTGAACATGCATAGTTCATGGCTTATGCCCTTGTACAATATTAATACGTGCCTCAAGGGCCAAAATTCTCTAAGTTCTTTCTTCTACTAAAACATCACCGAATCTCATGTAGCCGGAGCGTCATCTGAAATGGTATCCCACGAATAGGTCAGCTCAATTGCTGGTATAATATAATGCTAATGCAAGAAACAAAATTAAGGCGTGGCATGTGCAAGTGTACAGTTATATCTACATGTCATTCAATATCATCCATACATTGTACTAATCATATCCATAAAACATCCATACAAACTCTATGCCACATCTATGTCAACTCTATGCCATACTCATGTCAACTCCACGCCACACCCATGTCTCACTTTACGGACCTTCCCCGCAGGCCTGTAAATACCTTAATATGTCTCGCTTCACGGTCTAGAACCCGTCTGGCATGCTAGTACCAATGGCCGATTTTGGGTTTTTCACCACAGGATCTACACCCTCATAATGCATAGCACCACGTGCTCAACTCACACCATGTTCCAAGGAATCACACTATGCCAATATGGTCTGATTCCACCATGCCACAATGTAATCTAACAAAGGATCTTATCCACACAAGAAGCATGCTTTAGACAATGTATTACATGATAACATTCCAATCACAAAATCCCTTCATCAAGGGTACATGCCGTACATATTTCACCCTAAACACATGCTTTAAGTTCACAGTTCATAATCTCAACAATTCTCGAAAATATAATTCACACATTATGCTAACACATGGAATGTACATATGGTCATGATCCACATCCATCACATAACCAAACATTCAAAAAGATATAACAAGAAACACATAAGCATATAAGCAATCAAACAAATATGTGAATCATCAAGTCAACATGGCAGTTATTCCTAACTTAATCCTATTTCTTACTTAGCACAATATATCATACCTGATGGGTCGGTCTCAACCCAAGAAGGCGTACTCGTAGTGTAGCGGAACTAACAGTAAGAATACAGAAGGTTAGACCACCATCTCTTTGCCCTTCAGTATTCCTAAAATCATGAAATATAACTCAGTTCAATTGCTACTTGAATTACGCTATTCATCAAAATTTTTTGTCCTTATTTTATGAGTTTCTATTTTGCCAAAATAAACTCTACTATTGAGTTTGGAACGTTGAAGAAAGTTGGTTTAGGATTTTGCAGGAATTCAATTTGGACATTCGAGCTAAAAAGGGCAAAACAGTCATTTTGTACTTTTACGGGTTCTTACGTCCCGAGACCTCTTTTCGCAAATCGGACTCTACAGTTGAGTCTGAAATGGTTAGGATGATGAAATTCCACTATTTTTTTTACTTAAATCGGAGTTCGTTTGACCGTATTCTAACTCAGGGGCATTTTGATAATTTTTAATTGTTATTACGGGTCTTTTAATTTTTTGGGACCTCGTCTCGCATCACGGACCTCACCGTTGTTCTCAGGGGGTCCAAGATAGTTAGAATACATATATGACTTGTCTAATTTGGGCTCCGGGCCATTTCGGGGTATTTAATTAATTAAATAAATAAGAGTAAAATGTAATATATATATATATATATATATATTTCATGCCAAATTGGGCACGAGATTGTCCTGTCCCAATTGGATCACACGCGTCCACTCCCTCTATTTGATCCCTGGTTCAAGTCATAGCAGCGACATTCCTACCCTTTTCCTCTTTTTTTTTTTTCATTTCTTTTAACTGCTGGGCCCAAAACCAAACAAGCCCAAACCCCTTAAAACAAAACAGGCCCACCCTTTTAAACCCAAACAGACCCAACGCCTCAGCCCAAACTTCCCCGTCGTCCCACGACTTTCCAACTGACCCTCCAGTCGTCTTCTTCGACCATATCGCCGGAGACCGTGATTTTTCCTTCCATTTTTCTTAAGGTTTTAACGTTCATTTTTCATAATTTTTACACCAAACCCTTTCTAGGACTTTAGGGAATAATTTAAAACTAGTTTTCACCCCAAACCCCACCGTTTTCTGACACTCATTACGTTTTTTCGGCCAATTGAAAATCCACTATACCTCCTCATTTCTCAACCAAAACAGAAATGGTTTTGACCAACATGATCCCCACAAGACCTAGGTTTGATCTCCGACTCCCAAACCTATTTTTATTCAACTTTATTTCAGGTTACACTTGAAGCTCCATTAATGGCAACCTCGGTGGGTTGTGATTTCTAAGCCTCCAAGCTCCTCCATTTTGGCCCCTAATACATTTATATCATCCTAGGAGGGCCATGCATGCATCAAAAGGACTTAACAGTTCACATGCATGTATAAACTTTTAGAGAGATAAACAAAGTGGGTTTTGTGATTTTTACCTCAACAATGGCGTCCTCTCTCTCTCTCTCTCTCTCTCTCTCCTCTTCTGTTTCTTTTCTTCTCCACTTCTAGATATCAGAGTTCCCTTTCTCAGCCTCTTACTTGATCTCTTCTTACTAATTTCCTCTAACCCATGCACACACTCTCTATATACATGCCATATATATACATTTATATTACCTCACGTATGGCAGCTGCAGTCCACCACTTCTCCACTTTTTTGACCTCTACTGTTCTAGCCACCATTCCCCTTCACAATGCAGCTTTTCATTAAATGCAAAGTTGACGTTGTATTATATATATATATATATATATTATATCACTCATGCACACACACACGCCAACTCACTAGCTCTCACACACACACGGCTGCACACACAACCAGCTGCCCCATTTCTGATTTCCCTTCCTGCTCTTTCTTTTCTCCTTACTTGCATTAAATGCTTCCTTGCATTGTTGGCTTTTATGTATATATACATTAAAATGTATTAGATATATATATATATATATATGCATATTTACACATAACATATATATATATATATAATTTATACATACGTATACAACACATCATACATGTAATAATACATATTGCATACAAAAAATAATTAAATAAATAAACATAATTATAAAAAAAAAATTATTCCCAAGAATTTGGATCTCTACAGACCCTATGGCCATCCCTACTTTTTCTTTCCTTTGACTGTATCAGTGATAACAATGTGTAATAAAAATTTAAATAATTACACAACAGAAGTCTTAAATAGTCATAATAAGGTTCTACATATATCAAATGGGAACCAATATTACATCACCCTTAGATGGTGAATATAAAATAATAAATTCTAAAACGACGCAGTTTCATTTAAGGAATATCAAAATGACATTGTTTACATATTATTGTTCATCATCTTCCTCATCATTTACGCAGTGTTGCCCTAATTCCAATTTTCACACTTTCTCTGTTTCGTGGAGTTCCAGAACTCCATTTCACCTGTGGTTTGTTCCTATGGACTCCTTAGATCATGGGGAACACTCTGGCATTGGTTTGGGACATCGAAGTGGCCTACAAAGCTTGGTTGAGCTTTCATGGTGATTTTGGTATTTTTCTTAGTAAATGCTCATTTCTTCATGAAAATGAGCATGGTTTGGTCTGAGATAATCCTCATATCATGGGGAATAAATTCCCATTCACAAATCAAGTTTTGATGTTCATTTTTGGGTTATGGATCTCTTGGTCGTGACCTGCAACTCAATGGTTGAGGGTCATTTTTATGGCTTTTTGATCACTAATTAGGGTTTTCATAACCCTCATGGTCTCTAGTCTCAATCCTAAGCAATGAGATTGGATTTCTTGAGGGTCGTTTCAGACCTGAACTTTTGAAGTTCAGTCATGGAGCTCTCTGGTTTTTTCTAGGTTTCTTGAGCCTTTTAGACCCCAATCTTTCTTCTTTAAGCTTTATCTACTAAGCCTTAAAACATCAACATGGGTTTAAGCTTCTAAAACTTTGAAAACTTTAGGGAAAAACTTACATTTCCTGAATTTCTTATTTGTTGTATTTCAGCATTTCTCTTGCTTCTTCCATCCTTTTGTCCTTCTTCTCTTTTCTTCTTCTTCCTTGTTTCTTTTCTTTCTAATTTCAAGTTAAGCATGCATATATATAGGCATAAACATATGCACACACTTCACAAAATATCCTTCCTTCCTTCTCACCGTCTCATTCTCTCTCTCTCTCTCTCTCTCTCTCTCTCTCTCTGTTTCTCCTTTCTTTTCATTTTAATATTTCTTGATATTTTTCAATATGTATATTATACATATATATATATATAGGTCGGCACCCATGGTTACACTCAAACAACACACACTCCCTCACCTTACTTCTTACACACATGGCCGACATACACACACAGTTTTGCACACACCTTCCCTTATATATACACAGCATAGTCATATACACAGCACTTGTATATATATATATATATATAACACGTATACACGGTTACACATATATCTACACACATTTATACATATAATTCACACATATATACATGTATACTAACACACACACACACACACACATATATATATATACCCATTTATACATATATATATATATACGTACATGTACATCGATACATACTCATGGCTTTGCTCGAGTATTATCCGGGCATTCGGGACCGTTCGTATTCCAAAACTGGGCTATGTATTTAATAGGGATAATTACACTTACCTCCCTTGAGGTTTTTGACAATTACAGAAACCTCCCCTATGGTTTCAAAAATAACACTGTCCCCCCTATAAGAACTTGTCCCCAAACGGCGTTAACGGAGTTGATCCATTTACCAAATTACCCTTATATTTTAATAATATTTTTTTATTTTTTCTTCTTTATTTTTCCTCTCTCTCAATTGCCGCACTATCTCTCTCCCCACTCCCACTCCCACTCCATCTCACTTCCCTCTCTCTCTTATTTTCTCTACCCAGAACAACATCAACCAAAATTGCTGCAGTCACCACCACTCATGGCTGCTCCACCACCATCGCATATCGCCGACACCATAAGCCACTACACATGTTGCCAATACCGCCAATCTGGTTTGAGTTATTTGTATTGATAGGTCAGAGAGATATGGGTATTCAATGAAATCACCCCATCCATCGTCCTCGATAATGGGGGCGATTGGGTCGCCGATCTCATCGGAACGGACAGTAGTTTGGGTAGCCGATGTTTGAGAATGTTGGAGGATGAGCAAATTGGGTTTGCTTTTCTAGGTCTGGTTTGAGATTTTCTGGGTGTTTAATGGGGTTTGAAAGTGATAACTAGATCGATATAGAAATGGGTTTGCTGTGGTTGTTTTGGTCTCTCCGTCACAAGCTATGGTGTTTGTGGTGTTGAGATTACACATGGCTACAATGATAGAAGAAACTCTTGTTATCTTCTGTTCTTGGCTTTCTCCTTCTCTACTCAGTGATACTCTCATAAAAGCACTCTCTTTCTCTCTCTAAGATGCTCTCTGTTTCTCTATATCTATAGGTTTATTTTTGGCTTGAAAGAGGAGTGAGGAGTATTAACAGAGGTGGAGAGGTAGGGTTTTGGATTTATTTAAATGGATTTTTATTTTTTTGAAAAAAAAAATTACAGTGATTTTAGTGACCTAATTTTTCATGTGAAGTGAATTGTAATTATATATATATATGTGTGTGTGTGGTTTTAGAGAGAGAAAGGAGAAAACCTTAAGTGAGGGAAAAACCTCTGGAATGTCAATATTGTATTGCCTCTTCATCTTTCTTTCCCCACGCCTTCTGCCTTTGTTGTTCTTGTCGCTCAAAAAGGGGAGTCCAATCTCTAAGATTTGCGATGGCCTGGTACTGGTGTTAAGGAATTTGGGTTGTAGAGTGAGAGAGAGGAATTTGGGTTGCAGAGAGAGAGAGAGAGGAGATGCAGGAGAAATTTTGTCTTTTTTTAATTAAAAAAATTATTATTAAAGTGAGGGTAGTTTTGTCATTTAACCATGACTTGTAAGGGGTAAAATTGGCATTTAGACAAAAAAAATTTGCTTACATCATCAAACTCTATTAGGTTAACTAACGGTCATTGACGGCAGGGGGGAATCTGTTATTCACATTAAAACCAGAAAAGGGACAGTGTTATTTCAGAAACTATAGGGGAGGTTTCTGCGATTGTTAGAAACCTCAAGGGAGGTAAGTGTAATTTCCCCTATTTAATATCATAAAACAAACCCTAATAGTTCGGGTCTACAGCGGTTGCTCGGTTACATTTTGGGTCAGGGTATTACATTCTCCCCCCTTAAATAAGTTTGGTCCCCAAACTTGGCGTATCTCATGGTGTAAAAAGATGAGGATATTTGGCATGTACTTTATCCTCTCGTTCCCAAGTAACTTCCTCAATTCGGTGATTTCTCCACATGACTTTCACTAACTGGATGGTCTTGTTCCATAGAACTTGCTCTCGTCGGTCCAAGATCTGCACTAGTTGCTCAATGTAACTCAAATTCTCTTGGATATCTAGAGGCTCATGTTCTACTACCTAATCTGGGTTGTGCAACCATTTTCTTAACATAGAAACATGAAAAACATTGTACACATGTGCTAGCTCTGATGGCAAGCAAACTGGTATGCCACTGGTCTGACTTGTCCGATAATCTCGAACGATCCAATGTATCGTGGCCCTAGCTTCCCTTTCTTGCCAAACCTTACCACTCCCTTCATAGGTGATACTTTCAGAAATACGAAATCACGTGTCACAAACTCAAACTCTCGTATCCTAGTATCAACGTAACTCTTCTGTCAGCTCTAGGGTGGCGAACAAGCGTTGCCTAATCAACTGGATCTTGTCAATGGTTTGTTCCACTATATCTGGCCTAAATAGCTCTCTTTCACCTACTTCTGTCCAGCATAATGGAGACCGACACTTCCTGCCATATAGTGCTTCATATAGTGCCATGCCAATACTGGATTGGTAGTTGTTGTTGTAGTTGAATTCCACCAATGGCAATTGATCCTCTCAGTTTCCTTTAAAGTCTGACATAGAATCGCAGTAGATCCTCCAAAGTCTGTATTGTCCTTTTAGACTGTCCGTCCATATCTAAATGGTAAGCAGTGCTAAGACTCAATTCTGTGCCCATTGCTTTCTGTAGACTACTCTAAAATCTAGAGACGAATAGTGGATCTCGATTGGATACAATGGATACTAGAACTCCATGTAGTCAAACGATCTCCCTGATGTAGAGTATTGCCATCCATTCTAGAGTCTGAGTCATCTTAGTCACGAGAAATGGGTTGTCTTCAGTCAGTCTATCTACGATCACCCATATAGCATCATTCCCGTGAGGTGTCTTAGGCAAGCCTGATACAAGATCCATAGTGATGTGTTCCTATTTCCACTCAGGTATTGGAAGCGACTGTAGAAGTCTTCTCGACTTCTAGTGCTCGACTTTAATTTGCTAGGCACTCGATACAACGTGTAATGTGCTCAGCTATCTCTCTTTTCATCCCTGACCACCAATAAGTATTCTTCATGTTATGGTACATCTTAGTGTTTCCTAGGTGTATGGCGAATCTCAAACTGTGTGCCTCATCAAGAATCTCCTTCTTGATCTCAGGTATGTCTAACACACAAATTATGTCATGATAGTACAACACCCTATCTCGGATAGTGAAATCTAAATTCTTTCCAATCTCAGCCTCTCTGCGAAGTTTGGCTAACTCCCCATCTTGGGTCTGTAGTTCCTTGATCTTGTCTATAATTATAAGACCGATTGTTACATTGGCACATATTGCCCTGGAACTTGGTAGAACCACTTCGATTTCCATTGCCTCTAACTCCTGTAATAGCTCTCTCTATGTTGTCAATAGGTAAGCAAGGTTTCCCGATGACATCCTACTAAGAGCATCTACTACTACGTTTTCTTTCCTTGGATGATACTATATATTGAGCTCATAGTCTTTGATCAACTCTAACCAACGATGTTGGCGCATGCTAAGCTCCTTCTGTGTAAACAAGTACTTGAGGCTTTTGTGGTTAATGAAGATCTCACACGTAGTTTCGTACAGATAATGCCTTCATATCTTGAGTGAAAAGACAATAGCTGCCAACTCGAGGTCGTGGGTCGGATAGTTCTTTTCATGTGGCCTCAGTTGCTGTGAAACATAAGCCACTAACCTTTCCATTTACATCAGAACGCACCCCAAGCCTTGGTGTGAGGCATCGTTGTAGATCACAAAGCCTTCTGTCCTATCTGGTATGTCAGAATTGGAGTTGTAACCAACGATTTTTTAGCTCTTGAAAGCTCTGCTCTCTTTCCTTAGTCCAGATAAATGGAGCATTCTTCCAAGTCAGCTGGGTGATTGGCGTAGCTATTTTGGAGAAGTCCTTGACAAATCTCCTATAGTAGGCAGGTAAACCCATGAAGCTACGTACTTCCGTGACATTAGTCGGTCGGGGCCAACTAGTAATAGCTTCAATCTTCTGGGGATCCACTAAGACCTCCTCCTTACTAATCACATGTCCTAAGAATGAAATGCTAGGGAGCCAGAATTCACATTTCTTTAGCTTAGCATACAACTTCTGATCCCATAGCTTTTGTAGGACTTTCCTTAGATGCACCTCGTGTTTTTCCTGGTTCTTAGAATAAACCAAGATATCATCAATGAACACAATCACGAAATCATCCAAGTACAGCTTGAAAATCCTATTCATCAAGTGCATGAATGTTGCTGGGGCATTTGTCACCCCAAAAGGCATAACAAGGAACTCATAGTGTCCGTATCGAGTTCTGAATGTCATTTTCTCAATGTCAGTAGGTCTGACCTTCAACTGATGATAACCAGACCTCAGGTCGATCTTTGAGAACACCTGGGCCCCTTTCAATTGATCGAACAGATCATCTACTCTTGGCAGTAGATATATGTTCTTGATGGTGACCTTGTTCAGTTCATGATAATCGATAAATAACCGCATAGTCCCATCCTTCTTCTTGACGAACAATACTAGGGCACCCCATGGCGATGAACTGCGTCGTATGAAACCCTTATCTAGCAGTTCTTGCAATTGAAGTTTTAACTCTTTCAGCTCTGCTGGTGCCATTTTATATGGGGTTTTGGATATAAGTGAAGTACCCGGCAGTACATCAATACTGAATTCAATCTCTCTATCAACTGGCATTCCTGGTAGATCATCTAGAAATACCTCAGAGAATTCCCTAGCAATGGGGATCTGATCTAACGTAAGGCTACTGTGAGTCAGTGTCCAGGACATTACATAAAAAACCATGACATCTCTTGCGAAACAGACGTCTTGCCTGAATAGAAAAAACAAAATAGAACAGAGAAGCTACTCCCATCCCTTCGAACTCGACACTCAAAAATCTTGGGTTCTAAATAAGAACTCTCTTGGCCACACAATCTATAGTAGATTGTTTTGCAGCCAAGTAGTCCATACCAAGAATAACATCATAACCACAGATTTTTAAGGGTATCAGATTAGCTAATAGTTATGTACCCATAATTCATAACTCACAAGCTCTATATAGAGCACTCTCTAATAATGATTGCCCCGATGCTATGAAAACATTCAATAGATGGCCTAAAGGTCCTGTCTCTAAGTTCAATTTAGCAAAAAATACAAGGGATATAAACGAATGCGTAGAACCAGTATCAAATAATACATGAGCAGGTTGTGAGAAAACTGGAAGAGTACCTACGACTACTGAAGTAGTAGCCTGAACGTCTCCCGGTATGATAGAGAAAACGCGTCCTGCCTGCTATTGTACATTCCTTGGCCCATTTGGCCCAGCATCACGGGTCTGGGACCTTGTCACTGGGGCTCTAATTGAAGCAACACTGGTTGTGGCTTTGTTGTTCTGGGGACATTCTCTTGCAAAATACCTAACCTGGCCACAGTAGAAGCACACAATGCTGTCCTTGAGGCACCCCTATAGACTTTCTGGCAGTTGGGGTATTTAGTTGCACCCCTTTCATCATAACTCGCCCTCCTCTGAATGGGCCCCATGTTTCGGGATCCAGTTCCAGGTCTAGTAAATGAGGAACCTTGCCTAGAAAATGAAGGCCCTTGCCTCTTGATCCGATTACCTCCTGATTGTTAGTCTCCTTTCTTTTTGGCGAATTCCTCGTCGCTTTGCTCAATAATCTTAGTAGTTTCCACCATTTCATTATAAATGGTCAACCGCTGGGGCCTGAGTCGATTTTGATGGCACATTTAAGCCCTCCTTTGAATTTTTGAGCTTTCAGGTTCTCAGTGTTGATGACATTCAGAGCAAACATGGCCAGCTCAATAAATGTGGCCTTGTACTCTTCCACCGTCATACCACCCTGTTGCAATACTAGGATCTTGGCAACTTTCTGATTCTTAACTTCCTGAGGGAAGTATTTCTTATTAAAGATCACAGTGAATCAATACCAGTCTATATTCGGTTCTCTGGCCTCCTCTAGAAGCCACCATTTATGGGCAGCCCCCTTAAACATAAACGTGGCCTATGCCACCTTCTGAACCTCAGTACATGTCAGGATGCAAAAGATCCTGTCCATCTCTAATAGCCACTCTTCAGCTACGATGGCTCCTTGATTGCCATCAAAAAATGAGAGTTTCATCTCTTGAAACTGCTTGTACGGGAACGTCTGATCTCTCTCGTTCCCTTGTCGACCGCCTATGTTGATAGGATGCTCATGTCGTATTGGCTCACTAGTACTGGCCTGACTTCTAGGTAGAGCCTCGATGACTCTTTCCATTAGTCGCTCTAAGCAATCCAGTCGATCTGTAGATATCGGTGTACTCCTGGTATTAACCGTCGCTGTAAAAGATAATCAATCAGTGTTCACGTAAAGGTCTAACATAGTAGTTCAAGTATTATCTATCAATTGACTCCTAAACTTAACAGTCTTAGTACACTAGTCCTGTCTCCTATGAATGACTAGAACCTAAGGCTCAACTCTGATACCAAGCTATCACGACCCGAAACCCACCCTATGTGGATTGGAGATCGCGGGGCCGACCCTGTGGCCGTCCCTACTTTTTCTTTCCTTTGACTATATCAGTGATAACAATATGTAATAAAAATTTAAATAGTTATACAGCGAAAGTCTTAAATAGTCATAATAATGTTCTCCATATATCAAATGGGAACCAACATTACATCACCCTTAGGTGGTGAATACATGGGAGAACTACATCATCTCTAGTACATTTTTCAAAATGCTCTCCTATGCTCTTAAGCTCATACTGCTGTCTCGCAATGTCCCTTCTTGAAACAATAAGTAAGTCTGAATGAGCTAACAAAGCTCAGTAAGTAAATTCTCATCTTTGTCATGGATCATGGTCAATATAGAAAGAACATAATCCAAATAAACAAGGATGTGAAACAAAATAGCAAATCATGGAATAAAATGCTACAATAGCCAATCAAGGGTAGAATGCCATTATGGCCAATCAAACAGTAGAGATCACAATAACCAGTCATAAGTAATGAATAACAATGATACAATGAACATGAGATCATCAATGGGGGTCTATCAAAACAATAGATATACTACCACAATAAATGGATAACCAATCAATCGTAAGTCAATAGATAAGCTTTCAACATTATTCATAGGGAATAGTATGATCATCCTATGAATCCAATAAAAGATATGATATCAAACCTAAGTGATGCACATTCTG
The DNA here is from genome assembly GCA_008638375.1 of Nyssa sinensis. NCBI lineage: Eukaryota > Viridiplantae > Streptophyta > Magnoliopsida > Cornales > Nyssaceae > Nyssa > Nyssa sinensis. The sequence continues at coordinate 26,688,474 of CM018036.1, forward strand.
TTCAGGGCTTGGCACACCCTCAGTCTTTTGGGGTCCGGCATACCCCTAGTAAAAATACTCACTACGAATATTACGCCATCTTTGCTATATATCTATTCATAGACTTCAACCCTTAGGTCCTGTTAATTCAGAAAGCATCGGATGGACGTTGTGACTGAGCATAACTCCCGTATTCATAATATATCATGATCATTTATAATTCCATGAAAAGTGTATATATATGGAATATCATTCAGTAAGAACATAACAGTCGGGCTTTCAAGGCATGGTACAAAGCATACAAACATTATGATCAAGATATAACAATCAAATAATGTCCACAAGATAGAACAAGTATCACATTGTGGAAACAATAAGCATTAGATACGTATAAGAATACAGCTTTGGCAGTAAAGAAATAACATGGCTAGGAACAACCATAAGTAAGAGATCAGGTTTTACTTACCTTTTAATAGTCCATTATATCTCATTATTTAGTCTCCTTCTTCTTTCCTTTTGAAGTTCCTATAATCAGTAGACATATCTTAGCTCAATACTACGTACAGTCTAATGCCCTAAAATTAGTCAATTTCATACACATCGATATTGTAGGTATCTTATTTGGAAAAATGGACTCTACCGTTGAGTCTAGAATGTCGAAGAAAATAGGTTTAGGCTTTTACGAATTTTAGTTAAGTTTTGGGCATCACTAGGGGCAATATGGTAATTTGGCACTTTTAAGTGTCTTAATTTTTCGACACCCCGTCTCGTAAAACAGACCCTTCCATTGGCTTTAGAATGCCCAAGATATTAAAAATATATTTTTTATTTACTTAAATTGAATATCAAAAAATAATACAATAATTAATTCAATTTAATTATTTAAATTAATATTTTATATTAATTTCGGTAAAACATGGACATACGTGCCTTAGTGGCACAGTGGTCTGCGTATGGGGGTTAAGTATCCACACGCTTGGAGGTCTGTGGTTCGATTCTTAGGGGCAGCAGCCCCCTTTTATTTTTCAATCAATTCTGATATCAAACAGCATATAAAGGCCTTAAATGGGAATAGGATATCCTTAATCTAAATCAGAACAATAAATTGATTTCTAAACCTTGCAGCCAAATAGGTCTACTTAGCCTTTTAAATATAAAACAATAAACTCTAAAACGACGCAGTTTCATTTAAGGAATATCAAAACGACATCATTTACATATTACTGTTCATCGTCTTCCTCATCATTTAAGCAGTGTTGCCCTAATTCCAATTTTCACACTTTCTCTATTTCGTGGAGTTCTAGAACTCCATTTTATCTGCAGGTTTGTTCCTATGGATTCCTTAGATCATAGGGGAACACTTTGGCATTGGTTTGGGACATCAAAGTGGCCTACAAATCTTGGTTGAGCATCCATGGTGATTTCGGTATTTTTCTTAGTAAATGCTCATTTCTCCATGAAAATGAGCATGGTTTGGTCTGAGATGATCCTCACATCATAGGGAATAAATCCTCATTCACAAATCAAGTTTTTATGTTTGTTTTTGGGTGATGGATCTGTTGGCCATGACCTGCAACTCAATGGTTGAGGGTCATTTCCATGACTTTTTGATCGCGGATTAGGGTTTTCATAACCCTCATGGTCTCTAGTCTCAATCCTAAGCAATGAAATTGGATTTCTTAAGGGTCATTTCAAACCTGAACTTTTGAAGTTTAGTCATGAAGCTCTCTGGTTTTTTTTAGGTTTCTTAGGCCTTTCAGACCCCAATATTTCTTCTTTAAGCTTTATCTACTAACCTTAAAACATGAACTTCCGTTTAAGCTTCTAAAACTTTGAAAACTTTGTGAAAAAACTTACCTTTCCTAAATTTCTTAGTTGCAGTATTTCAGCACTTCTCTTGTTTCTTCCCTTCTTTTCTCCTTCTTCTCTTTTCTTCTTCTTCCTTGTTTATTTTCTTTCTAATTGCATGTTGAGCATGCATATATATAGGCATAAATATATGCACACACTTCACAAAATATCCTTCCTTCCTTTTCACCGTCTCATTCTCTCTCTCTCCCCCTCTCTATTTCTCCTTTCTTTTCATTTTAATATTGCTTGATATTTTTAATATGTATATTATATATATATATAGGTCGGCACCCATGGTTTCACTCAAACAACACACACTTCCTCACCTTTCTTCTCACACACATGGCCGACACACACACACACACACACACAGAGTTCTGCACACATCTTCCCTTATATATATATATATATATATATATATATATGTATATACACACACAACATACTCACACACACAGCACCTGCATATATATTTATACTTATATAGATATATAAATATACTTATATACAACACACACGTATACACGATTACACATATATCTACACACATATACAAACATTTATATATATATATATATAATACACACATATATACATGTATACTAACATATATATATATATATACATGCCTATATATACATATACACATATATATATATATACGTACATGTACATCGATACATGCTCATAGCTTTGCTCGAGTATTATTCGGGCATTCGGGACCTTTCGTATTCCAAAATCGGGCTATGTATTTAATATCATAAAACAAACCCTAACAGCTCGGGTCTACAATGGTTGCTCGGTTACATTTTGGGTCGGGGTATTACAATGCAGCTATCTTCTATCAAGTCAATACCTGTCATTCCCATGAACAGTAGGAGTGAGTCATAACGCTCAATAGGGTTTCCTAAAACACACAAGCAAAGCAACATGCCAAAAACTAATGCAAGTCCTAAGAAAACACAACTGATAATCCAGTATACATCACAAGCACACCACATCATCATATCCCAAACACAGGCATAAACATAAGTGTTAAAAGGACATCACACCACTACATGTGGTTTGACAATAGAGGGTCGGACACATGACATAATTATAAATATATAATCTCACAAAGCACCTCCATTTCTTATTTTAGTGCCACAAGAACAATGTATATAAATACATAACCAATCACAAGATGTAAGTGTAAGCTTACCCAGACCACGAAGCACCTCCATTTCCTGTTCAAAGCCACAAGAACAATATAGACATTCATAACTAAGCAACCATTCACAAATGTCACCGTATCATCAACTATCAGTATACAATCCATCAATAATCACAATAAAATATCACAGATAAGTTAAGGGAAATAATCTCAAGTCATTTTACCCACAACAAAAGGGAATAAACCCTATTCAACTCATTCCATTCTCTCAATAATCTCAATCCCACGAGTATTTACCTAATTTGGCTCTCGGTAAACTAGAGTGCTTTATGGGCTACTAACCCGATGGAGACAAACAACCACCCACGTAGGTTTATGGCTTGCAAGCTAAGGGGAGACACCATCCCTATCATAAATAAAATTTTGGGTAAAATGCAATCTCACCACACACAAAAGACATGACTAATTCTCATCCCAAGTCTTTTTCTCATATGTGTCCGCTTAGGAATAGCGAACAACATGCATATCAACAATGTGCATGTCAGCCTCATTCATATCCACAACAATACTAACAACCATAAGAATGGATATATGATTTACCAAATGGATACAGAAGTAACAGCTGTCATATATATCCATGACAGAAAGAGAAATCATGATAAACATCAACATTGCAATCATATACATCCAGTACCATCATACAATTATCCAACATCATAACATTCAATATAACAATCATATCATGTTGATAATGTAATGGCAAGGTATCAAATGATATAGATAAACATATCATGTGAATAACATAGCAAGTATACACATCAATACATCAGGACATTGTCCTAGTCCTAATCCTCACTCCACTATAAGGAGACACTACTTGTGTCTTTCATAATGTTTGTCAATTGTCTTACATATTTCTGTTTTATTCCCGGAACCACCCTGGCCCATAAGTACTAAGGTATCGTATCAAGTCTTACGATTCTTTATGTCCAATTACTCTTTAGCCTGCATCTTGGGTACCCGTTTACCTAAACGAATATCAAAAACATGTTCTCGGGTATCAAAAACCTTAAGGAATTATTAGTCTCTAAATCATTTGACCTGTCTTTTAAATGTATAAGGCTATTTTCATAATTTACCAGACAAGTTATGCGTCTACTAAGAGACCGTTTCTCAAAACCGAGCTTGAAATCGGATCCAGAAGGTCCAATAATCTTAAAGGTATCCTCTTTATATTTTACCAATGCTTCTAAGTATATGTTCCATGTTTGGAGGCATTTCAGTAATTTCACATTTTCATGTGGAACTACCTCAAGTCTTCATTTCATTAATGTAATGTCATATTTTGAATTCCTAGTGCCCAAAAATATTGAAAACGCCTCTTCCGAGTCTCAATTTGGCTTTCAATTGCTTAATGTAAGTCTAGGGGTAAAATTTTTATTTTGTCATTTTATGTGAGACCATCACTGATTCCTAATTTGTTCGATAATCTGATTACATATTTGAATCCCGAGCATCCAACAACTTTGGAATAGCCCTTTTTGAATTTTAATTAGCATTTAAGTTTCTTAAACTATCGTTAGAGACATTTTCGTAATTTTTTATATTCATGTGGGACCAACCCAGGTCCCCGAATGTCTCGACCGACCCTTCCATTGGGTCTGAAATGTCCAAAAACCTTAAGAATGACCCTTATTTCATTTTAATTGCATTTAGAATTCAATTTATTAAATGAGGGGCATTTTCATAATTTATCATTTTTCCAAAATCCGTTTTTCCCAATTCTTACAAACAAACAGCCCCTAACCCAACCCAGGTCCAACCAGAACCCTAGACCCGTAAACCTGGATCCACAACCCGATTGACTAACTCGGTCAATTATTAACCAGTTGACTCAGTCGGTGCCAATCACCCCCTCCGGCGCCAATACACTAGAAATTTCCTTTTTTTCTCTTTTTTTCTTTCTATTTTCATTTTATGCATTTTAAGACGGTTTTCAATCGTCAAGGGCCATCAGATTCACTCAAAATCACAAACCCGCGACTTTTTCGACAACCTAGCACAGTCACTGATTCTACCCTGTCTGACCACTGTTTTCCTTCCATTTTGTTTCATTCCGTTTCTAGAACACCAAGGAACTAAGCCCATTACTTTGCCACCCTTAAAAAATCCTTAATCTTTGAAACTCTCAACTTCTTGGCTTTTCTGATCAACACAGTTCTCCCCCCATTGCCAACCACCGACCTTCATCCTAACTTCTTCCCTCATCTTTTTAGAACCAAAATAAGCTCCCATAATGTGAGTAAACTCATCAAAATACCCTCTACAACCAAGACCCAAACGGGTCTCTTCATTATTCACTGTTCATAAAATACCCAACCTAGTTCATGCATTTATATATCCCTAATCACAATCCCAAGCATACAAGGTTTCAGCATACTTTTAATCAAAATCTATGAAGGGTTAAAAGATCTTTACCTCGTTCTTTCGGCTAAATAGAGAATTTTCTAAAGAGAAAGGAAAAGCTTAAAAGCCATTCATGGCTGTCGGCTACTGTCCCAATCCTTGCTCCCTCTTTTTTCTTTTTCTTCTTTTTTTCTTCTGCTTTTTTGTTCTTCTTCTCCTTCTTCTGGTTCGGCTTATAGTGTGTGAAGCACACACACAACACACACTAAAACACTCTAACACACACTACTTCACACACTTACAGTGTAACACACACACACACACACACTCATTCTCTATCTTTATTACATACACACACAATCCTCGTACACATACCTCTCACACTGTCACAGATTACACAACACATATGCACACACACACACACACACTCTTGCGCACAACCAGCTTAGAGAGAAAGAGGGAGAAAGAGAGAGAGAATCTAAAAGACAGGGAAAGAGGGCTTTGCGTGTGAGAGGGATGGAATCAGAATGCTGAGGGAAAAAAAAAAGAGGAGAGAGAAAGAGGTAGGTGGTCTTTCTTGTCACTTTTATCACATCTACACACACACACACCACTTTGTCCCCTTCCTATGCACCTCACCTACACACAATGACACCTTCCTACCACTAATTTACTGGCACATGTCCTTATTTTAGAAGCTTTTAATAGCTTCTTGGAGAAGCTTCTCACACTTCTCGAAACACCACGTGGCCAGTTGGCCAATTGTGTGCGCACACTAGCTCGAATTGAAACTATCTTAGAATGGCACCAAAATTAGTACACTAACTAATTTCGGCACTCTAATTCCAAATATGTAATCCGTTTCTCCAAATTCCTCTATTTAGATTTTCATATTTATCTGCATCCTGTAAATAATTGTGTAGCCCTATGACTCACACCAATCCCAAATATATTACCAAAATCTATTTTTGGCCTTATTGTTTCATACTGATGACTTATCAACTCATTTCATAATTTATCTAACTCATTTTTTATTTACCTCCAGTTTGTCCTTAGTTAATGTTGCCAATTTACCGAATTGCCCTTTTGACAATTTTCCTGGTCCTTACATAAGAGTATTGTTGAAGATTTTTTAACCTAATAAGAATATTAGATACGAGTTGGTGAATTGGTGAGAGAAGAAAAAAATGAAGATTGTGTGCATTACAACAGTCAGATTATGATTTATGGAAATGAGGATCATTGATTGCTATTTTTATTTTTAGATTTTATATTTGGTATAGTTTGAAAATTATGGGTTTGGCGTTATGGGAATCTTATGTATTTACAGAGTCATAGATTTTAGACTTTACAACATTGGGTTTGCATTTTTTGGATCTATAGAAGCGATTGTTATCTTTGAGTTATTCACTTTTAACAAATTGAAGAGTTTGGTGAGTATAGGTGTAATAAGAAAGTGCGAATCTCTAGAGCATTGAGTTTGTATTTAATGAATTTGCAATAACGATGGAATATCTATACAATATATCATCTTGATAACTAGAGAAATGCAATAGATAGAATTAGTGCGAGTAATGATATTATCTCTTAAGTGCTTTTAAGCCTCTAAAGTATGTATTAACTATTATGTAATGAGTCTTGGTACAATGTACGCATATACCTACACAATTATTGGTTAATAATAGTAGATATATCATTTGGTAATATTCGAAGCTAACTTTTCATTTAAATGATTAGACAAGGAAGTCATATTTGAAATGACATAATTTATAAGTTATAATAGTTCTTTTAGTGAAAATCTTGAATGATAGGATGTTAGAAATTTCTGTAAATGGTTGATAAGATAATAATCAGATATAAAAAAATTGCCAATGTTTTATGAAAATTACCTCTTATTTGGGAACATTATTGGTTAAAGAGAAACTTATATTTCTATATTAAGAATGATATAATTATAGTTACATGATTTTAGTTAAAGTATAAGCACTACAGTGAGAGGGGATTATAAATGTCTTTGAGGTTACTGAAGAAACAACAGATTATTAGTAAATATTTTCATGTTACAAGAGAAAGTGAAATATTAAAGGAGATCAATAAGAACTTTCAAGGGGTCAATGATAGAATTTTAACAAGGAAAGAATTTTTGAAACTATTTTATGAAAAGTATTTCTTCAAAATAATACGTGATCGATAGATACAAGATTTAGTTAATTCATTATAATATGTTATCGAAATGTAGTTAATGATATTCTATGATGAGATAATGATATATAGATAAAGTTAATTGTGTGATATACGTTTTGGAAATAACATCTCATAATTTGGAGATTTGAGATCACCATAGTATGAGTTGGGAGCAACTTTGAAAAATGATTAATGTATGAAATATTACCTACGTTTGAGAAGGATATAAGTTTCTTTGTTTCCAAATTCATAGTCTATTTGCCTCAAGCAAATTGCCCGTCATTCATTAGGGTGAATCTCTAATAATAATTTTCATTATTCATAATTACCCAATAAAATTAGATCGGGGTGTTACAGTTATGTTTTACAGATAAAAAAATTCTTTATGTTTTGTCATGAAATTGACAAAGGAAAAGATTGTGAGAAAAAATGTACTTGAGTTTATATATAAAAAAAAATATACTCTAAGCATTGTCTTGGCATTTCATTCTAAAAGTCCGAGTCTATAATTGTTAGGTTACTTGAGTCATGTGCTAGTCAAGACAATCCATGAGGACATTTGCTTTAGCTAGACTAAATTATAGAAAGATGAAGTATTTTGACAGAATATGGAAACTTAGATTTACTCTACCAAGAAAGGTACACACACACACACACACAAAATATGCATTGCATACGTAAGATGAGTGTATGTTTAAGTATACACATACCCTAAGTACTTTTTAGTAGTGACTATAAGCTAGAAAGACCATAGGAGTGTGTTGTAATTGACCTTTGGTTTGAAAATTTGTACCTTTGTTGAAATTAACAGTGGCTCGTTCGAACTCGACACAGTCTTGTTTGAACGAGAAGACCCATTTGAATGCGAGAATGTTTCATTTGAACACGAATAGCTAAAACGAGAATTTGAATGGTTGTTATACCCTATTTCAAGTAGGATTATAATTAATCTATTATAAATAGTGTTGTTCTCACTAATTGGATATGGAGCATGTCCTAGATTCCAAATACGACACTACACATTTGAATTCAAAAACTTTATTGAGAGATTTATTGTTCTCTTATGAGAGAACCTGCCAACCATACTTGCCAAATTCTCTCCTTATTTTATCTAAAATGGATATAATGTTAGTTTAGGGAGCCACTTTTTAAACGGCTACTCCAACCATATTCTCTACTTTATCTAACTTTGAATATTTTTATTAATTTCTTAAATTTAAACTATCACAATTTGAATTTATTTCAACAGCTATATTTTTTTAACGACTACTTTTTAACACTGTTTTTCAACGATCACTTTTTAATGGCCACTTTTAACGACTATTTTCATACAACCATTTTTAACTGTTAATTATTAATGGTCAATTTTTAAACGAAAAATTTTTAATTTAAATTTAGCATCTATTTAACTTATTTAAAACTTAACAAAATATTAAACAAAAATTTAACTAAGAGAAAATATAGAAAGAAATACAGAGTCAAATGTCTTCTACATACTTTTAATCTACATTTAAAAAAAAAATACATTCAATCAATTTATATAAACATAATTTTAGAAAACAACCACATTAAAATATTCATTTAATAATTTAGGGAGTCTTCTCTCTCATTTCTCTCTCCTCACTGGTAAGGAGTAATATTGGCATTCCTTATTTTTGGAACTTGATTGAGAGTGTAGTTGGAGCATAATTTTTTAACTTTAATCCCTAAAATAGCTAAGGAGTTTATGTAGGGGTCCTTAGAGATGTTCTGAGGACTTATTTCTTATGAGTGGGTTATTTTATAATCCCTTTTACATATGTTTTGTAAGGTTTTGGTCGGAGAGAATTTTGGATAGGTGAATTGGATAAGGGTGATAGTTTATCAAGAGTTGTTCTTAGACTCGCACAAGGGGAGTATATATTTTTTTCGTATGTTAAAAAGCTGCTAGGATCCTATGAGCCAATGGGAGGCTCGGCCCAGTGACCAGGCTCGTAGTTATCCTATTATATGACCAGTCGTTCTCGAGTGGCCGGCGGTTTGGTGGAGAGATGCAAGGACACAGGCGGGAAGGCTTCAAATTCAAAATAGAATTGTAGAACAACGGTTTTTGTCACATTGCAAAAGGTTTGTCTTTGTCATTGTATTCCAGTGTCCGATGCTTAAGAAGCTTCCAGTATCTATGCTTACAGAAACAGAGACCTTTTTGTACTTCATTGACGTCTGTTGTAGTGAAGTGACAGGGAAAGAAAGGTTATTCATTTAGGTGGATTGCCGAGCACGGCACAGAAGTGATATGAACATTTTTGGTTCCATTCTAATAATTGTTGATCAAAAGGTATTGTTTAATTAGGAATTCTTATCGTTTGATGTAAAGAAAAATATATATTTTTATTCAAATTGAGCATTTAGATCAAGGGTTCCAAGAGTTAGTCTCACTCTGATCATCATATCTGTCGAATGGGTACGCTTCAACTCTTGATCCCACTTTCTAATTCATTCTGTTTTGTACTATAATAATACAGAAACTGAACTACCTGCCTGATTTAATGATCTACTTTTATTTTTGTTGAAAATTATTTCATTCTTTATTAATGTTATATTCATATTTTTAGTGTTGTAATTGTTCCCCTTGGTTCCATTTTTTTGAAGAAATTATGTTTATGTGTCTTGATAATCTGGATGACATGGGATCCAAGAAATATTGGGTTATGGATGTTCAATGCTTCTTGCCTTTGTGTTACAGTTGGTTCGCGAAAGTGGTGCTCGCTGGCATGCGTGAAGATTCAATAAAAGATTTCTAATTCAATTTGTTTATGAAAATGTCATTAATTTTGAAGTTTGAATTGAAGAGTATTCTATTTCTAATATACTCAAATGGATTTGACCTTTTTTTAACATAAAGAAAAGAATCTAATTTTTCACAAGACATGATTTCTATTTTTTTGCTAATCCAATTTTTTATTTATCAGATAAATGCGATGAATGTCATTCCTTTCCCTTCATAGACGGGAATGGTACACTCGATGTTGCCGGAATTGAAAATTTTGTGAAAAAAGCGAAGCTAGCTGAACATGGACTTTCCTATAGTGTGGCCTCCATAATAGGTCCACAAAGTAGTGGTATGGATTGGTATCTCTATAAGCTGATTACTTATGTGAAGTATTTTCTATAAGCTGATTACTTGTGTGGAGTATCTTTTTGGTAAGGGACTATATCCACACATGGATTTCAAATAACAATTGCCTGTTTTGAAATTGAGTTTCTTTCTTTAACGACCCCCACCCTCTGACAAGGGCATTAGCATTTTTGCTTATTAACATGTAGGGCCTGAGTAAATTAATTTTGCATCAGTTATTACCGAGTTGTTTCTTATGAGGACTTGTGTGATTCTCACAGGAAAGAGCACACTTTTAAATCATGTGTTTGGTACCAACTTTAGGGAGATGGATGCTCTTGAGGGAAGGCATGTACTCGTAAATCTATCCTGTTAGATCATTTTGGATTTTTTATTAGACAATGAAGAGCTGATTGGATCATATCCTTTTCAGGTATGCGACCACTAAAGGAATTTGGTTGGCAAAATCTCCTGTTAGCTAAACGTTGCACCCTTGTTATGGATTTGGAGGGTGCAGATGGAAGTGAACGAGAGGTGCCTTTTGAAAACCTATTATTTATGATTATTACTTTATCCCCTTATGATTGCTATGCTAGCTACATGGTTTTTGCTATCATTAAGTTTTGAATTATCTTTATACATTGGTAGATATGGCATGCTTGCATGCATATGTACATGATCTGTGCAAACATATTTTTGCTATCAGCTTTAGTAGTGTTTTCTGTCCCTCATTCAGTTTTTATATCCTTTTTCAGGATGATACTGCATTTGAAAGGCAGAGTGCCCTCTTTGCCCTTGCTGTTTCAGATATCATGATACTAAACATGTAAGTTTCTTATTTTAGGACAAGCTAGGTGCTTTTATATAGATTTGGCATATTATTTCATAAAAAAATTAAAAGATCAGTTGGATCTTTTATAGTTTATGTGAATAATTTCGTGGAAAAATTATATTATTTAGGTGGTGTCATGACCTTGGTCGGGACAAAGCTGCAAATAGGCCTCTTTTGAAAACTATAATCCAGGTATCAGTATAATGCAAGAAACTATTTTGAATTGAAAATGCTTTAGTTGGTTCAACTATATGATGGTCTTTCTACAGGTCATGATGCGATTATTTAAGCCCCATAAAACAACTTTGATGTTTGTTAGTACGTGACAAAACAGAGGTATTTTTCCTCTGTTCTCTCTTATATCATGTTGTAGCTCTAGATTTAGCTTCTGCTGAACTTGTGGTATAATTCTTTGAGGAGTTAAACTGAATTTTGAGAGTTGACATTTTCAAAGCTGTTTTCTCCTCTCAAAAATAAAAAATGAAAATATAACAGAAAATGCATTTAACGAGGCATTTTCAAAAAATTTAAAAAAAAATAAAATGAAAGGTCCAGGGTTCAACTTCCACCCCAAGGGCCACTTACCTATCCAAAAAAATAAAAAAGGAAAGAAAAAAAAACTCCCTTTTTAAGAAACTATTGGAAATAATTTTTTGAGCTTTTTAAAACTTCAAATTTATCAAAATATAAAAACAAACCGAAAACAGCTTTTAAATTTTTTTATCATTTTTATTTCAAAAATATAAAAGGCAAAAAGAATGAAATTGAGAACATATTTTAACCTTTTGTTTGTGTACAGACACCTCTGGAAAAGTTAGAAGATCTTCTGACGAAAGATATTGAGAAGGTAAAGTATTTGGTGTTTCTTTCTTATTTTCCATCTTAATATTGTTGATTTTCTAACATTTTTCTTCATTGTAGATATGGAACTCTACTCATAAGCCACAAGCTTACACTGAAACCCCATTTCGTCAATTTTTTAATGTGAGATGTCATAGTCTTACTCAAAATAAGCTTAGACACGTCCCTTCGTATTTGAGTAGGAATAATCATACACATTCAGTAATTGTGCTGTTACTGATTAAATGGCCAGGTTGAAATTGTGGCTCTTTCTAGTTTCAAACACAATCTAAAGCAATTCAAAGAGGAGGTACACCAGACATCCATAGAATGATGCACAGAATAAAATTGCTACAATTTTTTTCATTCATATCACATGTTTCCAAATGCCCCATTATTGTTTTTTTTTTTTGTTACTTTGTTGATTATTAAGGTTTGTGTTTATAATTTTGTAAACAGCTCTAATTCTTTGGATAATGAACTTTGTGATTTAAATTTATTTGTATCATTCGTGGGTTTTATGATGAAGGTGGCTAGTTTACGACAACGAATCATTGATTCTGTAGCACTTGGAGATAGGAAGGACATAGTTCCTGCTTCAGACTTTTCTTTTAGTGCAAAACAGAAATGGAAAGATATTAAGGAGAATAAGGACCTTGACCTTCCTGCCCACACGGTAAAATGAAAAGGAAGCTACTAATTAACTAAATATCCATAGTTTTTCAAATTTATGCTTTTTATCCTGTAGGTCATGGTGGCTACTGTACGCTGTGAAGAAATTGCCAACAAAAAGCTTGATGCTTTTGTTGCAGATAAGGTACCTGCCTCCATTTATTTGAAATTTTTGTATTTAGTGATTATTATTTATCTTAGCTTCTTGTTATTTGTATTGAAAGTAGACATTTTGATCTAAAATTTTCATAGGAATTGTGTCAATTAATTGAGGCTGTCAAGTCTCGTCCAGTGCCGGGCTTTGGGAAGAAGCTTAGTTCAATTCTTGATGCTTATCTGTCGGAGTAAGTGCATGTTTCTCTGATGCAATATCTATTTTCCAAGTAGTTCAACAGCTGGTTATGAATTTGCAGAGTTAGCTTTACATATGGTCACTGCCTCTTAAGAATTTGCAGAGTTAGCTGAGGCTGACTGAAGGGGCGCATGCGCGTACATAGTGATGACTGAATTTTGATGTAATTTGTCTTTACCATGCCTGGCACTAGGATGAAATGGTTGGACTAGAATTTTAATGTGTTTCATTTTCGAAGCAGCAACTTTTCATCAAGTGTTTGATGTTTCTGGCCTTCTGATATTTATAGTTGATTTCAATTTGACGTTGCAGTTTTCTTGCTTCGTGAGATAGTGTGAGTGCACATAAGCGTTTATTTTTAAAATGTTTGTCATAATCTGCGATGTTGTCTTTTAAAATTATTTTGATGCTGTAGATGTTTTCAGTGTCTCAAAATTATTTCTTCAAGAATTATGTTGATACGTCTATAACAAATGTTGAGTTATTTTTAAATTTTTTTTTTCTTTCAGATATGAGGCAGAGGCTACATATTTTGATGAAGGTGTTAGAATTGCAAAGGGAAAGCAGTTAAAAGAAAAATTGTTGCAAGTAATGCCTCTGTACAGTACTCTGCAAAAACTTTAGGATTTTATGTCATTTCTTTTTTGTAGATAATGGAAGTACTGCAATGGTTAGGGGCCACTATAATTTAGGCTGCCAAGCATGGGAGTGCAGTTTAATTACTGGGCAAAAACTTTAGGATTTTATGTTGTTTCTTATTTTATAGATAATAAAAGTGCTGCAATAATGTAGCTGACAAATGATTAGATGCCACAATACTAAACAAACTTAGGCTGCCAAGTATGGAAGTGTGCTTTAGATCTGTGAGAAGCCACTGTGTAAATAATGCCAAATGTTAGGTCAGTCGAAGTCTACCCTTTTACCACCTAATGTTAATAAGACCTACGTTAATGGGATTAATGTCTAAGTAATGACCTTCTACAGTATCCCATGGAGATTTGTATATTCGTATCTGGACTCTCGCAGCGCATCTACTGGTTGCTGATAATGTTGCATGTTTCTTTTATTAGGAGTAGAAAAAAAAAAGATTTTAAAATCTGTTTTGCACTGCTGGATTTTGACTGCCAAGTTCACCATTGATTCAAATGAAATATAGTCGGCCAATAATATCAATTTAAAAATATACGAGCTAAAAATGTTTTTGGTCCATATGTTCATTTGAGATGCTGAACATTGGATATGGTGTCACATAGGAGCAAAAAGAAGAACAAGTCACTTAAAAGTGCATAATAGATGAGTGAGCTTGCAAAAGGAGGCTCCTATAGGCTCCTTGCGGTCCTTCGAGTTGTCCTTCCTATACCACATTTCCCCTGATTGTCACCTAAGGACCTGTTTCTCGCAGCTTTTTGGCTGTGACTTGTAGCTTTTCCAACGTAAAAGTTAATTCAGGCACTTTTGGAGGGTGAAAAGAGAACGTTGAAAAAGTTATTTTTGTGCATTTTGGAGAAGCAGCCAAAGGTTTGCTTCTCACAATTTTGGAGGTGAAATGAATAATATGAACTTCCAAAAATGCCCCCAAAATTCAACTTATGACACGTGTTCTTATAAAACTCCCAGCACTTCTACAGGAATTATGTCAAATAGGTAGATAATCACTTTTGACTGAAACAACAATTTTTATATATTTCGGCCAAATAAGTTTTCACAACTTTTCAATAATCACTTTCTGCACAGGTAATTCTCATTAATAACTTCCCAATAAGCTAGTAGTGGGAGAGGACTTGATCAGGTTTCGTTAATTGTGGAGACTTTTTGATATCATTAGGTCTCAAGGTCATAGGTAAAATAATATGGTTTCCTATTAATTGGAAACATACGCATCTATTTGTTTATTCATGTGTATTTCCTATCTCAGTGCTTGTCTTCTTCATTTATTAGCATGTCCGACTGGCCCACCAATCCATGTTGGGACAAATACAGTCTAAAACTCTGGATAAATTTAAAGAAGAATTTGATAAAGCTTTGAATGGAGGGGAGGTGTTTTCTGTGGCAGCTCGAGATTGCATCAAGTCTTGCATGGCTGAATTTGATGAAGGATGTAAAGGTGCATTTGAATATTTCTCAATTCCATTTCTATTATTATTTATGCTTAACAATACATGATGATTTCTATACACAAGCTTTTATTCTTGTTTACTTTTGGTGTTAGCTACCTGCTTCAGTGATTGGTTATAGTTATTGTCATGATGCTTCTTTTTTCCAAGGCAGAAAAGATTATATTGGAATGAGAGAAAACAGGAACAAAGGCCTACATCAACAGAGGCTAGGCAAATCAGCCACTGAGATACCTAATTTGTTGGGTTTTTTTTTTTTTTGTGTTGCTAAATTCCGCTCCATTATATCATAGGCTTTACTGGTGTCTGGATTTAGAGCCATGAATTATTTAACTTTGATCATATATATAACACATTATAATTTTCAAGTCTAGGAGAAAATTAGTTACCATAATAATTATTACAATTGCAACTGCTGCTATAAGAAAAAATTATTTTAAGATAACAAACTTTGTCAAGAGGGAAAGTTAATTTATGTGTAACTCAACATTTGGGCTTCTACATACAGGCTTTTATTTATTTATTTATTTTAAGTTTTGTTCGTCGTTTTTTTCTTTTCTTTCAATTTTAAGTTTTGTCTAATGACCGATACGGCTATGAATTTTAGTCACATCAATATATCGGTTAGTATCGATATCGAAGGGTCAAAAAACCGATAGGTAACGGGAGTATTTCCCAATGATTAAGTAATTTTTCCGCTCATTAAAATGGTACGTTTCTTGTATGAAATTTACTTATATTTTAAAGCATTCTTCTTCCTGATGGTTTTGGAGAAAGCTGTTAACAGTACTTACAGTACTTATTGGCTTGAACCTATTGTTAAATGTTTATTAAGCTGCACAGCAGTCTGTGGTGTCTTACTTTCCCAGCGAAGTACAGTTTGGATACTAACCCATAACTTCACAGATGCCGTCATTGAACAAGCAAACTGGGACTTTTCTAAAGAACGGGATAAGCTTCGGCTTGATATAGATGCACATGTTGCTGCAGTTCAAGATGCCACGCTGCTTGAACTTACTACCCAACATAAGGTAACAATGACTTGTAATTCATAACATTGGGATGTCTACTTACTAGCGTGAGTGTTTCCTTCTGTGGTGACAAATTTGAAATTCAACAATCTTTTGGCTTGGTGTATTTTCAGAATCAGTTGGGAAAATCATTTGTCTAAGTTATGCAAATATGATAATTAAAATTTAGCAAAGATTTGTGAATAATGTGAAGGAAGTTTAGGAGGTAGTTTGAGTGGAGAACTAAAGCATATTGTGAAAAAGGAGCATATATTGCCACTGTAGTTATATGTCATGACTTGCAAATTGTTGCAATTCATTATAATTGTGGATTTTTTCTTATTGAGTTCTAACTGATAAAGGTAGTTAAACATGCTAAATGACAAAGCTGCATATAGTTAGGGACTTCAAATTTGGAGAACTTTGTTCTCCTTCTATTTGTTAAAGAATATAATAATAAAGTTACACCCTCTCTAATAGTTTAATAGTTTAAGCTCGTAGATGAGTTGGTGATTTAACATGGTATCAGATCAAGCAAAAGGTCTTGAGTTCAAATCTCATTGTTATCCTGAAAATATAAATTAATACGTGTGGGCTCTGGCACACGTAAGGGGTGTGTTAAACATTATTCAGTCCTTGTCATAAAGAACTCATGAAAGTTTATGTGCAGGAAAAATTGGATAATGCATTATCAGGACCCGTGAAATATATTTTTGATAGTGCTGGCTATGATACCTGGCAAAAAATAAGGGAACTTCTTGGCCGTAAGGCTGAATCAGCTGTCTCTGGGTTCTCTGTAGCACTTTCGGCTTTCGACATGGATGAGCAAACAAAGGGTGAACTGCTTGTGACCTTAAAGGATTATGCAAACACGGTGGTTGAAGCTAAGGCCAAAGAAGGAGCTGGAAGAATTCTGATCAGCATGAAAGACAAGTACTGACTCGTTAACATGTGGAGTTAGTTGTTTTGAATTTTACGCTTTTTGCAATATTTGAATTCTGTTTGTTTCGACTTTTAGATCCTGTGAATTCCGTTGTTTGAACTTTTTGATCCTGTGAACACATTGTCAAAATACCCACAGGTTTGCAGCATCCTTTAACCATGATTCGCGGGTTTGGAGTGGGGAGGAAGACATTCCAGCCATCACAGAAACTGCTCGCTCTGCGGTATGACACACTTCTTTAAATTCGCTGTGGGGGAATTTCAGTTTCTTATGACATTTGGGTCTTTATTAATTCTATTTAATAATTTTCTTCTTCTTCTTTATTTTTCAGTCTTTGAAGTGGCTTTCTATTATGGCTGCTATACGTTTGGATGATCGTCCTGATAATATTAAGAATACTCTATTTGATGCTTTGTTGTCTGCTGATGAGTTATATGACACACTGGCCTCAAGCACTTGGGAAGAGGTGATAATTTGTAATTGTTAAGACATATTTATCATTGTGTCAACACAACTATGCTGGTGACTAATTTTTAACTTGATAAATCACAGATGCTAGATTCATAAAACAGAATTAGAAGTGTTACAGTATCTCTATATTAATGTTGATAATCTAATTTTATAATAATTATTAGATGTATGTAACCTTACCCCCACGAACGGAGAGCCTGTTCATGATTCAGTGCACTCTCTCTTTCTCACACACACACACACACACACACCACCTCTCTGCACACTATTGAATTTCAAGTCTAGTGAGAGCATTGCACGAGAGCCTATCCTCCTTACCCAACAGAACTAATTGCTTCTTGTGGTTGATTTTTTTCCGCCCAGGTTCCGTTATCAAAAACATTGATCGCGCCTCTTCAGTGTAGATCTTTGTGGGGGCAATTCAAAGAAGAGACAAAGTACATTGTCAATCAAGCCATGGCTGCTAAGGCATATTCTCATACTGTTATACTGTTTATTTCAATTTTGATATCATCTTATTCCAAAAAATGCCTACCTCGGTTCTGATATCATCTCATTCATCCTTTGAAACAATAATGTTATCAATTCAGTTTGACTACTAACGTATCATCTTTTCAAATGGTCATTATATAAATTAGTTTCTCAACTAATTTGAATCTAGAACTTAGTGAACTGACTACAATTTATTAAGAATCTATTGATAATCTCACCTAAATTCCATTGTCTTCTCTGCAACTTGAATTAGAGGAACCTCCTTTTTGGATCATCAGATCCTTTGATCTCTTGCAATGAAATTGAGAAGATTGGATTACTTACATCTTACGTAGTTTGGCTGAATTTCTGTATAATTCTCATAATTAATTTCATCTTTTATTTTCCTACTTAAAGTCCGTTAATTGCATATATGTTGACAAAAAGCATTCCATTTCCTGAAATAATTCTTTTTGGAATGCCAGAGTGATTAATGATATTTTTCTTGTATGAAGTTGGCCATTCCCGGTAGTTTGCTTTAGTAGGAAATCCTCTGCGCATTTGGTATAGTTTGTCATTGTTAGTATGTACATCTTTCCTCCCAAAGCAGGGCAAACCAATAAAGTCAAGCCACTAGTTGAGAAATGTCCATGGAGTTGTTATTCAATTGAGGTCTGTGGATTACATTTGCATGCAACTATCAATTTTTGCACATCTTTGCTAATTTCTCAGCATCCTCTTTCACTGTAGGACATTAATATCCCACTTCTAACAAGTCTGTTCTGTCCTCCTTGCATGGTAAAACTGTATCTCTTCAAAGTGCTTTAATTTTTGTATGATTGTCCTATAAGGTCCTTCCTATGCTAGACTAGAGTCTCCCATCACTTGAAGTTTTCTAACATTGGCACATTTAGTCACCATTAGCCCTATAACTAGATCTCAATACTCAGCTGCATTGAGAAGAAATTCCAATTGTATAATTTTATCAAGTTCGCTTAAACTTCTAGTGTGTGATTAAAACATGTCATTATAATCATTGATTATGCAATACAAAAACTCTTATATTATTTTAGTTTATATAATTGGGGCAGGGGTATGACGACTGTACCTCAAATCTATCCCAAACACTAATTGAATTTATAGAACTTCCCCAAACCCGTCCTAACAAAGGTGGAGTATGCTGGATTTTCAGCGGATGGGATTAAATTGCCATTCCTATAAGCCCCTCCCTCAGCATATGTAGAAGCACCGTCAAATTGGAGAACTATATTCAAAATATACTTGTGTACTCAACTTTACGCAATGGTAGGATCCTCCTATAAACAATAAAGTTGCTTCGCGTTGTTTTAGGCCGGGCTCATCTTGGTACCTAGCCTAGCTTAGCCCAGCTTCTCTCATCTTTTCAGCTAGGCATGCAAAAAAATTGGGCCGGGCAGGCCTACGTGCCCTTTTTACACCCCTATTTGCATACCTAAGTGGCTAGGCCTGGGATCAGCTTGTTTATAGGTTCAGATCTGGACTGGCTAAGTTGCTCCTCTATTTCCTTTTTGTTAGTCCAACTGCATGGGTAACACAAGGATAGTCATTTGCCACCCGAACCCTCCCAGTCCAAGTGTAAATGTATTGCTACTGATGTTTGGTCAATTGAATTTTCAGGAAGCTATTGAGCGAGCCCGCATGGAAGCTGGAGAGCTCAGGCGATCATATGAGCGAGTCAACAGACAAGCCAGGGAGCTTAGGGGAGCCAATGAGCGAGCCAATGAACAGATCAGGCGAGCCAACGAGCAAGCCAGGGAGGTTGAGCGTAATAACAGGTGGTCACTAGCTTCATGGAGACTTGTCGGAGTACTTGTGTCTATCGTTACAGCTACTGTAGGTATAGTTGGTGCAGATTCTTAGGAAAAGGAAACTTAGACAATGCAAACAGGCCCGGATCCATCAAGAGTATTTAATTATCTGTCATTTTATTTGCTCTATCTGTCAAATACATATTTTCAGTTATGAATAATAAGACAGGATAATTATAGTTATACCTTCTTGTATATATGTTTTTTTAATCTTTAGATGAGAATCCATTGATGTTACTTCTTTCCTCTACTAGTGTTGGCTCTCCATGTGCTGAAGCTTAAAATCTGCAAACAAATTCAATTTTTAGAATGAATGAATGCAGATTGGATGATTATCAATACAAAAATCCCCTTAAAATGATTTTTCTATTATTATTCTTTGAAAGTAAATGAAAGTCCCCTGAATTTTAAAGCTAGAAGTGGCCAAATGTTTTCATTGCTTCCACATCTTTTACATGTCTTGTGCTTCATATCTAATTTTGCACCTTACTTAAAAGGTTTTACACATCAAATTGAAATTGTTACTACATATCATCAATAATAAGTTGTTATCATTAAAATTACTCTTTCATTTTCAAATTGAATCTTTGGGGCTAACAATCTCTTCTCTCTTTTTTTTGGATGATGACAACCTAATTGATGTCCAAAAATCAAAGATGTGCAATTTTCTCATACTCTCGTTAATTAAAAAGAGTAAAAGAAAACCTCATTTACAACTTTTTAATGATTATTCGGTTTTTCATATAAAATATATATAATGTTTAATTTAAGGCATAAAAAAGTTCTAAATATCGTTTTGAACTAAAGAAATATATTTATGTTATAGTATTCTACAATTATAATAATTTTGACTTTAATTATGCAAAATTAGTATATATGCTTATTACGACATGTTATAAATGAATATAAATAAGTACAAATATAATTATTTTATCTGTCTAATAATTAATATTATAAAAGATTCATTATTAAGTAGTAAAGTTATTAATTATTCACGTGAAATCAATTTGATTTTTTTAAAAATTATTAAGTTATTAAATATTAATTATAAGAAAATTGACTATGTATGAATAATTAATTAAATTTTTAGATATTCAATGAATTAAGGTCAACTCAGTTTGATTTAACCAAATCAAATCAAGTTTTTAAACACTAAATAAATTGTGCAATAGTTGATATGTTGTGATTCGTTTGGATAAGTAGGAGAGAAAGGAAAGGAAATGAGAGTATTAATTACGAGAGAAAGGAAAGGAAAGGAGAGGAGAGAGTAATCCCTCATTTATGTTTGGATAACTAATGAAAGAAAGGAGATAAAAGACTAATATAATCCTTTCATCTTGTTTGAGAATGATAAATGAGATAAAGGAAAGAAAATGATTTTATACTATTATTATACCCTTTGGATGCCTTAGGATAGAAGTGCCATTTTTATTTTGACTTTTATAATTTTAATGATAATATTGGTATTATTAAAAATTCATTAAATACTTGTTTCTTTTCTCTCCATTTCCTTCCACTTTTGGAGGGATAACAAAATTGCTTAAATGAGGGTTAAGCTCTCCCTCCCTCTCCCTCCTAATTTTTAAAACAAACATAAATAAGCTCCCTTTCCTTCTCATTTCCTTCCCTTTCTTTTCAATTTTTTCCATCCAAAGATAGTGTAAATGATTCATAAACAAATCTACGGAAGGCAATTCAAAACCATACCACTCGTACATTGGTCAAGACCAAAAACCAAGGCCTTAGGCTACAAAAGCGTATGGTAGGTTCAAGGTTGTGTAAGCTGAGAGGGTTGGTACAAATAGTCCCTAAAATTAGGGTTTCAAGTTTCTGCACTCAGCAATCATATATTTATTTATTTATTTATCCCCTTTCATTCTTGCATCTCCCAAATACAAACGGCGCATCAATGGAGTCATAATGAAAAGGAAAATCTTAACCTACCTCCTTAAAAATTGGCCTAATTACACTTAGAGCCATCTTGTTTGAACGTTTACCAGACTTTTCTTGAGTTTTTAAAATTTTTAGTAAAAACTTGCATACTTTTAAACAAGACAATAAATTTGTCAACATTCAGTAAACATAGTTTGTCTCAACCATATTAAATCAAGTTTTTACACAAAATAAAAAGGAAAAAAAAAAAAAAAAAAACAAACTCACACCGCCTGTCATTTGAGTTGGTGTTATTTTACCTAAAACGTGGTTTGTTACAATGAGTGGCAATAAAGTACGGGCGCAACTCGAGCTGTCGGACTCGGGTTGAGTCATGTCTAAATTTAATTTAACTTTAAAAATTGTCAATCCGAGTCCTGTCCGAACTCGACATTGAATCCGAAAACTCAACCCAAGCCTCGTCCAAATTAAAACTCATGAGTATTAGGTTCAAGCCAAATCCAATTATTAATTTCATTTTGTTTTATTCACAATTTCTAACCTGATTATTAATTTTGTTTTTGTTTATTCACAATTTCTTTAATAAATTGCTATCTTTTTTTTCTTATTTTGATTATACACTAAAAGTTCTAATAATTTCTTTCAATTTCTTCTTCTTAAAAATGTCAAAAATCGTTAAAATAATTCCTTCAACAAAATTTAATTTTGAAAAAATATTAATGATAAACAAGTTTTTGAAATTATAAAAATGTAAATAATAATTATTGTAAGGAAATCCTATAAATCTAATGATGAATAATTAAAGAATAAAGAATATAATATATAAAATATTGAATCCAGATTCAGAGTTTCAATGTATCAACCCAAGTTTTATAGAAGAAATAACACTGTTGTTTTTCAATGAATGTTTTCCCACACTTTATTAATGTAATAAGAGCTAACTTATATACACAGCTAAGAGAAAAACTATTTACGTCAATGTACATCAATTAGGCTAAAACTATGCAACAGTTACAGATTTGTCTAAGTCAATGCAGCAGTTACAAAAATAGACAAAATTGATTTTGAATGATCTTGCTTGATTATAGGCTAGATATGCTCTGTTCTATCTTGGTCTTGATTTTTGCAATCTATCTTTATACGCCCCTGCAAGATTGAACTTCCATCAGCAAGCCCAATCTTGTTTCTCAAGATTGTTGTCCTCTGTCTTGATAATGGCTTTGTCAACAGGTCAGCCAATTAATCTTGTGTATAAACATGTCGAACTTGGAGAAAACCACGTTGAACAAGATCACGCATAAAATGGAAATCAATTTGTACATGTTTCATTTGTGAATGTTGGACTAGATTGAAACTTAGGTGCGTAGCACCAAGATTATCACATAGTAATAATGGAGCTGCTGGTAGTGGAAAACCCAGCTCATGAAGAAGGCCAAAAAACCACATTGTTTCGGAGGTCGTATTTGTAAGGGCTCGGTATTCAGCTTCGGTGGTAGATTTTGCAACTACTCTTTGTTTCTTTGAGCTCCATGAAATGGGGTTTGGGCCTAATAAAATGATATATGCAGATGTGGAGCTTCGGTCATCAAGGCTGGAGGTCCAGATTTTGTAAGCTATATACCATGGAAAATGGTTTGCTTTAAATACCGAAGAAACCTTTTTGTTGCTGTGAGGTGAGTGGTGGTAGGCTTGTGCATGAATTGGGACAACTTGTTGACCGCGAATGAAATATCCGGATGCGTCAAAGATAGATACTGAAGGCTGCCAATGATTCTTCAAAATTCTGTGTTATCCACATTTGTGGTGCCATCAAGTAACTTGAGAGATTGAGTTGTTGAAAGAGGAGTTGAGACATCTTTGGCGCCACTCATGTTGGTATTTAACAATAGCTCTCGAATGTACTTATGTTGTGATAGAAAGAGTCTGACCCGAGTAGGTACAACTTCCACACGTAGGAAGAAATGAAGTAGATTCATATCCTTAAGAGAAAAACGATCTCTCATTTTCGTGATAATTGAGGCCACAAAATTTCGGTTATTGCCTGTAATCACAAGATCATCGACATATACCAAGAAATAACAGATGATAGAGTCCTTTCTATAAATAAATAAGGATGAATCAGCTTTGAAATTTTCAAACCCAAGCTCAAGCAGTGCATTTTTCAGTGTAGTGTACCAAACCCGAGGGGCTTGTTTAAGTCCATATATTACTTTTTGTAGCCTGCAAACATGATTGGGTTTAGATAGATCTTTGAACCCTGGAGGTTGCATCATATATACAGTCTCAGATAATGCACCATGTAAAAAAGTATTATTAACGTCCACTTGCCTCAACTCCCAACCATTCACAACAACAATGGACAAAACTGTTTGAATTGTGGCTGGTTTAACTACTAGGCTGAAGGTCTCTTTGTAATCAAGCTCGGGACATTGATTATAGCCCTTTGCAAATAAACGGGCTTTGAATCGATCCACTGATCCATTAGATTTTCACTTCACCTTGAACACCCACTTGCTGCCCACGGGTTTACAGTTCAAAGGGATTATCACTAAGTCCCAAGTTCCATGTTTCATAAGAGCTGTAAGCTCAGTTGACATAGCATCACGCCACTGTGGTTGAGATAAAGCCTGACTCACACAGGTTGGTTCAATGGGTTTAAGGAGAGGATGTTTAGACACAGAATTGAGTTGTTTGGGTTTAAAATTTGGTTCATGGACCGAGTTGTCATTTGGTGAAGTCACTGAACATGTGGGTTTGATAGATTTTGGGCATTTGGGTTTTGTGGGATTGCAGCCTGGCCTAGGGTTTGTGCGACAGATGAGGGGTGAGGAATTGATGGAACCAATGAGATTGAATCATACAAACAAGTATTTGAACTAGAGCTAGGAGATGAGGAATTCAAGTGAAAGGAATTATGACTTAGATTTTTAGGTGAAAATCTAAAGGGAAGAAGAAAGAGGGTGAACAAGATGACCTGATGAGGAGGCGTCGATGGTGGCTACACCTTCCAGAGTCGTTGATGAGGGCATCAGTACAGACGGCATTAACGAGGGCATGGGCATGACCGGGGCATTGAAGAACAGAGGAACATGGGTGTGTTTTGGTGTTGGGCTTTTCGGGTTTGTGGAAGACACAGTGGGGGTATTTGGCTCATCAAAGAGTATGTGCCGAGAGATGTAAATTTTTTTGGTTTTGATGTCAAGACATTTGTAGGCACTTTGGGTTTGAGAGTACCCTAGAAATACACAAGGTGAGGATTTGGGTTGCATTTTATGAGTGTTATAGAGCCGGGTAAGTGGGTAACAAAGACACCCAAAATTTCTTAATTTGAGATAATTTGGTTTTTGACCGAAAAGAGCCTCAAAAGGAGAAATGTTTTGAAGAAGAGGAGTGGGTTTCCTATTGATTAGATAGGAGGTTGTTTGGAAAGCGTGAGGCCAATATGAAAAGTGTAGTGATGCATCATGGAGAAGAGTGAGACCCGTTTCGATGAGATGACGGTGACGACGCTCGAAAACACCATTTTGTTGTAAGGTGTGTGGGGCGGTGGTATAATGACCAATACCATTGAGCAATAAAAAAGATTTTAAAGTAATGAATTCACCACCATTATCAGAGTACAAGTTTTTTATTGGGGTTTGGAAGCGGGTTTCTATAAATTTTTTGAAGTGAGAAAAAATTATAGACACCCCGAATTTTGTGGCCATTGGATAGAACCACATGTATTTGGTGAAATGGTCAACCAAAATAATGTAATAACAAGATCCATCAATGCCAGTATAATTCGCGAGTCCCCAAACATCAGTGTAAATAAGTTCAAGCGGTGCATGACTTTGAAGACTATTGGCATGAAAAGGTTGTTGATATGCTTTATTAATAGAACATGAACGACACAAACGAGACAAATTTTTTGTTTTGGCAACAGGAAGGGAAAAGTTCTTAACAAGATTGTGGACGATTCTAAGGGATGGATGCCCAAAACGCTTGTGCCACCTGTCAATGGAGGTCCGTTCATGTACATTAGCAACCATGTTGTAGGGGGGGACATCATTGATTCCAGAAAAGTGTAGACACCATTTTCACATGCTCCTTTTAGTATAATCGCCCCCCGTGATCTTGTCCTTCACAAAGAAATGAAAGGGGTGAAATTCAACAACATTATTTTGTTTGGTAAGATGATGAACTGAAATTAAATTTTTGGAAATGTTTGGAACATAAAGAGTATCATTCAAGATAAAAGTGTGTTGGGATGAGTGTAATTCCAAAGAACCAATGTGTGAGACAGTCAAACCTAAACCATCACCAAGGATGACTTCATCAGTACCATTATATTCAGAGTGAATTGAAAAATTTGCAAGATCACCCGTTATATTGTGAGAGACCGTCGAGTCCACGAGCCATGTTTTTTCTTTGCCATTAGAAGAAGTTGTGCAGTTGGCTGTGAAATCATTGAATTGTAGCTGAGGACAGTATTTCGCTGTATGGCCCATATGCTCACAAAGTTGACAACGTGGTTGGTAACGTTTCTAATTGTTATTGGGCTTGCCAGACCCATGATTGAAGTGGCGGCCAGCACATTGGTTACCATTTGATTGCCGAGCTGGGCTTTGGTTATGGTGATGTTGAGGCCCGTTCGGTTGATAAAACTTCTTTGAAGAGTCACCTTTAGGTGAAGGCTTTCCTTTGTTCGTGTAGTTCGCTGTCATCACCATCTGCTGAGTAGCAGTTTCCAGACGCCGAAGATAAGATTCGTGACCTACCAAGAGGTCGTGCAGCTCTTTAAACACCAATGATTTCTCCTGTGCTCGGATTGGCGCAGCTATCTCCCAGAAATCAGGCCCTAACCCATTCAACACATATAGGGTTAAATCGTCATCGAAAATTGGATGATCGATGATGGCGATTTCATCCGCCAAGGCCTTCACAACATGCGAGTAGTCAGAGATTGACCGATTTCCACGCTGAATCAAGGTGAGTTCCTCCTTGAGTTACATAGCCCGTGTTTGTGAACGGCTAGCATATAATGTTATGAGTTTATTCTAAGCCTCATGCGAGGTTTTTGCAGTGGCTATGAGCGGTGTAATTGTGGGAGATGTAGAGGTTAGGATGGCACTGAGGATAAGTTTATCCTGTCGAACCCAATGAGTTTTGTTTAGTTCGGTAGGAGGAGTGCCGATGGGAGAAGGGCAAGAAGAGGTGCCATTGACATAGTCAAACAAATCATAGCGAATAAGGAGTGCTTCGAATTGAGCATGCCATTGAGGGAAAGTGGAGGGTGTTAACTTTTCATTGATTTGAGCAGTGATATTGAGGGCAATAAGTTGTTTAGCAGTGCCGGAGGAGAGATGAGTGTTTTGTGGGAGGTGATCTGAGGAAGACAACATAGTTGGGATCGTATGCTCTTGTGAGAACGGCTCTTCTGATACCATATAGAGGAAATAACACTGCTATTTTTCAATGAATGGTTTCCCACACTTTATTGATGTAATAAGAGCTGACTTATATACACAGCTAGGAGAAAAACTATTTATGACAATGTACATCAATTAGGCTAAAACTATACAGCAGTTACAGATTTGTCTAAGTCAATGTAGCAGTTACAAAAATATACAAAATTGATTTTGAATGATCTTGCTTAATTATAGGCTAAATATGCTCTGTTCTGTCTTGGTCTTGATTCTTGCAATCTGTCTTTATAAGTTTAACCCTAATTTAAATTGAGCTTGAATTCTTTTACCCAGATCCAATCCAAAGTATAAAAGATGAAATCCGAGTCCTAAAAAATTTAAGTCGGACTCGAATTGGCTTCGGGTTAACCCCGCTCAAGTTACACCCCTACAATAAAATCCCATTATTTTTTCCTTTTTTACCCTCCTTCCCACTCTTTGAGAAAAACGAAAAATAAGGTAGCAACAACAATGAGTATGAAAATTAAAATCTTATTCAATTATTTATTTGAAACATTTTAATTAATCCCAGTCTCTAAATCTGTGTACTAAAAAGAAGAAAGAAAAAAACACATCTACAAAGATATTTTATTTGCAAAACTTTATATTTTGACATTTTGCTACTTTCTTTAATTTG
Organism: Nyssa sinensis; assembly: GCA_008638375.1. Lineage (NCBI taxonomy): Eukaryota > Viridiplantae > Streptophyta > Magnoliopsida > Cornales > Nyssaceae > Nyssa > Nyssa sinensis. The sequence continues at coordinate 26,716,673 of CM018036.1, forward strand.
GTCACATTTTGCAACTTTGATTAATTTTAAATCAGAGTGGGAAAAATCATCCGATTGCAGCACAAAGCGTTCATAAACAGATGTAGGAGGAGCAAATCCAAACCGATACCCATACCCATACCCATACCCTCGCTGGTCCAACCGGACAAGTCAAGGCCCAAGCCTATAAAAGCATAAGGCAGCATATCCAAACAGTGCTCAAAATTAGGGTTTCGCTTTTTTGCACCCCCACCCTCACCCACTCTATATATATAAATATATATATATATATATCCATCCCCATTTATAACGTCTCGACCATAGGCGGCCTCTGCAACTGGAAAAATAAAATTTTGTTATATGGCATCGTCTTCTTTGTTTTCAGGATTTTGTGGTAGAAATAGATGTATAGATACATAACTGTTTGTTGTATAGTTGGAGCTTTGTAAAAGAAGGCAATTAATATGCGTCACTGCTGCGCTGAGCCATCCATGGGATAGCGCATTCAGCCCTTTTCGTTGCCGATATGTGTCTTCACCGACGCGAGCATCATATGCTTGCACATGCCCTTCAATCCATATACGGCATGTGCACTAATATGCTCGTATATTCCCCCCATCTGGTTTGATTTTTTTTTTCTTTTCTCTTTTCAAATCAAAATTAGTAAATCAATCATTTTCTGTTTTGTTTCTCTTTTATGTCTATTAATTCGAGACAATAAATATAATTTATAATTTTACTATTACTACATGTGTAAGGGCAAAAACTCAGATTCCTTAATTTTTATCAAATATTGAAATAAAATTTATATAGTTGTATTTATACTTAGCAATTTGCCATGAAATAATGCATCTGAATTTACAAAATCATGTCATAGTGAGTTGGGTCAGGAAATGGCATCCAGCTTGGCCGCAAGAATTTTTTTAAATTGTGGACTCTTGTTTGATTCATACTTTTTTAAATTCAGCATTTATGTTTTGGTTCTTTGATTTTATATATTGACAATTATTAGGTTACTAGATTGCTCCAATTCCTCCATCTTTCTCATGGTAAATAGCAATTTTTTTCTTAAAGAAAATAAAAAAAAGTTTGAATTTAAAAGAAAATTGTTAGAGAAGGTAAGCCTTTGAAAGAGTTGGATTATGGCCACTGTATTGAGAAAAAAAAATCAACTGGATATGATGGTCATAAATTTGGGTGAGCAACGTTTGGCTTTGTTTGATGTGGTTTGGGTTGATAAAATTTTTCTCGGGTTGGTTAAAAAGGATATTATTTATACACTTTGTAATGAATTATAAATGGTATTTATAATAATCGATTTGAAATTCTTAATCAGCCTGAAGTAATCATTTGTTTTCTTTACTTTGCCTCACCACCCTGGTCACATATCTTGATCTTCTTCTCTTCCTCTCTCCCCTCCCAACTTAGAATTTGAATTGAAATCGATGTTTCTTATTCACTACTTTCTCTTGGCTTTTTGATGCTCGGGCTTATATTTGTTTCGGATCCTAAAATGGTTCCACTACGTCCGAAGGCTCACTTCATTGAGCTTAAGGACGCACATGTTAAGGTTAGTGTTATCTTGTTCTTTATGTAATTTCCCTAAAACTATTATCCGAAGCCGAAGGCTATTAAAAACTTGAGGATTTGAGGCTTTTTGTCTTTTCTTAGTCTTTTTTTTTTTCTTGAAAGAAAAAACATTCTGATATAAGGAAAGGAAAAAAAAAAAGCAAAAGATAAAAAATGTAAAACAAAAACAGATAATTTAGTAGGCAAGTTTTGGTATTAAAACTTGAAAAATATAGCATTATTCTTAGTTTTAATTCACATTTTTTTTCTTTAAAATGAAATTATATAATTCTTCTAATTAAAAATAAATATTATTTTATCGATATTTGAAAATAAAATAATTCAATAGCTTCACTTTTTAAGATATAGTTAGAAATTGTATTTTTATATTTTATTATTGAATTAAGGAAAAAAGAATTTACTGAATTGATTTGATTTTCCTTGGATGACTCATGGTTTAAAACATGACACCCATATCGATACTAGTTGTGACTAAAGTGCTAATATGACATAATTAAAAAATATATATACAATTAAAATAAATATTTAAAAAAATTAATTACACTTACCTTTTTTAAAATTAATTTTAATGTTAATATCAAATTCCTTCTACCGTTAGGGTTTCAATGTCAATATCAGATTCTTCCGATCTTTGGATGCCACTAGTGAGATTTGACAGAAAAATAGTTTTTTTAAAATATCCATTTTACCGTTAAAAATAATAAAAGAACGTATTGGATAATATAAAATAACAAATTTAATCTTCTTTTAATCCTCTCAACTTACCACTCCTAACTAATAGCTTAAAAATAATTAAACCAAATTCCATTTTTCTCTAAAATTATTAATCTATAAAAAATATTTTCTATCTCTAAAATTCTTTTCTCTCTCTTCTTAAAATCTTATCTAAAATCTATTTTAAATCTTATCTCTCTAAAACTTATCTAAAATATTTTCAAAATTAATATAATCTTCTCTCTAAAGTCTAAAATATTTCTTCCTTAAATTTATGAGTAATGCTACTCTTACTTTCATATTTTACTAAAAAAGTTTATCTTCATGAGTTGGCAGTGTTGTATTGGTTGAATATCATTGTCAACTCATGAAGATAAATACTTTTGGTAGAGTTTTTAAGTAATTCTAGCATTATTATAAATTTATTTCCCTAAACCTTATCTAAAATAATCATGTAAGATAATGAATTTCTATGTTGAAATGCAATAAAAATTTTGAATGAAAACATTCAATTGAAAGAAAGTCCCAACAAGCTTTAATGAGTTCAAATTTTTTTTTTTTTTTTGAAAGTTGATTATTATTTATTATAAAATAGATTCTAATCTTATTTATTTATTTTTATATAATGAACTTCAGATTGAAGGGAATAAGGTTCATGGTCTCATGGCATTACGTCATTGGGAACGAAAAAGCACTTAGGCCGTATTTTGAATTTTTGATTTTGTATAATTAGGGTTGTAAAATTAAAATCACACTTGAGAGAATCAATAATACATTACATAGACATAATACTCAACAATGGCATCACTGGTCATTGCGTTAAATTGGTTTTAAGCCAATACTTTATTTTTGGATATCCCTAAAATTCTTTCAAGATTTGATGCTGAAATATATCACCTTCGGCTTAATCCTGTTTTAGAGCAATGAGCACTTTTTTTATAGGCTTAATCTATAAAATCCTTAATATACAAGCCTTCTAAAACATTTTCTAACTATTAGTATAAAAATCCTATGCTTAAAATGCATTATAGAAAATTAGACCAATATTATTGAAGGAAATATATAATAATATGCATATAGAGTGTTCAACCTGATTACTTCTTTGGATCAAGAACAGTGGAAGCGTAAGAGGTGGTTTGTATTATGAGTTTTTTATAATATCACGAAGATTTTTGAAATGCTGGAAGAAATTTTCCTCGTCAAATAGAATGGCTATAATATCGAGTAGCATATATATTTTTACGATCCAAGATCAAGAAAACTTTGATGGTCACTTCAAAAAAATCTTAGAGAGATAATGGTTTCAAAACCTCATGTGATAATAATTATTGGAAGACTATACATGAATAGATTAATTGTACTTAACTAATGCGTATATGTTTATATTTCATGATTATAACTTCCATAACTATAATTAATGGGATAACCGTAGGACTCACGAATAAGAGTTTTAACTATACATAAACTCTTATCATAATTATAACGATTCCTACAAATTTTATGAATGTCGAAACATATTCGAGTCCACATGACCGAATGAGATGTTTGGATTGGTTAGATAGAGAAAAGATGACAGAGATGTTTTTGACTTAAAAGACTATTAAAACATGGGGTAAAATAGTAAAAATGTGAATTTTGTTATCGGTGTTAATCAATCAACTAGGACAGAAAATAATGTTATTTCAGAAATCATATAGGTACTATATGCAAATTATAAAAACTCTATAAAAAAGTAGGTGTAATTATTCGTAAATATATATATATATATATTAAATTATAGAAGTAAAATCTAAAGTTTATCTGATATAATTCATCCATTTACACTCTACACTATTGCGGTGCCATTTAGGATCCTTTATTCAAATCATGCATTTTGTTGCGGACTCTATTCTTTGAATGGTTTATGGTTTGATTGGCTTTCGATTTGTATTTCGCAGCTCCTTCGACACTAATATATTGGTTAAAACTTCTTCCCTTTTGAATTCTCAAGTTTCTTGGTGGTTTAACAATGCATTAGTGACGAAACTGGAGAATAGAATTCTAATTCCTGTTGATTTTATCATACTAAGAATTTTTTCTTAAAAACTAAAAGAATAGATTTATCGGCATACCACTTCACTTTTGTATGACTTTTACATGAGTTCTTCCAAGTTTGTTTGATTTTCTATTCCATGCGTTTTCCAATATATATATATATATATTGGTAATTGAACTTTGGCTAACTGGGTTTACAATTCTTCACAGTGCATGACACTTTCTGATTTTCCATTATCTATTTTAATTGTACAAGAGTTTTGATTAATTAAAATTCTTTTTAAAAAATAATTAATTTAAAATATTATTTTTAAAAATAGATTTCAGTTTAATTTAAAAATATCTTATTTTAATTATAAATATATTTATAATATCTAAATTTATTTTGTACCGAGTATCACATAAACAAGCACAACCAGTGATAATTAAGTGCAATTTCAAATTGCAATTTTATTATCCCAAAAACCTAGCTAGAATGATGAAATAATTGAAACCACAAGGAAAGCAATGAAAGTAAATCCACCAAGATGATCAGAGTTCCCATTGGCTGCACTTTTTGTGGTTGGACTGCTTGTAGAAGAACCTGAAAAAACAAACAGAAAAAATAAAACAAACTTTCCAATGGAAACTATATATGAGTAGAGACAACATTTGAAAGTAGCAAAGCAAGGCAAAACAAATTCTCAGATCACTCACCGGTGGGAGGAGTTGCGGTTGGTTCAGCAGCACCTGTGATCATGTAATGAAAACAAACAATTAATTAGTATGATAAATCTTAATTAAGAAGGTGAATGATTATCTTGTAAGATGCAATAATCATAGTTAGGCAAAAAATGCTACTGTATTCTGACATATTATATTAGATATTTAAATTAAAAATCCTTACCACTACTCTTGTTTCTATACTCGTTGATGATAAAGTTGAAAGCATCTTAGTATATAGGTAATGAGATTTCAGTCATGTCTTTTCTTTTTTCTTATTTTATGTAGATTTTTACTTATTTTGTTGCCCCATTATGTTAACCCCACGAGAAGTGATTACGTGTTCCACATGGATAGTACCTTTTACCGTCACACAATAACAAACTAACTTTGGTTGTTTTAAATCTCAATCATATACCAACAAAGCAAACACGTGAATGAGATCACATGCAATTCTATCACAATCAAATAATGATACATTACACCTAACACACACATCTACTACTTCCAAAACTCTTCCATAACTGATTCTATGGTTACCCAATATTTAAGGAGCCTTAATTGCCTTTTGACACGCTCTAATTTCTCATTTTGCTTCCACCAAGCAATGTTCAAACACAAATCATTATTTCATAACCCGGCCCCAAGAAACTAATAATTTAAAAATAAATAGCAAAAGTTTTTCTCTATGAAATTCAAAATTCAACTTTCAAAATTCAAAATTCAAAAATCAAATATTATGTTAGAAACTAAAAAAATCTATATTACCCAGATCAATCATACTATATATTATGAAATTATATAATAATAATTTAATCACAAGAAGAACAAAAAAAAAAGGGGGAGAATTTGATGATAGAAAAACCAATATCCATGCATGACACAATATTGTATAAAAACCTAGATTCAATCCCATCAAACAATTATCCAAGAGCATATAAATTGAAAATGAAGTCAGAAAAACAATATGCATGCATGATACGATATGTACAAAAACTAGATTTAACACCATGAAACAATGATCTATTAAAATTCATAAATAAACTTATAAACCAAAAAAATCTATATTACCTAAATCAAATCTCTTTTTTTTTTCTTTCTTTTTTGTCAAGCCAAGGAAGTATTCAAGTCGTACTAAAATGGTATAGAAAGAAAAAGGGAGAATTTGATGATAGAAAAACCAATATCTATGCATGAAAACCTAGATTCAAACACATACAAAATTGAAGATGAAGTTAGAAAACAAAAGTATATGTATTAATTGCCTTTTTTGCAGACCGAAATATCCGCGTCGGTTCCACAAGCCTTTGGAAGTTTCAAAGCATCATCTTGGGTTACATTGAAATTCTTCAAAAGCTGAGCATTGTTGAAGATCTCACAGAGGCACTTGGCATCCTCGGTGATCATCTGCTTCAATGGAAGACAGCAGGTGGAGGGTGGTGCCGATGATGACTTCAAGTAGGGTTGGCATGGAAGTAGTTTTTGCACGCATGGCATTGAAGCTGCACCTGCAGATTCACCACCATCTCCTATTACAAAGACCCCTAATGAAGAGATCATTAGAAAAAGTGACAGAAACAACTTGTATGCCATTGTTTTCTTCAATCACCAACACCCTGTGATATAGATATGGGTATATATAATAGAGAAACCAGTAAAAACCCAAATTTAACCTAGAAAACCGATTCCGGCTTCAGTCCATAGGTAGTGGGACGGTTTATATTTTATTTTATTTTCAAAATACCCTATCCGATACCAATTCTCCGTCCTAGTCGCTGTACTTAAAACAAATAATGCTAGGATTCTCAAACAATTTTCACAAAATTAACTTTGTAACTTAGATGAGACTAGTTCAGTTGGCTACTCATGCTCTCCCTCAAAGGAGATATTATGAGTTCAAAGTTTCACTTTCTCATTAAAAAGATGTGAGCATTATTTTTACTCAGTAATGGGTCAGGTCGTGTTTAAATTTTAATAATATAAATTCGTTTAACACAACTCAACATGTTTAATTATAAAAACAAAAAGAACATCAGTTAAAATAATTCGTTTCACATAAAAAATTTATCAAGGTTTGAAGATATTTTATTTATAAAAGAGACTTCTACTTTGATTTAGCGCATATCCAAAATTTATTAAATATATAAATTATTTATACAAATAAAAAGACAAGTAATTTTTTATTTAAAAAATAAAAAATTTAAATAAAAAATAATTAAGTTGTAAAAATAGTAATTAATAATTGGTGAATTAAGTTGTAAAAATAATTGGTTTGACGGTGTATAAGTCCAAATCCTAATTATTGATATCCAAGTAGAGGGGCCTACTATATATGTTTAATGATTTTGTGTTTTTCTCTATTTAACCAAATTAGAGTGCAATTCTAATTATTTAGTGGGAATAATTATTCATTAATTACTTAAGAGTTAATTAGAAATTAGAAATTAATTGACTAATTGGAGCTAGTGAGACCCTAGATCCCTCATTTTGCCCTAATTTTACAAATCCCTATAAATATGTGATATAAGGGAGATAGTCGGATATAAGCTAATATATTATTTTCTTACGAAAGAGTAAAAAAAGAGCCCACTCTCTTCTCTGGTGTACGACTTGCGATAAAGTAAAAGAGGAGAAGACCTAGAGGAGTAAGAGAATGAAGATTGCATCAATTTCTTCAAGAAGACTTTTTCAACAATCAAGATTATCCAGAATGATATACCACAAAGCGACCAACTAATCTCCAAGTGACACGTATCCCCGCAGGTCAGCCTTAGCTTGGCCATGCAGAACAGACTAATTATTCAAAACAGACTTACGCTCCTACCCTCCAGGACTATCAGGTTTGTGTACCTACCTCTAGAGCACTCCTTATGGTTCAGAACTCATCACCGCCTTAACACCCTGCCGAGCGGAGAGTAAGGAAATAGTCGTCAACAAGGAAATTACTACTCACGGATATCTCTCAAACGTGGTGTCCAACATGGTAACTGCCATTCTCCGATGATCAAATCCTTACATTCATGGCTTCGAATCCTAATCAACTTAGGATTCACAAGGTCTATAAATTAAACCCTAAGGTACGTTATTATTTTTATGCTCATTCTTTGGCTTACATTACAATCTTTAAATTCAGTTTATTAACTTAAGCATCGGAGCGGCTACCGCCGGAGCCCATCCGGTGGTCTTCTGATCGTCTTTTGAGTGTTTCTTAGGTAACAGAGTGCAGAGTCCAAAACAGCCTTTACAAGAGCCAAAAAGTGCAACATCAATTTGGCATCGTCTGTGGGAACGATAATCACAAAGTGCTCTACTTGCATAAGAAGTTCACTCTCTTTTTTCTTGAAGGACTATGGCTCCAAATCTCCGCCCGAGGAAGAACGCTCAAAATCCTCAAGACCCTTAACCCCGACCGCCAGTCGGACGGGGAAGAGGACAAACCACAGATCCAGTACGCCAAGAGCTTGATCAGTTCAAGTGACAGAATCAGTTGATGCAAGAGTAACTTCTAGCCATGTCTAGAACTTTGGCGATGCTTACTCAAAATCATGGAACTAATCCTCAGAATCCACCTGTCAACGTGACTAATCATGAGGCGCAACCTCCTGCTACTGTTCACTTTCATAGAGATCCCTAGCCATCAGCCGCCGTAGGCAGAGGGATACCAGCTTTCATCCCAGAGGTTCATTATCGAAGCACCACTAGGGCTCCAACCCTTGGGACTTCGGGAGTGAATCTAGCACCACAAGAATCTCAACCCCAAGCAGCTCTTATACCAGCAGTTTTGGAGGATCAAAATAACCCCCCGGCCAGGGGCTGGGATTATCCAGTCCTTACGGGCCCTGAAGCCGCAAGGCTTGACTTGCAGCAACCGACCCTGCCTAGGGCCCCACAAGGAGTTGAAGAAGTTGCGGATTCCATGGACCGCACCATTGCTACAAGGGGGGTCCAAGCGCCTCCAGAGCAGGATGAGCTAGCAAGGTTGCTCAAGAGGTTAGCCACAGCATTCATCCCTGCCATAATGGCAGAAGAAAGGCCCAAGAAATTCATAGTCCCAAAATTCACTCCTTATGACGGGACTGGGGACCCTGGGGACCACCTTTCCCACTACCAGCACATTATGGCCCTACATGGGGCTTCAGATGCCTTTATGTGCCGCACCTTCATAACCAGCCTCACTGGCACAGCCCTGAAGTGGTTTCACCACCTTCTGCCAAACTCAGTTACCAGTTTCTACGAGCTCGGAAGGCGATTCCTTGACAGGTTCATGACCAGTCGAAGGCTGAGGAGGGGTCCCGAGTTCTTGTTAATTATAAGACAAACCAAGGAAGAGTCCCTCAGAGAGTATATTGCACGTTTCAATACCGAACTCACTGAGATTACAGACTGCAGTTCAGGCTTCCTGGTGGCTACTCTAACTTCTGGCCTCGCCCAAGGAGGTTTCAGGGATTCCTTGACAAAGAACCCACCTGCCGACATGGCAGCCCTCATGGATAGGGCCAGGAAATACATAAACCTGGAAGAAGCAAAAAACACCTCCCAGAAGTCTAAGGAGTAGGCTCAGAAGGATGACATGAAGAAGGACGGCCAGAAAAGGGATGACCAAAAGAGGGAACTGAATACGGCCAAGAAAAGGGACAGAAGCCCAAAAAAGAGAAGGGTGCCCAGAACCCTATTCAACGCTGCCCCTAGGGGATTCCCCAGCTTCACTTCATTGAACACCTTTCCAAATCAAATACTTCGGCAGGTTCGATCTCAAGAGAATCTAAGGTGGCCAGAACCACTAAGAGGAGATCCAAACCTCTGAGATCAGACCAAGTACTGTGACTTCCACAAGGATCGTGGGCACACAACTAATACATGCCAGGCCCTCAGACATGAAATTGAGCATCTCATAAGGAGGGGTCGTCTGTAGGAATTCGTCAGATAGGACGGAGGGCAGAACCGCAACAATGAAAGGCTCCAGCAAGGAAGACCCTACCAAAGGACTGACCAGAGATAGGAACAGAGAGAAGGACGGAATGAACCTTAGCGACAGAACAACGAGGTTATCTTTGTCCTCCATGCAGACACCCCGACAACGGGGACCTCCAACAGAGCAAGGAAACGGTATATTCGGGAGGTCAGAACTACTCCCACCATTCTATCGATCTCCCATATCAAGAAAAGGCTGAAACCAGTGCTTGAAATCCAGTTCATGGACCAAGATCTCATTGGAGTGCAGTGTCCTCATAGTGATGCCCTCGTCATCTCTCTAAAAATTGCCAACTTCGAGATTCGAAGAATCCTAGTGGACACTAGAAGCTCTGCAAACGTCTTATTCTATAAGCCCCTCAAACGGATGAAGCTTAATCCCAATGTCATCAAACCCACGGTCGTGATTATGGCAGGATTTGATGGGAATCTCAACACTCCACTAGGAAGGATTGACCTCCCTACTACGGTAGGGGAGGGAGACGGACAAAAGACTACTATGACAGAATAGATGGTTCTGAATGCCAAGTCCCCTTATAACGTCATAATTGGGAGACCATGGTTACATCAGATGGGAGCGATCATTTCAACCCTCCACTAATGCCTAAAGTACGTCCACAATCAGGCCATCTATTCTATTAGAGGGTGCCAACCGACTTCTAGAGAGTGTCACGCCCTCGCTCTCAAAAAGAAGGCTCCCAAATAGCAATTACTACACACTCGTGAGTATGTGGAACCAGTCCCCACCCACCATCTTGAGACAGATGACTGCCCTTCTAGAATCGACGAGCCACTAAGCCCTAGAGGAAGGGACAGCAGGGCCAAGCCCCTTGGTGAGCCCATTAGAGTGCTAGTAGGCTCGGAATCACAAGGGCATTATCTATAGATAGGTCCAGACTTAACTCCTGTCGAACAGAATGAGATGATAGAATTTTTGAAAAACAACCTTTTTGTGTTAGAATGGGAAACTAAGGATATGGAAGGTATTGACCCAGACCTAATCACTCACAAACTGATGGTAGATCCGGACCACCCGCTTGTGAGACAGAAAAGAAGGCCACTCGGTCCAGAGCGGCACTGGGTCATCAATGAGGAGGTCCAAAAGCTGCTTGAGGCCAAGATGATACGAAAAGTATTCTACCCAGAGTGGTTAGCCAATACTGTGTTGGTCAAGAAGAAAAATGGAAAGTGGAGAGTCTGTGTTAATTATACAGACCTCAATGAAGCTTGTCCCAAGGACAGTTTTCCACTTCCAAGGATAGACCAACTAGTTGACGCAACTGCAGGGCATGAACTTATGAGCTTCATGGATGCCTATTCGAGGTATAACCAAATCCAAATGTACCCTCCAGACCAAGAGAAGATAACATTTATAACCGAACGACGTCTCTATTGCTACAGAGTGATGCCGTTCGGATTAAAGAATGTTGGGGCCACATATTAGTGTCTGGTTAACAAGATGTTCAGCCCTTTAATCGGAAACACTATGGAGGTCTACATTGACGATATGCTGGTCAAGAGCCTACGAAAAAGCAGCCACCTCCAATATTTAGCTCAAACATTTGACATCCTCAAGCAGCATAAGATGAAATTAAATCCCTCAAAGTGCACCTTTGGTGTAACCAAGGGAAAGTTCTTGGGGTACATTGTCTCTCAAAGAGGCATCGAAGCAAACCCTACTCAAATCAAGGCTTTGATCAAGCTGGAATCACCAAAGACCAAGAAGGACATCCAGGCCTTGAATGGCAGAATCGCAGCTTTGAGCAGATTCATCTCCAAATCCACTGACCGCTGCTTACCGTTCTTCAAAGCTCTAAAGGGTAACAATGCTCTACAGTGGACAAAAGATTTTGAAAAGGCATTTCAAGAACTAAAGAGATATTTAACTTCACTTGAGCTACTGTCAAAGCCAGTCCAAGGTGAAAAATTATTTCTCTACCTTGCTGTCTCTGAAAACGCTGTCAGTTCGGTACTGGTCAGACAACACAGAGGAATCCAGAAGCCCATATTTTATGTCAGTAGGGCACTGTTAGACATAGAGAAAAAGTAACCTGAGATTGAAAAGCTGGCCCTTGCGCTGATAATATCAGCTCGGAAGCTCCGACCTTATTTCCAAGTGTATCCTATTGAAATTCCAACTGCCTACCCTTTAAAATCAGTGCTAAGAAAGCCTGAAGTCTCAGGGCAATTAGTCAAATAGTCAGTGGAGCTAGGGGAGTTCGACATAACCTATGTTCCACGGATCTCAATTAAATGGCAAGCTCTAGCTGATTTTGTCGTCGAGTTCACTCCAGCACTGTAGAACAAGGCACAAATTTGTGAAAGCTGGGGAACATGACAGCTTTATACTGACGGATCTTCCATGGATCATGAGTCTGGCGTTGGTTTAGTATTGCTATCCCCTGATAGGCTTGTGGTAGAAAAGGCGGTCAGCCTTGTATTCAGAGCCTCTAACAATGAAGCAGAATACGAAGCCCTTATACTCGGCATGAAATTGGCATTAGAGTGTGAAGCTCGGAACCTTGAAGTCTTCTCAGACTCCCAATTGGTGGTAAGCCAAGTCCTGGGGGAATTCGCTACTGAGGATGACAGGATGCTACGATATTCAGAACTAGTCAACTTACTGAAGCTCTCTTTCCAAACATTCTCTATCCAAAAAATAGAAAAAGGTCAGAACTGCAGAGCTGATGCTTTGGCAAGCATGGCATCACACCTGAAGTCAGAAGAGGACTCTACGATAAAAATCTCCCATCAGTCAAATCCAAGCATAGAGGAAGCTCGAGTTGCCCAAATTATTGAGCAACCACAAAACTGGATGACCCCTATCCTCCAGTTCTTAGAAGGGGGCTCCTCCTAGAAGATAGAAACAAAGCTAGACGAATCCGAATCAAGGTGGCTCGGTACCTGATCCTGAATGGTAAACTGTACAGAAGATCCTATTCTCAACCCCTACTGCGATGTTTAACTCCGGAAGAATCTTAGTACGTCCTAACCGAGATACACGAAGGAATTTGTGGGAACCATAATGGGGGCAGGACTATAGCTCACCGAGCTCTGACACAAGGCTACTACTGGCCTAGTATGCTAAGGCAAGCCAAAGAATATGTCCGAAAATGCGACAAGTGTCAACGGTTTGCTCCCTATCAGCACCAACCCCACCATGAGCTCATTCCTATCGCCAACCCATGGCCCTTCGCTCAATGGGGGATGGACATCATAGGCCTCTTGCCTAAAGCTGCACCGAGTAGGAGATATCTACTAGTGGCCATTGATTACTTCTTTAAATGGGCAGAAGAAGAGCCCCTAACACATATCGCGGAGAAGGAAGTCAAGAATTTCACTTGGAAGAACATTGTCTGCAGGTTTGGCATACCACGAGTAATCATCTCGAACAACGGCACACAGTTCACTGGCAAAGTTTTCAAAAAATTCTGCCAAGATTTGGATATCAATCAACACTTTTCCTCTCCGGGTCATCCCCAAGCTAACGGATAAGCAGAGGTCACTAACCGGATAATCCTTGATGTGCTTAAAAAGAGGCTGGAAGAAGCCAAGGGAAGATGGGTTGAGGAACTCCCTAACGTACTGTGGGCCTACAGAACAACTAGAAGAACGTCAACCTCTAAGACCCCTTTCTCATTTGCTTACGGTACCGAAGCAGTGATTCTTGTTGAGATCGGCATGCCTACTCTAAAGACTGAAGACTTCAGTCAAGAGGCTAATGATCAGCAGCTTGCAGAGAATTTGGACTTACTTGAGGAGAGGAGGGATTAGGCCGGGATCAGGATGGAGGCATTTCAGCGTAGAATGGCCGACCGTTCTAGATTGGGGCTAAAGCCCATCAGTTTCCGGATTGGAGATCTTGTCTTAAGAAAGGTATTCCCAAAAACCAAGGATCCCACCATGGGAAAATTATCACCCAACTGGGAGGGTCCCTACAGCGTGATAAAAATTGTTAGACCTACTACTTACTGGCTAGAAAGCATGGATGGGAAGCCTGTTCCCAGGTCTTGGAACATAGAACACTTGAGGAAGTATTATCAATAAAGAATTTTTTCCTTCTTAAAGTATCTTCCCAAAAGTGTTCTCTCAAAATGTACAGACCTTGCGTTTGGTCCATCAAAATGTACAGACCTTGCGTCTAGTCCATCAAAATGAACAGACCTTGCGTCTGGTCCATCAAAATGTACAGACCTTGCGTCTGGTCCATCAAAATGTACAGACCTTGCGTCTGGTCCATCAAAATGTACAGACCTTGCGTCTGGTTCATCAAAATGTACAGACCTTGTGTCTAGTCCATCAAAATGTACAAACCTTGGGTCTGGTCCATCGAAATGTATAGACTTTATGTCTGGTCCATCGAAATGTACAGATCTTGCGTCTGGTCCAACTAAATGTATAGGCCATCTGGTCTGGTCCGCATAACATGCAGTTCTTTCGGTCTGGCTCAAAATACTTGGTTATTGCTAAAGGCTCGATCCGAGTACCCGACTACATGACACCCATTGGTCAAGATCCCATTTTAGCCAACTAAAATTTTGTTAAGTTCGTAAGTTCTGGAGATCTATTCCAAGGACAGAAACTCTGATGTGCTTAAAAATTCAGTTTGATTATTATTACAAGTCTTTCGGCTCGGCAGCTAAGCCCGGATGGCTCACCCTTACCAAACATATTGATCAAGTTATTTAAATTACATTACTCAGAAGGTGGTTCTACAGAACTGATAGTTCGTAAATATCTTTGCCTATCTTAAATCATAAGTCTGAGGAGCTAAAGCCTGTTTATAAGCTACAAACAGCGGGACTTGGGACAGTACCTAGTCAACTTAGCATCTACAACAACCAACAGAATTTACAAAGTACTTCAGTGCGGCAGGGCCCTGGGAGTTGTGAAAATCCATTTTGCTTGCTTTCTGAATATACAAATGAAACCACTTATGAAAGGCAGTAAGCAACAGTGCCCAGAAGAATATTCAATCTCTGGAAAAACATGGTTTTTTAAAAGTACACCAGAGTTAAAAATGCTCAGTCTTATTGATAGTTTGGAATGAGTTACATCAAGCTCAGAACAAAAGCAAGGTACAAAAGCAAAAAAGGAACCCTAGACTACGACTTAATCAAATAAAAGATCGCTGATCTACTCCATTTCATCATCACTGTCCGCAGACCCCATTTGAAAGGAAGGAACCTTCCTTCGTCTTCCTCAAATTCAGCATGGCGCCTTGGCCAGCTCAAGCAAGGGTCTTTTCAAAGAACAGAATGAGAGGAGGCACTCCACCATCATCTTCAACATCAATAGCCCAGGCCTCGGTGGAATCAAGGGAGTCCACTGTCTGGCAAGGAAATCCTGGCCGAATGAAAAGATAGACAAGAGGACCACCACCTCCGCCGACCTAACCCTAGTAACAAAGGCAAAATACTGAATTGTTCCCTGCCATAATTTAGTCACACCTAACTTGGATTGAAAATCATGAATCATCTTTGAACACTTGATGGCAATAAAACCATGAACAGAACATCGAGGGGGAAGCTCTGGATGGCGGTGACGTCTGCCAAAACTCCAGTTACTTTGGCAAAGCGGCATCTTAAAAGAAAAAATGATGGGGAATGAGCGCAAAGCTTACCATCCTCCCATATATATAGACAACTAAGAACCCCAAAGATTGCCTAATCAAACCGTTGCGACGGTTGGGGTGGCTTTGAAAGTCCAAACGACGAAGCAGGTCATTAAATGATGCGCCAACGGTCGTCTTGGAATAGGAAAGGACAAAACACGTGGCCTCTTTGAAAGTCACAGCCTTAGTTACGCTGCTATCTCAAACTAAGGCTTGGGGGGGAGTAGCTAATATACCACAAAGCGACCAACCAATCTCCAAGCGACACGTATCCCCGCAGGTTAGCCTTAGCTTGGCCATGCAGAACAGACTAATTATTCAGAATAGACTTACGCTCCTACCTTTCAGGACTATCAGGTCTGTATACCTACCTCCAGAGCACTCCTTATGGTTCAGAGTTCATCACCGCCTTAACACCCTACCGAGCGGAAAGTAAGGAAACAGTCGTCAATAATGAAATTGCTACTCACGGATATCTCTCAAACGTGGTGTCCAACATGGTAACTGCCATTCTCCAATGATCAAATCCCTACATTCATGACTCCGAATCCTAATCAACTTAGGATTCACAAGGTCTATAAATTAAATCCTAAGGTACGCTATTATTTTTATGCTCATTCTTTGGCTTACGGTACAGTCTTTCAATTCAGTTTATTAACTTAAGCATCGGAACAGCTACCGTCGGAGCCCATCCGGTGGTCATTTGATTGTCTTTTGAGTGTTCCTCAAGTAACGGAGTGCAGAGTCTAAAGCAGCCCTTATAAGACCAAAAAATGCAGCATCACAGAACAAGAAAGAAGATTGTACCAATCTCTTCAAGAAGGCTTCTTCAACAATCAAGATTATAAAAAATAAGGTAATTCTAACCCATCATTTCAAATTGTATGATTCATATAAAGAAAAATATCCAAATAGCTTTTGAAATCGCTTCTACTGTGGTTACGAATCTAACAATTGATATTAGAGCAACTTTACATGAATCCATCAATTTTGAAAGTTATGTTAACTTTGTTCTAAACCAATTCATGGATCCCAATTAAAACAAAGAGTTGTTGTGAATATAATATTAAAATGTGATTTTATGGTACAATATATTGATACAAAGATTTAATCATTGTTTAAGATCCTAGATTATTGAATGTAATTTCTTGAGCCCTATATATTAGATGGGTACGGAATGCCCATGAGTATAATATATTGTATTGCCACATGGCATATGATACCACAATTTTCACAAATTTTTTTTAAAAATGGTTTCTTTTTTATGATGATGTTGATGTGGCTAAACAACTGTAGACTTTAGTACTCTATCAAAGGGATTTTGATATGAGCATTAACTTTAAATATATAAAAAAAAACTAGTTTTGATATTTAATTTAATTGAACTCACTAGTCACTTATGTGACTATATAAGGAAGACAATAGCTATTAGATATCTAAAAGAATGGTTTATTCTTTTATACGTCAATTTTTTAATATTAAATTGATTTATATATATTATTTCATATATTGAATAGTTTATGTCCAACAACATTATAAAACAAAATTGTTCAATTATAATTACAAATGAAAAAAGCAAGAAGAATTGTTTAACAGTTGGATATTTGATGCCTACCTTAGCAACTTTAATTCTTGAAAGTTTTTTTTTACTAACGTATTCATGAATCTTGAATGGGCAGCAACTAATTTTTTTTTTTTATTATATATATATATATTTTCTCTTGTTAGATATTTAAATTCATAGGTATTGGATATTGATGTGCCACAAAGTAACATACCAGCCTCCACATGACACGTATATACAAAACAATCAAAGCTCACCCATCTAGAACAGACTTATATATAGGGTTCAGAGCTTCCTTGCTTGGCGTCCCGCACGACCTCCAGATTTACCTTCAGAGCAGAAGACACTGAGTGCACGCACAAAGGGGTCCCGAGCTGATCACCACCTCAAATACCCTACCAACCTAAGGATAAGGAAACAATGCGTGACAGGGAAACTGCCATTTATGGATATCGTTCACTTCCTATTCTTACGGAGCGCAGGGATCAACATGGTAACTGCCGTGATCGGGTAATAATCAAATCCCTATTGTTACGACTCCAAATACTACTCAAATTAGGAAGATCCATAGCCTATAAATTGGACCCTAAGGTGCACTTTTCCATTACGCTTTCTAAATTTCTTTCAATTATAGTCTTTTCATTCTAGTTTATTAACTTTATCATCGGAACGGCTACCGACGGAGCTAACTCGGTGGCCCTCTGATCTTATTTTTTGAGTGTTCGACAAGAGACGAAGAATAGAGCCCTATTGATAAGAAAGTGCAGCATCAGTTTGACGCCGTCTGTGGGAAATGAAAATCGTTTCTTACCAAGTTTTTTCTTCAACAACAACTTTTTGTCTTTTTTCATTAAAGGACCATGGCTCCCAATCTTCGTTCAAGGAAGAATCTTCAAAACCACCGTAACCAGCCTCTGGCTAGAAGAGGAAGGGGACAAGCACCCCACCCTATGCAGCAACAACTCGATCGGGTCCAACGAGTCCGATCAGATGCAGGAGCAGATCATTGCCATCTCTAAAACTTTGGCATTGCTCACCTAGAACCCGTAAAGCAATCCCACTCATCTTCCCACCAGTGTGGCTAATGAAGGGGTTCGGCCTCTTGCCACCACCATGGGCGGAAGACCCCATACAGAGACTCCCAATGAACAACCGGCGCACCTCTAGGGCACCATTCATATAGGAAGAGATCCCCAGCCATCCACTATAGTAGGTAGGGGGATGCCAGCCTTTAATCCCGCCGTTCATTACTAAAGTAGGACAAGGGTCCCAACTTTGGAAGCTTCAGGGTCCGACCCAGCACCGCATAAGTTTCAGCCTCAATAGGTACCGATCCCCCCGGTCCAAGAAGATCGACGTCCTCTCTATACTACTGGACAGAATCGTCCCTTCCATATAGGAACAGAAGCTACAAGGCAAGGCCAACAACAACCGGCTCAACCTAGAGGCCCACAAAGGGTCGAGGAAGTAGCAGACTCCATAGATCATAGTATCATCACTAAAGGTACTTGCATCCCTCCAAAATAGGATGAACTGGCAAGGCTGCTCGGAAGGTTCACTACGCCATTCACTCTTGCTATAATGACGAAAGAGCGATCAAAGAAATTTATTGTACCGAAGTTCACTTTGTATGACTGGTCTGAGGACCCCGCAGACCATCTCTCTCACTATCAACACACCATGGCGCTACACGGAGCCATCGATGCCTTCATGTACCACACCTTTGTGACCACCCTCAAGGGAACCACTTTGAAGTGGTTCCACAGCCTCCCCCAGGAGTCTGTCATTAATTTCTATGAGCTCAACAAGCGGTTCTTCGACCGGTTTATGACCAGTAGAAGGTTGAGAAAGGGGCCAAAATTCTTACTAAAGATAAAGCAGGCCAGAGTTGAATCGCTTCGAGAATATTTCCCACATTCATGAGATAGAGGAGTGCCCCACAGAGATAGACGAGCCATTAAACCCCCAACGAAGAGAAAATAGGGCCAAGCCAATAGGAGATCCCATCAAAGTGCCCGTGGACTCTAAAAGAGGAGGTCGGTATTTGCAAATCGGTTCAGACCTATCCTTTTCTGAGTAAAAGGAGCTAGTGGAGTTTCTGAAGAACAACCTCTCGATATTTGCCTGGGAGACTAAAGACATAGAAGGGATAGACCCTGGCCTTACCTCCCACAAACTAATGACCGATCCCAATCACCTTCCTATGAGACAAAAAAAGGAGGACGTTTGCTCTAGAGCGCCATAAGATCATCAACGAAGAAGTCCAGAGGCTACTGGATGCCAAAATGATAAGGGAAGTGTTCTACTCAAAATGGCTCACCAATACCATTCTTATCAAAAAGAAAAACAGCAAGTGGAGGGTTTGTGTTGACTACACGGACCTCAACAAGGCCTGCCCCAAAGATTGTTTTCCCATTCCAAGGATTGATTAGCTAGTTGACGCGATAGTCGGGCATGAACTCATGAATTTCATGGATACCTATTCTGGATATAACCAGATCCAGATATATCCCCCAAACCAAGTAAAGATGACTTTCATATCCGAATGAGGTCTCTATTGTTATACAGTGATGTCGTTCATCCTAAAGAATGCCAGGGCTACACATCAATGTTTGGTAAACAAAATGTTCGGCCTTCTGATCGGTGACACGATGGAAGTCTATATAGATGATATGCTGGTCAAAAGCCTACGGAAGAACAACTAAATCCAGCATCTAAGCCAAACATTCAATATCCTGAGGCAACACAGAATGAAATTAAACTTTCTAAAATGCACCTTCGGGGTAACTAAGGGGAAGTTCTTAGGCTTTCTGGTTTCCCAGAGGGGTATCGAGGCAGACCCAATGCAGATTAAAGCCTTAACTAAACTGAAGTCGCTGAAAACCAAGAAGGACATTCAGGCCTTAAATGGGAGGATCGCGGCTCTGAACCAATTCATCTCCAAGTCCACCGATCGTTGCCTTCCATTCTTCAAAGCTTTGAGGGGGAATAAGGCCTTACAGTGGACCCTAGAATGTGAAAAAGCTTTTTAGGAATTGAAGCAGTATCTAGCCTCCCCCGAACTCCTCTCAAAGCCAATTCAAGGAGAAAAATTGTTCCTCTATCTCGCAATTTTAAAAAATGCTGTCAGCTCTGCACCGGTCAGACAAGAGAAAGGAGTTCAAAGGCCTATTTTTTATGTAAGCAAGGCGCTCTTGGATGCAAAAACAAGGTACCCTAAGATTGAAAAGCTGGTCTTCACTTTGATAATTTCTGCTCGAAAGCTTAGGGCCTACTTCAAATGCATCCTATTGAGATCCCGACTGCTTATCCCCTAAAGTCAGTACTACGAAAACCTGAAATCTCACAGTGCCTAGTTAAGTGGTCTATGGAACTGGGAGAATTTGATATATCCTACGTACCACAGACCTCTATCAAAGGGCAAGCATTGGTGGATTTTGTTGCTGAATTCACTACAGCACTGCACGATAAGGCACAGCTTGGTAAGGGAACCACTGTATGAAAGCTCTACACCGACAGGTCGTCCATAGACAGAGGTTCTGGCATTAGAATGGTGCTTTGATCCCCCGACAAGTTCATAGCAGAAAAGGCGGTCAACTTGGGATTCAGTGCTTCTAATAACAAAGTTGAGTACATCTTCGGGATAAAACTGGCTCTGGAATACGAAGCCCAAAATCTCAAAACATTCTCTGACTCCCAACTTGTGGTAAGCCAAGTTTCAGGAGAGTTTTCCACCAAAGATGAGAGAATGATCTGATACTCAGAACTAGTAGGATTATTGACGTGCTCATTCCATAAATTCACCATTCAGAAGATCGAGAAAGGTCAGAACTCTAGGGCCGATGCCCTGGAAAACATGGCCTCCTATCTCAAACTAGAAAGGGATTCAACTTCGAGGATCTCTCATCAAATGAAGCCAAGCATTGAAGAGGTACAATCCTCTCAGGTTTCAAAGCAAACCCAAAATTGGATGACTCCCATCTTCTAATATATAGAAGAAGGATTGCTCCTAGAGGACAAAAACCAGGCCCAAAAGATTCAAATCAGGACAACTCGATACTTAATCTTGAATAGGAAGCTCTACCGAAGATCCTACACGCAACCCCTGCTGTAGTGCCTATCTCTAAAGGAATCTCAATATGTTCTGGTAGAAATACACGACGGGATCTACGACAACCATAATTGTGGCAGAACCATAGCCCATTAAGCCCTAACTCAGGGTTATTATTGGACCAACATGTTAAAACAGGCCAAAGAATATGTCTAGAAGTGCGACAAGTGCCAACAATTCACTCCATATTAGCACCAACCCCACTAAGAGCTAGTCCCTGTGGCCAGCCCATGGCCTTTTGGTCAGTGGGGGATGGATATCGTGGGAACATTACCAAAGGCCTCTCCAAACAGAAGGTATCTACTAGTTTCCATTGATTACTTCTCCAAGTGGGCGGAAGCCGAACCTCTAACTCACATCACAGAAGTAGAGGTAAAGAGTTTCACGTGAAGGAACATAGTCTGCAGGTTCGGCATACCTTGCGTCATCATTTCAAACAATGGTACGCAATTTGCTAGCAAACTTTTCAAGGAATTTTTCAAAGACATGCATATCAGTCATCATTTCTCTTCACCAGGGCATCCCCAAGCTAATGGGCAAACCGAGGTCACCAACCACACAATTCTTAATGCCATAAAGAAAAGGTTAAAAAAGGCTAAGAGAAGATGGGTCGAAGAACTCCGTGGTGTGCTCTGGGCCTACCGCACTACTAGAAGAATACCAACCACAAAAGCACCATTTTCACTTGTGTACGGTTTAAAAGCAGTTATTCCTATCAAAATTGGCATGCCAACCTTAAGGACAGATGCTTTTGACCCGAAAGTCAATGACCAACAGCTCGCAAAAAACCTGGATCTACTTGAAGAAAGACGAGACCAGGCCAAGATCAAGATTGAAGCATACCAATGTAGGCTGGCCAACAGCTCTAGTCAAAGGATAAGGCCCCTCAGTTTCCAGCTCGAAGATCTCGTTCTAAGAAGAGTATTCCCTAATACCAAAAATCCCACCATAGAAAAGCTCTCACCCAACTAGGAAGGCCCTTACAGGGTAACCAAGATCGTGAAGCTTACGACGTATTGGTTGGTGGATATAACCGAGAAGCCTGTACCCAGGCCTTGGAATATAGAACACTTGAGAAAATACTATCAATAAAAATTCTCTTTTTTATTTTTCAAAGTGTTCCCATCTCAATGTACAGACTCCTAAAAACCTTGTATCCATTGTAAGAGTTACAAGTTTGGTCCATCTCAATGTACAGGCTCCTAAAAACCTTGCATCCATTGCAAGAGTTACAGGTCTAGTCCATCTTAATGTATAGACCCTTAAAAACCTTGCACACATTGCAAGAGTTACAGGTCTGGTCCATCTCAATGTACATACCCCTAAAAACCTTGCATCCATTGCAAAAGTTATAGGTCTAGTCCATCTCAATGAACAGACCCTAAAAAACCTTACATCCATTGCAAGAGTTATAGGTCTAGTCTATCTCGATGTACAAACCCCTAGTTCTAGTCCATTTCAACAAACAGACCCCTAGAAAGCCTTGTACTTATTACAAAGAGCTATAGGCTTGGTCCATTCTTCATTCGAGAAGAACAATAAGAGTTTTAAAGGCACTGGCTGCCCAACTTGCCACGACCTTCCATTCTTTATGGGGCTAAAACTTAATCTGACTACAGGTTATGGAAACTTTGACTTAGTCTCAAGTTGTGAAGATCTCTATTAAAGGTCTTGGTTCAATTACTGCTTTCAAGGATCACCACCAAACTTAATTATGAAGTGTTGGTTCGATTGCCACGCCTAAAGATCAATGCTTGATTACTAGGTGGTGAAAATTTTGATTCAGATTCAAAGTCTTACACTCGATTTAATTACAAGTGGTGAATCTCTTGATTCAATTGCAAGTTCTAAAAATTTGCACTCGATCCAGTTACAAGTTATTATGCTCAGAAGTCAATTATTAATTCTTACTTGGTTCAATTACAAGTTATGAAAATCAAACTTAAAGCTTCATAGAGCCGTGATGGTTCAAAATCAAAGCTTGTTTATAGTACTGGAGTTCATTGCAAGCGCTAAAGTTCGATACACCATAACCAACAACGCATCGACGTCCACAAGTATAAGTACTCTAGAAAGCCAATTAACTAATACTTTGAAATAAAGAAAACAGAATACACAAGTTCTGAAGAAGTCAATTTCATTGATAATTGGCCCAAAAACTTGGGAAATTACAAATAAGGAAAGCAAAAATACAAAAAGACCCTAGTCTACTGCTGGTACAACCACTTCTGAAGCATCATGAATAAGAAGGAGTTTATCATGTTAAGATCACTCTCTTCTTCCTTTTTTTCGTTCTCCTCAACTTCAGCACACTGTATCCATATCAGCTTGAGTAGGTGCGTCAGTTAGGGGAAGGTCGGGAAGGGCTACCTCAGCATCATTGTCTCGCACCTCGGTCTCACCAAGAGGGACTTCAACATCATCGATCCTAGTCAGATCGAGGTCAGGATACATCGTGAGGAGTTTAGCTCTGAAGGTATTGTACCTATGCTCAATCAGGTCTCCACCCATCTCCTTAACTTCAGCCTTCATATTAGCCTAGGTTTGAGCCTTGGCAGAGTTGACCGTGTCTTGGATCTTCTAGAGGGAGGCAACCTGAAAGTCTTCAAACCTCTTCTAGAATTCTTCCAACTTCAGAGCAAAGGAGTCCTATTTAAACTCCAGTATGGAGTACGAGTTCACAACCTCCATCAACTTCTCTTCAGCTACAGTGGCAATGGATTGGGCTGTCCCCAACAGCAGCCTAGCTTCATCCAGTTCGGACTGTAGGTTTTCAATTGACTTCGAATCCGCGGAGGACTCCACAATGGTGGCAAGGCCCTGCATAGTCTAAACAAAAGAAAAAGCAGATGAGTCAGAACAGGACATAAAAGAAAAAGAAGAGAAAGTAAAGATAAGGGACAAGGCTCGGCGATTACCCTCAACTGGAAGGTCAAAAGGTCTTTAGTGATCTTTTTTGCCTTTAGACCCTTATATTTTCTTAGGCCTGAAGCCCAAGATTCATCAAAAGGCTTCTTCAAGGCTAAGTAGCCGGAGTCATCAAGCGTTGCGACAGCGGCAATAACAGCAGCATTCCCCTTCCCTCTCCGCTTGGTCGGTACTACAGGGGTAGGGAAAAGGGTAGGCTCAGGAGCAGGAGGCTCCCCCACATCCTCGGACGAAGTTCGGTCTGGGGAACTGGAAAGGAGCCTCCTCCTCTTCACCTGAAGAAGCGGGTCGGCAAAGGAAGAAGTTTCCCCACCGTTTTCTTTTTCTTCCCTGGTGCCCAGTTGGACATCAGGGATTTATTCAAATTGCCAGCCCTCCTCTTAGTCAATCCAGCCTCCATTAAGTGTTCAAGAGAGAGGACGATAGTGTGAGCTCTATTGTTAGTTTGAAGAAGTTTTTGATACTTGTCCTGAAGGTCAACAGTAAAGATTGACCTCTTCCAAGCCTTTTTGTCTGCACAGAAGACATGAAGCATAGAGGTCAGACAAGCATCCAAGAAACAAAGTAAAATCAAAAGTAAGATTATATCAAGAGAGGGGATCTCACCCTTAAATCCGGTACTCCGGGGGAATGTCGAGGTCTGGCCCTCGAAGTCTTCTAGCTCCTATCCTCCTTTTACAAAGAAGTACCACTTCTTCCATGTCTTGTTGAAGTAGGTACCAAAGAGAGGGGTCTGAACCCCTTGTTAAAGGACATATAAAATAAGCCCTCCGACCTAACAAAATTTCAGATCCATATTGCTATGGATTAGGTTAAGATCTACCTCAACACCACTCAGACACCCTAACACTATGAATCCTAACAAATGCCTCTAAATATTGACGTTGAGATCGGCAAGAAAATGTTGAACCAGTTGAAAAATTCCTTAACTAATGAAGGAAGAGGGAATCTAAGCCCCATCTCGAACCACTCGAGAT
Organism: Nyssa sinensis; assembly: GCA_008638375.1. Classification (NCBI taxonomy): domain Eukaryota; kingdom Viridiplantae; phylum Streptophyta; class Magnoliopsida; order Cornales; family Nyssaceae; genus Nyssa; species Nyssa sinensis. The sequence goes on from CM018036.1 coordinate 26,741,857, forward strand.
AGACACAAATTTTGCATGAACCAATGTCGGAAGGGTGATCTAGGGAACTAGGGGCTCTACAAGTTACATTTTGAGGGAAGTCAAAAGAAACCCTCAGGTCACTTAGCATGTCCTGAGTGATGGCGCTTTCTCCTTCCTTTCTTTGGGATGGCCTACCAGAGGTTTCGCACGCTAAATTCATAGGTTTAGCAAATGCATCTACAATCCTAAGTTCGGGACTGAAGGGAGACTCAACTATAGGGGACCCAACTGTTCTATTTTCAACATCCCTAGAAGAACTACTACTTATAACATGAATTTGGGATGGCACAGTAATCTCAAAAGAGCTTCCTATGCCATAACCTATGCCTGACATGGCGTTAGAGGCCGACATTATGAAAATAGAGGGAGAAAAGAGAAGGAAAAGAAGAACAAAAGTAAAAGGATTAAAGACGAACTGAACTGAGACTTGGTCGGAGAAAGAAACTTCTCACGGCGACGATCCCTTCAACTTCTTTGTTCACTTTGATTAAATGATGGGGTATTTGTTTTTTGAAGCAACGAAAATGATGAAGGGGAGGGCGTACGCGTACCCCCTTCCCCTTTTTATAAAGGCTTTCGTAACGGGGGCCCATCACTCCAAATCGTCGTAGCGGTTGAAGGACTGATAGCCTCGAAACCCCAAATGGCGGCAGGCGCAATAAATGCCACATCAACGATTGTCCAGAAAAATGAAAAGACAAGATGCATGGGCATAACACATGACCTTTTAGAAACTTAGAACCTCAATCACGCGATGCACTAAACTAAGGCTCAGGGGGGGAGTAGTTGATGTGCCAGAAAGTAACAGACCAACCTCCATATGACACATATATACAGAACAACCAAAGCTCACCCATCTAGAACAGACTTATATATAGGGTTTAGAGCTTCCTTGCTTGGAGTCCCGCACAACCTTCGGATTCACCTTCGGAGCAGAAGACACTGAGCACATGCACAAAGGGGTCCCGAGCTGATCACCGCCTCAGATACCCTACCAACCTAAGGATAAGAAAATAGTGCGTGACAGGGAAACTACCATTCATGGATATCGTTCACTTCTTATTCTTATGGAGCGTAGGGGTCAGCATGCTAATTGTCGTTATCGGGTAACAATCAAATCCCTATTATTACGACTCCAAATCCTACTTAAATTAGGAAGATTCGTAGCCTATAAATTGGACCCTAAGGTGCGCTTTTCCATTACGCTTTCTGATTTTCTTTCAATTACAGTCTTTTCATTCTAGTTTATTAACTTTATCATCGAAGCGGCTACCGCCGGAGCCAACCTAATGGCCTTTTGATCTTCTTCTTTGAGTGTTCGACAAGAGACGAAGAGCGAAGCCCTACTGATCAGAAAGTGTAGCATCAAATACCTATGTATATTACTTTAGAAAATTATTTGGGTATGTGATACTCAAATATTTTATGGGCTCAAATTTTATTTTCTATATCCATACTTTTATATTATGGGTATGTGATGCCCATGGGTATTTGATACTCAAATATGTTGGATTTAAAATTATACAAATTATGAGTTAAGTGAGACTTAACCTATAGGGGTTCCAGGATACAAATATTAAATATTAGTATACCCTAGGATATACATGGATGATATATATATTTATTCATATAATTAAATGTTTTAATATATTATTTCTCATATTTGAATGGTTCATTTATGTGAATAGATGTATCCTATCTCTCATGTTTGGTCATTAGGAATTATGTAATAAATTTGAATTTAAGGTAATTGTATCGGGCAATGAACTTGAAGATTTTTCCCACGAAAGGGAAAGTTTCATTGGTTTTCGTAGCCTATTTATATTTTATTTTCTTCTAGATTTGATGTAAACTCACACATATGGGTATAAGTTTTTCATATAAATAAATTTTTATTTTATTTTATTTCCAAAATGAAGAATGTATTACAAAGTGAATAACATCAAGAAGATCAAGAAAGGGTCAAGTTTGCTACCAGTTTTAGTTACCTTATAGGTTTGACCATGAGAGATATGAGATTTATTATTATTATTTTTAGATGCATGTATTCTCTTTATGCTTGAAATAATAATACATGATTTTTATTTTTGTTAATAAATATCATTAGTGATCCATGAGTAGGCAGATCTCATATGTTAATAATATTCATTTAATTTTTTATTTAAATGGAAGCATATTTGGATTATTATTAATACATATTTGTTTATGCATGAGATGCGTAATGAGATTATTATTTATATACATGAGATGTGTAACATCATTATTATTAATAATGAAATATTTAATTATAAATAAGATGTATAATAAGATCCTCAATTTATAAAATCAAGTGGGAGATGGATCCTTTATGAAAGGTCCCATAGTCTTCTATCATCGGTATATAGTAAGACAAAAGTAGGCACCTTGTGTTATCTTTGAGTAGCCTCCATATGGAGGGTGCTTATTTTTGTTGGTTACAAGTATGGACCTCTAAAGATAGAGTTGGAAGAGATGGTGTGTGGGTGATCTCTCTACGGAGACACTAATCACAACGATTGTCTTTTAATTAGAGATGACGGTATACACTTGATCAAGAGGGAATGATATTCTCTTCATGGAGTTTGTCGCTTTCTTTTGAAGACTAAAGGATGTTGAAAATTATGATTTTATTTGACATAAGATGTCTAGATAATAAGATCATATAAGATATGATGGTCCTCCTAATTATATAAATTGCATTGTCATCCCTACGGAGCATGTTATTTATAGGATTAGGTTCCATGTTATTTATTATTTATTTTACATTCATGTTAATGTACGCTTGTACATGATTCTTAGATATCTATTTAATCCACTTATTATCTTAAAAGAAAATAAGTTGACTTGGTTTAAATTAAGTGAATTGGAAAGGAACTTAGATGTTATACTCACAATTAAGAGGTATAACTATGTGCTCACTATGGATTGTCCAGACCTTCCAGGTGTTAATGCACCCTAAAAGGATAATGACACCTATGATAGATGGGTCGAGACTAATGAGGTGGCACAATGCAATATTCTAACTTCGATGTCCAGTGTGTTATAACATTAATATTAAACTTTCTAAAGTGCTAAGGATATGATCCTTAACCTCAATGAGATGTTTGGGGATCAGGGGCGTCCTGCTAGGCAGACCGCCATGAAGGCTCACATGAACACTAAGATGGTAGAAGAAATTTCACTAAGAGAGCTTATTTAAAAAATTATCAACTTTTTAAATGTATTGGGTGTTCTAGGGGCTAAGATTGATGTTGAGTCCCAGGTTGATATTATCTTTGAGTCGCTGCCTAACTCTTTTAATCAGTTTAAACTTAATTATAATACGAATAAAATGAATTTGAGTTTAGCTAAAACTTCTTAACTTTTACAAGCAGCGGAGTGTATTATCAAAAGCCATCCTAGTGCTCACGTGGCTGAGTATTCTTCTTCCAAGCCTAATCCTAAGGGAAAGGAAAAGGGGGAAGAAGAAAAAGAACCCTAAAAACTCTAAAGGAAATAAGGATCCTAAAGGAGGTATAAGTAAAAGAAATAAAAGGAAAAATCCTAAGCCCAAAGGAAAGTGTTTCCATTATGGGCTTATGGGGACACTAGAAGAGGAATTGTCATGATTATCTAAAGAATAGGAGGAACTAAGGTGTAATTGAGTCACTATTTATTGAAGTAAGCTACATAGCAGATACTTCAGATTCTTGGTGTGTTAAGTTTGATGCAACTAATCACATATGTAATTCATTGTAGGAATTTCAAGAGATTGGGAAGCTAAGTGATGGTGAGAATACCTTACACTTGGGGAAAGAAACAAAGGTTGTTATAGTGTTTTGTGTGAGATACTTGACACTGAGAAGAATTATTCAAAGAACTTGCCACTTACAAGAAAAGTTTCTTTTGTTAATTGGACTTACCTTTGGCATTTGAGATTGGATCATATTAATCTAAATAGGATTAATAGACTGGTAAATGAGGGTACCTTATCTTCGTTGGTTATTGAACCATTGCCAGTTTGTGTATTTTGTTTGAAAGGAAAATTGTTCAAGAGACCATTTTCAGCAAAAGAGAACAAAGCCAAAGAATTATTGGAATTAGTTCATATTGATGTATGTGAACCCCTGAATGTCAAGACTAGAGGAGTATATGAATATTTCATCACCTTCACTAATGACTACTCGAGATATGGTAACGACTATCTATTACACCATATGTCAGAAGCTTTTGAAAAGTCCAAAGAGCTTTGGGTAAAAGTGGAGAAATAATTAGACAAAAACATTAAAATCACTTGAATTAAATCGAGGTGGAGAATATCTCTCTAGTGACTTCAAGCAGTATTTGTTGGATAATGAGATTTTATCCTAATTGTCTATACCTAGCTTGCCTCAGCAGAATGGTGTAGTTGAAAGAAAAAACATGACACTTTTAAATATAGTGAGATCAATGATGAGTTATTCAGATTTACCTATATTCCTCTAGGGATATGTAGTCGAAACAACAATATATATTTTGAACATAGTTCCAACTAAGTCTATTCCTAAGACCCCAATGGAGCTTTGGACTAGGCTCTCGAAACAACAATATATATTTTGAACACAGTTCCAACTAAGCCTGTCCCTAAGACCCTAATGGAGCTTTAGACTAGGCGAAAGCCAAGTCTGAATCACTATCAGATATGGGGGTGTCCAACCTATGTGCTAAAGGAAAAGGCTGGTAAATTGGAATCAAGACTAGAATTGAGTTATTTTATAGGCTATCCTAAGAGAAAAAAATATTGGCTATTTTATAATCCTAAAGAGTAGAAAGTGTTTGTTAGCATGAATATTTTCTTTTTGAAGGATGATTATAGTATAGGCCAAAAGCTCAAGAGCAAGATCGCTTTAGAGGAGATATCAGATGTCTCTTCGGTTCCTCAGGTAGATATTTATGATATTAGACAAAATATTCATTAGACCATTATTCCAACACCTTCTATTACAAAAGAATTACATCGTAGTGGAAAAACTGCTAGGCCTCCTAGTAGGTACATGTTCTTAGGAGAATTAATCTTTGATAAATATGTTTTAAATCCTATTAACTAAGATAAAACTATCTCTGATAAAGATTTGGGACAATGGTAAAATATTATAAAAGATAATTTCGTAGCTAAGGACCTAGTGCATATGGTATTCAATCTGTATAGGTCTATTTATAGACTTGAGCAAGCTTTCTGAAGATGGACATTTTGACCAGGTAATCAAGAATTTTGGTTTTGATCAAAATTCGGATGAACATTGTGTATAAGAAATGTTAAGGAAGCATGGTGATATTCTTAGTTATGTATATGGATTACATCTTACTCATTGGCAATGATGTAGGAGTTCTCTTTAAGATTAAGATTTGGTTAGCAATTCAATTTGATATGAAGGACTTAGGAGAAGCTAGTTATATCCTTGTATGCGAGATCAGAAAATAGGATGTTAGGTTTATCTCAAGCTGCATATATAGATAAGATTCTTGATAAGTTTGTAATGTAAGACTTCAAGAAAGGCATGTTTTCTTTCTGACACGGAGTACCTTTATTCAAAAATCAGTGTCCTTAGACACATAAAGAAGAGGAACACATGAAGGCGGTTCCTATGCTTCAGTTGTAGGAAACCTTATATACGTTATGCTTTGCACTAGACCAGATATATGTATTGCAGTGGGCATGGTTGGCATATATCAATCTAATCTTGGACCAAACTATTGGATAGTTTTTAATCATATACTCAAATACTTAAGAAGCGTTGGAGATTATATAGTGATTTATTGAGATGGTGATCTCATTTTAGTTGGATATACGAATTCTGATATTATGTTAGATTATGACTTTAGAAGGTCAACTTCAGAATATGTGTTTGCTATTAGTGGTGGAGCTATCAGATGACAGAGTGTCAAACAATAGTGTATTACTGACGCAACCATTGAAACATAGTATTCGACTTCTTTAGAAATATCTAAAGAAGCAATATGACTCAACAAGTTCTTTTTGGAATTAGGAATGGTACCAAAGGCACAATTACCTATAGTCATTTGTTATGATAATAGTGGGGTTGTGACTCAATCCAACAAGCCAAATAACCATAAGAGTGAGAGACACATACAACACAAGTATTATCTTATTCAAGAGATCATTTTGTGCGAAGACATTATAGTCACCAAAATCGCATCTGTGGATAACCTTGTTAATCATTTTCAAGTTCATGTGATAGGATGGGTGTCAAGTGTAATGGGATATGGATGTGAACGCAAGTGGGAGTTTTTTAGGATGTATGTTCTCACATCCAAGACATTTTGTTATTATTAAGTTTCATATTATCATACATGTGGATGTTGTTATTTTATACCATGAGATGGTTATTGCTTGAATTGTTATTGGAAATAGTTCATGTATATAAATGAGATTTATGTACAAGAGATATAAACTTATGACCAAACAATTATAGAATTGTTCGCAGTCATTAATGAGACTAAGTATTTTGTTTGTAAGACTATAATACACTTAACCACTATGTGATATGATGGTTTATCTCAACCACTATAGTAGTGGACTCTAGATTATTGTATTGGTGTATTTGGAATACATTAAACTGGATCACTATAAGAAACACATCATATAAAATTGTCAGCTTTGATGTGATTCTTATATTCATTATTTGTAGTAAGCTCTTAATCTTAAAAGAATAGTAGACTCAAGTTCTTAATGGTGCTGACTTTGAGTTACCAATGAGTGATGTCTCTTAGATTAACACCTTGGTATATTAAAAAATCATTGTTTAGGCTGTGAGAACACATATTCTCAAGATAGAATCTACACTCTTTAAATTAGAGAGAATGATATCACTAATGTGTTAATTCAATTGATTAATTATTGAAATCTAGATCCGGTCTTTTCAATAAATTATTTATTGAGATGTTAACCATTTAATAGTGATTAATAATTAGTGAATTAATCTGTAAACATAATTAGGAATTGGTTTGATGGTGTATAAGCCTAAATCCTAATTATTGATATCCAAGTAGAGGAACCCACTGTATATGTTTAGTGATTTTGTGTTTTTCTCTATTTCACCAAATTAGAGTGCAATTCTAATTATTTAGTGAAATTAATTAGTCATTAATTAATTAAGAGTTAATTAGAAATTAATTGACTAATTAGAGCTAATTTGGTGGGATCTTAGATTAGGTATATCAACGGGTTGGGTCTGGACAGACCCTCTAAGATCCGGACCCAGACCCGCTAAAACTCGCTTCAGCTAGACCTAGACCCGAATTTGGCAAATCCGAGAATCTGACTCCAAAACCTGACCCATTTGTTAAAAAAAATAAAAAAATAATTAGGAGCTAAAATTTTCTATTTGGAATAGTCCAATTTGGCTTTACAAATAAAAGGTTCAATTATGTCATTGTTAATTGAAACTGTTTCATATGATAGCCACTATTATTTGTATATTTCATTCTTACAATCAGACACATGATGAATGGTAAAATGACAATAATTGTCATTTAAAAATTTTTTAATTTTTATCAAGAATTTAGGCCTACAAAAGGTTGCCTCACTCCCAAGTATAATTGGAACTGGAATGAAAATGACATAGAATAAAGATGTCATAGAATGTAATAAAGATTACTCATCCAAGACAAAAAAATGATTATAATGATTTTTAATGGAATGTTCATTCAATGAAATCAAGTATTGATAGCTAGATTCATGAAATAATTCATAAAATGATCGATCTCTAAAACATTTTCATAGCACAAGACAGTGCTAGAAAGTTGAAAATGACAACTTTACTGAGACTCTCTCTCTCTCTAACTTTTATATAAGTATCTATAAATATAGTAATTTTGTTGAGAGGTTAAATATTCTAACTTAAATGTTGTATTAGAGAGAGAGAGAGAGTGTGTGTGTGTGTGTGTATTTGTTAATAATTTAGCAGATCGGGTCTTTAATGGGTATTATCCTATGGATCTATACCTAGTCCATTTAATTAGTTTTTAACGAGCCCGAGTCTTATGTAAACGGGTTCGGGTCAGGCCAAATCGGACCCGACCCGTTTACAGCCTACCCTAGATCCCTCATTTTGCCATAATTTTATAAATCCCTATAAATATGTGATGTAAGGGGGGTAGCCGGATACAAGCTAATATATTATTTTCCTACGAGAGAGTAAAAGAGGAGCCTATTATCCTCTCTAGTGTACGACTTGTGAGAGAGTAAAAGAGGAGAAAACTTAGAAAAGTAAGAGAAGGAAGATTGCATGAATCTTTTCAAGAAGGCGTATTCAACAATCAAAATTATCAAGAATAAGGCAATTTTAACCCTTTTTTTTAAGATTGTATAGATTTTTAAAATTACTTTCGCTGTGGTTACGAGTCCAACAACAATAACACAAATTAACACCCCTAGTTAAGTATATATCACATCATGATTTTAAATAAAACCAACACAATAATATCATATCATTTGATAAATTACTTTTGTTAAAAATAGCATTAGTGTGAATGAAAATGTTAAATCAATAATTTTAATTATTTTAAATAATTTCAAAACATTTACGAAAGGATAAGACTAGATTATATTAGATAGAATAATGTTATTAAAAACTCATTTTATATGTCAATCGAACTTTTTGTTTATTACCCTTTTTTTAGGATAACATAACTATTTCTAGTGTGCGTTCATGTTAATTGGGTGAAGAGTAGACACTTATACTATTTAGATAGAATCTTAGTGTTCTTATTAATTAATTTTTTTTAGAAATTGAGTTTTATTAACAAATTAAAGTGAATATAATAAATAAAAACTCAATTTAAAAAATAAACGGCAAAAATATAAATGGTATATTTAAAGGAGGTCTTAATAAACAAAAAGGTAAGAAACAAATCAGATCCTAGATACAAGGAAGGGTTTTTGATTTGATTCTCTTACTTCTATTTGAGTGCGAGTGATATTTGTCCTCATCATAATCATGATGCAAAATTTCAGTATCCCTTGATCAGGAAACCGTTTTTCTATTTTAAACTCTAAATTCTTATCTCAGATGTTTAATATTTGATTTTACCAGCGTGTGTTCAATCATTTATTGAATCACATCATTATAAATTTATAAAATAAATAAAGAAAACTTGTGTGATATACCCAGACTAATGTAATTGTCAATAATAATAAATGTAAAAGAGCTATGATCATCAGTTATTTAAATAAAGTGAAGTGGGATCTCAAAATTTTGAATTTTTGAATTTAAGAATCTCAAGTTTGAATTTTTTTTACACCGATCGTTGACAGTTAGAATTTAAAAGATAAGTTTAATTGTCACGGGAAGAAAGACTTACTATAGTACACATAAACTGACTCAAGATAACTCCTAACCGATTTATCAAAATAATTTAAACATAAAATGAAATGAGAGATAAAAGATTTAATATTTTTTAATAATGTATAATATGAAAAACATTACTTACGTGTACCATCCAATCCAATAAATAAATAAATAAATATTTTTTTATTATGTCTCAGATTGGTACGACAAATGGGAATGTTTTATTTATATGTACCTATGTGTATTTTATATTTATATATGAAAAATTCACTAATTGTGTAGTTACCTATTACTTGGATTTTATTATGGATATTCAATTTAATCTCATTTATCAAGGGTGGAGACAAGGAAAAAAAATTAGGGGACTAGAATTTTGAGACAAATTTTAGGAAATCCTTTTTTACAAATTGAAAAAATTATATATATATATATAATTTTTTTTTTCTCTAAGAGAAAGATGATAGGGAGATTTTTTTTTTTCCTTTCGAAAGATGAAATTGATAGGGTAAAATTTTTAAGAAAAAACTAACAAGTTGGATTGAGATTATGGTTAATGATTGAATTTGGTTTAATTAGAAATAAGACTGGACGTGAAAACGCGTCGAGGTGAGGTGGTTAAAACTCATTTTTTCACCCAACAGACCAAAGTTTAAGTCTCATATCATGCGTTCATATACATTTAAAAATAGTTCCTCCTCCCTCATCGCTATACTCCAAAACAGAAAAAATAAAAATAAATAAATAAGGTTGGGCAAAACATCTTTCTTTTGATAAATAAGATTTGTCCAAAACTTGGAATGAGTTAGATTCATATGACTAATAAAAATTAAAAAAATCTTTTCCTTTTGAAACTTGGGGGCTACAACACACCTAAGACCACCACAACCAGGGACCGAGCCCATGACGGGCAATTGCACCCCCTCCCCCCCCCCCCCCCTCTTCGATTTTGTTTTATTTGAATTTTTTCCTACTTTTCAATTTTTTTTCATTCAGATACACCTTTGATTTATATTTTTGCCCCCCCTAAATCTATTTTTTTTTTTATATTTAACCCTTTTTTAATTTTAATTTGACTACTTAATAAAAATTTTAATGACTTTTTTTGAATATTTTTGTATTATCTAAAATTTTTGAGTTTTTTTTAAGAATAGTCTTGTCTAACCTATAAATTCTTTTATATTAATTAATTAATTAATTAATTTATCAATAAATATTAAATTATTATAGTTTAGTAATTTTTAAATTTATAATTGAATATTAAAAAAAATAAAAATTGCCCCCCTAAGTTTAAATCCTGGCCCCGTCCCTGACCCCAACCCACACAATTCCGCCTGTCATTTATCTAAGATACAAATAAAATTTCTGCCATATCCTCGAATGCTTTCATCTTTTGGATACAATTCTAATCCAATTATTAGTTTTTAAGTGCTAAACCTAAACAACTCCGCTGCTTAGGTTACCTATACATTTGTTCAGTACTTGTCAATCATTTTAATCAAATCTCTCCTTTGCTCTACACTTTAGAAAATTATTATATCCCATTTCCTGTTTCCATCTACTTTACAGTTCGTTTGGATAAATTGAGCAGAAAGAAAATGAAAGTATTAGTTATGAAGAAGAGGAGAGGAGAGGAGAGGAGAGAGTAATCCTCCTTTATGTTGGAATAACTAATGAAAAGAAAAGAATATAATCATTTTATCTTGTTTGGGAATAATAAAAGAGAGAAAGGAAAGAAAAAAACTTTATATTATTTTATTATTATACCCTTTTAAATTGTATTTGGATACCCTAGGATAGAAGTGTCATTTTTATTTTAACTTTTATAATTTTAAGATTAATATTAGTATTATTAAAAATTCATTAAATCCTTGTTTCATTTCCTTCTATTTTCGCCTACTTTTGAAGGATAACAAAATTACTTAAAACGAGAGTTAAACTCTCCTTCCTTTTCTTTCCCTTCCCTTTCTTTTTAATTCCTTCCATCCAAACATAGTGTTAAAGTTTGGAGTGAAGGGCACAGCTCTAACTTGTTCAAGTTCAGCTTTCATGCATAATCTAGCTAATTTAAACATCTGCTCTTCCTTTTGAAAATAAACAAGTAATGCCACTACACCCTTACCCCGCTTATGGTTCTGTGTGTTTTTTTTTTTTTTTTGTTTAAATTCCTTGGTGGTAGAAGACAATTAAATATAAACCTTTCAAATGTCTGATAAATCTTCAAGTAGTATCACACTGTTGCCAATAGAATTTCAGAACACAACCAAAGAAGAAAAAATTTAGGATGATAGTAGTATTGAAAAAAAAAATAGAAAATCTCAATCTTTTTGTTTTTGAAAATGTCAACTAATTTATGTGATAAAGTTTATAAGTAGTCATACAAAGTAGTTAAGATCAATTATACCTTCATCTTCTCGGGGAATCTATGGAGAAGGGGAATGAATTTTTAATCTTTCCAATTCTACAAAATAAACACCAACCACATTTCTCATGCCAAGTTAGATTGGTTCTACAAAAAGGGCAAAAAAGTGAGAGAGAGAAAGAGAAGATGATATGCTGCAAGTGATCAAAACTGAGTCCATTTTATCTACCAAAGAAAATTCTATTGACGACATCAACAGGTAAAGCATAAGCTGGATCTATCGCTTTCAATCCTGGATATTCAAGAAGTGATAGACCTGCACATAAACCATAAATGAAAAGTTTAGTAAATTCATGACATCTTGAAATTGGTTGAAACTTCAATTTGATTCAACCACAGAAAATTGTACAGAACGAACACTAGTTACACATGGGGGTTCTAAAGAAGGTGAGGCTACCAACCGTGCGCTCCCCATCCATCCAATGTGGGAAGGGCTTGTTGGAATCCTTCATAATATGGACACAAACTAGAAAACTAGCACTAAAAGAAAAAATGGGGAAAAAGTACCAGAGAAAAGAGTAATGAAAAAAAAAAACGGTAGAGCCTAATCAATCCCATTACATGATCAGGAAATTCAACAAGGGGAATAAAATTACAGCTTCAACGACACTTTATTTATTGATTTCTAAATTCCTGACCTCAAACTTAGAATCACCAAAAGGGCTTAGTATAGGCCCAACTTCTCATATTATTGGCAAGAAGTGGTTGCAATTAGACAAAAGCCAACATTCTCACCCTTGCCAGGTTGAATTTTTATTGCACTAAGCAATGGCCCAATAGTTCTAATCAGCCAACCACAAAACCCCCCACCCCACCCCACCAAAAAGAAACATGACAAATGCAGTCTGATATCTCAATTTCCTACCTACAAAATTTCAAACATGAAAGTAGCTCCTGAAAACCCTAAACAACTGAACAAGAACCCCCATCTCACCTTTTGAAATGAACCGTTATAATAATTTAACAAGAACCGACACGTGTGCCACATTCTTAAAATGAAGAGAAAAAGAAAGGGGGGAGGGGGAACAAAAGAAAAGCTCACAAAGACTCCAATTTTTACATACCAGCAACTCCAAAATATGTATGGTAGACATCAACGGCATCATCTGGCCTGTCTGAAATTCCTCCATTCTCCTTGTCCTACCAGTTTTTAACAATCAACAGCAGCATCTCAGGTGAAATTATCCCACAGTTTTCCAAAACTATATTTAAAACTGACTTGTGGCTCATTTAATTTAGAATTAACCTGACAGTCCAAAATGAACTTAACAAGCTTTTCCTTGTCAATCCAATGAACTCTGTCAATCATGATCAAACTAGAAAGAACCCACCATGAGTAGCAAACCTGAAGCAATGCAAAAGAACGACTAGTGATAAGAAATAACAAGAATTTCCATAAGAAAATCTCAATTTGAGAAAGAATAACTTACATCAGGAAGCTTCTCAGGACGTCCATTTAGACCTCCAGATTTAACTTGTCGCTCACATAGCCACCAACCAAGAAGGTCCTTATCAATATGATGTAGAGAACCAGTTATAGAAAGAGCACCCACACAACAGAAAACTGCAGTCACAATGGTCATACCAGAACAATACTTGACATTTTGAGTTTAACTTGGAAATATAAAGTTTCATACAAATGCATAAAGATCAAGCCAGTTTCATAAAAATTCAACAGACAATCTGTTTTGCAGATCTCAAGAAGGCTTAGGGCTGAGCACATCAATACTAATCTTTAGTAATTGGATTGACCAACTGTTGAAAGTCTTTCAAATTGCAAGGCGGTTCTGCAGATTTTATTGCATTCTTTAGTGCCAAATAACGCTCGAAACTTCATGTACCGTAAGACTGAGATTATTAAAAGTTCATTTTAAGTTTCCAATTTAGAAAATGAAAATTAATTTTTTCTTCTACTAGGAGATGTCATGATGACCTGATTTAAGGAGAGTTTAAGATTTATGTTTGCATAAGAGAAATCACTTGTGGGTTTGAGAAACTCATGGACAATATATGCCCGAGTGGGAATTTGTGACAACTGCAATTGAGTAACTTATGGTGCCTAAGGATATGGTTCAAAGCAACTCATGGATAATATCAAAATCTTTTGTGGGTACTAGCTCCGATTACATCAGCCGATTAATGTGTTCTCTATGAGTTCTACTCCTAGTGAGTATTTTAGTATTAGTTTCAGACTGAAAGACAAGAATATTTTACAATTTGCAGATATTGTGTGTGCCTCCGTTGTCTTTTGTTGAGAATGCGGCCAGAAGTGTGACAAACATCACAATTTCTTGTGTTCTGACTGTGTTATTCTTTTCAGTTCAATCCCAGAACCCCCAATCATAAGAGTACAACAAAAAGAAAACTTTTCACATAACAAGATAACATTACAAAATCACAATTAGAGGAAAATTCAATTTACCAAGTCAAAGGTCCCTCTAAGCCAAAAGGTTACTGAATGGCACACACTCAGCTATTGCAAATAATATGCATGCTTGATTTGTTGAGTAATGATTAGAAACTAGAATACGATATAAAAGATACAGCATGTGGAGGTATGCTCAACATACCTTGCCCTGCATGGGACTCCCCACCAGGTGTGCATCCAAATCCACCATCCAAATTCTTGCAACTCACAATGTACTTTACAGCCTTTTCAACGTTGATTTTATCTAAATGGTGTAATAATGAAAGACAACATATGGCAATATAAGAGAACCTAAAAAAAAGAAAAAAGAATTGGTTAGGTAATAACATTTCCTCATGAATAGATAATAACTCCAAGGAAGTCAAAGGATCCAGAAAAAAGAAGGTAGGGAAGAAAGTATACCGTGTGTCAACTTCACCCCACATGTCACCTGAAAAGGATCCATCATCATTCTGCAGTCCAGCGATATCTGGCTTAATGATCAAGTCTAACAACAAATATATGGCTCTGGAGGTACAACATTCTTAAATTTCAGTGGACAGAATGAATAGTCAATATTGCAGCAAGGGGCTCTTATCTGTCTTTGTTTAACTCTCCCTAATTGATAAGGTAGTAGTTCCACCCTCTGAGAGACTAACTCATATAATGATCCATTAGTTGAGATGTATAGAATTTTATCAACTCAATCTAATATCTAAATATGGAAAATAAAATAAAATAAAATGCTACCAATTGTTGTAGATGTGGTCAAGAAAAATGATTAATATATTAGAAAATTTTCAAAAACCAGCAAACTATGTTCATGCTGAAGGATACAGTTTGACACCCTATCGGTGTCAAGCACATTTATCTTGTCAAAAAGAGCTAAAACTTGCACGGAACTAAGGGTATACAGCAGATGAGGATCATGTCCAACATTACCACCAAAACCACCTGTATAAACAAACATATCATCATATGATCTAATTTGTAGGCATCTCAAGATGCTTACAGCTTGATTTTCAGCTGAAAAGTAATTGGACAACAGAATACAAAGCTAAAGTAAATATTCAGATGGAAAAAAGACAGTAGAAGGACAATCACAGTTCAAATAGTGGATCTGCACTCACTAACATGCAAATATGCAACATAAGTACTTCACATTTGAAATGAAAAAAAACTGAATATTATCACAAACCAGACTCATGTTGGCACTTCATGACCCATGAAACAACTTCCTCTGTATCCACTGTTTCAAGCTTCCCCAAAAGATCTAAAGTGGTCAACCCCCAGTATGCCCCATTCATTCGTAGATGCTCCATCACCACAGATTCGAAGTCATCCTTTCTCTAAAGAAAAAATTTAAGTGGATATGTGGGACCAAGTGAATTAACTAAAGTACATTCTTTTTTAAGAAAAATAACAATAGAAAATTATTAAAAGGAATGCATACCTTTTCAACTAACAAAATGTATTTAACATGCTTTTCAACTTCTAGCTCACCCATTCTGTAACCAATTCAACACATTAGTCTTGATATTCTTAAAATCGTAAAAAGATCTAGACAACTTGTTTGTATTTCATTCTATAGAAACTTAGGTTATGTATTCTATACCACTAAGATTATACGGTTAGTTAAGTCTCTTCACTTAATGGGTTCCCCCTTGAGGCCTTGAATGCATTTTATTGACCAAATAAATAATAAGGCCATTACTTAACATTGGTTTCCATTGATTAAGGGTGTTGGGTGGGATAGACTAGATGCAAACCAAACATTTGGCATCATTTGCACAAAGTAACTGCCGTCATGCACCAACCTGTGTTCACGCACTTGGCAGCCCAAGCTCTTACCTTTGCACCAAGCAATGGCCCCATTGATTGATCAAATACATGCTACAGCAATATATATGGCAGATTCTTTCATAGCTATTTGAGCAAGGATAAATTATTTATCAGCAAAGTGGTTTGGTTGCAGCAACCAACAAAAGTAATCAATTCACATTAGGATTTGTGCAAGATAGCTTTGGAGATCAAAATTTATTTGGCATTGGTCTTGGCTCCAATAGTTAATCTGGAAATTACCGATAACAATACGGATGATGTCCGAGGATGAATTTAACAAAAAGGAAAGCATTAATCAAGGAAAATAATCAGACCACAAATAATTATTCAGAACGCTTAGAGAACATAATAAAAGATGGAAATTTGTGCAATATTTATCATACTATAGAAATATACCTAATTGAATTATGTGGGAAAAAATGCAAGTTCCAGTAGCTTGGTGAAAAGGGGATATAAATTATCAAAATTCAAGAATAATTTGAGAATTTTGTCACAGTTCCATGAAATAACAATATATGAAAACGTTATTGCCCAAAGGTGTATAAGTACTAATTTGAATAAGAAGAAAACTGATGTCAAATATATACATATACATACACATATATGCGCACACACTAACATATGAAACCAGTAGGGCTTTAGCCTTCGGTCCTCATAACTTGCAACCAATTTTGGGTTAGTGTACCTGGCTTGAATATCCAAAGAAATATTGCTAAATTGCAGATACCCAAATTGTTTCAGAAGGAATTAAGGAATACCCAGAAAAATAAATGACTGCTTATATATATATATATATATATATGTGTGTGTGTGTGTGTGTGTGTGTGTGTGTGTGTGCAGCTTACCTTGTTTCTTTGTTTCTGAAGCCTAAAGATTAAGCAGATCCTAATGAAGACTGCGACTTAGCAGAGATCTCGAGCAGAATAAGGTCGCCTACCGGCCGAACTGGAAGCAACGATGCAGGAATCTCTACATCAATAACTTCGGCTTTTTCTTCTTATTCCTCAAGAATGAAGACTTAACCCTCTAACCAGTCAAAGCTATATATAATATTAAAGAGGAAATTTCTCTTTATAAGTTTCTGATAATTAAATTGATATATTTTTTATATTTTTAAAATTATACTAATTTTTTATATTCTTTTTAACATTATACAAATAAATTTTCTAATCAAATTTTTTTTAATGAATTATATATTTTTTAAAATTTTAAATGTTGACTATTTATTTCTTTATTTATTTCATTTTTTAAATAAATATTAATTAAAATCTTAAATTTATTTTTATAAAAAATATATATTTTAAAAAATTTAGACAAAATTGGTCAAAATTAAAAAAATGCAAAAAATAAAAAATAAAAGGAACAATTTTGTCATTTTGATTAAAAATCTTGACTAGAAAAGGTATTTGCAAATAATGTGAGATAAAGTTAGAGAAGTCAGTGTAATTTTAGAAATCTCAGGAGAGGTCAATATAATTGTTACAAACATAAAAAAGATTAATATAATTTATCCAATAATAAATTAACTTATATATTAATATTTTTATTTTTTGAAAAAATTACCCTTTAGCCATGATTAAAATAATTTGCATATAACCTCCCATAATTTAGAAGCAGACATTTACCATTGAAGTTATTACCAAATTGCAAAGGTTGATGCCGTTAATGAAAAGTTTGAAAAGATTAAAATGCCTCGTAGTTAAAAAATCGCACATTTAAGTGAATTGGGGGGATGGAGAATCGAAATAGAAACATGATACAAATATTTTAAGGTTAGAGCAAGATATCAAATTGACAACATTGATTGGAGTTTCAATTTCAATTAGAGCAATAGACTGCAATTTTCAATTCTAGGGTGAAGTTAACTTATCAAAGGTACAATGTTTATCTTATGCGTTGCTCAATATTTGAAAAATACATGTGACTCAAGTTTAAAGTTGATTTTGAGTTCAGCATGTTTTCTGACTTTGTTTTTAGTTCAAATATACCAACATTTATGAATGGGGAACCATTGTTTATTATTTTTTGTTTGGTGCGTTACCTGGCATTTCTGTTTCTCTCTTGATTTTTTTTTTACTAGTGTTACATGCAATTTTTTTGAAAGATTTCTTTTTTAGTTGTGTATCAACTGATAGTTTAACTTCATAAACAAGCTTGAATGAGTTATAAACAAGTTGAAGTTGAGTTGTTCATGAACGACTCAGTTCGTTTGTGTCTATTATTTTTTGTTGTGTTGAATTATCAAATTCATGGATATGTTGTTATGGAGAATAATTATTGGCAATGTCTATGTATTTATCTATTGTTTTAAAATTATGGAATGCAATGATGTATGTCAAGTGACTATTAATTTTAGTGGCTAGAATATTAAGTTTCCATTTGATATGTTGTTTTGATATTGAACGTCTTGATGATTGATGTCACGTCCCGGGTCTTAAAGATCCGAGGATAACCGTGTAAAATAAGGTCAAACTAAATAAATAATCTTTGTATGTCTTAAACCACCAGGTGATTAACATATTCTCACTTGAGTTTTCATAATATACACATTCATCCGCATTCCATCCATTTAATCTAACAAGGTCCATATGCATTGATTTTAAAAGTGTATTCATTATATAATATTTCTTCCTAAACCAAAAGATTACAGAGTCTTTAATTTTTAAGGTTTACCCTTGTACATACACAAAATAATGTCCACTCCTAATCTAGGCTTTCAAGCCTTCATAACAACAACATAGAGACCATAAGGTCTTTTACATTCCCAAAAATAAACAAAAGATCAAAAATGAGAATCATCCTCCATGTCCACTTTAATCACGTCACTGGCTCCTTGTCGTTACTTGCATTTGGTAGGGGTCAAAACAACTACAGTAGAGATTCTATAGTAGGAAAAATTAAGGCAGTGCTATGTGTATGCACGTGGCATGTGTAGTGTCAACAAAATGTTCATTTATCATGCATATACATTAACAATCAAGATATTCATTTTACTTTAATGGTTAAGATATGTAATTCAATTCAATAGTATAAGAAAAAGATAATAAGCAACAATTATAAGTAAGCATTACATAATTCACAAGGAAAATCAACTGAATATCATGTAACCATAAAGTGAGTTTCACTTCATTCCTTTTATGTCGAATTATAACACTTTGAACTTAGTTTTCCTACTGGCCCCCCAAAAGGCCTGACGCTTCACGAGCTACTAACTTGTTGGCAATGCACCGCCACTCGCTCGAGGTTATGGTTTGAAACCGAAGGGAAACACCATCCCCATCATAAATAGATTCACTGAGAAATAACGATATCTCGCTAGCACATATCCTCGCTATTCCAAAATTTAAGCCTTTTATTTAATTCCTAACTCGGCATCACAATTTCCAACAATCTCACATCCCTTATTTTTTCACTTGTCCCAAAGAGTAAATATCCACATTCTTGTCATTCATTCTCATTTCATATTTTCTATCATCATCAATGTTTCCCCAATTCATTTACAAGCATACCAAAGAATAATATTGTAAAGACCAAGAAATTTTTTTTCCCTAAATTATAAATTATAAAATAATAATAATGGAAATAATAATGTAAAATTTTATTATGAAATTAAAATTTGTTAAATGAAATGACTAAAATGAGCTTGGAAATAAAAATAAGGAAAAGAAATAAGGAGGGGCAAAAAAGAAAGTTCACATTTTGTCTTGCTTTTGGCTTATAAAGCCAAAATCCCCACACATCTAAAACATACACTGGAAACACACACACATTTGAGTAAAAGAGAGGAGAAAAAGGGAGAAAGAAAGGAAGAAAGGGAAAGCAAGGAAATTGAGAGATTCTTCAAGGATTTTGAAGATTCTAGCTATAAGCACCAAGTGCACATTTAGGGTTTCTACTACTACTTGAAGAATTGAGGTAGGGGATTACTGAACCTAGGTATAGGAAGTGTGTAGGTAGGTTCATTGCATGTGTATCTCATCTATTGCCATAGAATTGTGAATTTTTAAATTTTTGGGCATATGTTGCATGTACCTTGAAAATCTATGAATTAGTTGAATTCTTGTTATGAAATGAATGGTTTTTATCCTATCTTGATGTTGATATAACTCCCGGTTGATTGCGAAAATGTTTGATTGGTGAAATCACAAAGAGGGTTTTATGTGTATTATGCTTGATATTGTAAATGGCATGTAAAGTGTATGTGAAATTGCTTGAATGAATCCTTGATGTGAAATTATGAAAATTTGATCAAGTTACTTGAATGCTTAACCCTTATGATGAAAAAATAAGGAATTGTGAACACAAACATGAATCATAAGCCATTGAAAGTGTGAGAATGAACACTTGGAAAATGATGAACATGGGGCTAAGATTGGGCATGTCAATTGTGTGATTTTGAGCATGGTGAGATTACACTTACCTGGGGTTTTGATTAGTGTTCGGGATGGTGTCTCCATTTGGCTTGCGAGCCATAAACCCGTATGGGTGGTCATATGTCTCCATTGAGTTAGTAGCTCGTAAAGCACACAAGGCTTACTGGGGGCCGACTAGGAATATAGTCTTGGGATTAAGACTTGAGAGATGAAAATGAGAACTTTGAATAATTGAAAGAACTCAAGTGGAAAGAAATCTTAAATTTTAGAATAATATACATTGCTTTCCTTGATAATGCTTATTTGTAATGCTTAAATGCTTTAGCACATGAGAACTTGATTTTTGGTTTGAATTCTTATTGTTGACAAAACATGCTTGATGAGCACTTGGTTGTCACTACACATACACAAGCATACACGTGCCACCACATGTTATTGCTTATGCTTAGATTTCTTCTATTGGGGTTGTTGAATTGACCCCTACTAGATGTAGGTGCGGGCAAGGAAACGACTGCGAATTGAAGGACTTTGTATACTTAGATGACCATCATGTGAAGAATGTATTTATGTTCATTTTTGAATAACTTTTGAACATGTATATATATTTGAAATAGACCATGTTGGGTAGCAATTGAAGAACCATTGAAATCTCTTTTAGAATGACTTTTATTTTGTTCACTTGGACATTATAAAATTTCTGCGAGGAGCTTGCTTAATTATTTACTTATTTTTGAAAATGAAACATGTAGTTGTAGTTTAAATTATATATAACCAGATGTGAAATGATATTGGTATGAGTTTAGTATTTCTGCTGAAGGCTGTGTAGAACAGCCCACTTTGAAAGACCATATCTCCTACATTTTAAGGAGTTAAAATCTCATATTTTTCAAAATTAAACCTCCTTGTCTTAGCTTTCAAATGGGTCAAGAATAACGTTAATTAGGCAAATATTGAGGGAATTATGCTGATTTTAAGAAACCTGTGCAGAATCTGACCACTGTTTACAAATCAGTCCATTACTTGAGTTCCAGGTTCTCTTTCGAGTGCTTTTAAGTTCTATGGAAACTAGACTTATAGTGGAATATGGCATATAAAGCTCATAATAGCACTTTTTATAAATTGGGAGATATAGAGTGTAACATCCCAGCCCAATTAAGTGAAGCAATTAAGAATAATGATGGTTATCACAAGTTAATTTGCTTATTAACCATGGGCAATTCTAATTAAGACTAGTAGTCTGTAAATATGGAAGCAAAAGTATAAATGAGAGCAATTAGCTATGAATTGGATGCAAATTTAATGGCAAAAGTCATAACTCGATGACAAATTATGATTGGCGTTAATCAAGGATTAACACAAGAATAATCTTGAAAAATTTAGTGCATAAAGTACACTTAAGCAAGACTAGTGTAGTACATGAATAAAGTGTGTTTAATTAAGATTATCCCAAAATTATAATAGACTTTTAGGAATAATTAAAGTACAATAAAATACACCAAGGCAAGACTAGTAATACATAGATGAAGTATGCTTAATCAAGAAGCCTTATGGAAATTTCAAGAGAGTTTTATGAGATTTAAAAAGAAAAGTTTGAGAATTTATGAAATACACTAAAATGCAATATAGTACATATGTAAAACAAAAAGAAAAGGAAAAAAGCCAAAATCCTCCCACCAAGTTTGGAACCTTGCACCTTGTGCAAATAAATAATAAGTTTCTAAAAAGAATGTCAACTAGGCTGCAACACTTTTGTGTTATAATACCTATATGATATGTATATAACATAAAGGTGTGTAGGGAAATTCATAAAAAAAAGACAAGTTTCATCACCCTAGTACACCTCCATTTCAACCAATTGAAATACTTGCAATGTTCAACTTATATATATATATATATGTATCTATATACATACCTCTTGTGCTGTATAAATTATATAGCTGAAATAGAGATAGAAAGAAGAGAGAGATCTTGGATAGATTTCCTAAGGCAATTGTCAAACCCTCATTAAACCAAACCCTCACCCAATCAAAGTCCAAGCAGCATTATACATACATAAATCCGTACTTGCGTATGTTGTTCTCCAAACCCACTGAAATGTAGAGAGAGAGAAGGTTAGCTAGAGAGAGAAACTAGAGAGAGAAAGAGGAGAAATGAAGGAGAAGATGAGAGCTGAGCCTACCTGCATACATGATCCAAAATGGAAAGAGTGGAAAAGGAGGAGAGGTCTGGAGCTACTGGACCAACAAAGAGGAAGAGGAAGAAAACTTAAGAGAGAGAAACTGAAACAAGTAACTTCTCTCTAAAATTTTTTGAAGTTTAGCTTTTGTTAGTTAATTTAAGATGCATGCATGTGCTTAGAATTGAAAATGGAAGAAGAATAGAAAAGAAATGAGAGGAGTTGAGCTAAGAAACCTAAAGAAAACCTCACACCCAAAATCATGAAAAGTTGGGTTTTTAACCTAGCTTGAATAAAACTTAAAACTAATTACATGGCTCAAAAGAGCATCAAAATTGGAGTGCACTACAACTTAAAGCACAAAAAATGGTCAATAGACCCCAGTGAGATATCATGGGCTATAGTGAAGAAGAGAGAAATTGAGAGAGTACATTTGAGTATGCTTTTCTCACTTTTAGGAACGGGAAAATGTTCCCCAAGCTCCTAGGAACTAATAAGAAGAAAAACAAGCTCAAAATACTATGTAAAATGTGTCAAAATAGGAAAACAATCACTCGTCGAAAAAGTGCAGCTCGCCGAAGCAGAAAATAGATTCAAAACTTGTTGGTTTAATCGTCGGAAAATAATCGGCGACGATCCCTGGCGCCAGAACCCTCGCTGGAAAAACGAAGAAGATGGACACTATGCAGGTCAGGTCTCGGGTCGAGGCCTAACCGAATGTTTAAATGGGTTTGGACTTATTAAAATGGCGTCGTTTTGACCCTTACGAATAAATAAAGTGAATAAATAATAAAAGGGCTGACGGCATGTTGACGTTAGCATGACATCATGGATCGGACAGAATCGGTTGGTTCACTCCTCTTTTGGATCGGTTCACTTGAAAGGTTATTGAAGCAAATATTTTATTTGAAAAGTTTATGAAATTTGGGTTTTACCCCCAATAGTTTTGTTTAATTACAAATTAACCCAGAAAATTAATTAAAAATTAATTTTAAATCTTTTTAATTATAAGAGAAATTACTAAAATACCCTTGAGTCAAAAATAGGCCAAATAAAGGCTAATTGAAATAAAAGAAGAGTCCAACTCAATATTTTTGGACATTCTGGACTCAACGCTGGAGTCTGATTTACAAAATTAGATCCCAAAAAATATAAACGGGCAAACTGGAATAATTTTAAATATATCCTAATGATTAATTAAGTGGTCAATTAGACTCTAATGACTATGGAAATACATACCTTAGCATTTCGGGACATTCTGGACCCAATGGAGGAATCCATTTATGAAATAAAGTCCCAAAAATATAGACACGTGAAATGTTATAATTATCATTTTGTCCTTAGTAATCCAAAAGCTAGTTAAATGTCAGAGGTGGTATATTCTATCTTTCTTCAATGTTCTGGACTCAACGGTGGAGTCCATTTTAGCAAACAAAGTACCAAAAATGTGACACATGAAAGTGTAGAATTATAAAAATGCCCCTAGGCTTAATGTAAGTCACATATATGCAAATTAAGATCCGAAAAAGCCTAAAGTGATTATCTTCGATATTCTAGACTTGGCAATGACGTCTTTTTGAGAAAAATAAAACCTGATAATAAATTAAAAATGACGAATACGTCCTTAGGACTTAATGAAGTTACTAGAAGTGTATTGATGAAATTAAAAGGTCCACGTAAATGTTATAAGGATTGAGTGGACTAAAAAATGAAGTCCGAATACGTAAATTATGTATGAAGAAATATAGGATATTAAAAGTGTAAATTTCCATTATGCCATTAAA
This sequence comes from Nyssa sinensis, assembly GCA_008638375.1. Classification (NCBI taxonomy): domain Eukaryota; kingdom Viridiplantae; phylum Streptophyta; class Magnoliopsida; order Cornales; family Nyssaceae; genus Nyssa; species Nyssa sinensis. The sequence goes on from CM018036.1 coordinate 26,766,226, forward strand.
GAGCCAAATAAGCTATAAAGCATTAGAAAATCCTAAATTGGGAATTTGAGGATCTCTTAATTAATTAAACTAAGTTCAAAATAACTTAAAAAACTGAATAAAGATGTTTGGAATTAGAATGAATACTAATTCATAGATGTTCACAACAAATAGGATATCAACAAAATAGATCTTTAGATGCTGATGACCTACGGGTTGGTCTTTGGGAATGATACCCAACATGTTGTCCTGATTAGGACATTTTGATATGATGATAAGAGCTCTTGGTGCCATTCAGGGGAACCCAGAGATGAGTGGTAAACCTGGATGAGTGCTATGTGAGGGTAGCTGGGCCTTTTGATAGTATCTATTGACCTAGTTTGTATATGTTTGATTCCACACCATGTGTTGATTTGATGATGTTATCTTTGAATGATAAATACGCCTTTGAGGTCTATCTTTGTATTCTATTTGAATCTCTTTGATTTGGGCAGCTAAACATTATATGTTGGTAAATTTGTGCTTGTTGACTTGATCAGTCATCCCTATTGCAATCGTAACCTCTTTATGAACTATGTTATTTTGGGCTTGGTGGCCAATCCCTTTGAACTTGAAATCTTATGATTATTCTTTTGTTATACACCCTTGTGTAACCCATGGTAGAATGAAGGATTACTTACTGAGCTAAGTTAGCTCACCCTAGAATTATAACAATTTTTCAGGTAACACAATATGGAAGGAAATACAATGATGGCGATTAGTGGAGCTAGTGATGTGCTTGTGGGTAATGTTGATGATGTATAACTTCAAGTCATAATTTGAATATATATCCCGTAAGATTGATTTTAATGTTAGATATTGTGACATAGTGACACTAGAAATAATATTGGACTTGAATGGTGATTTATGATGATGAAAATTATAGTTGGAGATAATCTTATTGATGATTGTTAAAGTTCAATTTGTTATTAGATGAGTTGCATATGTGTAGCTTCCGCACTTGATACATAAAAGAAAAAAAAATTTATCACTCTTTGGTGCAATTCATTTGATTTTGTATGGCCTGTCTAAGTGACAATGTCGATCACCGGCCCCTAATTCGCAGAGGATGGGTTCTGGGTCGTGACACAAAGCTTTAAACAGGGCAAACTTGCTGTGTGAATAAAGCAGTTCAGACCTGCCTTTACCTTTTTGTTAATAACTTGAGCTACTGGATGTATTTTTGAGGAATTTCAAAACTCATCGAAATTAAACTCATATTAGAATATGCTCTAAAAATCTCAAGATATCAGGTCTTATAGGTTGAGAGATATGGGGTTTCAAATAGGGTGAACTGTTTAGTGAACAAAAAAAAAAAAAGAACCATAGGTTGTATCCTTAATGAATCTGATTTTTCTTTTATACATGGGACTTCAAGAAACAATGTATAATAGTTAAGTAGTAAATAGTATAATTCATGGAATGAAGATCAAGTAGGATGAACTTTAAACATTACTAGATGTACCATAGGGAATCGATCACAGCCCGAGTCTTTGGGGACTTGGGATGTGACATATATCGTTTCATCATTCATTACAAGAGCACAACAATGATGACACACTCTTATAAACTTCAACAATTCTATCATTCATCCTAAGCATAAGAAATATAGATGCATGGTATTCAACAATTCCATCATTCATCCCAATTATGAGAAATATAAATACATAGTATTCAACAATTCTTTCATTTTAGTCCAAAGCATGAAAATATACATGCATGTTATTCACCAATTCTATTATAGTTCAAAACATGAAAATTTAGAGACATGACATTCAACACTTCCATTATAGTTAAAAGCATGAAAACATATGCATATATATATATATATATATAACATTTATGAGAGAAGTATAAAAATTAAATAGAATGCACCATGTATTCATGAAACACCCAACCTCCAACCTAAGTTAGAATCCCTACCTTAGGGCTTGAGAAAAGGTAGACTTGTGTTGTAAAGAGAAAGATTCCAAACCTTAGCCTTAATCCTTGCACTTACATTTTAAGAAAAGAAACACACCATTTATTTCACTAAATCAAGCTAAACTCATAAGAAAATTAAAGAACTAGAAGAAGAAATGAAAAGCCCTAAAATTTACCTTTTGTTCATAATGAAATCTTAGAAAATCTTAGCTTCCAATTGGTGAGAAATATTCCTAAGGATGAATCCTTGAACTCCAAGGTATTTGTATGGCTTAGAATCCCATGAAATCTAAGAAATTTCAAAGCCCTATAACTCCCCTCTTGGCTTGGAGAGTGTTGTTGGTCCTTTGGTGTGAAACTAACCTAAAAGAGGGGTTGAATAGGTTTGTACTAATTGTTTTCAATTCTTCATCCACAACACTAACTACAACAAGGATAACACAATATCTGAATTAAAATTCCAATCAATATACAACAATATGTTCAATTCACACAATGTATTTTTTAAAATAGTGTTCAATCCACAAACCAATTCACCACAAGCCTATTTGATTAACTAATCAATTCAACATGCCAAATTCACAATTCAATCACAATTTTGATTACTTGATCAATTTTCAATTTATCAATCTAATTGCTCAATTTAGGTTCTCAATTAGTCAATTGAGGTTCAATTTTTAATATTCATGAAAGCCTAATTCTAATCAAACGAAAGATTCATGTTGAGCAATTTAGAAATTGTAAAGCATGAAGAGAGTTATAGAGAATTTGCAAACCAAACGTGATGATAGAAAAGCCAACACGAATAACTATCCATGATGGAAAACTCTAAAGCTGGCCATGCTCATGGAAGAATCCACTATGTGTGAGATTGAATACAACCTAGTGATGACACAAACTTAGTTCTTCAAGCTCTGTTTTACTTTACCATCTTCAATCTCGATTGTAGCCACAAGTCTCCACCATAGCTGAAATTTTCATACAACAGCAAGCTCAATGTGATATCGGAATCCTCCGATCGGTGCTCTACATAATTGCAAACTCCATGCAACCTTGGACTCTTTCGATTGCCCAACGATGAAATCCACAAGGTTGAACTCCACAAACTCTTCAATTGAATTGATGATTGAGGCTCTTTGATTGATTTGGATAAAGTGAGATGATCAAATCAATGTATGATGAGAGGAGACATATAGATAAAGCACATGTATGGATGTTCTCTAATGAAAGTCCTAACTTCTCTTTAATGTATAACTCTCAAATACTAAACTCTTTTTCTTTATTCTCTCTATTCAAATTTGAATTTTTGTTAGTTTATAGTTTAGAGACCAATTCTCAAATAACCCTCCAAAATAGAAAAGTATTTTATTTTTGTGCAAGGTTCGTTCGAACGAATATCGAACAATCATTAAACGATGAGCGAACAATAAAAAATGACTACCTTCTGATGTTCGTTCGAATAAGCCAATTGGTTCTTTCGAATGACCAATAAAAGGTTGGTCTTCTTCTTGCATTGTGAACTCAATTTTCCTAAGTGTTTTCAAATATGCACTTTTGGGACAATTATTTCACAACAAAAGTCAACAATACACACAATGAAGATATGATATCAACTATATACAATGTATGCAATGTGTGAGATCCAAATAAAAAAAAAAGTCTGAAATACTCAAAATACCCTTCATGAACCAAGGCGGCCGATAGATGTGCATAACAATGAAACTTGGACCATCTTGGAGTAGAACGGGGCATTAAGTCAATCTAAGTCTAGGACTAATGTCATGATTACAACCAAAGCAAGTTTTGTTAAACCGGATTTGCCAATCACAATATCGAACCCCTGGTCCTAACAAACTCCCCTTTTGCCAATTTGTGACAAAACTGCACCAAATAGTACAAGAATATAATACATCAAAATCCATAACCCCTAAAGAGTCGAAGAAAAGAAAATTATACATTTTGACCTAGTATTCTATACTATACTAAACACTTAGCATTGCTCAAAAGTAGTTACACCTGTTTCCTACAGATCACACCTACCTATATTACGTGAAATCATATCAAAGAAAGTATAACAAATAAATTCAATAAAATCACGAGAATTGGTAGATAACAACTAAGAATAGGTGTAGTGAACAAAGTAACCAAGAAATCAAATCCTATGAGCATGGTAAGTGGAAACAAATTATCTCAATCATATGAAAAAATAGTACTCCCCCTCAATATGTGCACAAAGTAACTCCCCCTCACTAAGTGCTTAATACACATCTCCCCCTTTTTGTCTCGATGACAAAAGGAGGAATCACACAAGTGAAAACCATGAAGGAAGTAATATAAACAAGGATATAACCATGCATAATCAGACAACAAAATGTACAACAATGATAATAGACACAGTGTAAGAGATATATCTAAGATAACAAAAAAATAATGTGTCCATCATTAATCCCAAAAAAATAATAATAGTGTAACAAAAAATGAAATAGTTGTTAAAAGATAACATATAATTGATGGGTGCAAAAAAAAAAGGTAAACCTCAGTGCATAAGTCATTCATCACCCATATAGGGAAGATGTCTTGATCATTTATCTACTCTTGGTGATAGAGGTGGAAAAACACGGGTGAGTGCATTTGATAAGGTCTGGATAGCTCCTTAGTAGAAAGCTATCTCCTCTAGGAAGAAGTCAGACCGGATCCGAGTATAGTGCTGCTCCAACCTCTCCTCCAAGTCAATTCTGGAGATCGGCTGACTGGTAGTAGATGTGGATACTCCTGCTGACTCATGAAGTCTAGAACTTGGAGGAACCCATAACTGTGGTGGAGTGCAGTTAACAAGGTAGTCCTCTACTCTGATCTGTTCCTGTTGCTGTTGTTGTGGTGACTATAGTGATTGCTACTACTATGCTAGAGTCAGTGCTACATACTGCTGCTGCTGTTCCTCATTATCATCACTAGACTTCCCAAGAGGAGTGATGATGTGTGTCCGGGACCGAGAAAGGGTCCTACGAGTGAATGGACCAGGTGGGAGAATGAAAGTATCAGTAGTGAAAAATGGTACTTGCTGAGCAGCACAAATCCTCTAATAAGGCTACCGAATGGTAGAGAGGCTATGCATCAAATACCAGTGGTTGACGATTCGATTGCTTCTAGAATGTAGGAAGGAGCATCGATCGGGAAAGCAGCACCGATAGCATATAGTAGTGTAGCGTGTGAGAGTGTCATTGTATTTATATGGCTGGCAGGATGAAGAACACTACATACTATGAGGTTGGGGATCCTATAACCCTCATGAAGGTAATCCAGCTCAAAAGTGGCTGCATTCGTATAGAAGTCCATCTAATTGTTGGCATAGAGGGTCGATGCAACGAGATCAGGAGTATGAGAGGTAGTAAGCTCTCGGAAAGGAAAACCAAGCTTTTCAACTTAGGGAACGCCGAGAGTCTGAGTAATGAGATCTACGGTAAGTGAAAACTCGACACCGGGAACAATGACCGAGTAAGCTCCCTGGTCATTACGAGTACCAAGGTTTGAGTAGAACTTTCAAACCATGGTCTCGTTAGCTGGACCCGTGACAGATAGGAGAGGCAGTTATTCATGCGACTCAAACATACTATACATGAGTGTCTTACGTATATCATCGAATGTGGATGGTCTTTCAGCTAAAACAAGATGGGACATAACTTTACGTTCCCGTATCTTGGTGACCCAAGTTAGAAAGCGATCCAAAACCTAAGGTGCTGCGCCAAGATGAATGGCATAGGAGAAATGCTCCCGAGCCATGGGCACTGTTTTGGATGACATGATCATGTACTATATGACTAGAGAAAATATAACATAATCCTAAGAAGGTACTACATCAAGTGTACTGATCTAGTAGTCCACACTAATCGTACTTTCTAGATGATAAATCAAATAAAAGATAAGAAAGTGAAATAACAACTAGAGGACTTACCGACACAACGAATGATGGGAATCGAAAAATGATTGGTGAAAGTGGAGTCCTCAATGTGTAAATCACACTAACCAAAGAAGAATCTATGAATGACAAACCCCGAGATCAAAATCAAGCAATGGACTAGGAGGAATTTGAGAGAAAACAACAAGAAAATGGAGCAATTAGGCGGTTACCCGCGTGTTTGAACTAATAAGTTAATCATTCGAACGAACAAGGACTTTCGTTCGAACGAGCACCATAATGTGCCCTTCTCTCAGAAAAATAGAACGTTGTGCTCTGTTCAAAAATTCCTTTGCGACTAGGCAAAAATAGGAAAATTTTTTTTTTTCCGAAAAACTTTAGTTTTTAGCAAGAAAACTCTAAGAATATATCAATGTTCTATAAAGCTAAAACAATACCAATGTTTTTGAGTTGAGAGAAAAATTTGTAGAACATTTTAAGTGACATAGATATAATGAAAGGTGTTCTATATTGAAAGATTGTATGCACTCAAGTGATTAAGACTAAATGAAGATAGTGATAAAATGAAGCACACAAGTCATAGTCCTGGCACTTAAAATGCATCTTAATTCATTTTTCTATTCAAAAAAGTGGGATCATCATTAGCAATAAAGATAAAAGAAAAATGATTTTGAATTTTTGGATTCACAAAAGTATGAAATGAACCTAACTATGAATTAAAAACAAAAATCCAATAAAATGAAACCATAGACCTAGAATAGATGAAAAAATTTAAAATGACCTATACCATGGAAAGATGACAACTTCTCTTTAAGAAAAATAATTTTCTAAAGCCTATTGAAGTAAGAAGTATCAAAGCAATTCATAGGGAGACTCTAAGATAAGAGTGAAAACTTGATCCCTAAATTGCTAAACTCTCTCTTAATTAACTAAGAGAGAAATTGTCTTTTCCCGAAGAAGGAGTAAATTGGAAATTATGACTTGCACATTCATTTTCAAGACCTTTCAACTTTTCCTTCCTAACCTAAATTTTTTTTAATGGATTTTTGGAATTAGGTGTGACATTTTGAACCTTGGTCTTATCTACCTTGGATTGAGGACTAGGAATAGCATGAGGCTTCCCAAAGTTATGTTAATAATCTTTTGAGCCATGCTCCTAGATTTTTGAACATGAGTATTCAATTGTTATTTCAAAGAAGATAGCTTCATTTTATGTTCCAACGTCATGAGTTGAGAAATTGTTTGTTTTTTCTTAGAAAACCCATATTTCCTCCTAGAGTGACCATCAACCTTGCAATAAGAACAATAGAGTGATCTAGGGTGAGGTTGAACTTGAGGTCTAGCTTGAGGTTGTGGTTGAGGTTGTGTTTTCCTCTTAGGTTGAGGTGTCTCTAAAACTTTTAGCTTAGAGGAAACAATTACAACTAACTTGAGAGTAGGAGATTGGTTTTGAGTGGATGTTGAAGGCTTGTTCTTATCCGAGAATTTATCATATCCTAATCCACTTTTATCATTCTTGATTTGGATGATATTAGGCATATTTGCTAATTTGTTTAACCTACCCTCAAGAGTGATTTCAGCATCCTTTGCTTATTTAAGTTCTTCATTAAGAGAATGAACTTTTGAAATTAATTCTTTATTTTTAAGATCACAAGCTTTAGAGATGACCAAAGTTTCCCTACTTCATCAACCAACAAGTTCTTCTCTTGTTATAAGGATTTTACATTTTCCAAGAGAGAATTTTTCCTCATTGAGTTGTTTCAACAAGGATTGATCAACCACAAGTGCAAATTTCTCTTTCTCTCCTGTCTTGAGTTTAGTGGCTAGTTTTATATTGAACTTCTTGAGATTGATTGATTTATTAAACAATTTTTTATAGGCAATCTCAATATCGTATTCTTCTTCATTTTCACTATCACTAGACATAAAATTCTCATTATCCTTTTGTTCATCATCTTCAAGGGATGAAGAACCTTCGAGGACTTTGACGATAATTGTGAAAGACAAAAATTGACTTTCCTCTCCTTCATCATCATCATCATCATCATCATTTTCCTCTTCCTCTTCTTCCTCACCTTCGGTTAGAGTTGTCTTCATTGCTCTTCTATTGTTTGATTTTCCTGTTCTTTTGTTTGTGTAATCGGCAGCTATGTGGCCAAAGTTATGACAATCATAACACTCTATAGGTTTGGAAGTGAATTGAGATGAAGGTTTCCTAATATCACCACTAGAGGTTCCTTTTTGGACCTTTCATCTTAAGCTGCTAGAATTTCCTACGGGTTTTCTATTAGAGTTTTAGTTTCCCTTAGGATTAGAAATTCTTCTCTTTAGGAACTTATTAAACCTCTTAACAATCAAGGCTAGGTCATCTTTATTCACAAACTCGGGGTCAACCTCTAATTCCCTTTTAAGTCATATTGGCTTGATTTTAAGGCAAAACTTTTGGTCTTCTTAGCTTGCCTAAAAGTTTGTTCAAAGGTTTTGCCACGACCCAGGCCCCAAAGACCCAAGTAGTGATTTGAAATCATAATAAAAGATTTATAATTAAGATTAATTTGGAAATCAAGTCGATAGAAGTCAAACTAGACTTCCGAACGCTAGGTTTGACCAAAGTGCTATCACACTAAGGCATAGAAATTTAAGTATTTGAAATATTTGGAATTGGCCTTGCAAAAGTCCCGGTAATTATTCCTTAGGTATGCAATAGTCTAAAAATAATTTTTAATAAATTTTAGCTATAGAGAAACCCACCCAACTAGCTATGGTCTAAGGCATTATTTTTAGAAAAAATAGAAATTTTATTCTTAGGAGGGGGAGTTGGCTTTTTATTCTTAAGGAATTAGGTCTTACAACTATTTTTATTGGTTCCAAGTAGGGGGAGGAGGGGTACTTCCTTATTTATATTAAATATCTTAAATAAATGAAAAGAAAATTAAATAATTTAATCAATTACTTAAATGACATTTAATGTAAATAAGGTGTTCGCCAACAATGTTGTCTATGCAGCATAGTGTAAAGCAAAATTTGGATTTTGTCCATTTTAGTGAACTAGGTCTAGTTTTCAGGTGTCTACTAATAGTGTTATCTATGCAACAGAGTGTAGAGCAAAATTTGGATTTTGTCCATTTCAGCTAACTGGGTCTACTTTTCAGTCGGGTGATTTTCTCATTCAGTCGACTGAGTTCGGGATTTTTGTGTTATTTAGCTTCTGTCAATTCTAGTTGATTGATCCTTCCATTTAGTCGATTGAAAGTTTAGGATCTTTGTATCATTTAGCTTCTGTTAATTCCAGTCAACTGGCCCTTCCATTTAGTCGACTAGTTCTTCCATTCAATCAACTAAATCAGTTGTCCAACACCTGAACCTCCTATTTTTTTGTGACTTTTTCATTCCACATATTTTTCTCATACTTGAAACATTCTTTTTCCTTTTATTTTTCATTCATTTTACAATCTTATATCAAAACATGAATTTCACAACTCATGCACCTATTTGCTCATTCAAAAATCAAGTTTCAACATAGAATTCCATAATAGTCAAAAATATAAGTCACATCATTTGTAATGTTTACATCACCATTAAGTATCTAGTTTGTATACATTTAAACTACAAAATACACAGTCCATTCAAAGGGAAACATACATTCAAACAAGTTTCCAAAAAGAGGTGATGATGTTTTAGTATACAAAAAGTGGATATCTTCAAAAAATATCAAGGTAGAGGTTCTTGAACTTGCGGCTGTTTCCTTGCCCACTCCTATATCTAGTAGGGGTTAGTACAACAACCCTAATAGGAGAAATCTAAACAAAGGTAAGAAAATGTGATGTCACGTGTATGCTTGTACATGTGTAGTGGCATACAAGTGATCATGGAACAATGTTCATAATAAGAAAATAGTCCAACAAGGAGCAAGATTTCACATTTAATACTTATAATTCACCAAGAAGGAAATACCAAGAAATTCCACTAAGTATAAGTTAATTAATAGAGATTGCATAATTCATTCGAGTCATTCCGATTATCAAGTTTTCTATTATCAGCTCTCAAGTCTTAATCCCATGACTAATCTCCTAGTCGGCCATCGGAAAGCCTTGTGTGCTTTATGGTCTACTGATTACGCCCAAAGAATAACGCGGTAGTTATAGTATAGCTTTGGGGTGTCGATTCCACAGGGAGACAAAATTAAAAGAATAATAGAAAGAATTTCTGAAACTAAAGAAAAATATTAAACGCTTCACGAGAAAATAAAAATATAAAAAGTGATTTTGAATGCAACTAAAAATTAAACAAACTGATTAACGGACAAAGTACTCAAATTTAACAAACAGTAGAGCTTCGGGAATCCCTTGCACATATCTGGTATTTTAATTATTTTTAATTCACTGATAACTCAATTGAGAATTTAAATTCCAAACATCTCAATCGGAAAATATAAAATTATGAACCAAAATTAAACTGAAAGTAACCCTTTGAAAAATCATTCATCACTTTTACATCACTCAAATTATTATTCACATTGAGAAAACCCAACGACGACAATATACCCAACGAGCAGTATTGCAGCAGAGAATTGACTCAATATAAATAATTAATTATCCCAAAAATAATCAAAACATTAATCCATTCAATATAAAAAGCATGACTGAATCTATAAACGGACTGAACCCTTTAATTATTCGAAGAATAAAATCCAACAATAAATCGCGAATGATCATCAAAGAATTTTAATAAATAAACATCACGTACATGAATAAAAAATAAATTAAAATAACCATCTATGGTGTAAGTTCATCCGTAACTCTACTTGAAGATTTAGTTACCCATACGCAGGACAGACAACATAAATCTCACAAAGAAAATAAGCATGACGTAGTTGGCGGCTAGGATTTTCTCTGCACTGCGCCGCACCTACGGCTCTCTGTTCCGTTTCACTCTTTTGTTCCGCCGCAGATCAGCCGTCCTCTATTTAGGTTTTTTTTTTTTTTTTTTATATTCAGCTCCTTCAAGCTTTGCGCCACACGCTCCAACACAGGGCCCCACGATGCAGCCCAGCAGCCGCGCCAAGCGTCCAGTCAAGACGCATCAGGCCCAACAGCCGCGCCTGCCTCTATTTTTCTTTTACTTTCTTTTTCTCTTCTCTTCACGTCTTGCTTCATGCGCGGGCGGGCCCAGCTTGCTTTTCACTTTTATTCAAAGCAGCCCTTTTGCCTTCTGTTCCTTTCTTTTATTCAGCCCATTGACTTTTCAAACCTTCTTTCCTTTGTCTTTTTTATTTCTTTCCTTTCTTCATTCTTCTAATTTTCAAGCAAAACCATCCCACGTCAGCTGCTTCTTTTGCATTTTTTTTTTCTTTTTTTTCCTTACTTTTCCTTTTCCAGCCGCACATGCCCACAGCCGCCACCTTTAGGCTCTGTTTTCTATCAGATAATGACTGAATCTTGACTCGAGCTCTTCACAGAAGTTGTAGCCCTGGATGAGTAGATAATTTTAGGCTTAAAAATAACCTGATTTGAACTTCGGAAGCTCAAGTTATGATGCCTTGAAGTTGGCTGGTCGGACAGGTTTGAAGCAGCTTTCCAGGCCTGTCTTTGAAATAACGTTTGGAGGCCCAAACGAACTCTGATTTTTGAAAACCAGACCTTTTTGAAAAGCCCAATATGTCCTCTAAACACTTCATGAATACCACTTTATCATTCTGAAAATATAGCGCCATCCAAATCTCAGTTGAAGCTCAATGGATTGAATCTGCCTAAAAGCTGAAAATTGCACAATATACTCCATAGCTCTTCTTTGACCTTCAATGCTTCCCTAATTCAATAAATATATCAATTAGCTCACTTGAATAGAAAATATATCATAAAACTAAATATGAAGGAACTGAAAATATTAAACATTATGCTCTCATAATAGGGTCACATTTTAGCATTTTAATCTAATAATATGGTATTTAGAGTACACTTTTGAGCACTCATCAGCTACTAACCCAAAAGATACATATGACCACCCATGCGGGTTTACAGCTCACAAGTCGATGGGATACACCATCCCAAACACAATTGAAACCCCGGGTAAGCAAAATCTCACCATACTCAAGAGCACACAAAAGACATAATCCCATTTCAAGGCTCAAATGTTCATTTCTTCCCATTCTTTAATAACAACTAATTCAAGGGTATTTCATTTACATTCATAGCCACAATTTACTTTTATTTCACTAACACAGTCAATTCATTCACACAACTATGAAAAATCACCATATTTCAACATAAATAGCCATTTAGGGGTTTCCACAAACACTTGGCATGCAAGAGTTATTTTCCTATGTATAATATACAAACCCACACCACAAATTCACCATGTAAACCTTTTTGCATTTAACCAGGAGTTACACACATAGTGAGATAGCATAAAAAGAAGATGTTTCATGGAAAGAATACACCCATTACATGAATGTTCACGATACTTGCAACATATGCCCTAGCATGAACAATATGGGTAACTCTATGGAAAGAGATGAAATAATACATGATAAATCTATCTATACAAGTTCTATACCTAGGTTTAAAAATCTCTTACCTTGTTCCTTGAAGAATTAACAAACCCTTGTCTTGTCTTTGTTGATTTGGTGAGATTCTTTTCAGCTCTAGTTTTCAAAAGTGAGAATAGAACACCCTAACACACACTCTAGCACTTGATGGTGTAGATCCTCTCTCCAACCCAAGGAAAATCCAAGAGGATATAGAGAAAATGATGAAAACCCAAACCCTCTCTCTTAACTATCGTGAAATGTTGGAGAATGTGAAGTATGTGTGAGCTTTTGGTCCTTTAAAGACCCATATTCAGATTTTGGTCTATTTACAAGTTTGCCATTCTTTTAGTATTTCCCTTCTTTATTTATAATGCCCATTTTGGTCCTTCCCACTTATTATAAAATATCTCAGAACTATTATGATATATCTAAACTTATTTTAAATCTCAATATAGTGTTCTTTGGTTACGATATTTTCATAGTCCCGGTATTGCGACAAAATGATGATTTTGCCCTTATTAACATTTTAAGTGTCTAAACGGACTTAGAATGTTCTAAAAAAATTTCGAACTCATCCTTTTACATAATTAATTAGATGTATTATTTATATTATTTAATATTATGTAAAAATACGGGTTGTTATAGGTTTGTAATAAACCTACTAACTCTTTAACCACAAGTGAGTCCACATCTTTGCTTTCCTCAATGGCAGTGACCTTGGGTTGAAATATCTCAGGGAGAGATCTCAAGATCTTTGTAACTATTTTGGTCATTTTTATCTTTTCTCCTAGGTTGAAAGATGAATTCAATATGTTACTCAATTTTGCATAGAATTCGGCAAAGGTGTCTAAATCTTCCACCTTTAGTGATTCAAACCAAAAGGTTAGCATTTGTAGTTTGGATCGGTTGACTGCCGATGTACCCTCATGGGTAGTCTCAAGGATATCCCACGCCTCTTTTGAAGTCACACATGTTATGATTTGGCAGAACTCATCTGGAGTCACCGCATTGAATATTGTATTGAGTTCTTTAGTGTTATAACCACTAATTCCTAATTCAAGTTCATTCCATGTGTTTGGAGGCTTGGGTATAGAGGGGACTTCTGTAGTAGCGGTTGTGACTGGTGTGGTCCAACTTTTTTGAACGGCAAGCCAAACTCACTTATCCACAACTCTAAGAAAAGCTCTCATTCTATCCTTTCAATATGCATAGTTTGAACCGTCAAATAGAGATGGTCAGAAAATAGATCCGCCCTCTCTTATCCCTTCCATTCTTCACACGAATAGGTATTCAATTTATTGCCTTGGAAAGTAAGCTTTGATACCACTTTATTGTTGGTCCTTTAGTGTGAAACTAACCTAGAAAGGGGGTTGAATAGGTTCGTACTGATATTTTTCAATTTTTCATCCACAACACTAACTACAACCAGGATAACATAGTACTTGAATTAAAATTTTAATCAATATACAACAATATGTTCAATTCACCCAATGTAGTTGTAATATAGTGTTCAATCCACAAACCAATTCACCATAAGCCTATTTGATCAACAAATCAATTCAACAAGCCAATTTCATAATTCAATCACAATTTTCAATTTATCAATTAAATTATCAATCTAATTGCTCAATTTAGGTTCTCAATTAGTCAACGGATGTTCAATTTTTAATATTCATGAAAACTTAATTCTAATCAAGTGGAAGCATTCATGTTGAGCAATTTATAAAATTGTAAAGCATGAAGAGAGTTATAAAGAGTTTGCAAACCAAACGTGATGATAGAGAAACCAACATGAATAACTATCCATGATGGAAAACTCTAGAGTCGGTCATGCTCATAGAAGAATCCATAATATATGAGATTGAATACAACCCAATGATAACACAGACTTAGTTCCTCAAGCTCTGTTCTACTCAACCGTCTTCAATCTCGCTTGTAGGCACAAGTGTCCACCATAGCTGAAATCTTTATACAACTGTAGGCTCCATGTGATCTTGAAATCCTTATTTCGACGCTCTACACAATTGAAAACTCCATGCAACCTCAAATTCCTTTGATTGCCCAATGATGAAATCCACAAGGTTGAACTCCATAAACTCTTTAATTGAATTGATGATTAAGGCTCACTGATTGATTTGGATCAATTGAGATGATCAAATCAATGTATGATGAGAGGAGAGATATAAATAAATCACATGTATGAATATCCTCTAATGAAAGCCCTAACTTCTCTCCAATGTATAGCTCTCAAAAACTGAACTCTCTATCTCTATTTTCTTTGATCTCTTTATTCAAAATCAAATTTTCATCAACTTATAGTTTAGTGCTCGGATCCCAAATAACTCTCCAAAATAAAAAAGTAATATATTTTTGTGCAGGGTTCGTTTGAACGAAGGAATGGCTCGTTCAAATGAGCTACCTTTGTTCGAACAAACATCGAACGATCATCAAAGATGACCTACTGATGCTTGTTTGATGAAGTCTATCAAACGATGGGTGAACGATAAAAAATTACCACCTTCTGATATTCATTCAAACGAGCCATTTGGTTCGTTCAAACAACCAACAAAAGCTTGGTCTTCTTCTTGCATTGTGAACTCAATTTACAAATATGAATTTTTGGGATAATTGTTTCACAACACAAGTTAACAACACACACAATGAAGATATGATATCAACTATATGCAATGCATGCAATGTGTGTATATGTGTGAGATTTGAATAAAAACAAAAGTCTGAAATACTAAAAATACTCTTCATCTACCAAGGCGGCCGGTAGATGTGCACGATAATGAGTCTTAGACCATCTTGGAGTAGAACGGGGCATTGAGTCACTCTAAGCCTAATACTAATGTCATGATTACAACCAAAGCACGTTTTGTCAAATCAGATTTTTCAATCATAATATCGGACCCTTGGTCCTAATAGAGAGAGTTTAGAGAAGAGAAAATGTGAAAAAGATGAAGAAAATTGCCTTTTAAAAAGGTTATTTACCGCTTATGCGAAGCAAACGAAAAGGCCTTCATTCGAACGAGGGCACTTTTGTTCAAACGAGCATAGAATAGTATCGAACGAGCAGTGAAGAAGTATGCTCTGTAATACTCATTCGAGCGAGCCCTTCTTACTATCGAACGACTACCTAAGAACCTATGTTTTTCACCAACAAATCTCATACATTTCACTCATACAACTTCCATACTTCATGATACTTTCCTTACCACATCATATTCATTCTCCACACTTTAAAAACATCAATAACAACAAAGAAATCAATCAATAACATTGCTAAAGGTCCAAGTACTCAAGGTTTGTTAGAAACACTAACTCCCCAAACACATAAATATAACATATATCTCATTATTCAAGTTTTCCCACCTTTTTCATATGTTTGTGGTTATTATAATCATGTAAAAATTAATATTACCCATTATTTATTCATTTTTATATTTTCTAAATTTACGAAACGTTACAATTGATATTTGACAGTGTGTTGTTAACTAAGATAATATCGTTTTTCTTACATGACAAACATAAACATTAGTGCAACAAATATTTGAAGAGGACACATTTTGTCAACCAAAAATAACAACATAGTTTTATAACTATTACAACTTTTATTACAATTACTTTTTCTCAAAAAACACCAAAAACTTTAGGACATTCCCAACTAAACACAACCATTACAATTACTTCTTCTCACTACATTTTTTCATCCACCAAAAACAAAAAACAAAAAGCACCCATGATAAAATCATGCACGACATTAAAATAATTTCATTCCATTTGCAACCAACAACGCCCTTTCCAACACTGTGTTCTTTTGAATAAGTCTGGGCAATATTTCTCTGGCTCATTGGCACATTATAGGCTCAATCCACTCAAAATAGCTATAATTACCAGCAACCTATTCAATTCTAGTAACAAAGATTAATAACTTAATTAATCTGGATAATTCAAAAAACTATATAAATATTGATAATTATTCATTAAGTTAGTTGCAAAACAAAGTTAAAAAAACTAAAAACCTTTTATAGAATGACCATATACAAAACATTATCAAATATGTGTTGCCCTTACCTGATAATGACCACATCTATAAAATATTTTTTCCAAAATTTCCCATTATCCAAGAAATTCTAGGTGGTGCTCAAACTCCATAATAGCAAACATGCTTGAGAGATTGTAGAGGTTGACCAAGTTGGTTGGCTTGCATAACTTAAGATGATTGAGATTGAAACATGGTTTTCTCCTTCCCCAACTGGACGCACCTTTGTAGTTGTAATGGAAGTGTAGTTTCCATGGACGACTTCTTTTATTGATTTGGGAATGGTGGTAGGGGCATTTAGGGAATTTTGGGTGAGAAAAGGACTTTAACAAGAATGAGACATTACTTTGGCACGTCAATAATATGCGTCATTGAATTAGATGAAAATGGTAATGTTTGTAGTTTGGTAATAATCCCAGGAGAAAATGTGTACTTTTAAATTATATAGGGGTTTTGTGCAAACAGGTCTAACCACAATGAGGTAAAGTGAAATTTCTCCTAATTGTTTTAACTAACAAGAAGAAATTTGGACCTCTTGAACATTTGACCAATCATTTTAGATACTTGGTTATCTTTGGCTTACAAGTAGTTGTTATTGTGATAAATAAGAAATGCTTGTCAAAGGCGACTTGTATTCAAGACTTCTTCCAAATTAGGATCAACTCGAGATAGCCTAAAGTGACAATTCTAAATGAATTATTTTTATTTTTTAATATTAATATATATATATTTTTTTACTTAAAACTTATTCTTTTTTCTTTTTAAGATGCAAAATTATTAATTAAGTTTTTATTTCAAGTTTGTTAACATATTTTTTAAGGGTAAATTACATTGACCTCCCTTGAGGTTTAGTGAAAATAAAGACAATACCCCTAAGGTTTGAGAAATTACATTGACCACCCATCTAGTTGTAACAACTCGTATTTTTACGTAATATTAAATAATATAAATAATGCATCTTAATTAATTACATTTAATTAATTACGTAAAGAGATGAGCTAGAAAAGTTTTAGAACTTTTTCAAGTCCATTTAGACACTTAAAAGGCCAATAAGGGCAAAATCGTCATTTTTGTCATAATATTGGGACTACGAAAATATCATAGCCAAAGAACATTTTATTGAGATTTAAAATAGGCTTAAATATATCATAATAGTCATGAGATATTTTTACGATAAGTGGGAAGGACCAAAATGGGCATTATGAATGAAGAATGGAAAATAGGAAAAGAGGGGCAAACTTGTAAATAAACAAGGATCAGGTTTTTGCCTATATATAAAGACTAGCCCAGTACACACAACCTGCTTTTTTTATTCATGATTGGGGAAAAAAGGGAGCTTAGGGTTTCTTTCTATTTTTTCTTCATTTTCTTTACATCTTCTTGGATTTTCCTTGGGTTAGAGAGTGAATCTACACCATTAAGTGCTAGAATAAGTGTGAGGGTGTTCTATTCTCATTTTTGAAGACTAGGGTTGGAAGGAATCTCACTAAAATCCATAAAGACAAGACTAGGGTTTGTGAAATCTTCAAGGAACAAGGTAGGGAATCTCTAAACTTGGGTATAGGAGATGTGTAGGTAGATATGACACTTATTCATCTCATCTCTTGCTATAGAATTTTACACTTTTGAATATTAGGGCATATGTTGCATATGCTTTGAAATTCTATGTTTGGTTGTATCTATGCTATGAAATGATTTTCTTTCACCTAATTTTACTATCAAATGTGGTCCTGGTTGAATGCGAAAAGGATTTCTTGGTTAAATCATAAAATGGGTTTACTTTGTATTACACATGATATTATAAATTGCACACTAAGTGTTTGTGAAAATGTCCAAATGGATGTTTGATGTGAATTGGTGATGATTGAATGAAATTTCATGAATGATTAAGCATCTTGATAAACATAGCATGAATTATGTGTATGAATGTGGATGATAAGCCCTTGAAACATGAGAATGGAAACTTGGAAAAGTAATGAATATTAGGCTAGACTTTGGGCACGTCAATTGTGTGATTTTGAGCGTGGTGAGATTGTGTTTACCCAGGATTTTCTTGAGTGTTCGGAATGGTGTCTCCCGTCGGCTAGCGAGCCATAAACCCATGTGGTTGGTCGTATGTCTCCATCGGGTTAGTAGCCTGAAAAGCACACAAGGTTTACCGAGGCCATCTAGGAATTTAGTCTTGGGGATTGAGACTTGAGAATTGATGAGAGAAGACTTGAATAAACATACAAATCTATGAATTAGTTCATGTAGTATTTACACATGTTAAACTCTTCCTTTTGATGATTGTGTGTGCAAATGTATGAATGAAGGTGTATACATATGTATTGGACTATTACCTTGTTGTGGACATTGCTCTATGATCACTTATGTGCCACTACACATGCACAGGCATACATATGACACCATATTTTTTTACCTCTGTTTAGATTTCTCCTACTAGGGTTGTTGTATTGACCCCTGCTAGATGCAGAAGTGGGCAAGGAAACGATCGCGAGTTGAAGAACCACTACGATGTTATTTTTGGAAGATATCCACTTTTTTTTGTATACTTAAACATTATTACTCCTTTTTGGAAGCTTGTTTGAATGTATGTTTCTCTTGAAATAGACTTTGTACTTTGTAACTCAAATGTATATTAATTAGAAGCTTAATGGTGATATAAACATTACAAGGGACTTGACTTATATTTTCAGACTCTTAAGAAATTCTATGTTTGAAACTTGATTCATGAATGAGGATATTGGTGTATGAATTGTCGAATGTATTCTTTGATATAGGATTGTAAAATGGATGAAAAAGAATGTTTAAGGTGTGAGAAAAATATGTGGAATGAAAATATTTAGAAAAGTAACATGTTCAGGTGTTGGACGACTAATTCAGTCGACTGAATGAAAGAACTAGTCGACTGAATGGAAAGACGAGTGAACTAGAATTAATAGAACCTAAATAACATAAAAATTTCAAACTTTCAGTCGATGGAATGGGTGAAGCAGTCGACTGAAAACTGGACTTAGTTGACTGAAATGGGCAGAATGCAATTTTTGCTCTCCACTCTGCTGCACAAACATCACTGTTGGTGGACACCTTATTTATTTACTTAAGACATTATAATATAAATAAGGAAGTACCCCCCATTTGGAACCAATAAAAATAATCTCAAGACCTAATTCTTTAAGATTAAAAAGTCAACTCCCCCTTCGAAGAACAAAATTTATGTTTTTTTGAAAATAACCCTTGGACCATGGCTAGTTGGGTGGGTTACCCTATAGGTAAAATTTGTAAAAAATAATCTTTAGACTGTTGAATACCTAAGGATTAGTTACCGGAATTTTTGCAAGACCAATTCTAAGGATTTCAGATACTGAATTTTTCCATGCCTTAGCGCGATAGTGCATTGGTCAAACCTAGTGTTTGGAAGTCTAGTTGACTTCTTTTGACTTGATTAACTATGAAAAATCTACCATAAGTGATCTATGATGATTTCACATCACTATTTTGGTTTTTGGGACCCGGGTTATGACACTAGTTTTCTTGTCAGATCAGATTCCCCCCATTGTTATATAGCCGTTAAGTTTTGTGACGAAAGTTACTTTTGTAATTTTTGAGTACCGAAACTACCCTTATTGAATTAAAAAGACTAACATACCCTTTAATACATTTTAAAGGTTAATACTCTCAAACTCAACTAGACCCTCAAAGTCTCTGACCATAGCAGAAGGATAACAATAAAATCATGCTAGACATCTGCAACATTTAAGTTTAAGAAAAAAAACTCCAATCCATTAAAACTAGACAATTTGTATACAATAAACATTTTAGCATGCAAAGCCAAACCAACCAAATACTACTTAAATTTAGCCACTTTAACCAATTAACCACCATAACTGATATACAAAAAACAATTGTTTTCTACAATATACACGCAGACAAAATAAGTATGCCTACTGGTTGCACCTTCAATTTTCCCATAGGATATTTGTAAATATTAATGTTCTTCATTCACAGATGAGTGAACCACAGTATGCCACCAACCATGCGATCAAGTAAGGTATCCAGAGTTAATGCAGCAATGACCAGATCATCGAATGTATGCTCCACCACGTCGAGCCATCCATCATCATCGCCAATGGAATCGACACCACCCCCACCAGGTTTTCTACTTTCTCATTCTCTATACAAAACTCTTCTAACTCATCAATCCATCGTAATCATTAATAACTCTTACGCCATTCATACTCGACAAGTGCCGCCGTTCTAAGGATGATCATGTAGACGTTGATACGAACGATGATGTCATGACCCAGAACCCACCCTATACGGATTAGGGGCTACTGACCGACACTGTCACCCAAACAGACCGTACAAAATCAAATAAATTGCATAAGACAATAAATTTTTTCTTTTTAAGCAAGTGCAGAAGCTACACATATGCAACTCATCTAATAACCAATCAACTTTAACAATTATCAATAAGATCATTCTTAATACAATTTCCATCATCATTAATTTCTACACAATTCTAATTACATCTTGCAACATCACTCTGTCATATTATCTAATAAAATTACAATCTTTACAGGGATGTTCAAGTTAAGATTCGGGAGTTGTACACCGTCAAAGTTTTCCACAACATATCACTAGCTCCATTAGTCGCCATCACTGTCTTTTCTTCTATATTGTGTTACCTAAAAAATTGTTATATTTCTGCGGTGAGCTAACTTAAACTTAGCAAGTAAATCCTTCACTCTACCATGGGTTAAACAAAGGTTTATAACAAAAGAATAATCATAGAATTTCAAGCTCAAAGGGATTAGCCATCAGGCTAGAATAACATAGTTCACAAACAGGTGACAATTGTAATAGGCATGATTAAACAAGTCAAGAAGCACAAGTTTACCAACATATAATGTTTAGTTGCCCAAATCAAAGGGATTCAAATCGAATACAAAGGTAAGCCTCGAAGGCGTATTTCACGTCCAAAGGTAACATCATCAAATCAACAAATAGTGTGGAATCAAATATATATAAATTGAGTCAAATAGATGCTATCAACAAATAGGGCCCGGCTACCCCCACACAACACTCATTCAGCTTCACCGCTCATCTCTGGGTTTGCTTGAATGACACTAAGAGCTCTTATTAACTAATCATGTCCTTAACAGGATTATGTGTTGGGTATCATTACCAAAAACGGACCCGTAGGTCATCAGCATCTAAAGAGTCAAAATGAGCATTGTGACAAACAAAACCCTTGGTATTCTCAAATAATGTTATCAACAAAAGGATTCCATAAGGTATGTGCATATACATAGATTACAAATGTCCACAACAAAAGGGATCACAATGATCACAAGATAAGGTAAAGCCAATGAATCAAAGGACTCATAGATATCCACAACAAATAGGATCTCAACAAATCACAATTTTCAGAAAATGGAAAACACGATAATCAATAGGTTGTGGACTTAAAAAAATTATTGATGCATGTTTCAAGAAGCAAAGATTGGTAGCTATACAAGTAGGCCACATTGGCATAGTAGAAATTCACATATTAGAGCTCGAGTTTACTTACATTGGGTCCTTAGAATTGTATCCCCATACTCGTACCATAGTAGCTATCCCATGGCCTTGTTCCACTTTCCATCATTTGGGTGATCCTATAATCATAGATAAGAAATACATTGTATGTCAAATCAGGTTACATTCTAATTTAAGTACCTTAATTTAGTGTTTAAAGTTCTTTTAAACTTAGTTTAATTTATCAAGAGATCCCCAAATTCCCAACTTAGGGTTTTTGATGTTTTATAACTTATTTGGCCCATCAGGGGTATAATGGTAATTTATACTTTTCATGTCTCATATTTTCCTGTACATGATTTACGTATTCAGACTTTATTTTTTAGTCCAAACGATCCTTAAAACATTTACATAGACCTTTTAATTTCATCTTTACTCTTGTGGTAGCTTCTTTAAGCCTTAAGGACATATTTCATCATTTTTTAATTTTTTATCGGGTCTTATTTTTCTCAAAAGGACGTCACCGTCAGGTCTAGAATATCGAAGATAATCAGTTTAGGATTTTTTGGATCTTAATTTTCATAGATGTGATTTATATTAAGCCTATAGGCATTTTCATAATTTTACACTTTCATGTGTCCCATTTTTCGGCACTTTGTTTGCTAAAATGGACTCCATCGTTGAGTTTGGAACAGTAATGAAAGTCAGAATATGATATCTCTAACATTTAACTAGCTTTCGGATTACTAAGGGCATAATGGTAATTATGACATTTCAGATGTCTATATTTTTAGGACTTCGTTTCATAAATTAGATCCCTCAATTGGGTCCAGAATGTCCTAAAATATTTAGGTACATATTTTCATAGTCATCGAGGTTCAATTGATCACTTAATTAATCATTAAGACATAATTTAAATTATCTCAATTTGTTTGTTCATATTTTTGGGGATGTAATTTCATAAATTGGACTATGCCATTGAGTCTGGAATGCCAAAAATGATCGGTTAGACTATTCGTGTATTTTAATAGGCTTTCATTTGGCCTATTTTTGGCTTAAGGGCATTTTGGTAATTTTTCATAATTTTAAAAAAATTTTAAAATAATTTTTAATTATTTTTCTAGGTCTTTGCACAATTAATAGAAATCTTTGAGGTTAATTCATAATTTTACAAAATATATAAAAAAGCCGACCGGTTCAGTCCCATTACAAGTGAACTGGCTTAATGAAGTTAAGAACCAAACAGTTCAGTCTGGTTCATTGCATCATGCTGACATCAACGCATTTTATTATTATTTTATTCTTTAAGGATTCAAAACGACGTCATTCCGTTTATTATTAGGATCCGTTCAAAGCGGGTCAACCCGATCCAACCCATTAACGGTCAATAGTTGACTAGGTCAATAAGGACCCTGTCGGCGCCGATTGCCTTTTCCGGCGACGGCGATCTCTGACGATGGTTTTTTGGTGATCAATCTAACGGGGTTCTAACCGGTTTTCCATGAGGATTTCATATCCAAGGTCAAAAATTGATTTCACGTAACTTTGGTCATCGAAATGTGGGGTTACAGGGACTGTTCCGACGAAGCCCCTTTTTTTGCAAAGGTATTTTAGTCATTATTTTGACATGTCTCAGTTGTGGTTTTCACTCCATTTTTCCTCTATTAAATTTCTGGAACCTCAAGGAGCCTTTTTTCGTTCATAAAACCAAGAAAATGAGGCTCAAACTCATACTCTCAAATTCTCTTTCTTTCTTTCTAATTGTAAATCCCCTTTTTTTTACTACTCTATTGACCATTTTTGATGATCTAAATTGGTTCAGCTTCTATTTTTAATGCTCTTTTGAGCCATGTAATTATTTCTAAGCTTTATTCAAGCTGGGTTAAAAACCTAGTTTTTCATGATTTCGAGTATTACAAGCTGGAAGTTCTCCAAGCTTAAACTCTCACATTTTCCTTCCATTTTCTTTCATTTTCAATACTAAACACATGCAGCTATAAAAACTTATGATAACAGGATTTTAAGAGAGAAAATGATGAGAGAGAAAATTATCTCTTACCTCTAATGGTAACTTCTATACCATTGTTTGGGCTTCTCTTAATGCTTGTTCAATACTTGAGCTTCCCATCTGTTCATCCCTAGAATTGCATGCAGCCTGTAGTTCCATTTCCTTCCCATCTTCTTCATTTTTCTTCTTTTTCTCTCAATTCTCTCTCTAGTTCTCTCTTGTTCAATTGACTGCCCCAAAACCACCTGGACACATAGTTTGTGTGTGTGTATATATATATATATATATATATATATATGTCACGCCCTGAATTTTCACAAACCCGGGGAGTGAGTGAAATGAATTTAAGAAAAGGAAATAAAAGATAATTTAATGGATTCAGTTGATTACATGTTCATTTCCCCATATTTCCCTAAAATTTAAAATGAGGATTTGCTATTAGACCTAACCAAAAGAGTTTTCTAATGCTAATTAAATATCTCCCTTAATCACTATTCAAAATAGGTCTAAGTCAGGTTCAAGAATGGTCTCCAAAATAGCCCTAAAACGTCTCTAAAAATGTCTTGGAATAATAGACCAAATGGGCCCCAAATGCCCTAAGACATGGGCCAAGAATAGGTCAAAAGCTCTTCCAAAACTTGTCTAAGGAAATGGCCAAACATAGCCCATGAGTGTGGCCAAACATGGCCCAATAGGGTGGCCAAACATAGCTCAAAAAATGGCCAAACATAGCTCAATAGGTGGCCAAGGGTAGGTGTTAGGAGGGGTGTCAAGCTGGGCGCGCAAGCACGCACGCGTGAGGGCAGGCTGGCAGGCTTATGGGCTCGCGCGGCAAGCAGAGCGTGGGAGAGCGGCGCGCGCGGGGCTGCGGCTGGCTGGTCAGGCTGTTGGTTTGGGGCATTTTCTTGCAGGTTTACTGTAGCAATTACGGCTGAATTTCTCTGTCCAGCAACTGATTTTCTCTATTTTCCAATTTTTTTTTCAAAGTTTTGCAAGCCACTTTTTCTCATTTTTAGCCTATTTCCTCAAGATTTTTAACCCCCCTTTTTGGCAGATTTTTCACCTATTTAAAGGATGTTTTACACACCTAACAAACCTTTTAATTTTTTAAAATTTTAACATAGTTTCCTTTGTTTTCTAAGCCTTTTCCACCTAATATTCCACAACACAACCTATCATTTCTCAAATTAGCAACAAAATGTATCCTTTAATTCAACTAAACATCTATACATCATTTAAAATATACAATCCTCTATACATGCACAGATACTTGAAATTTGAAACATCACAACCTTATGCTCATTACAATTTTAGGGTCTTGCCCATTATTTCCACACTACATAAAGTTTTTACAAATTCATTACATATGTCTTAGGGCTTTTGCCTTCATACAACTCAAAAATTATGCCCTAAGGCCAAATATCCTTCGTGGTCCATTTCTTCTCCGCTCTGCAAGACTTCATCAAGTCTCAAGTACCGAGAGCCTCATCTATAATATGATATCCCATAAAGGGTCAGGACAACCGCTGGTATGACATAGTGCTAATGCAAGGATCAAAGTTAAAGCATAGCATGTGCAAAGTGTACATTTATAAACTATATGCATTTCAATTCATCAATGTAATGCAATGGCAATATGCGTGACCTACACATGTAACTCTATGTCACACCCATGTCTTACTTCACGGTCTTTCCCCGTCAGTCCGCAAGTACTGTTGTATGTCTCGCTTCACGGTCTGCCCCCGTTAGCCCGCGAATACTGTCATTGGCCAGATTTTGGGTTTTTCACCACAGGATCTACACCCTCATAATGCATAGCACCAAAGTGCTCAACCTACGCCATGTTTCCAAAAATTCAAGTATGCTAAGATGCCTTGATTTTTCTATGCAATTTCAATGAGTCATTTTATCAAATACATGTTATACACTTTAAATCATGCATCATCCATAAAGTAAATTCTAACTTTCAAACCACACAACTTCTTCCACATGAACATATGCTACATACAATCAATTTAAACATATGCTCATGTTTCATGTTCACTATATTACCAACAAAGAACAAATAATTACACAAAACATCAATGCATTAAACAACCATATCTTCCAAAACACAAGGTCTATTCACATGAACATAAGCCACAATGTAATGAATCAAACATATATTCAAGTTACATGTTCATCATTTTGAAAAATTCTCAAAGAACACACAAGTACACAAACAACCAACTCTAGGTTTTCAAAGCAACTACATCCTAAATGACTTTCTAACAACAAATAAACATATAAACCATTCAATCATCATATAAAACACTTCTAAACTTAACCCTATTCTTTACTTAGCAAGATATCATACCTAAAAGGGTTTTCATCAACCTTTGGTAGTTGTGTCCGTTATGCAGCTGAACGAATCAGTGAGAATGTAGCCCTTGACATAGGGAACAACTTCCTAGAAGGAAGTCTTGTGAAAATCCAAGCCTAGAAGTGAGTTTTAGAGGCTTGAAAGTTGGAGAAACCTAGGTTTTCTTCACTTTTCTCTCCATGCACGAGTTGTTGTGCTTTCTCCAGAGCAAATTCTGTAATCTTTACACTAAGGGGTCCTATTTATAGTAAAGGGGTTAAGGAGTAAAATGACTATTTTGCCTTTAATGGGTTCGGAACCCCATTACACTACAACTTGTCCTGAAACGCCTTAATTCGATATTCTTCTTTAGCCAAAGTTCTTAAAATTATTTTAAATAAAAATTTTCCAAAAAATTTATTTTTGCCTGTTGGCGGTTTCAACAGCCACCCAGGATGCCCTTTATGGTCTATTTTTCAAACTATCTCCGATTAGGATTAAATTTTTATAGGAAGTGTATTTTAACATTATAAGCATATTTCCCTTCTACGGCATACTCAAAATATGCTTCTAAACATGACTTATATCTAAATGATGCATCTATAATGTCCTACTGGCAAATAGTGCATGAATAGTGTCCTACAGGCAAAAATGAAAAATTTACCCTAATTTTTCAGATCTTTATAATATATATATTTATATGGGTTGTTTGCTGCATGAATTTTGATTGGGTAGAGGTTTGGTCCAATAGGGTGATGACACATATTTTTTATATGCAGCCCATATGTGTATCTTATTGGATATATACATTTTGAGCTGATATTATAGCACAAAAGTACTAATAGCATAGTTGGTAAATTTTTGGCATTCTTTACCTTGGTCTTGAGTTTAAGACTTGGTAAGAGCATTTTGTCTTTTTTTTTCCCTTTGTTTTTGTGTTTGTGGAGAATTCCACTTTTCTCATAGCCTTATATTCATCATTTACACAGATTTTGTGCATTTTTAATTATTTGATGTATGTACTTTATTCATTCCCAAAATTTTCATTTTTTGTCTTCAAAAGAATTTTATAATTTTGCAAAAATATTTGATAAAGGCTATTTTCAATGAGTTTAAATGGCTGAAAATGATATATAGAGGTCTTAAAATAAGCTTTAGGATGATTAGAAGTGAAAATAGCCTTTAAAACCGAGAAAAAATGAAGAAACAAATGGGGAAAAATGCAGTCTGGTCAACGGCGCTGGAGAAAGTAACCGGAACTGCTACCGACGGCTCACCGGAAGATCGAGGGAAGAAGAAGGAATTGTTGGGTCACTGTTTGGGTCAAATCCTGGTTCGGATCGGGACCCGCCCAGCCGTACTCACGGGTGAACTGATGCTACGTCATTTTGACCTTGGTTATTTCTTTTAAATAAGTGAAACAATAAGGAAAAATGGGAAGGGGAGATGCAGCTAAGGGGTTTCGAACCCTGGTGCATGAGACATGTATCACCTAAGTCACGTGGCTTAACCACTGTGCCACTCAGGCACGTGTGATCGTATAGTGCAACAAATAATATATATTATTATTTTAATTAATTAAAGTTATTTATTTATTTAAATTCTGATGTCTAAATGAAGTAAATGAATAGTATTTTCTTTATGTTTTGGGCATTCTAAATCCAATGGAAGGATTCGTTTCACGAGACGGAGTCCCAAGAAATAAAGACATGTAAAAGTACAAAACGACCATTTTGCCCTTTTCAGTACAGAAGTCTAAATGGAAATCCGTAAAGGCCTAAACCGATTTTCTTCGATGTTCAAGACTCAATAGTGGAGTCCCTTTTTCCAAAAGAAATACTTATAATATCGATATATGAAATGGGTTAAAGTATAGGCTATACACATATATAGCATTGATCTCAGAGATATATTTCCTTATTAATAGGAACATCTAAGGGCAAGGAAAAGGTGAATTGAACTTTTATTGCAAGGAGGGTAAATAGTTACGAGGCAAGTAAAATTTGGTCTCTACATGTGGTAAAGTTCTAGCCATGTCACACAGTGTTTCTTGTTATTGCCAGACTTGTATTCCCTTATACATTTCAGATATTGTTGATTTCACATTTTGATGTTTATTCTAGTTTATGGATATTGTTAAATTAAATTCTATATCTTGATCATGTGATTATTATACATCTATTTATTGGGGGAAAAAGAAGTCAGACCCCAGCTAAGAATGTGGCATGATGGCGACACTCCTTGTTGAGGATAGTAGATACCGAGGGGGGAAGGGCAATGTGCACATCCCACATTGCCTGGTGAAGGGAAAGGTGAAAGATTCATAAGTAAAATTGCATTTCTGACTAGCATGTGCCTTAGGCCCGAGGGGTCAGTTCAGTTAATTCACATTTTGTGACTTGTTATTGTGACATCTCATTTTCTTGATTGGCTATCATATTGGTATAACCTTGTTTTTCTTAGTTGTGGACTTTCTCATATTAACTTTGACCCATGGTAGAGCAAAGGGATTTACTTACTGAGTTTTGTTAGCTCATACAAATTTACTTAGTTTTTCAAGAAAGGATGCCACATTTTGAAAGTAAGGATTGAAATCTCGAACAGGCGTAGAGTTGCTGCAGATACATATACTGCAAGGATAATTTGATAGTGAAGTATAGTACTTGTCCTGTGTTCTCCCATCACCCTACGTCCTGGAGGTAGTTGTATTTAGATTTTTGGGTCTGTATATTTAAAGAACTCTAGTAATATAAATGAAAAATTTTATTAAGTCTTTCGTTGTGTATTTAATTATTAATTGCATGTTAATAACTCACATAAAACTGTCAAGTTAAAGTAAAAAGGAAAAATTCGGTTCGGCAATTAAGTCGGGCCGGGGTCGCGATGCTAGATCCGCACAGGGTGGGTTTCAGGTCGTGACAATGATTGTCCACATATGGAGGACCATCCAAGTGCACACAAAAATAAAGTCTTTCCCAAAATAACTTCAAGGGTGTTCTTCAACTCGGGGTCGTCTCCCTGCCCACTCCTCCATCTAGTAAGGGTCAGCATAACAACCCTAATAAGAGAAATCTAAATAGAGGTAAGAAAATATGGTGTCAAGTGTATGCTTGTGCATGTGTTGTGGCACACAAATAGTTTCAAAGCATGTATTTCATCACAAGCACAATAAGTCAATAGAGAATGTCTTATCACACCAACACATTCATAATTATCAAAAGAGAGCACTATGTAAATCAATCAAAGATAAGTTAATTTGTAATGACCTGATTTTTTTTTTTTTTTGGAATAAAACTTTTATTCTTATTTTTATTTAGTTATTTAATTATTCTTTTGTGTTATGCATGGGTGTATATTATGTGTATGTATGTAAGTGTATTTGTGTATATATAAAAATACATTTAATATATATGAGTATATATATATATATATATATATAAGTGGCAGGTGCATGTGGTGCATGTGAGTGTGTGTGAGTGGATGGTTGCGTGTGTGTACAATAGTTGAGTGTATCACACTCAATAGAGAGTGGTGATGGCAGGGTGGTTATTGGAGTGTGCAGAGAGATTTCAGAGCATGGTTAGAGAGAGAGAGAAAGGGGTGAAACAGGTGTGTAGCATATGTTCATGTGTAATGTGTATATAAAAATATGTGTGGTTGTAATTTATATTTTAATATAATATATATAGTATCTCATGTGAATAGTGAAACAAGAAAAGAGAAAAGAAAACGAAAGCAATAGAAAGTCAATTTAAGGAGCTGCCAACACTGCTAGAGAAAGAGAGAATTATATATATATATATATATATATGTGGCTGTGTATTGGTCAACAAAATGGGCTTGTTTATATATATATATAAATATTATATATAGTGAGTTTAAGGCGGTGGAGTAGAGAGTTGGTGCATGAGAGAATTTTATATCTCTGTTTGTTGAGTTTCGTACAGAAGAGAAAAGAGAAAATTGACAAAAAAAAATTGGGAGAATAGTGCAACAAGTGGCGGCACAGTGGAGATGGTGATGAAGTTGGAGGGCCTGATGCGTGATGAATATTGGGGTTGCTTTTGGTGATGCCGTGGGGTTAAACCAATGGGCAAAGAGGGTGACAACCGTGACAAATCGGAAGAGCAGCAGCCGCTCTTGCGGCACAATAGCAGCGGAATGGAGCGCTGCGTGGTGCGTAGTGCTGCGCCGTGTAGGGTGCTGTTCGGTGTGGTTGCGTAACAACAGGGAAGGGAAACAGTAGCAGCGTGTGCTGCTGTGTGGTACGTATTTGTGGGTGTTTGTGAGTGGTTGGGTAGCAACGGTGCAGCAGCAGCAACGTGTGCTGCTGCGTAGTGCGTAGTGGTAGCGGCAAAACAGAAAAAGTGGAGCAGCAGCGGTAGTGCTCCAGCCGCAGGGAAATTGTGTACGTATATATGATTGTGTTTTGACGTTGGAGTAGAAAGAAAAATGGAGAAAAAAGAGTGTGGCAATGAGGAATAAATTGGAGCAGCTAGTGGTGCTGTAAGGTTTAAATCAAAGAGTGGGGGTGTTTTCCTGTGTTTTACAAATTGAGCCAACTTGAAGGGATTGGGGAATGAGACAGCATAGAGACTGGTTTTGGACAGCCTTGAGGTTGAGAGTAACAGCAGATTCGGTTTGGATGCTATTGAAACATCAAGTACGAACCGTTTATTTTTGTAAGCAGATTAGATTGGATTGAAGGGACGCGAGGCAACGGGGAACACGAAAAGGCAAGGAAAATGTGGTCTGACCTTCTGCATTTTCACTGTAGTTTAGTTACACTGCGAGTACGATTTCTTATGGTTAAGACCAACCCATTAGGTACGATATATTGTGCTAAGTAAGAAATAGAATTAAGCTTAGGAGTAACTGCCATGTTGACTTGATGATTCACATAATTGTTTGATTGCTTATATGCTTATGTGTTTCTTATTATCTTTTTGAATGTTTGGTTAAGTGATGGATGTGGATCATGACCATACGTACATTCCATGTGTTAGCATAATGTGTGAATTATATTTATGAGAATTGTTGAGATTATGAACTATGAACTTAAAGCATGTGTTTAAGTGAACTATGTACGGCATGTACCTTTGATGAAGGGATTTTGTGATTGGAATGTTATGGTGTAATGCATTATCTAAAGCATGCTTTATGTATGGATGAAAGACTTCGATGAGATTGCATTATTGCATGGTGGAATCAAAGCATATTGGCGTGGTGTGATTCTTTGAGACATAGTGTGAGTTGAGCATTTGGTGCTGTGCATACGTGGTTACTCAGGCCGTCGAGGAAGGTCCGTAAAGTGAGTCATGGGTGTGACATAGAGTTTGCATGGGTGTGTCACGCATATTTTCATTGCATTGTATTAATGAATTCATGAATGTGTGATGAATCTTGTTAATGTATTGTATGGATGAATTGGATGGCATGTAGGTTATAATTGTGCATGTAGATATAACTGTACACTTGTACATGCCACGCCTTAGATTATGTTAATGAGTTGGATGACATGTAGATTATTGCTAGTATATTGTATGGATGACATTGAATAACATGTAAATATAACTGTACACTTGCACATGCCACGGCCTTAATTTTGTTTCTTGCATTAGCATTATATTGTACCTACAGTTGAGCTGACCCATTCGTGGGACACCATTTTAGATGACACTCCGGCTACGCGAGAGATTCAGTGATGTTTTAGTGGAAGAAAGAACTTAGAGTATTTTGGCACTTGGGGTGCATTTTGTGATGTACGGGCTTAAGCCCAAGATGACATGTTGTATGTATGTTGATGAAAATGAATGTAAGCTAAGTTGAACCCGTTAGATTGTCCTTTTCCTTTTAGTTTCGTTACTCATGCCTCGAGTTCGCGGGAATTCAGGGCGTGACAACGTGGTATCAAAGCATAGGTTCGAATACCTAGAGACTATGGGGTGTTGTTGAACACAATGGGACGCGATGCATAGTTTAGAAGTTTTTATAAGCATTGTGTAGTGTGTGGACTCTGATACGTGGTAGTATCAAGGCATAGGTTTGAGTACCTAATGA
Source organism: Nyssa sinensis (assembly GCA_008638375.1). Lineage (NCBI taxonomy): Eukaryota > Viridiplantae > Streptophyta > Magnoliopsida > Cornales > Nyssaceae > Nyssa > Nyssa sinensis. The sequence goes on from CM018036.1 coordinate 26,798,589, forward strand.
TAGTGGGAGAAGTTTAGACTTTAAGTTGATTGGGCTAGTTTGGATTACATGATTTGATGAGTGATTGTTGCTTTACGGTGTGAAATTTTACAAGGTGTGGTATGCTAAGTCATTGATGAACTGGAGCTAGATGCTTATATCTATGCAGTAGACCGAGTGAAATTAAGGGGTAAACTATGTTCTTGTTGTTTATAAGATGGGCTATAAGCCTGGATATCCATAGGGTTGGATATATAACTAGTTACTTGTATAGCAGGTTGTGTGCTTATTGCTATATATATATATGTAGGTATATTTTGGGATGGATTTTAATGCTTGGACATGGATGTGGTAGGCTATTGCTAGGCTCTGATGAGTTAGAATAACCTTAGGGGAATAATAGGTTATTAAGTTACATTGAGATAGGGTGATATATTGATGCCATTCTGTGAATGGAATTTTATGGTGTAATGCATTATCTAAAGCATGCTTTATGTATGGATGAAAGACTTCGATGAGATTGCATTATTGCATGGTGGAATCAAAGCATATTGGCGTGGTGTGATTCTTTGAGACATAGTGTGAGTTGAGCATTTGGTGCTGTGCATACGTGGTTACTCAAGCCGTCGAGGAAGGTCCGTAAAGTGAGTCATGGGTGTGACATGGAGTTTGCATGTGTGTGTCACGCATATTTTCATTGTATTGTATTAATGAATTCATGAATGTGTGATGAATCTTGTTAATGCATTATATGGATGAATTGGATGGCATGTAGGTTATAATCGTGCATGTAGATATAACTGTACACTTGCACATGCCACGCCTTAGATTATGTTAATGAGTTGGATGGCATGTAGATTATTGCTAGTATATTGTATGGATGACATTGAATAACATGTAGATAAACTATACACTTGCATATGCCACGGCCTTAATTTTGTTTCTTGCATTAGCATTATATTGTACCTGCAGTTGAGCTGACCCATTCGTGGGACACCATTTCATATGACACTCCGACTACGCGAGAGATTCGGTGATGTTTTAGTGGAAGAAAAAACTTAGAGTATTTTGGCACTTGGGGCGCATTTTGTGATGTACGGGCTTAAGCCCAAGATGACATGTTGTATATTTGTTGATGAAAATGAATGTAAGCTAAGTTGAACCCGTTAGATTGTCCTTTACCTTTATTTTATTTCCTTTTAGTTTCGTTAGTAACGCCTCGGGTTCGCGGGAATTCGGGGCGTGACATAATTAGAGGAGTTCATAATTATTCAAGTTATTTCAATTCTTAAGTTTTCCTCTCATCAATTCTCAAGTCTCAATCTTGTGACTAATTTCCTAGTCGGCTCCCGGTAAGCCTTGCGTGCTTTACAGGCTACTAACCTGATGGACGTCCACCGGCACGGGTTTACGGCTTGCAAGCCAAAGGGAGACACCATCCCGAACACTAATCAAAACCTCGGGTAAGCGCAATCTCACCACGCTCAAAATCACATAATTGACGTGCCCAAATTCTAGCACATGTTTATTACTTTCCAAGTTCTCATTCTCATATTTTTAAAGGCTTATCATTCATATTTATATTCACAATTCATCATATGTTCATCAAGAAGATTAAACATTCAATTAATTTTACTCAATCATCATAAATCCACATCAAGCATGTATTGAGGAATTTTCACAAACACTTGTTGTGCAATTTGAATTTTCAAGCATAGTACAAGTAAACCCATTTCATGATTTCATCAATCAAACCTTTTCGCATTCAACCGTGAGTAAATTCAATAGAAAGACAAGATAAAAGCAAGTCATTCTATGGTAGGAATATAACCAATACCTGGATTTCCAACACACATGCAAGATATGCCCTAATATGCAAAAATGAACAATTTTAGGTTTAGATATCCCCTACCTTAACTCTTCAAGTAGTGGTAGAGTCCCTAACTTTGCTCTTATTGATTTTGGCTAGAATCTCCAAAATCTCCAACTCCAATGGTGCTTGTAAGTGAAGTGAAGCTTGTTCTTCCTTCAATCTTCTAAAAGGGAACTTCAAATCTTGATGATCCTTCAAGAATCTCCAAAAGCCTCAATTTTTCTCCATCTTTTCTCTCTTTCTTCTTCCTCTCTCTCTTTCTCTCTCTCATTTTCTCTCTTTTACATAAATGCTTGTATGTGTGTTTCTAGTGTGTGTTTTAGGTGTATAGGGATTTTAGCTTTATAAGCCAAAACTAAAAGAAGGGCTGAAATTCCTTTTTTGCCCCTCATTGTTTCCTTACTCTTATTTTAAATCCCAAGCACTTTTTAGTCTTTTCATTTAACTTTTATTTTCTTAATAAATTTTACATTATTATTTTTATTATTATTATTTTAAAATTTGTAAATAAAAAAAAATTCGGGTCTTTGCATTCTCTCCCCTCTAGAAAAATTTCATCCTCGAAATTTAGAGTATACCTTGATTAGCAAACAAGTTAGGATGTTTGGTGCGGATTACATCCTCACTCTCCCATGTAGCCTCTCCAAGGCCATGATGTCACCATAGGACTTTAACTAGAGGAATAGTCTTGCCCCTCAAGACTTGTTTCCTACTATCCAAGCCTCGGATAAGACGCTTCTCATAAAATGCGTCCTCCTCAATATCCAACTCTGTCCAATCTAACGCATGTGAAAGATCCGGTTGATATTTGCGAAGCATAGACACGTGAAATACACTATGAACCCGGATTATCATAGAGGCAATGCAAGTCGGTAAGAAACTTCTCCTATCCTCTTAAGGATCTCAAATGGCCTAATGTACCATGGTTTTAGCTTTCCTTCTTTTCGAAATCGAGTCAATCCCTTTCGTGGTGCTACCTTAAGAAAAACGTGATCTCAAACTTCGAAGGCTAGAGGTGTACGCCTCTTGTCTGCATAACTCTTTTGCCTACTCTCTACCATAAGTAACCATTTTTGAATAACGTTTATCTTCTCAATAGTCTCCCGAACTAAGTCCGGACCCAAAACTGTAGCATCCCCGACTTCGGTCCAACAAATAGGTGATCGACATGGCCTACCATACAAGGCCTCAAATGGTGTTATTTCAATGTTCACTTGATAACTGTTTTTATAGGCAAACTCGACAAGTGGAAAGTGATCCTCCCAACTACCCTTGAAATCCATAACGAAAGCACGTAACATGTCCTCCAAGGTTTGCATGGTACGCTCAGACTAGTCGTCTGTCTTTGGGTGGAATACGGTGCTAAGTGCCAAGTTGGTACCCAAGGTAGCTCGTAGAATCTGCCAAAACTGAGCGATAAATTATGCATCCCTATCAGAAACAATAGATACCGGAACCCCATAGAGACGAGCATTCTCCCATATATATAGGCGGCTAAGAGTGTCACGACCCGAAACCTACCCTGTGCAGATCTCGCATCGCGACCGCCACCCTCAGGCCTGGGGACCTTAGGGCGAAGGCTCACATAAGCAGCGGTATCGAATAGATGTGCGACACGTGTTTTGCAGAAGTGTGAAAACTTTTTTCTTTTCTTTTCTTATTTTTAAATTACGCACATCCGTCCGGTACTGCCACTCTTTACGTAGCATACATGATTTAACATTCAGAGTATAACTAGAACTTAAAACTTTATAACATCAATACATGTTCAGTTGCCCCGTAGGGCTTATACATAACAGGGTACCACTTTACGAATACAAGATTTCATACTTAATGTTCGTAATGCTAGACAAAATTACTTGAACATAACTTCCAAAAACAGCAGATTCATCATCATCATCCTCAAGTCAAGACTGCTGCTAATCACCTGAAAGGGGGATCCGAACAAAGTCCGGGTAAGCTACTCTAAACTTGTGAGCAATTCCAGTATTTGTCATGGGGTTTTCAATTAGCAATGGTTTTTAGTACATAAGAGTTTGTAAGACATTCACTGTCAATTGCTCGTATACTTGAACATAGAACATATGCATTTCTTAAAACAAATAGCTTTGAAACATTTAAAGTATTCAAGCTATACTTATACTCATGAACTTCAAAACATATAACATAACATGTATTTCTTAAATAGAGTATATAAAACTCAAACATATGCATAGTGAAAATAAGGGTAAAACCTGCTTCCATTTTCAAACATAACATCATATATACATATTCCTTTAAAACATAAAACTTGAAACATTTAAAGTATTCAAGCAAATCTTGTACTTCTTAAATAGAGTATAAAACTCGAAACATATACATTTCATAAAACAGATATCTTTGAAACATTTAAAGTATTCAAGCTAAACTCGTACTTCGTCAATAAAGTATATAAACTTTAAAACACATAAATATGTACTGTGAAAATGAGGGTAAAACCTGCTTCCATTTCCAATACATTTTCTTATCACTTTTCATTAATGGAATCCGTTTCGAACCAGATTCCCACTTTACGTTTCGTGAAGATATCTTATACTTGGGGGATTAGATCCTGCTACCTGGCAGTTGACAGTCAATTGAGTTCCGTACAACTCAATATCCCATCAGATTTCGGATTAATTTAATTCCGAAGAAACCCATAAAATCTGTGGTGCTTATGCACAGCTTTTCTTGCATTCAAATACATTTGACTTCTTCAAATAGATGCTTCTCATGAACATTTAAAACATCATGTACGTAATTTCATAATAAATCCTTTAAACACTTGATATAAACAAATTCAGAATAATTTACAGAATTTGGCATTTAAAACTTTAGACGTGCTGAAATATGTTTTAAGAAAACTATGGTAGAAACCATTCCCTGAGCATGTCATAATAGAGTTTATAAGAACAGAATAATTTAAAACTGAATCATGTAAATATTGAATTTGAAAATTCAAACACTTCATATTATTGAACTTAAAACCTTTTCAAATCCATGGAGTTAAATCTCCACTTCAAATACAAGGTTACTCACTTTGGTCCTTTAGGGTTAGTGCTAATAATGCGCTTTCCCACTTTCCTTGTAGTTCCTAAGAACAATTCATAAACATCTCATCAACTTCACATTCATTGTAATATCATCTCGATATTCCTTAACTTATGCTTAAATCGTATTAGATCCTAAAATGATTTCATAATTTCATATTTACTTAACTTAACTCGTACTCTTAACCTATGACACAATTTAATGTGTTAGAAATTAAATTCATTTCAATTTATACTCTTCTGGTAGCTCCATTAATTTTAATTTTAATTTATTTACTTCACATATTTACGTGTCGTGTCTTTTCGTAATTCATTTCCTCGTATACGCCTTAGATTAGTACTTTGGCATTACTTTAATTTATAGTCATTGACAGATGCTATTCAACAAATTTTATGTCTTTCTATTTTTGACATCTCTTTTGGTCAAATAGACTCTACCATTGAGTCCGGAGCGTCGAAGAAAGTCGGTTTAGGCTTTCCTAGAATTTAATTCGGACTTTTGTATGTAAAAGGGAAAAATGGTCATTTTACCTATTTACGCGTCATAGTTTTCCGTACTTCGTTTCGTAATTTGGACCTCACCATTGGACTCAGAAGGTCCGAGATAGTAAGAATACACTAATAACTTGTTAATTTTGGACAAGGGGTATTTTGGTCATTTACCCCTTTACGTGTCTTTATTTTTTGGGCCCCGTCTCGTAAAACGGATCCTATCATTGGCTTTAGAATATCCAAAATAGTAAGGATACACTATTCATATATTTAATTTGGACTTCATTTGCTTCATATATGACCCAAGGGTAAAATAGTAATTTTACTTTATTTATTAAATAATTAAATAAATTTTTTAATTATTTAATTATTTTTCTAGGGGTTTAATTGCATAGAAATTCCCTCAATTGGGCCACAGTGAAATTTCTCATAGTTTTGGGGTCAAACCGTGAATAACAAAAGGTTTGGTTTATTTAATTTTAAATAAATCAGAAAACCAGTTGGTCCTGTCCAATTTGAAGTGAACTGGTCCGGTTCCTTTACAAACCAACCGGTTTATCCGGTTTGCCACGTGTTGACGACGTCACGATGACGTTAGCCCTAATGTCTTTTAAATTGAAAACAAAACGTTGCCGTATAAATAAACCTGACCCGTTGGATCCGGTTTGACCCTGACCCATAACCGACCTATAGCTGACCCGAAACAGTGTCGTCTTCCCCACGATCATCCCTGTGTTGCCCTAATCCCCGATTTTCATTTTCTTTAATTTCGTATAGTTTGGATCAATGGATCCTCACTGTTTTTGTTTCATTTTGTTCCTGAGGTACCCAGAATCCATTTGGCATTTGTTTTGGAGTTCAAAGTGAACTCTTTGCTTCGGTTTAAACCTCGATAATTCAGACCTATAAACCGTCGGTTCATACTCATTTCTTGATCATCTCCCATGAAGTTGGGCTTGTTTTGTTCCTCTATTCATGAGGTTTTATATTTCATTAACAAGGGTAGGTTAAATCTCATGTTTTTGAGTTTTGTTTTGGGAACCCGAACCTGCAATTGGATTTTTGAAGGTTAAATCATGAGCTTGGTGGTCGCGTAGTAGGGTTTTTAACACCCTTAGAGGGTTTAGTCGAGGTCCCCATGAGCCAAACATGGTTTAATCACCATGGGTTCAGACCTGCTTGAGCAAGGTCCTCCTATGGTGGTTCTTCGTGGGTTTACATTTTTTCTGTGTTTTTAAGCTCCAATTTCATGTTTAACCTTGTTAAAACAAGTTATAAACATCATATGTACACTAACAATGCTTACATAGTTCATACGTAGGAAAGTTTTCTAGAGAGAGAAAAATGATAGTTTTGAACAGTTCTAACCTTTTTCACTGTTTTCTCCTTCTTCCTTGCTCTAAATCCTCCTCGTTCAATTTCTTTGCTTCCTTAAGTGGTCAAGCATGCAAGACATGCTTTGGTTTCTTTGTAAAGAAAAGAAACCGACTCTTCTCTCTCCCCTCTCTCTCTCTCTTTACACGTTTGTAACCTACCTCTAGCCCTCATCAGTCTCTCTTACACATCTCATAAATTTTTCTTTTTCATTTCATCAGCTTTTCATTTAATTTATCTTGGCTTTTGCTTGATATTTTGTAAGCATATATATATATATAATATTATACACATAACTCACACACAACCCATGAGACACATACTGTTGCCGACACACACACACACACTACTGTTCACATATATACATATATTTGCATATATATTTTTAATTTAATTATAAACATACATGCATACATATTGGATCACATATATATTTATATATACATGATACACCTTCTATGTAAATGCAATGGTGCATTTCAATATTCATTTTGTAATTAAAATAATTATTTTGTAATTTAATTAATTAATTAATTATTCTTTTGAGTGCAAAAATCTTCACATAAATTTTCATAATCTCGTAATACGTGCCATATGACCGGGTATCTCGGGTTGGGATATTATAAAGAGACTCCACTGAATCTATAGTCTAAATGGGCAAGAAATGTGCGGATTTTGTCAGTTGATCCAAAATAACCCAAATAACATCATGTCCACATGGTGATTTAGGAAACCCAGACACAAAGTCCATAGTAATGTGTTCCCATTTCCACTCGAAAATTGGAAGTAGTCGAAGCAATCTTGCGAGTTGTTGGTGTTTGGCCTTAACTTGCTGACATGTTAAGCATCTACTAATAAATCTTGCTATATCAGTCTTTATACCCTTCCACCAATACTTTCTGCGAAGATTATGGTACATCTTCATGCCTTCTGGATGAACTGCCATCTTAGAATGGTGAAACTATTGCATGGCATCCTTGCGATAAAGCTATGGAACATAAACTCGTCCCTAAAATCTCAAGCCATGGTTACTGTGAAGTGTCTAACCTTCGATTGTGTCCTTACTGGCAATACGAGTGCGCATGGCCTCTGCCTCTGAATCTTGTAACTGTGCGTCAAGCACTCGAGTAAGCAATCTAGGGTGCACAACAATGAAGAATAATGTAACGGTCCCCTCGGTCTCATCAAGACATAGGTCATACTCTAATGTTGCCTCTAGCATTTGCCACTACCGAATGAGTATACTAGCCAAATTCCCTCGAGATCTTCTATTAAGTGCATCGACAACAACGTTGACCTTTCTTGAATGGTATTGAAAATTGAAATCATAGTCTTTTATGTAGTCCATCCATCATCTTTATCTTAGGTTTAAATTTTTTGAGAGAAAGGATACTTAAGAGTCTTGTGGTCGGAAAAGACTTCAAATGTTTCACCATAAAGATAATGTCGCGAACTTTTTAATGCGAAGACAACAACAACTAACTCCAAATCGTGTGTCAGGTAATTCCTCTCGTGAGGTTTCAGCTGTTATGAGCCTTATACTACCACCTTACCCCTCTACATAAGGATGCAACCTAACTTTTCTCATGAAACATCACAATAAATGCAATATTTCTATCTACTCTCGGGAATAGTAAGGATCAGTGTTGTGGTAAGACAAGTCTTCAATTCTGAAAAAAATACTCACAAGCATCATCCCACACAAATTGGACTCCCTTCCTAGTGAGCCTCATCATAGGCGTAGCCAAACATGAAAATCCCTTAATAAACCTACGGAAGTACCCCACTAAGCCTAAGAAACTACGGATCTCAAATACATTTTTTGGCCTTTCCCATGTCATGACAACTTCGATCTTTGAAGGATCCACGAATACTTCTTGTTGTGAAACAACACGTTCGAGAAAATTTACTTCCGCTAACCAAAAGCCACATTTCTCAAATTTGGCATACAATTGGTGTTCTTGCAAAGTTTGCAAAGCAATATAAAGATGTTCCTGATGTTGCTCCTTGGACGGTGATTATATAAGAATGTCATCTATAAAAACAATGACAAAGACATCAAGATATTGTCGAAAAATACAATTCATAAGATCTATGAATGCGGCTGGAGCATTAGTCAACCCAAAAGGCATGACTAAATACTCATAATGGTTGTATTGTGTGCTAAAAACAGTTTTCTAAATATCTTCTTCCTTGATCCTCAACTGATGATAACCAAATCTCTATAAATCTTCAAAAAACATGTTGATTTCTTAAACTAATCAAACAAGTCATCGATGTACATCAATGAGTGCTCGTTCCTCATAATCACTCAGTCGAGCCTAAGATAATCAATACATAATTAGAATGATTCATCTCTTTCATTTTTGCTAAATTAACCTAAATAGTGCGAGTCGAGAAAATATACAGTGTCACTTTGTTTCGGTCACCCAATGAATAATTTAATTTCCCTCAAGGTGGACATAATTATCCTTTTTATTGAAAAAACTTCGTTAGCATTTGATATGTCACACTAGGTAATGATCAAGTCCTATTACATTTGATATTACAAAATTGAGTACAAGTATAGAATCCGTTATTTAGGTCTCGTAAAACCATAGAATTCTTTTAAACCTAACTCTATCTCATTCTTCCTAATTTTAATCATATTGTAACTAAATTTTTTTCCCATCATCTATTCAAGTTCCATCCTAGTTAAAACATTATTTGCCTCTTAGATAGGAAGTACTTCTCATGGACTACAGTTCTTTAGTTATTGGATGGTGGGAGCTCATTCGCTATCTATAACATGAGATCAGACATCAATCCAACACTTACCATATCCTTACCAGATACCATTTCCATCTCTAATATATTCATAATATTTGTATAATCTCGATGCTAGGACATAAATATGCAAAATCCTGCCTACAGGGTCCACTACATACTAACACTAGTCATCACTAGTCATGACTTACGTCACTCGAATACTTATAATGTTACCACCATGTTGTATATCTTTCTCACAGAAATACAAACAAGTACCACTCTATAGTTATTCTCTCTTGACTTAAAAACTTTGAGGATCTCTACGTTCTATCCTATCCATCTTTTCGTGACTACTAGGCTCATGTCCTCACCAAATAGTGGAGTTCCAACCATTGGAACTCTTTTACAGCTAACACCATCCCAAATTCACCCTTATTCAAATTGAGAGAAATTCATTTTTCCTTCCAAAAACACTATGGCTCATAATTTAAAAAAAAAAAATCACTCTTTACTATTTCATTTCTCGTGCTAACTGTTCTCGTTGATTTTTTTTTTTTCAAAAAAAAAATCCTCTCAGTCTCTTGTGGTGCCACTCAAATAGCTACCCTTTTCATCAACACCAACCAAAGTCTAATTCAGTTTGTCCCCCTTAAATTAATAATCATTTTGAACACATTGCTCTACCCTCATGACATGAGTTTTAAATATCTAAATCTCATTTTCAATTTAAGGTTCAACTTCTAGATCACATAACATATACCGCTATGCCTCATTTTTTTATCCTTACTCATGTATATATGCTCATAGATTTCAATTAATGATAATGTTTCACATGTCAAACAAATAACATAGAATAATTAATTTATGGCACAATTAATATTTAACAAACAATCATATATTTGATCATGCACACTATGTCCTACACTTGTAATGTCACAACATTTCCATTGATGTATTACTTATATCACTTAACTACCTTTACATTCATGCACAACATATATCTCAGTCAAATAATACCAAGATGGTAAAAACGATGCATAAAAGATCCTTTTACAACCAATATACATATGCGATTTTACCAAGTCACACTTATGTAATCAAATAAGAACTGACATGTTCACAATGTCTATTTATAACCTTTCATGTTCGTGTTATTCTAACATGAAATATGTAGCAATATCCCTAAGCAACATATATGTGTTCACATTATATGTTGAGTCAAGAAATTGAAATTCCACCTTATATACATATACTACACATTAGGACATATATCAAATAGTCAAAAAAGCATGTATATATTTACAATACATTCTAATATATCTGTATATGTATCTATATATACTTGCAAGAAATTATCATATTAAACTATGCATTTCACCTTACATATTTATATAGCATGTATAGTACATTAACAAGTTAGTGGCATAAAGAAAATTGACACCCAAAATCCCCTTCGAATTCACTCTTAGTATTTTAATTCGTGTCCCAATGACGTATCAAATAACCCCACAAGTGTTGGAATAAACAAACACAAACATTAAGATCATCTAATATAATATGATATCTTTCAGACTATGTAAAGATCTGAAAAATCAAGATAAATTTTTCGTTTTTGCCGGTAGGACACTATACATGTAATATTTAGACATAAGTCATGTTTAGAAGTATAATTTGAGTATTCCATAGAAGGGAAATATACTTAGAATGTTACAATACACCTTTTGTAAGAATTTGAACCTAATCGGAGATAATTTGAAAAATAAACCAAAAAGGGCATCCTGGGTGGACCCGGCAGCACCTGCCAACAAGCAAAAATAATTTTTTTGAGAAAATATCATTTAAAATAATTTTAAGAACTTTGGTTAAAGTAGAATATCGAATTGAGGCGTTTCGGGACAAGTTGTAGTGTAATGGGGTCCCACGGCTCATTAAGGACAAAAGGGTCTTTTCACCCCTTGGCCCCTTTAGTATAAATAAGACTCTTAGGATCTAAAATCTTCAAAAAATACTGGAGAAGTTACATCAAGTCGTGCATGGAGAGAGAGCATGAAGAAAACCTAAGTTTTCCAACTTTCTACAAAACTCATCTCTAGCCTTGGAATCTCTCAAGGCTTCCTTCTAGGAAGTTGTTCCCCACCTTAAGGGCTATGATCCTACCGATTGGTTAGGCTGTAAAGTGAGCACAACTCTATAGGGTTGAGAAAAATCCTTCTAGATATGATATTTTGTTAAGAAAATAATAGAGTTAAGTTTAAGAGTGTTTTTATAAGTTGATTGTATGACTTACATGTTTACTTGTTGTTAAAAAAACCACCTAGCATATAGTTACTTTGAAAACCTAGGGTTGATACCTTGTGTACTTAGGTATTCTTTGGGAATTTGGTGAAGTGATGAACATGTAACATGAATATATGTATAATTCATTGCATTCTAGCTTATGTTCATGTAGACAAAGTCTTGTAGTTTGAAAGTTATGGTTTGCTCAATGTATTGGTGCTTTGTGTACTTGTGTAATCTTTGAGAATTTGGTGAAGTGTGAATATATAACATGATTATACGTATAATTGATTGGATTATATGCTATGTTCATGTAGACAAAGTTTTGTGGTTTAAAAGTTATAGTTTTCTTTATGTGTGATGCATTATTTAAGGCACACTCCATGGGTTTGATAAATGCTTAATTGAAATTGCATAGAAAAATCAAGGCATCTTGGCATACGTGAATCTTTGAAAACATGGCGTGTGTTAAGCACTTTGGTGCTATGCATTATGAGGGTGTAGATCTTGTGGTGAAAAACCCAAAATTGGGCATGGTACTCGCGATCCAACGGGGACGGACCGTGAAACGAGACATACGATTGGTACTTGCGTTCTAACGGGGAAGGACCGTGAGGCGAGACATGGGTGTGGCATAGAGTTGCATGTGTGTGTCATGCATGTTGCCATTGCATTGCATTGATGAATTGGAAGGCATATAGCTTATAAATGTACATTTTGCACATGCCACGCCTTAACTTTGTTCTTTATATTAGCATTATGTCATACAAGCAGTCGTGCTTACCCTATATGGGATTACATATTACAGATGAGACTCCCGGAACATAAGACTTGATGAAGTCTTGAAGCATGGAGGGGAAAATGGATTTTGAAATATATTTGGCCTACGGGCTACATTTTATATGTACGGGCATAAGACCAAATAACTTGTGTTTAATTTAGAAAACGGTGGACTATAGGCCTTAGGCCATTTGTGATGTAAGGGCTTAAACCCATATGACAAATAGGGTATTTTTGTTTAATGTGCATCACATGTATATGTTGGGAACAATGTAAGAAAAAAGGACCAAGGTAAATATTATATGCAAGTATGAATATTGGTATATGAGAACTTAGGAAAGTAGGCATTGAGCCTTGAACTTACTTGATAATGTAGGTGTGTGTTCAATTTTTATAAACTTGTGGCCATCAAGTGAGGGTGGATTGTGCATATACTTGTATATAAACTATTGTAAAATATTAGGTGGAAAATGCTTAGAAAACAAAGGAGACCATGTCAAAATTTTGTGAATTAAAAAGAGTTGTTAGGTGTGTAAAATGGCCATATATAAATAGGAAGAGTGCCAAAAAAAAATGGGGGTTAAAATCCTTGAGGAAGTAGGTTAAAAATTGGAAAAATTAACTTGCAGCACTTTAGAAAAAAATTCAAAAAATGAAGAAATCAGGTTACAGCAAATACATTGTAGCTACAGTGAACCAGCAGCAGCAATAGCCCAGCCGCACCATGCGCACTGCCCAGCCAGCACGCCGCGCGCTTGCGCGCCCTCCTTTGCGCGTGCTCCTGTGCCCCTGACACCCTCCTTGTGCAGCTACGCCCAACGCGCCTACACCCCTGCACGCCCAGCCCCCTGCACCCCTTGCCACCAGCTTTGGTCACTTGCCTTGGGCCATGTTTGGCCAACCCCTAGGCCATGTTGGCCAATCACCTTGGACCATGTTTGGCCAATCCCTAGGCCATGTTTGACCACCCTTTTGGGCCATGTTTGACCACTCTTTTGGGCCATGTTTGGTCACTACTTAGGAAAATATTTGACCTTTACTTAGGCCATGTTGGGCCACCAACCTTGACCATACTTTGTCATTATTTTAGGCTATGCTAAGTAACCACTTGGACCATGCTTGGTCACCACCTTGAAGTTGGGTCATGAAAGCACTTAGGCTATGTTTAGCCTACACTTTAAGCCATTATAAGACATGATCTTGGAGATTAACAAGTAAAAGCCAATTAAAAATAAATATATTAATTTAATTCTTTTATTTTATTATTTTCATTCACACCTCGGGTTTTTAAAAATTCAGGGTGTGACAGACCAACCTCCACCCTAAACTTATGCAATTCATTATAGCATATCGGCAAGGAATTCACAAGATAATCACATGTATACACAAAGACATAAACAAAACATCTTACATTTTAAACAATGAAACATTTTAAAATATAACTCAAGCAATTAAGTTCTTTAGACTTAATAAATATTTTTTGTTGTTGCCCTATCCTGTCGTCCTTAGGTTTTCTAAACCTATGCTCTGATACCATTTTTTCACGACCTGATTTCTAAAACCCGATTGTGGCTTATGATTCTTATTCTTTAAGTGTTTTAGTCACATTCTAGTAAAAACATCATCTTTTTAATGAGATTTTATTCTTCAAACATCATATTTTAATGTCTCAAAACAATCCCCTAAAAGCCCCTTAAAACAACCCCAAACAAGGCTTGAAAAGAAAGAAGAAAACAAAGAAAAATATGGTCGGACCGGTCAACCGGTCTGTTAAAAAAAATAAAGTGTTGCAAGTGCAACATAACCAGTCAACCAGTGAACAGTATCAGTCGACCGGTCGGGTTGACCCATTACTTGTTTTCTTGTGAATTATTCGAGCTATTTTGGTTTCTTCCAACTCTAATGGTTTTCAAGTATATATTAAATATTGTTTCATATTTTTGGCATCAATTTCATGACGTTTTATGCATTAAAAATAACAAGAAGTATACTAAGTTTTATGCAAATTTCATGTTCCATAATCCAAAAGGGGTCAAAAGATAATTAAGTGCCCTACCATAATTACTTCAATATAATCATCAGAGTTCATACCTATTCTAGATACAATTCTCATGGTCTATTCTAAAAAATATACAATAAAGAGTTTCCCAAGAGTTCATGACATTCAACTATACAAAAAAAAAAAAGTCATTCCAAAGATGATTTCAATGATTATACAAGTGTTACCCCAAATATGACCTATTAAAATTACACACACACACACACACGCATATGTATTCAAAGTGTTCAAAATAAAATTCACTACGAGTCTCCACATATGGAGGATCATCCATCTGCACACAAAAATAAAGTCTTTCTTGAAATAGCTTCAAGGGTGTTCTTCAACTCGGGGCCATCTCCTTACCCACTCCTCCATCTAGTAGGGGTCAGTACAACAATCCCAGTAGGAGAAATCTAAACGGAGGTAAGAAAATGTGGTGTCAAGTGTATGCTTGTACATGTGTCGTGGCACACAAATGGTTTCAAAGTATGTATTTCGTCACAAACATAATAAGACAATAGAGAATATCTTATCACACCATCACATTCATAATTATCAAAAGAGAGCACTATGTAAATCAATCAAATATAAGTTAATTAGAAGAGTTCACAATTATTCAAGTTCTTTCAATTTCTAAGTCTTCCTCTCATCAATTCTCAAGTCTCAATCCCAAGACTAATTTTCTAGTCGGCCCCCAATAAGCCTTGTGTTATTTATGGTCTACTAACCCGATGGAGATATACGCCCACCGGTGTGGGTTTACGGCTCGTAAGCCAAAGGGAGATACCATCCCAAACACTAATCGAAACCCCAGGTAAGCGCAATCTCACCACGCTCAAAATCACACAATTGACGTGCCCCAATTCTAACCCATGTTCATTACTTTCCAAGTTCTCATTATCACATTTCCAAGGGCTTATCATTCACATTAATATTCACAATTCATCATATGTTCATCAAGAAGATTAAACATTCAAGTAATTCCATAAAGGGCATCCCGGGTGGGCCTGGCAGAAACTGCCAATGGGCGAAAATAATTTTTTTAGAAAATTTTTATTTAAAATAATTTTAAGAACTTTGGCTAAAGCAAAATGTCGAATTGAGGCGTTTCAAAACGGGTTGTAGTGTAACGGGGTCCCGAATTCATTAAGGGCAAAAGGGTCTTTTTGCCCCTTAGCCCATTTAGTATAAATACAGCCCTTTAGAGATAAAAATATTAGAAATGGTCTGGAGAAACACAACAGCTCGTGCATGGAGAGAAAAGTGAAGAAAACCTAGGGTTTTCCAACTTTCAAGCCTTCAAAACTCATCTCTAGGCTAGGATTCTCACAAGGTTTCCTTCTAGGAAGTTGTTCCCCACGTCAAGGGCTACATTCTCACTAATTGGTTTAGCTACACAACGAGCACACTCTCTAGGATTGAGAAAAACCCTTTTAGGTATGATATTTTGCTAAGTTAGGAATAGAGTTAAGTTTCTTTACCTTTTTATAAATTGATTGAATGATTTATATGTTTATTTGCTGTTAGAAAGTCACTTGGGATATAGTTGCTTTGAAAACCTAGAGTTAGTTGTTTGTGTACTTGTGTGTTCTTTGAGTTCTTTGAGAATTTGTCAAAATGATGAACATATAACTTGAATATATGTTTGATTCATTACATTGTGGCTTATGTTCATTTGAATAGACTTTGTGTTTTAGAAGATATGGTTGTTTAATGCATTGATGCTTTGTGTAATTATGTGTTCTTTGAGAATTGGTAATATAGTGAACATATAACTTGAGCATGTGTTTAAATTGATTGTATAGCATATGTTCATATAAAAGAAGTTGTGTGGTTTGAAAGTTAGAATTTACTTTATGGATGATGCATGATTTAAGGTGTATACCATGTATTTGATAAAATGCCTCATTGAAATTGCATAGAAAAATCAAGGCATATTGGCATATTGTGATTCTTTGAGAACATAGTGTGGGTTGAGCACTTGGCACTATGCATTATGAGGGTGTAGATCCTATAGTGAAAAACTCAAAATTGGCCATTGCATTGGTGCCCGCTAATCCAACGGGAGCGATCCATGAAACGGGTGTTGGTACTCGCTGATCCAACGGGAGCGATCTGTGAAACAAGACATGGGTGTAGCATAGAGTTGCATGGGTGTGTCACGCATATTGCCATTGCATAGCATTGAGGGATTGGAGGGTTATAACTTATAAATGTACACTTGCACATGCCACGTCTTAACTTTGTTCCTTGCATTAGCACTATGTCATACTAGTAGTCATGCTGACCTTTGATGGGATATCATATTACAAATGAAGCTCCCAGTACTTGAGACTTGATGAAGTCTTGAAGGATGGAGGGGAAGTGGACTATGAAGGACATTTGGCCCTTAGGGCACATTTTTGTATGTATGAGGGCATAAGCCCTAATACATGTGTATCTACTTGTAGAAATCTTGTATAGTATGAAAACAATAGGCAAGGCCCTAAAATTGTAATGAGCATGAAGTTTGTAACATTTAAGTTTAAATTATATATGTATGTATGGTGGATTATGTGTTTAAAGTAATGAATAAATGTGTACTTGAATTAACGGATGCATTTAGGTTGCTAGTTGAGAAATGATGGTTTGTGTTGTGAAATATTAGGTGGAAAAGGCTTAGAAAACAAAAGAAACCATGATAAAAATTTTATGAAATTAAAAGGTTAGTTAGGTGTGTAAAACACTCTAAATATAGGTGGAAAAAAGTGCCAAAAAATGGGGGTTAAAAACCTTGAAGAAATAGGCTAAACAAATAGGAAAAAGTAGCTCGCAACACTTTGGAAAACAGAGAAAATCAGCTGCTGGACAGAGAAATTCAGTCGCAGTCGAAACATTGTTACTACAGGGAACCTGCAAGAAAACAACCCCAACTAGCCCCTGCCCCTGCGCCTTGCTGCCCTGCTACTTGACAACCCATGGCACCCAGCCCTGAGAGCCCCTTGACACCAGCCCTTGGTCACCCTTTTGGGCCATGTTTGGGTACCCTTTTGAGCCATGTTTGGCCACCTTTTTGGGCCATGTTTGGCCACTCTATTGGGCCATGTTTAGCCACTCTCATGGGCCATGTTTGACCACTTCCTTAGACAAATTTTGGTAGACCTTTTGACCTACTCTTAGCTCATGTCTTAGGGCATTTGGGGCCCATTTGGGCCATTATTCCAAGACATGTTTAGAGACATTTTGGGGCTATTTTGGAGACTATT
Source organism: Nyssa sinensis (assembly GCA_008638375.1). Lineage (NCBI taxonomy): Eukaryota > Viridiplantae > Streptophyta > Magnoliopsida > Cornales > Nyssaceae > Nyssa > Nyssa sinensis. The sequence continues at coordinate 26,816,466 of CM018036.1, forward strand.
CTTGAACATGACTTAGACCTATTTTGAATAGGGATTAAGAGAGATATTTAGTTGGCATTAGAAAACCATTTTGGTTAAGTCTAATAGCAAGTTCTCATTTTAAATTTTGGGAAATATGGGGAAATAAACGTGTAATTAACTAAATCCATCTTAATGGCATTTCATGTATTTTTCTTATTTCATTTCACTCACTTCCCAGGTTTATGAAAATTCGGAGCGTGACAACAACAGTGTATAATATAAAACTTAAACAGTAAATTAGTGAAATTCTTAAATACATAATATGGTTCAATAATGTCAAAACAGAAACTAATGTCCAAACAGAACTAGAACAGAAACTAACATAACATCACCCTTAGGTGGTGAATACATAAGAGAACTACATCACTTCTAATATATTCCTTAAACTGTCCCTTTATGCTTTTGGATTCCTATTGCAGTCCTGCAGCGTCCCTACCTGAAAAATAGTAAATCAAAGTGAGCTAAATGAAGCTCAGTAAGTAAATTCCCATCTCCGACACGGGTTAGGGTTAATATAGAAAGAATATGAATTCATAAGTATGAACATGATAGCCAATCATGTGATAAGATGCTATGATAGCTAATAAAGATAAAATTCCATAATGGCCAATGAACAGTAGGGTCATAATAATCAATCATGAGTAATGGATATAACATTAACATGGAAAAGCTCAATAAAAATCAGTCAACATAAAAGTATTGCCACAATAAATCGGTAACAATCAATGAGTGAACTCTCAACATAAGATTATCCATAGGGAGTGACAACATCCTATGAATCTAATAACGTAAACATGGGAATCAAATGTAAGTGATGCATTTACTCTGTTCAGGGCTTAGCAAACCCTCGGTCTTTTGGGGCCCGACATACCCCTTTAACCTCAGTGCATATAAAATACCATCATAACCTAGTGCGTAAAAATGCCATCATTGCCATATGTCCATTCACGGACTCGACCTATAGGTCCTCTCAACTCAGAAAGCTTGGGAACTCACCTTAATCTTGTAATATCTCCTTCCTCCTTTTTTATTTTTCCTTTCTGAACCTCTAGAGACCTCTCAGCTTCTCAATTTCTTCTTTGTGTTTTGAATTTCCCTCAACAATACTCACCTATATATATATATATATATATATATATATAGCCCAACTCACCACCCTTTCTCTCTCTCTTCCCTCTCTCGTTCCTCTCTCTTTCCGTTTCTGCTTTTTTCCTTTAAGGCTAACTTGAAACTCCCTCACTAAATGTTGCTTTAGTTTTTGGTAGGTTATATATATATATATATATATAACCTCCCTCATTTATATTATATGTAACCACACTCTCACACACACACACACACACACACATATATATATATATATATACGATCATATATATATATATATATATATATATACATATATGTATACATACCCATATATGTATACATATACGTATACATACACGTACACATTTTTTCGATCCTCGATCAGGGCTTGCTCGGATATTGCCCAGACATCGTCTGTAATTTTAAGACCGTTCATTTCATTTGATATCGTAACATAGAGTCCTAACAGTTTGAGTTTATTTTGGTATTACATTCATTGGCTCGGCTTGTCTCGATATTATTATTTGACCCTCTTTAGGCATTTATGGAATTAGTCCTATTTATTTGGGTCAGGGTGTTACATTCTACCCACTTAAATTGAGTTTTGTCCCCAAAACTCGAATGTTCATAATCTAAGAAACTCTATTATCTCCTCATGCTAATTTCATCATTATAGTTCCCTTTTTAATCTGTTTCTTGGACTTATCTCTCGCATTCAAATACTATACTCCCAAGCGAGAAGATTTCTTTATACAGGGTTCACAATTCTTTTGTATTCCTCTTTGTTTTAATCCAATAGTGAATTTTGAAAGCCAAGGGTTTGACCTTTTAACTTTCTCGAGACTTTAAACTCATTGTCTCCAAATTTTAGTATTAACATTCCCATGCGTATTTTTTTAGTTCTCAGATCTATTGTTAGGTGTCTATTACTTTCATTACTCACCCTGAGTCATCTTTTAAGTTACTTCACTATTTCCCTTGTTACCAGTATCTTGACTAATTCCACATCTAGTCGTTATATTCATCTCATTTGGTATTAAGTCGTGATTACCTTACTGTTCATGGTCTCCCAACTTTCATTAGCATCGTATGGTGCATTATGTATCAGGTAAAGGTTTCTAGTACCTTGATCTTTTCTTTTATATCCTTTTCTTTGGTAGTGGTCATAGGAAGTCAATGGTGTAACTAGATTCCACCACTTTTATCGTTTAGAGTTTTTTGGGCTTCTCAGTCAAGTACTTTAAGTTTTACTAAGGACAGAGTTCTTGATGGATTCACATTATTGAGTTTATGTGGTGGCTTAGGATAATGATTAAGAAGGAAAAGATTAGAGTTTCACCTGCCTGAAGCTTATACACAGCTTCTTTCCTCTCTAGTCACTTTCTTCTCAATTTCTCCTTTTTTATTTTTTATTTTATTTTATTTTTTATTTTTTTATTTTTTGTCACAAATCCTGCCTTGTATTCACTACATGCGTTCGGTTGTAAGATTTGCAATGTCACTCATTTAAGTTTCTTTTTGTCTATTGGGCTTTATCTAATTATGACAATTTTCATATTTCCCTTTAGCATTTTCAGCGTCATATTCCCTTTTATTTTCATGAACATCTTTTGGTTCATGTCAGGACGGTTTACTCATATTCTCTTTGTATTACAATAACTATCCCATGCACAGGTAACCTTAGATTTATTCAAAATTTTCATTCATGATTCTCAATCACGTGTTCATTTCTTGAAAATTTATCAATCCTCTTTTTATTTCATTTTTTATTATTTCATTATTTTTGTACTACTCATTGGCATATCTACCTGTTTTCAAATTCACATGCATGTTGAGGAAATCAGTTCCTCCATTTTTTTTTGGACTGGTACAAAGGCCTTTTACATTGATCTTTTCACAGATTTCTTATTCCTTCATGGACTAAAGTATAGTACTTATACTTAGTTTAGTTTCTTCTTTAGGTCTTGATAGATTTATTAAAAAAATTTAGGGTAGTCTTTTACCCCAGTCACTGATTCTTCATATGATAGTCTACTTTGAAAGTGTTCTTAACTGTGTTATCATATTTGGTTTACCTTGAACCTTCCACATCATTTGATCAGTTTAAATCTCAAAGTCTTATGACTTTTTAATTTATAACCATTATTTTGGTTTCACTTACCTTTGCTCAAAAAGGTTGTTCAAATGTCTCATTTCTTATGCTCGTCATCATATTCGATTTTTCGTCATATGCATGTTACATTTCTCTCCCCAGGCGTTATTCAACTTTTATAAATTTGTTCTTTCAAAGAACTTATTGAACCGTATAGGGAGTTCCTTGTATATTCTGTGACTTCATGTCATATTTTAAGATTGTTCACATCATTTAGCCATCCCATCATTTGAAGTTTCTCACCATGGAAATTCTCAACTTCCATAGTTTCACAGATTTAGTTATTCTTACTTTCTATCTCAATCTTAATTGTTCTCATAGTATTTCAAAGAATTATGTATCTCTTTAGCACAGTCATTGTCCTCACCAGTTTTTCTAGACATCATGCCATAATTTTTCTCTTTAATTTTTAGATCACGTTGATCCTCAAAAGTCATTCAGAGTCATCAATCATTTATCTTTTGAAATAGATTTAGCTAACTTAATAGAGTACCACCCACAATTGGGTCATATAATCACCGAGATCAACAAGACCCATTGAATTTTTCCTAATGATCATTCGTCACATGTCAATGTCCTTTTAAAACCATCACATTTCATAATGTTCACTTGATAGTCTCGTTCAATCAGTATTTGCCTCCCAAGGGTCCATTTGTCTTTACCCTATATAACTCACTCAAGAATCCTTATATTTATGATATGTCATCAATCCATCTAGAGTCTCAAACTCCTCACATTACTATTCTTTAAGTCTTCCTCAGACCATCTCTCATATATATTTGTTGTTAAATCCACCGACTTTCCAAGGTTTCACAATCCTAACTCCATGTCACCTTATATCTTCCAAAAGAGCATTAACCATTGCCCTTGTTCAAATGATAATTTCCCCCAATTCATTGATCAATTCACAGTTTAATGACTTAAGAGTCATCAACCTCAACACTAGTACGATTCTTCCCAAGAATCCTTAACATTTGCCCTTAAGCATTCTACTTTCTCCCAAAAGTCACTATTTATTTGATCATTTCAATTGTCCAAGAAACATCAAAGTCAGTCATACCATAGTCTTTCCCAAAGACTATTAACCTTAGTATTTCAACAAGTTATCGTCCTCCAAAAGTCATCGATCATTTAACTATTTAAATCATCAGATTCTTAGTTTCTTTAAGGGTATCTAATCGGTTAATAACCGTGTACTTATGATATGTACCTCATATGATCTATGTATATCATTCATGAATAATGATTTTCTCATAGTACCTCAAAAATCATATATCATCTCAATTTCATGGTTTCTCTAAATTATTTATTATCAGTTCAGTCTTTACGATCATTTAGATCACATTGATCTCTAATAGTTATTCAAAATCATTTATCATTTACCTTTATCTAACTTGATAGAGTATTGACTAAAATCATGTCACACATCATCTTAGATCACAAGATTCATTGAATTCCTTCCTAATATTTATTCATCATGTGTTAGACTCTTTTCAAAATCATCACATTTCATAAGGTCAATTCTGACAATCTCGCTCATTTAGTAATTGTCTTCAAGACTCTATTCATCTATACCCTATCAGGGTCTACTTATGACTTACTCAAGAATTTTCATATTTCTAGTACATCATTAATTTATTTAGAGTATCAACTCCTTTTGTAATTATCTATTAAATTTCCTTCAAACTATCTCTCATTCAAGCCTTGTTTATTTATCTATAATGTTTATCGAAATCTCCTCTAGTATTTTCAATGTCATTCCTCGAGAATCCTTATCGTTTATCTTTAAACATAGTACTATTCCCTAAAAGTCACTATTTACTTAATCATCTCAATTGTTCAAGAATCGTCGATTTTCATCATAACATATAGTCTTTTCCCCCAATATATAGTATTCATCAATAATAAATCTCTCGATGGTATTGAAATAGTTAACATGTAACCTAGGGGTTCTGTTTCTAAGTTCAACTTAGCAGTAAATGTAGGAGCTGTAAATTAATACGTAGAGTCAATATTTAAACAATATGTGGGCAGGTTGTAAACAATTGGAAAAATACTTGCGACTACTGGTACAGTAGCCTGATCAACTCCCGGTGTTGTTTTTGAGACATTATCCTTGGTGGACTTTTAGGCAGTTAGGGCATTTAATTATACCTCTATCGTTATAATTGACCCTTCTTTTGGAAAATTCCTTCCCGCCCTGTTTTATGATCTTTGTAGGTGCCACTACTTTATTGTAAGTGGTCAACCGCTGGGGCCTGATTTTGGGTAGAGCCTTGATGACTCTTTTCATAAGGCGTTGTATTCTGTTTAATTGATCTATCTGATCCATCTCAATCAGATGATTTCTGGCTATCGGCGTATTCCTAGTGTTAACCATTATTGTAAAAGATAATCAGTCTATATTCACGTAAGATAACAATTAGTGTTCATGTAAAGATCTAACATAACAATTTAAGTATTATCTATCGACTGACTCTTTAGACTTAACAGTCTTAGTACTCTAATCCTGTCTCCCATGACTCACAAGAACCTAAGGCTCAGCTTTGATACCAAGCCTTTGGTATTAGTTGAGCTTAATAAATCTAAACCTATTGCTTTGATACCAAGCTGTCACGAACCGAAACCCACCCTATGCGAATCTCGTATCACGGGGCCGACCCTATGGTCGTCCCTACTTTTTCTTTCTTTCTATCAATGACAATAGTGTATAATATAAACTTAAACAGTAAATTAGCGAAATTCATAAATCATAATATGGTTCGACAATGTCAAAACAAAAACTAATGTCCAAACAGAACCAGAACAGAAACTAACATAACAGTACCCCTAGCTAGTGAATACATGGGAGAACTACATCACTTCTAATATATTCCTCAAACTGTCCCCCTATGCTCTTGGAATCTTACTGCGTCTTGCAACGTCCCTACTTGAAAAATAGTAAATCGGAGTGAGCTAAACGAAGCTCAGTAAGTAAATTCCCATCTCCGACACGGTTAGGGTTAACATAGAAAGATTATGAATTCATAAATGTGAACATGATAGCCAATCATGTGATAAGATGCTGTGATAGCCAATAAAGATAAAATTCCATAACGGACAATGAACAATAGGGTCATAGTAATCAATTATGAGTTATGGAACATGAATATAGAAAAGCTCAATAAAAATCAGTCAACATTAAACTACTGCTATAATAAATCGGTAACAATCAATGAGTGAACTCTCAACATAAGATTATCCATAAGGAGTGACAACATCCTATGAATCCAATAACGTAAACATGTCAATCAAATAAAAGTGATGCATTTACTCTGTTAAGGGCTTAGCAGACCCTCGGTCTTTTGGGGCCTGGCATACCCCCCTTAACCTCAATGCATATAAAATGTTATCATAACTCAACGCATAAAAATGCCATCATTGCATTATGTCCGTTCACGGACTCAACCTGTAGGTCCTGTCAACTCAGAAAGCTTGGAACTCACCTTAATCTTGTAGTATCTCCTTCCTCCTTTTCTGTTTTTCCTTTCTAAACCTCTAAAGACCTCTCAGCTTCTCAGTTTCTTCTTTGTGTTCTGAATTTCCCTCAACAATACTCACCCATATATATATAGCCCAACTCACCGCCCCTTCTCTCTCTCTTCCCTTTCTCTTTCCTCTCTCTTTCTGTTTATGTTTTTTCCTTTAAGGCTAACTTGAAACTCCTTCACTAAATGTTGCTTTAATTTTTTGTAGGTTATATATATATATATATATATATATAATATTTAAGGCAATATATATATATATATATATATTCTTAACCTCCCTCATTTATATTATATGTAACCACATATACTCACACACACACACACACAGATATATATATATATGTATACGGTCATATATATATATATATATATATATATATCGACATATATATTGAATAATTCATATATATATATATACATGGTTATAAATATATATAAATCTATATTACATATATATACATATATGTATACATATCCATATATGTATATATATACGTATACATACACGTACACGTTTTTTCGATACTCAATTAGGGCTTGCTCGAATATTGCCCGGACATCGTCTGTATTTTGAAGACCCTTCATTTTATTTGATATTGTAACATAGAATCCTAACAGTTCGGGTTTATTTTGGTATTACATTCATTGGCACGGCTTGTCTCGGTATTATTATTTGACCCTCTTTAGGCATTTATAGAATTAGTCCTATTTATTTGGGTCGGGATGTTACATAATACATCAAGGCAGAATACTTCTAATAAACCTAAGATTTCTAAGAACAATATATAGCAGTCAAAAGAACATAGAGTATAACTCAAAAATTCATAATAAACCTGCTTAAGATATAAAAAAACAATTATGCCTGCTTATCATTATTATGTTATTAAAGGCCATATAAGACATTATTATTTTCAATGGTGGAAATTACAAAGAAAGTTTGATCTTATATGTCATCATTGTGGAATAAAAGGACATATAAGACCTAGTTGTCAAAAACTTAGAAGTCCTAAATTCCAAAATAATAAGAAAAATTCAAATACTCAAAAAGGGTATCTTCTTAATGAAATCAATGAATTTAGTGACAACCAAAACCTTGGGCCTTGATAGGAATTAAACTAGACAAGGTAGCATAAGAAATGTAAATTTTGGATTTACTTTGAAAACAACTCAGATTGAGCAAACTGGGAATGCGAAATCTAAAATAATGTAAGTCTAAAAATGAGACACTGATGGTGTTAGCAGTTTTAAGGTTGCTAAGACCATTAAATTTCAAAAGACAATGTCTACTTATCAGCTGAATAAAGATTCTTGCTCATGTGATAATCTAAAAAAAAATAAAGTAAAAAACCCATACTTCTTTTATGATTGGCTAATCCGGTTTGACAAGTGTGCTTTGATCATAATCATTACATTAGTCCTAGGCTTAAAATAACTCAATGCACATTCTACTCCAAGATGGTCGAAGCTTTATTGTCGTGTACATCTACTAGTTGACTTGGTTCGTGAAGGGTATATTGGATATTTTGGACTTTTATTTTGATTTGGATCTCACACACTCACAGATTGCGTGCATTGAATATAGTTGACATCATATCATCATTATATGTGTAGTTGACTTGTGTTGTGAAACAATTATCCCACAAATGCATATTTGAAAATACTTAAAAAAATTTAGTTCACAATGTATGGGTGCCAACACCGGGAAAAAGGAAAGTATGTCATCATTTTTATGCATTTAGAGGGATCCTGGCTGTCTCTTTCCCTTAGGGTGGGAAGAAACGTCTCTTATGAAAGATAGATAAGTTAAGGAATCGCCAGCTTGTTTTTGGGAGAGAAACAAGCAAACCCGTTACAGATTTAACAGCATATATGAAGGAAACTAAAAGAAATGGAATGAAAATTACATCACTTTAATCCTAAATACATACTAAAGGATCCTTTGACATAGATCAAAATAAAGATAAAGCATTGAAATAAAATAAAAACACCAGAGAAACAAGCTCGGGGGCTAAGGTACGGAATAGGAAGGTGTTAGGCACCTACCCCGCCCGATCCTAATGGATTGGCCTCGAATATTTACTTGCAATGCTATTTTGTCATGAGAAAACTGGAAAGAAAGATGTGAGTACGAAAAAGATAAACAATAAAGAATCTAACATGAATAAACAAAATAAAACAGAAAAGACAAAAAAAAAAATCTAACTCGGGCCCGAAGGCTTCCTACGTATCCATTCAGAAAATGAAATCAAAGTCACGTAGTTATCTGGTTTAGCCTCTTTTATCAAGAGTGATAAAAGAGGCGAGATCAACCTGATCTAAAGAAAACTGTTAAGAGAGCATACCTTATTCGGTTGTGCTAGTCGGGCAGTACTTCGGCTAGGAAAATCTGGATCTGAGGTTTTAATCAAGCAGATCTCTGGCTTGTTTTTCAGTTTGGAAAGCGTCGCTTCGGCTTGCTTCATGAAGGGAGATTGTTACTTCAGCAGGGCTTCAATCTTGGGAGAGGGAGAGTTCTTGTAGAGAGAACTCTAGAGTTGTGCTAGTAGTGTAAGGCTATGGAAATCGTGTATTTCATCCCGTTTTGTGTACCATAAAATTGATGTCCTGGGGGCTCTATTTATAGGAAAATATAGAGATTTGATCCAAGGGTCTAAAATGAAACCCTAAAACGGAGGGCTAGGATCATGTCTTAAGTGATAATTATCTAATAAAATAAGAATGATTATACTAACTAAATGAATTAATTAATTATTATGACAATGAATGAATCAATAGAATTGGTGTCTACATGCAAGAGCTAATGAGATAAAAGAGAAATAGAATTTAATTAAAAAATAAACTCTAAAATAAAAATATCTAGGTTCAATGTATCTCCATTTAAAGAAAAATCAAGCAACTAGATTTATAGAAACTCTAAAGGTAGAAAGTCCTAATTAAGCCTAAATAGATTACTATCACTCAAGATTACCAAATTGCCCCCAATTCGGTAGAGAATCATTAGATTGCCATAAGAAATGTGAAAAGACCAAATTACTCCTAATTCGTCACCAAAGGGCTAAAATTACCAAAATACCGTCATATGGGTAAAATGATATAGAAATTATGAAAATGCCCCTCAAGGGACTAGGAAGTCCTACTGAGGGTAGGATTGTGCAAAAAGGTACCAAAATTACCAAAACGCCCCTCGATGGGCAGAAGAGTCCTAACGGGGGTGGGACTCTATCGAAAAGAGTCATACTTGGACTGAGACTCTATCAAGAGAGTCCTAACGCAAATGGGACTTTATCGAAAAAAGTCTTACTTGGACTAGGACTTTGTCAAGAAAGTCCTAACGGTAATAGGACTTTATTAGGAGGAATCCTAATGGAGTAGGGACTCTGGGAGAAGAGTCCTAGTGGGAATAGGACTATATTAGGAGGAGTCCTAATGGAAATAATACTCTATAGGGAAGAGTCCTACTTGAAGTAAGTTTCTTGGCATAATTACCGAATTGCTACTACTTAATCAAGGGTCACAAAAGGAGGTGTCTACAAAAAACCCTTCATTGATGGAACTTGCAAGCAAGTGAACATCAACGCAAGAAAAAAGAGACGACCATTTTGACCTTGATTTGTGATTTTTGTTTGACGTGCTCAGACTCATTCCTCTATGAGATTCCTACATATCACCCTCAGGCAAATCAGACCGCTTGTAGTTTGTGACTAGTGAAAATGAGTGTTGTCCTTACCGGGTTTCTCTAAAGGGATTTGTCTCGATAGGATTGCTGTGAGGTTACGCCCTAAAAAATGACTCCTCAAAGTCTTACTTGATAAGAAATGCGATCCTAAAAAGTCTTCATGAGGTTGTGTTCTCATGAGATGATCTTACATCCTCGAACATTTTACCTACATAGAAATTCTATCCTAGTAGGTTGGTAAGAGAGAATGTGATAGACAGCTTACCCAAAAGAAATGCTATCCTAACAGGAAGATAAAATGTGATGCGATAGAAGGCTTATCCAAAAGGAATGCTATCCTAACAGGATGGTGAATTTGCTTCCTAAAATGACTTTCCTAAAAGGAATGCTATCCTAATAGGTTGATAAAATGTGTTTTCAGACGACTTACCTGAAAGGAATGCTATCCTAACAAGATAATGAATTTGTGTCCTTAAATGACTTTTCTAAAAGGAATACCATCCTAATAGACTAATGAAATGTGTCCTCAGACGACTTACCTAAAAGGAATGCTATCCTAACAAGATAACGAATTTGTGTCCTCAGATGACTTTCCTAAAAGGAATGTTATCCTACTAGCCTTCTTTTAAAAAGAATATTATCGTAATAGAATTTTTATGAGATTATGTCCTTAATGAATAGATTGCCAAGATGACTTATGTCCTCAGATGATTTTTACCAAGATGGATTACGTCCTCAGACATTTTCTTGCCTCGATGGATTACGTCCTCAGATAGTTTGTCGAGATGGATTATATCCTTAAACGTTTTCTTGCCTAGATGGATTACATCCTCAGACATTTTTTTTCCTAGATGGATAACATCCTTAAACATTTTACCTAATAGGGAACTCTATCCTAATAGGTTTGTGAAATGCATCCTCAGACGACTTACCTAAAAGGGAACTTCATCCTAATAGGTTGATATAATTTGTGTCCTCAAACGACTTACCTAAAAGGGAACTACATCCTAATAGGTTGATAACATGCATCCTTAGATGACTTGTGTAAAGAGTAAAGACTCCGTGGGGAATGTTTGATTATGAATCTTTGGGGAGATAAATTAGGTTAACTGCACTAGAACGATGGAATTCAATGTGACTTCATGGCGAAGGATTTGATTGAGTTTCAGAACATCATGTCATATTGCTCAACTATTTCTTAGAAAGGAGAACAAGAAGTGTACTCAACTTTGAAAGGAGTTGAACTCAACTAATGATAGGAGTTGATAAATATGCTTGCCTTAGATAGGGGACAGATAAGATATGCAAGAATCGGCCTTGACCTAGATAGAAAGAGGTAGAACTCGACTTAGATAGGAGTGTGAAAAGGTATGAAAAAATCATATTGATGAAGAACTCTTAGCTTAACTAAAGGAATATGAAATTTACTCTACTTAGAGAGGAGTAAGGAAAATGTACTCAAATCACATTGATAAAGAACTCTTATCTCAGCTAGAGGAAATGAGATATACTCAACTTAGACAGGAGTAAGGAAAATGTACTCAATTCAAATATGAGTAAAGGAAATCCGCTCAACTTATATAGGAGCGAGGGGAATATACTCAACTTAGATAAGAGTAAAGGGGAATGTACTCATTGAATGAGAGAAAATGTTGTGAAACATATTTTTTTCCATTTTTGAAAAGGCTTTTTCATTTAAAGAAAATTATGACCTTTGGATTAGACTCTATCAGCCCCTGGATCACTGGCAATAAATTTGGTTGATTAGGTCAAAAGAACCATTGCTTGGTTTCGAATGGTGAGGTTTCCCAGCTTTGAAAATGATTTGAGAAAATCTGCTCGAGCTATGAACTGAGGATATAAAGGCCTAGGAGACTTGATCAACTAAAGACTTATCTTCAAGTTCATGGATAAAATCTTTTTGCCCTTCCAAATGATTTGAAATATTCCTTTAAAAATTTCAAAGTATTTTTTTTTAGCATGATTCAATCTAGTCATTTAAGAAAATGAGAATCATTGATTTTCATAATAGATTATTCATTTAACTGACTATATTAGCATGAAATCATTGAATAAAAGAAATTTTAGGTGAGCCAAAGTGATGAAAAATTTACCCAAGATATGGGCAAGGTTTTTAAGATAAGGAAAATGTGAAATTGAACCCTTTGGATGGAAAAAAGGTCCTTATATTAGCATAAAAGAGCCCCTTAAATAGGAAAAATTCTATGATTTGTAAGAGTATGAGTTACTCTTAGAATGATCAAGGCATAAGGGAGCCATTTGTGAAACAAGAATGAGTTACTTTAGAAAGTAAGAAAGCAATTTGGTGCAAATAGGTAGGTAAGGAGTCCCTTGATGAGTTCCTTAAAACAAATGGGTGAAGAATGATGAAGCAATATAGTGTGATCTAGTAAAAAGGAAGCCCTTTATCTGAAACCATTTGTTATATGATCCATCTATTTGCAAGGCCCTTTCAAAGAGCTCCCAGTTGAAATGTGATAATTCCCTTAAGCAAGCAAAACCTCAAGGTGGTCTTATTATTAGGGACGAAACGTAGGCTAGGATAAGGTTTACCAAATGAAAGGTATATAAGGCCCAAAATCTCCCCTATGTTTATGGTACCAAGCCCATTATGTGCATCTCTTTGATGTGAATAGCTTTGATGCGCACAACCTTTATGTGCATGTCCTTTCTTAGCATGACCTGTATATGCATGTCCATTCTTAGCATGACCTTCATCTGCATGACTTTCATATGCATGTCCATTCTTAGCATGACCTTCATGTGCATTGCTTTAATGTAGATGACTGAGCCTAAAGTTTCTTCTTAGGCTACCTACATATCTCTTTTTTGAAGAATTAAGTCTAATGTAGTTCATTGCTCGCTTGAAGCTCTTTAATCCATTCAAAGTTTGATTAACTGATTTCTTGCTTCCTTGCTTGAAAAATGCTTCTTTTGATGAGGCAAAGGTTTTCTTTTCTTTGCTTTTGATTCTTCTCTGATGATTCACACTTCCTTGCTTCAAAATATTTTCTTTCACACTAGATAAAGATGTTTCCTCTCTTTGATTTTTCATTCTTCTATGATGGCATTGTGAGAGTGCACACATAATAGGCCTCCCCCCCCCCCAAGGTTTGGTAGATAGGTTTAAGAAAGAAAGGTCAATCAAGCAGGCTCCTATCATTAGAATTGCTTGTTTTTAGGAAACAGTCATATTCTTGAGACTCACGATGTCGATGTTTACTTAAGGTCATGATTATCTTCTTTGGATGGTGATTTAATCAAATAAGGTGTCTTTGAGATAAATGAATGAATTGGTGAACAATGAGAAAATCAAGATGATTGATGAAGTTTGATGATGCTCAGATTCAACGCATTCAATCTTATTATGAATTTGATGACATTCATTTTCTTAAAGAATCAAGATGAATCATGCAAACATTTTGGTGAAAGTTTCAGAGTTTATTTTCCAATTAAATTCTATTTCTCTTTTATCTTATTGACTCTTGCATGTAGACATCAATTCTATTGGTTTGTGCATTGTTATAATTATTTATTAATTCATTTAATTAGGATAATCATTCTTATTTAATTTTCTATTCATTTAATTAGATAATTATCACTAAAGACATGATCTTTGTCCTCCTAGTTGGGTGCCTAACACCTTCTCACTCTGTACCTTAGCCCCCGAGCCTGTTTCTCTGGTGTTTTCATTTTATTTAAGTGCTTTATCTTTATTTTGGTCCATGTCAAAGGATCCTTTAGTATGTATTTATGATTAAAATGATGTAATTTTCATTCCATTTCTTTCAGTTTTCTGCATATATATTGTTCAATTTGTAACGGGTTGGCTTGTTTCTCGCCCAAAAACAAGTTGGCGACTTCTCAACTTCTCTATCTTTCATAAAAGGCATTCCTTCCCACCTTAAGGGAAGGAGACAATTGGGATCCCTCTAAATCCATAAAAGGGATGATATACTTTCCTTTTTTTTTTTGGTGCTGGCGTCCACAGTGGGGACTTCACTAGGGACTAAAGAAGGCTAGACTCAGTAAAGTATTCACTTCAAGGCTATTTTGTTTACTTGCTTTACATTTGTTTATTTTTCGTTGCATGATGGATGAATTGATGTATGGATGCATGCTTGAATGTATGGATGAATGAATAAAAAAGGACTAAAATCTGAATACCTTGCACACACATCACTGTATAACATTTGCATTTGCACTACATACCCTCTAAACCTTGGATAGTTAGTAGCCTTCGCCCCGTATGCTCACTCAAGTTAACGGGTGTTGCCGATGAAAGCCCTCTACTCCTGGATCAAATACCGTTTGACCGGGGATATTACAATCTAGTGGCCTTGGGATGGTATGCAAAAAGGTGATACGGTACTGTTTGACTATAGTCATTACAATCTAATGGTTATGGGAGGTATATGGCAAGTCCATAAAAGGGGAACCTTGAAACCTTTACCCGATTGAAGCGTCATGCATATAATTTTTCCTAGATTCATGATTTAGGACAATAAACCAAGTTCTGGTAAGATACTCACAGAATTTTTGCATAGTTTGGCGCAGTTAGAGAAATCCTAAAAAGTAAAAAAAAATACCCCTCTCTGTCGGCCGATCGGCACAGGAGCTGAGTGCCGATCGGCACACAGAGGGGGCATTTTCTGATTTTTCAAAATTTTTAAGTTTCTAATTTTTTTTCAGAAAACTACGACTTTTTTCACTAATAGGTCAATAAAATGACTTTCAAAAGGAACTTTTTGGGCTTGTTCTCATTACATAATCCTTCTAAATTGACTCGAGTTCTAATCATGATAGATTTTAATGAAATTCTGGATCAATTCAAATCTTTCTCGCAAAGTCAAAAGGTCATTTTGGTAGGATTCAAGTCAGAAGCTAGGGTATTGACTTCCAAGATTTCACAATCCGGATTCTTTAGTCATCTTAGGAATCAAGTCAGGCTCCAATCTCTGGGCCCTCTTTCAATTCCTCCTATCATGTTAACCACTCGAGATAGGTATCTTTTTTAATTCCTTTTCAATTCTTTATCTTGTCAATCAAAGTTCTTATTGACCCTTTCATTTGGGTCCAATCAATTCCATTAGGATTGCATCTTCCTAAACTTTAGGAATTCTTTCCTCATTTAAGCAAACCATTTCATCCTCTCAGGACTTAAGGGCTACCTAGGCATTATGCCTCTACTCTTTTTCCAAAAATAAAAAATAAAAAACTTTCAAAAATTTCAAAATTCAAAATTCAAATTCATTTTCTACTAAGGAATGATATTCTTCTCCATTTAAATTAGATCTTATCCTACTTAAAGTTTTGAAATAAAAAAACTCTTGCACTATTAGCTTGGATTCAAACTCCTCTACGCTCATTTGGTGATAAAAAAAAAAAATCATTGAGTTTCCTACCCTATTGCAGCTCTTATTCCATCAGTTGAGCCCGAAAACCTTGACATCAAAATCAAGTTAATCACTACACCTTGTCACTGTGGATCAGGATCAATTACTCTAGATTTTGGTCGAAATCAGAAAGACATGGCCAATTATAGAGATGAAACACAGAGGCTTTCCCAGACAGTCTAAGAATTGTTACAACAAGGGATACCACTACCTCCATTGATAACTGGTTAAAAAGTGCATATTTATTTTGTTAACCCTAGATATTCTTGCACTTTTATTATTTTAATTTCTCCAATCTGTATGCATTTGCTAGTTAATTCTTATTTTATCTTTTTGTAGAGAAAGCTTGACAAAGTTGATGATTTAGGGGTGGATTTGGAGCAAAAGGAAAATATTGGGCTTTAAAGTGCTAAAAGAAGTGAAAAACAAGTGATTTTGGGTTAGAAGAGAGGCTCGGTCCATATGTTGGTGGACCAGGGCCTATTTTAGTATTATAGGCTCTATTTTAGAACACTTTAGACTCCCTTTTTGGGCCCCTAATGTCTAATGACGGGATTTTACTTTATTTTCCTGATTTTCTTATTTTGTGGGGGTAATTTTGGAAAAATGGGATATTATTGTGAGCTAGGGTTTTGAAAAAGAAGGGAGGCAATTTTTGGGGATCTAGAGGAGGAGAAGAAGGAAGGAGACGACTCTAAAGAAAAAGATGAAGAACTCCATGGCTATGGTGGTCTCCTCTTCCACTATCATGGGCTAAGTTCTCTCATTCCTAGGGTTTAGATGAAACCCTAGTCAAGTAATATTGCTACTTTGCATTTTTATTTTTGGGTTAATTAGTTTTGGATGTTGATTGTATAGCGTTGGGATTTTATTAAGGCAATGATCGTATTATTCAGTTTCACATAATCAATTTCTGTGATTTTGTTTATGTGGTTATACAATAGTAATATGTGTACATACATCAAAACCGTAGGACGAGTCATAACTCAGGGAAAACAAATTGTGACTATGACCTTAGAATTAGCGTAGACAATTTGTGTTGACCAAAGATGATTCGTGCTTAGGGTTTTGGTGCGTGATTTTCTTGATGATTGTATTGAGGCTTGTAGCCAAAATACATCTTTTACATCCAAATTTAATGGCCCAAGAATTAATACAATTGAAGCCAGTTACAAGATTAGTGGTGGATTCAACACCCTAAGAATTCTTTTTTAATTCGATTTATTGTTAATTCAGTTCAATATTTGCTTTAATTATAATTCTCATTTAATTTTAGAAAGAAAATCAACAACAATCAATCTTTGTTAATTTGAATTAAAATTAATCTCAACTTTGATTTTTAAACAATTAACAGTCTCTATGGGTTCGACCCTCATTAGTCTCAATAGGGCCTAACAATGCTCCCAATAACCAACCACCTATACCTCCTCAAGATCATCTCCCACAAAATCAACAAGCCCAAGATGCAGCCATACATGATCAGTTTAACCGAGCTGAACAAAATCGGCCCTAAAATAAAGTCAAACCTCAAGAAAAGCCCAACATTAATGAAGAGGCCCTTCTCAAAAGGCTTGAGAAAATGGAAGCCCTTATATACAAATCGAACTGTAGAGATGACATGATTGATATCCATAAACTCTCCCTATATCCAGAGGTTTGTTTGCCTTACAAGTTTAAAATGCCAAACTTAGACAAATTCAAAGGGACCATATGCCTAAAGATCCATCTCAAGCTCTATGTTCGAGACATGCAACCTTAGGGGTTACAACTGAAATGATGGCTCAAATTTTCCACCAAGCACTAATTGAGACAGATCTCCATTGGCTCTTAGACGTAGAACAGCCTATATCCAAAGACTGGGAACAACTCTACAATGCCTTTGTCAAGCAGTACAAATACAATAATGAGTTGGACATCACACTTAAGGACCTTGAGACCACCAAGCAAGAACCTAAGGAGACTCTTTCCACTTTTATCACCCGATAAAGGGTCAAAGTAGCCCAAATGGTCAATAGGCTGAGTGAAGCCGAACAGGTGCAAATGGTAAAGAAGAACTTGCTTCCCATCTACCGTGAATCATTTTTTGCCCACTACTTTGAGACTTTCAAAGCTCTTATAGGGGCTGGAATCTCAATCGAGGATGCAATCAGTGATGAAACATTAAGGAAGCCCACACAAAACTTCAAGCCCAATAACTCAGAGATTGCAGTCAATGCTTTAACTCCATAGTAGTCGTTCTTTTGGTCTATTAGTTCAATTGCCTCACCGTCGCCAAATTCATCTCGAAGGCACCCATCAAGGTCATTCTCAAAACTCTCTGCATCATTGAGCAAAGTTTTTCAAAAGCTTTGTGAAGAAAGGAATCTCTAAAATTTAGATCCTTGGCTCACTCCAAACCTAATACCCAAGAGCTATGATTTGAGCAAGTATTGTGCCTACCATCATTGTGCGGTCAACTCTACTGATCATTGTACCACGTTGAGACATGCTATCCAAGATTTGACTGATGAACAAGCTATTGAGCCTCCTCCTTCAAGGATCAACCAAGATTATCCCACAATAAAGAATGAGGAACTTTCCAAGCCAAATATCATTCTTTCATTTTTCATGGATAATTTCTATCTATCTTTCCTCATGTTTCAGTAAAGATTCTCTTACAATGTCTAAGTTCAATGTATCTCCATTTAAGAAAATATCAAACAACCAGATTTATGAAAACTTTAAAAGTGGAAAGTCCTAATTAAGCCTAAAAAACTACTATCACTCAAGATTACCAAATTGCCCCTAATTCGGTTGAAAATCTCTAGATTTCCATAAGACATGTGAAAAGACCAAATTACCCTTAATTCGTCTCCAAAAGGATAAAATTACCAAAATACCCTTATGTGGGTCAAATGATATAAAAATTATGAAAATTTCCCTCAAGTGACTAGGAAGTGCTACTGAGGGTAGGATTGTGCCAAAATTACCAAAATGTCTTTAGTGGGAAAAAAAGGTGCCGACATTATCGAAATGCCCCCCGATAGGCAAAAGAGTCCTAACGGGAATGGGACTCTATCGGGAAGAGTCCTACTTGGATTGGGACTCTATCAAGAGAGTCCTAATGAGAGTGAGACTTTATCGGGAAGAGTCTTACTTGGACTAGGACTTTGTCAAGAGAGTCCTAACTAGAATAGGACTCTGTTAGGAGGAGTCCTAATGGAATTGGGACTCTGGAAAGAGATTCCTAGTGGGAATAGGGCTCTGTCAGGAGGAGTCCTAATGGAAATAGGACTCTATTAGGAAGAGTCTTACTTGAAGTAGGTTACTTGGCATAGTTACCGAATTGCTACTACTTAATCAAGGGTCACAAAATGAGGTGTCTATAAAATGAAAGAAAAAGATAACCAACTTTATGTTGGTCATTGTAAAGATCTGAAAAATTAGGGTAAATTTTTTATTTTTGCCGGTAGGGCACTATTCATGCATTGTTTGCCGGTAGGGCACTACACATGCATCATTTAGGCATAAGTCATATTTAGAAGAATATTTAGAGTATTTCATGGAAGAGAAACATGCTTATAATGTTAAAATACACCTCCTGGGAGAATTTGAGCCTAATCAGAAATAGTTTCAAAAATTGGACCAAAAGGACATCCCGGGTGGACTCGGCCACAGGCGAAAATAGATTTTTGAAAAAATATCATTTAAAATAATTTTAAGAACTTTGGTTAAAACAAAATATCAAATTGAGGAGTTTCGGGATAGGTTGTAGTGTAACGGGGTCCCAAACTCATTAAGGACAAAATAGTCTTTTTGCTCCTTTGCCCCTTTACTATAAATAGGAACCCTTAGTGTAAAATTTTCATATTTTGGTCTGAGAATACAGTAGCAACATGTTCATGGAGAGAAAGGTGAAAGAAACCTAGGGTTTTTCCAACTTCAAGCCACTAAAACACATCTCTGAGCTAGGATTCTCACAAGGCCTCCTTCTAGGAAGTTGTTCCCCATGTCAAAGGCTACATTCTCACTGATTGGTTTGGCTACACAGTGGACAAAACTCCCTAGGGTTGAGAAAAATGTTTTTAGGTATGATATTTTGCTAAGTAAGGAATAAGGTTAAGTTTAGGAGTGTTTTATAAGTTGATTGAATGATTTATATATTTATTTGCTGTTAGAAAATCACTTAGGATATAGTTGCTTTAAAAACCTAGAGTTGGTTGTTTATGTACTTGTGTGCTCTTTGTATTCTTTAGGAATTTGGTAAAGTGATAAACATGAACCATGACTATATGTATAATTCATTGTATTCTAACTTATGTTCATGCAGACAAAATATTGTAGTTTGAAAGTTATGATTTATTCAAGGTGTTGGTACTTTATGTGTTTTGTAATCTTTGAGAATTTGGTAAGGTTGTGAAATGTAATATGTTTATATGTGAAATTGATTGGATTACATGATAGGTTCATGTAGACAAAGTTTTATGGTTCAAAGGTTATCGTTACTTTAAGTATAACGCATTATTTAAAGTATGCTCCATATGTTTGATGAAATGTTCCATTGGAATTGCATTGAGAAAAATCAAGGCATATTGGCATATGGTAATTCTTTAAAAACATAATGTGGGTTGAGCACTTGGTGCTATGCATTATGAGGGTGTAGATCTTGTGGTGAAAAACCCAAAATTGGCTATTGCATTGGTGCCCAGTATCTAACGGGAGCGATCTGTGAACAGGTGTTGGTACTCAGTGGTCCAACGGGAGTGATCTGTAAACGAGACATGGGTGTGGCATAGAGTTGCATGGGTGTGTCACGCATATTGTTATTGTATTGTATTGATAAATTGGAAGGCATGTAGATTATAAATGTATACTTGCACATGCCACGCCTTAAATCTTGTTCTTTGCATTAGCATTATGTCATACCAGCAGTTGAGCTGACCCCTCGTGGGATATCATATTACAGATGAAGCTCCCGGTACTTGAGACTTGATGAAGTCTTGAAGAGTGGAAGAAAAATGGACCACGAAGGATATTTGGCCTTAGGGCATAATTTTTGAGTTGTATGAGGGCATAAGCCCCAAAGACATGTAATGAATTGTAAAAACCTTGTATCTTATGAACACAATGGGCAAGGCCCTAAAAAAAAATTGTAATAAGCATGAACTTTGTAACCTTTAAGTTCAAGTACATGTGTATGCATGATGGATTGTATATTTAAATGAAGTACGTTAAATTTCTATGGCCATCGAGTGAGAATGGAATGTACACATGCTTATATATATGAATTGTTGCAAAATATTAGGTGAAAAAATGCTTAGAAAACAAAGGAAGTTATGTTAGAATTTTTGTGAAATTAAGGTAGAAATTAGGTGTGTGAAACACCCCATAAATAGGTGAGAAAAGTGCCAACAAAGGGGGTTAAAAACCTTGAAAAAATGGGCTAAAAATGAGAAAAAAAAAAAAAAAAAGTAGCCTTCAAAACTTAGGAAAAAAATTGGAAAAAGAGAAAATTGGCTGTTAGACAGAGAAATTCAGCTGCAGCCAGCTATAGTGAACCTGCAGGAAACAGCCCCAGCCAGCCCAGACCAGCCCCCCTGCCTCCCAGCCATGCGCCCTACGTGTGGGCGCCACACGCCCATGCCCTGCCAGCCTGCCTTGCCCTGCGCGCCTACTACCTTGCCCCATGTGCGCCCAGCCTGACACCAGCCCTTTGGCCACCCTTTCGAGCCATGTTTGGCCACCCTTTTGGGCCATGTTTGGGTACCCTATTAGGCCATGTTTGGCCAATCCTTGGGCCATGTTTGGCCATCTTTTTGGGCCATGTTTGGCCATCCTATTCAGCTATGTTTGGCCACTCCCTTAGACAAGTTTTGGTAGACTTTTTGACCTATTCTTGACCTATGTCTTAGGGCATTTGGGACCCTTTTGAGCCATTGTTCCAAGGTATACTTAGAGGGAATTTGGGGCTGTTTTGGAGGCCATTTTTAAACATGACTTAGACAAATTTTAAATATTGATTGGGAGGGGTATTTGATAGACATTAGAAGACCATTTTGGTTCAGTCAATAGCAAGTTTTCATTTCAGATTTTGGGGAAACATGGGAGAATAAATGCAAAACCAATTAAATCCACCTTAATGGACTTCCATTTACTTTTCTTAATTTATTTCACTCACTCCCCGGGTTTGTGAAAATTCGGGGCATAACAGTCGTTCGAACGAACCAAGTGGCTCGTTCGAACGAACATTAAAAGATGGTCATTTTTAATTGTTCCATCATCGTTTGATAGACATGATCAAACGAATATCAGAAAGTCATTATTTAATGATCGTTTCATGTTCGTTCGAATGAGCTATTACTTCGTTTGAACAAACACTGTGAGAAAACATAATACTTTTCTATTTTGAAGCCTTATTTTGGTTCAGTCAATAGCAAGTTTTCATTTCAGATTTTGGGGAAACATGGGAGAATAAATGCAAAACCAATTAAATCCACCTTAATGGACTTCCATTTACTTTTCTTAATTTATTTCACTCACTCCCCGGGTTTGTGAAAATTCGGGGCATGACAGTCGTTCGAACGAACCAAGTGGCTCGTTCAAACGAACATTAAAAGATGGTCATTTTTAATTGTTCCATCATCGTTTGATAGACATGATCAAACGAATATCAGAAAGTCATTATTTAATGATCGTTTCATGTTCGTTCGAATGAGCTATTACTTCGTTTGAACGAACACTGTGAGAAAACATAATACTTTTCTATTTTGAAGCCTTATTTGAGATCCAGTCTCTAAACTATAAATTGACAAAAATTTAGTTTTAAAGATATTGATCAAAAATATTAGAGAGAACATAGTCAGAGATAGAGAGTGTTCAGTTTTTTAGAGCTTCCATTAGAGAACATTCATACATGTGTTTCATCTATATCTCTTCTCTCATCATACATTGATTTGATCATCTCACTTGATCCAAATCAACTGAAGAGCCTCTATCATCAATTCAGTTCAAGAGTTTATGGAGTTTAACCCTATGGATTCAATTGTTGGGAATCAAAGTAGTCCGAGGTTGCATGGAGTTTGCAATTGTGTAGAGTGTCAATCAGAAGATTCTGAGATCGTATGAAGCTTGTGATCGTATTAAGAATTCAGTTATGGTGGAAACTTACAATTACAAGGGAGATTGAAGACGATTGAGTGGAATGAAGCTTGAGGAACTAAGTCTGTGTCATCTTCGTGTTATAATCAATTTCACACATAGTGGATTCTTCCATAAGCATGGTCGGCTTCGTAATTTTTCATCACGGATAGTTTTTCGTGTTGGTTTCTCTGTCATCACGTTTGGTTTGCAAACTCTCTAACTCTTCTCATGCTTTACAATTTCTAAATTTCTTAACATGAATGCTTCCGCTTAATTTAGAATTAGGATTTCATGAATGTTGAAAATTGGACATTAATTGAATAATTGAGAACCTAAATTGAGCAATTAGATTGTTAATTGAATTGAGGAATAGAAAATTGATCACATAATCAAATTTGCAATTGATTAGTGAAATTAGCCTTTGAAATTGATTAGTTGATCAATTAAGCTTGTAGTGAATTGGTTTGTGTGTTGAATACTATATTACAACTACATTGGATGAATTGAACATATAGTTGAATTGAACATGTTGATTGTCTATTGCTTGGAATTTCAATTCATATATTTTGTTATTCTTTGTTATAGTTAGTGTGTTGTGTATGAAAATTTGAATTATTAGTACAAACATATTCAACCTCCCCCCTTCTAGGTTAGTTTCACACCAAGAGACCATCAACAGAGATCTTTTTATTTGATTAAAATATTTTTTTATAAAAATAATATATATATATATATATATAAATAGAGACTAATTTACTTTTTGTTTATTTGAAACACTTTGATAAGTGAAAGAGATTTTACGGAAACACACGAACCATCTCTCACATTTATACGATTAAATTGTGACTTTTAAATCTAAATATTATATTTTACACATAGCACATCTAATTCTCAGATAGCTAAGCTGGAATTATTCTAGTATTTGAAATTAATGGTCCTAGATACTCCCTATTTTATATGACTTGTGTTTTCTTAATATATCCCTCAAGAATTAAAAAGAATATATATATATATATATATATCATTTTAATTCCTTTAGCAAGAAAAAAGATAGCTATATAGTAAAGAATAAAATAGTGAAAAATTAAGGGGCAAAAATACATTAAAATAAAAATATGTAAAGGCCTAAAAAAGTTAAAAGTTGTAGTAATAATGCGCTATCATAATAAAAATGGATAATAAATTATGGGAGAGAAAAGAATGTTATTTAACACACAGTTAAATTGGGTAGTGTGTGTAAAACCCAATTAAATTGGAAAAACTGTCCAATGAGGATTAATTGAAGAAATATTCTTGTTAATTATGACCAAATGCTTAAGGAAAATTAGTAGCCTAAAACTTGATTAAGTCCAAGATTAGCATTGATTAATAACGATAACACATGATTTGAAAATTCCCTAAAGGACTGAGCTAATGCATAGTTGCACTTAATTATAGAATTATAAACCCTAATTTGATATAATAAAAATTTAATGCACCTAATTGAAGATTAGAGTCTCTAATTAAGGCCAATTAAGCTTAAATAAGACACGAGAGCACTAAACATGTATGGCATGTATGTAATGCCTAAAGTATATTTATATATGCAATATATATGGCATATAAGGGTGCATAGTAGTTGGAATTCTCCACTATGGAGATAACGCTGACTAAGCTATACTTACACCATGCTTAGACCTAAAAGAAAGTGGCTAAGAAGGAGGCCATGGACAAGTGTCCATTCATGCCACCAAGAAGACTTCTTATAAATTCCTTGATTCTCCAACAAACTAAACTTTTGGATTCTACCCACATTGAGAGAGTGATAGAAAGGAGAATTTGTGCTTGGGGAACTGCTATAAAGAGATTGACTGGAGATAAAAAGAGAGGAAATTTTAATTCAATCTTCAAATAGGTAAACTCTCACTCTTTCTTTCTTCTTTCAGTTTCTATATAAATTTTAAATTGAATAAGCAAGTATTGAGGGACTAAAATGAACTAGAACTGGCCTATGCATGAATGACCACCATGGCTAACCACCAAAGCCTGGACTGGTGCATGCATGAAAGAAAACTCACCAACTAATTAATGGGCCTTAAAATACATTGTGAGAATAACACAATGTGTAATACCCCGGACCCGAAAGGCACAGAATAAGGGGTTACTAGGACCCTGAAAGGTAGATAATTAAGACTAATCATCCTAGTCAAGTGAATAAACACAATCCATTTGTTTTAGAGTTGATTTACTTTAAAAACATTTCCCTTTAATTGATTCAGTGTATCAATATGATTATACTTGTTCAAGTCTCGTAACGGAATTAAATGAGATAGATTACAATAAGGTGCAACTAAACTGAAAACATTCATTTATAAGAAATAACAAGGTAATGTGCAAAGCTGACTCTATTGGTCCAATATACAACAAGTACATTATGTCAAAGAAAGGTACATGCACCCTTTTACAATATACAATGAATGAATACAACTATCTGAAACCAATGCTACCCAAGTCTCTGTCCATCTCGTGCTACTCCAACAGTCGTCCTCTACTAGTCCAATGTCTGCCATTCCCATGAACAGCAGGAGCCATAACTCTCAATAAGGTTTCCCAAAACACACAAGCATACAGCATGTAAAAACTAATGCAAGTCCGATGTGGACAATCCCTAATGTCCAGTATACAATCACAAGCGTAGAACAATATCCTCTACTAGATCACAATTATAGATATAATCATCAAAAGAATATGGCACCACTCCATATGGTATAACGATAATGATAATGCATTCAGTATGGACATTCAAGCATGAAACATGTATATATATACAAGTCTCACGACACACCTCTATTTTCTATTTCAAAACAATAAAGACACAATATCCAATACAAATCGATAACATAGCTAGTCAATAAAGTGTAATCACTGCACCATTTTATATAGACAACAGGTGTAATCCATGGCATAACAAGTCCGAACAACATCCACTATAATTATAAATGTAGTCCATGTAATGTCATGACGCTCAATGTAAAAAGGTAAATGTCTATGATTTATACTATGATCTGAATCACAAATTTTTTTCTCTCAATCCATAGTTCAATCACCTAATGGCCCTCGAAAAAGGCTGATGCTTCTCGGGCTACTAACCCAATGGCAATGCACCACCACCTATGCGGGGTTACGGTTCGTAACCAAAGGGAAACACAATCCTGTCATAAAATAATCTCGATCTCTAACATGATCTCATCACGCTCTATTCATCTACTTTATCAATCCATAAACACCACTCAGGTATGCTCAACCAATACCATATAAGTTTGCAATACAATCCACATCAACTCTCATACAATGAAATGCATGATATCTTAACATACAAAAATTATATAATCCACTGAGTGTCCATACATATATCCCATACACAAGTATAATGAATAATATAACATCTGAATGACAATGACAATCATGGAAAAAAAGGGTAGACAATGATCAAGCATAAGAATAATAACAGTCATATCATGAGGATCAATGACAAGCATACAATACCGATCAATCAGAACAAAATCCTAGTCTCCATCGTCACCCGACTATAAAGAGACACTACTTGTGTCTGTCACGACATGTATTAGATACCTCACACACTCTAGGTTCAACTCTCGACACCACTCTGACTCTTAAAACTAAGGTTTAGTAGTGATTCTTTAAGTTCTTTTTAGGTTAATCATGCATTAGCCTACCTACCATGTGCCCATTGTCCCAAACGGATATAAAAAATGTGTTCTCGGACCTCAAAAATCCTAAGGAGGCCTCATCGTAATGTTTCTAAGTCAATGGAATGCCTTCTAAACTCATAAGGGCATTTTCATGATTTTACCTAACAAGATTCACGTCTAACAAAACACTATTTCACAAAACTGACCTTAGAATCGGATTTAGAAGGTCCAAAAATCCTAAAGACACTTCCCTTGTATTTTATTAACTCTTTTAGATATATGTTCCATGCTGAGGGGCATAATCATAATTTTATATATTCATGTAGGACAAACCCCGTGTCCCCATTTCGTTAATCCGATATCATTTTTGGATTCCTAGCATCCAAAAGCATTGGAAATGTTATGACATGAAATTTTTTTTTTTATTTCTTATTAATTGTTTTATTATTATTATTATTATTATTATTATTATTATTATTATTATTATTATTATTAATGTTATCATTATTATAAATATGGCATGGAGTATGTATGTGTAGCATGTAAGTGTGTGTGAAATATTATATATGTGTACATGTATAAAAAGGTGTATGTCCAAGTGTATATGAATATGTATATGTATATAAATACATTTGGCAGTGTGAGTGAGGGTGGCAGACCTGGTGTGTGAGTGAGTGTAGTGTCGGTGGGAGTGTGTGTGTGTCTAGTGTGTGTAATTAGTGTAATTTAGGTAATATATATATATAGGTAGGCTTATATAGGCAGCTTTGCATTTAATGCAAAGCTGCATTTTGGGGGAAACAAAGTGGCTGAATACAGGGTGATAGAAGTCAGGAAAGAGGGGCTGTGAGAGAGAGACGTGTGAGTATGGGTTTGTGGTGTATAAGGTTGGTCTCGGTTGGAAAGAAAGAAAGGAAAGAAAAACAGAAAGCAAAGGGAGAGAGAGAGTTCTGAAAGAGGGTCTTGAAGCCTGGTTTAAGCTCGGAACAAGAGGGTGAAAGAGGGCACGGCTAGAGAGAGAAAATTCAGAAAACCCGTAAGTGGACCCTTTCTGTTTTATTTTTTTTTTAAGCATGATAATTTATCTTATGCATGTGATCTTAGAAAGCATGATGTAGGGATTATTTTGCAAAAAGAATGAGAAGAAATGGTTGAGAAACTAGGAAGAAAACCTAGGTTGCAGGTCTCGGTTGTGAGAGTTGGAACTTGTCATTTTATGTGTAAAGCTAGGTTTAAATGATATAGAATGGAACCTAGGAGATGCAGAAATCATTTAGAATGAAAATGGGGATTTAACCATGAACAAACAGTCACAAAAATGAAGGGGAAGGGGTCGACCAGAGTTTTGACCGAGGGTTTGACCCTCTATTTCGTGAAGATGGAGTGGCTTGGGCCCAAAAATAACCCTAGATATGAAATCCTTAAGGGAAAATGAAGAAAAACACATTTTAAAAACTTGAAAATGTCGCCGGAGATCGGTCGCCGGCGCCAGAGAAGGCGCCGGAACCCTACTGCTACATCGCCAGAAAGTCGGGGAAGAAGGGGGTGACCGGGTCGGGTTCTGGGTCCGGGTCGGGTCCGGTTCGGGCGGGGCTGGACCGCCCCTGCCACGTGTCGCGTTGATGTTTTAAATTAAAAAGGGATTGGGTCCGTTTGGTTGCAAGTATTAGAAATTAAAAAGATTTAAATTGGAATAGGAACAGGGATATCCTATCCCTGTTCTGGATAAGTCCCTGTTTGGTTAATCTGATTGAGAATAGTAAAATTAATTAATTACAATTTGACTTTGAACCTTTTGGAAATTGAACCTTGACCCAGAACTTTCGGAAATTACAAATTGACCCCCCAACTGTTGGAAATTACACTTTGACCCACCTGATTAAATTATTAATAAAATATTAATTAAATTAATTATTTAATTATTTAATTTAATTAATTAAATATTCAAAAATATCCCGGAGTCCAAATGGGACAAGTCATTAGTGTATTTTGACTATCTCAACCATTCTGAAACCAATGGTGAGGTCCGTTTTACGAGATGGAGTCCCAAAAAATAAAAGACCCGTAGTAACCTTTAAAATTACCAAAATGCCCCTGGATTGGAATACAGTCAAACGAACTCCGAATTAGGTGAACAAATAGTGAAACTTTATTATCTCGAACATTCCGGACTCAACTGTGGAGTCTGATTTGTGAAAAGAGGTCACAAAATGTAAGGACACGTGTAAAGTGCAAAATAACTGTTTTGCCCTTTTGAACCCCGGTGTCCGAATTGAGTTCTACGAGAACCTAAACTTATTTTCTTCAACGTCCTAGAACCAATGGTAGAGTTTAATTTAGCAGAATAGAAACCTATGAATTAAAGACATAAAATTTGATGAATAGCATAAATTCAAATGACAATAGACTGAGTTGTAATTTATACTTTTAGGGACACTGACAGGACAGGAGAGGGCGATCTGATCTCCTGCATTTTCATTTGCCGGTTCAGTTACATATAGTGCACAATCTTCTAGGGTTGATACCAACCCATCAGGTATGGTGTTTTGCTAATGTTAGAACTGAAGTTAAGTTAGGAATATTTGTGAATGACTGGAATGCTGTATGTGTTTAATTGTAATGTGTTTACCTGATTATTTGGAATTGGTTGTTCACACGTTTATGTGTTACTTGTAAGTTTAGTAAAGTGAAGGACATGAATTGTGATGTATGAACTCATGAGATATGCATGTATATGAAACTGACTGATGATTTATTTATTATTGTCCGAGCATGCTATATTATTGAGATCCATGCTCATTGAGATTGCATTGGCATATTGGCATATGATGAATTCTTTGAGAACATGGCGTGGGTAAGCACGTGGTGCTTTGCATTATGAGGGTGTAGATCCTGTGGTGAAAAACTCAAAATTGGCCATTGCATTGGTACTCTGTGCCCATCGGGGAGTACCCGTAAATGAGACATGGGTGTGACATAGAGTTGTGCATTGGTGTGTCACGCATACCATTCATATATATATATATATATATATATATATATATATATATATTACTGCGATGCTTGAATGTCATTTAGAAATAAATGTACACTTTGCACATGCCACGCCTTAGCTTTATTTCTGGCATTAGCACTTCATCATACCAGCAGTTGAGCTGACCCATTCGTGGGCAACATTTTTCAGATGAGGACCCTCCAGCTACTTGAGACTTCCTGATACTCCGATAGGGTGGAGCACTTATTATATTTTTGGTCCATGAGACTTGTATATTGAAATGTAAGGGCTTAAGCCCGAATGACTCATGAACGATGTATTTTGTGTTATTTTATGTAATGATGGGAAGAATGCATATTTAGTAAATTTATTTACATTTGTCCTTTATTTATTTTATTTTCTGTCTCGTCAGTCGCGCCTCGGGTTCGTCGAAATTCGGGGCGTGACAGGAAACGCCTCTTTTGAATGTTAATTATGTATTCAATTGCTCAATCTAAGTATATGGGTATAATCGTCATTTTACCAATTTAAGTAAGACCACTACCGGGTCCCCATTTGTTCAATATGACATTATATTTGAGTTCCGAGCATCCAAAAATCTTGGACTAGCCTTTTTCAAATTTTAATTAGCTTTTACATTTCTTAAATTATCATTAGCAGTATTTTTGTGATTTTATATATTTATGTGGGACCACCCCGGTCCCCGAATGTCCAAGTCGACCCTTCCATTGAGTCTGGAATGCCCAAAAACCTTAAAAATATCTCTTCTTAAATTTAACTTACATTTAAATTTCAATATTCACAAATAATGGGCATTTGCATTATTTTACATATTTATGTGGGATTACCCCAGGTCCCCGAATGTCCAAACTAATCCCGCCATTAAGTTCGGAATACCCAAAAACCTTAAGAATGACCCTTTTTGTATTTTATTTACTTTTAATTGTTGCTTTATTAAGGGAGGGCATTTTTATAATTTCATTACCAAGAACCAGACCCTGTTGAACTGGTTCTTCAAGAGGACTGGTTCAACTTTTAACCTGCTCTTAAAAGAACCTGCCCCTTTATCCACGTTGCCAAACGCCCTAGTCTAGGCTCAAAGCCAACTAGGCCTATTGATTTGCGCAACCAATTCATTGACCTCCCCTTTTAGTCCACTTACCTGGTGAAGCCTAACCCACCACATGAGGAGCCCAGTAGTCTAAGAGAAGTAGCCCAGTCCAACAGCCCAACTCACCCACTCCAAAAATAATGTTGTCCGAGTATCAGTGAATAGCGTCGTCTTCCTCACGAAAGAGACACTATTCTAGTGGCAACCCTAAGGTTGTAGACCGTCCTCTTTTGGTTCTTTCCTTCCCTCTCTTCATCAATTCTCCTCTAAACTCCAAATGGAACTCTTTTATACTGATCCTATGGTTTTTCATCTTCAAAAGTTAACCGTTCATCAAGAACCTAAATTTGGGTTCTTTACAATGATTCACATACAGGCACAGTTATCATGCACACATTGCACACATAGTTGAACACCTATGCACATATCCACCCATTATGGAGACCTAAGATGGCTAGAAGTCCCTACCTGCTTATCGCCATGGTCATGGTTTAGAGAGAGAAAGTGTTGCAGAGAGAGAGATTTTAAGCTCTTCTAATGGCAGTCATGAGTAGGCCTTCTCATTCCTCTTCCTTTTTTCTCTTCTTCTTCTTCTTTGTTCTAAGCCTCGGGTTCATAGTGTTTCACTATGTGTGTGTGTGTGTCACACACCACACACACACACACACACGTATATACACACAACATACACACATGATGTGTACTCCTCTCTCTTCAACTAGTATATCACACACCTTCAACCCATCTCTTATCTTCACTGAACACACACTAATGCACACTCACACAACCATAGCCAATTAGAGTTGGAAGAAGAAGAAGAGAGAGAGAGAGAGAGAGAGAGAGAGAGAGAGAGAGTTTCATAAAAGGGTGGGAGAAATTAAAAAAGAAAAAGGGAAAGCTGAATTTAGCTTCCCTCATTTGTCCCATATGTATACCTTTTTGGCTTTTTGGTCCCCTTCACATGCACCCTCACACACTAGATAATGCCCCAATATTGGATCCTGTAAAGATATGAAAAATCAGGACAAATTTTTTATTTTTGCCGGTAGGGCACTATTCATGCATTGTTTGTCGGTAGGGCGTTATACATGCATCATTTAGGTATAATTCATGTTTAGACGTATAATGTGAGTATGACATAGAAGATAAACATACTTATAATGATAAAATACACCTCTTGTGAAAATTTGAGCCTAAATGGAGATAGTTTGAAAAATTGGACCAAAAGGGCATCTCGGGTGGCCCGGGTGGAACTGGCCGAACCCGCTCGCAAGAAAAATAATTTTTTTAGAAAAATATCATTTAAAGTAATTTTAAGAACTTTATTTAAAGCAAAATATCGAATTGAGGCGTTTCGGGACGGGTTGTAGTGTAACGGGGTCCCGAGCTCATTAAGGACAAAAGGGTCATTTTACCCCTTAGCCCCTTTACTATTAAGAGGACCCCTTAGTGTTAAATTTATCAGAATTGGTCTGAGGAAAAGTGAAGAAAACCTAGGTTTCTCCAACTTTCAGGCCTCCAAAACTCACTTCTAAGCTTGGATTTTCACAAGACTTCCTTCTAGGAAGTTGTTCCCCACATCAAGGGCTACATTCTCACCGATTGGTTCTACTACATAGCAGACATAACTCCCTAAGGTTGAGAAAAACTTTTTTAGGTATGACATCTTGCTAAGTAAAGAATAGGGTTGAGTTTATGAGTGTTTTATATGTTGATTGAGTGATTTATATGTTTACTTATTGTTAAAAAGTCACTTAGTATGTAGTTTCTTTGAAAACCTAGAGTTAAAAATTTGTATACTTGTGTGTTCTTTAAGTTCTTTGAGAATTTATCAAAATGATGAACATGTAACTTGAAAATATGTTTAATTCATTGTATTGTGGCTTATATTCATGTGGATAAGTCTTGTGTTTTGGAAGATATGGTTGTTTAATGTGTTGATGCTTTGTGTAATTATGTGTTCTTTGAGAATTGTTCAGATAGTGAACATATAACATGAGCATGTGTTTACATTGATTGTATATAGCATATGTTCATGTGGAAGAAGTTTTGTAGTTTCGAAGTGAAAGTTTACTTTATGGATGATGCGTGATTTATGGTGTATTACATGTATTTGATAAAATGTGTCATTGAACTTGCATAGAAAAATCAAGACATCTTGGCATTCTTGAATTTTTGGAAACATGGCGTGGGTTGAGCACTTTGGTGCTATGCATTATAAGGGTGTAGATCCTGTGGTGAAAAACCCAAAATCTGGCCAATGATAGTACTCGCGGGCTAACGAGAGCGGACCGTGAAGCTAGACATACGACAGTACTCTTGGGCTGACGGGGAAGGACCGTGAAGTGAGACATGTGTTGGGCATAGAGTTGCATGTGTGTGTCATGTATTTTGTCATTACATTGCATTAATAAATTGAAAGGCATATAGATTATAAATGTACACTTGCACATGCCACACCTTAACTTTATTTCTTGCATTAGCACTATGTCATACCAGCAGTTGGGCTGACCCTTTATAAGATATCATATTACAGATGAGGCTCCCAGTACTTGAGACTTGATGAAGTCTTGAAGAGCAGAGGAGAAATGGAGCATGAAGGATATTTGGCTTTAGGGCATAATTTTTGAGTTGTATGAAGGCATAAGCCCAAAGACATATGTAATGAATTTGTAAAAATCTTGTATATTATGAACACAATGGGCAAGGCCCTATATTTGTAATGAACGTGAGGTTGTGACGTTTTAAATTTCAAGTATATGTGTATGTATGGAGGATTGTATATTTTAAATGATGTATAGATGTTTAGTTAGATCAAAGGATATATTTGGTTGCTAATTTGAGAAATGATAGGTTGTGTTGTGAAAAATTAGGTAAAAAAATGTTTAGAAATTAAAGGAAACCATGCTAAAATTTTATGAAATTAAAATGTTAGTTAGGTGTGTAAAACACCCTAAATATAGGTGAAAAAAGTGACAAAAAATGGAGGTTAAAAATCTTGAAGAAATAGGCTAAAAATGGAAAAAAAAAAAAAGTAGCTTGCAAAGCTTTGGAAAAAAATTTGAAAAACAGAGAAAATTGGTTGCTAGACAGAGAAATTCATCCACAATCAGCTACAGTAAACCTGCAGGAAAAATAGTCCAGACCTACCCCAACCCACAGCCCCACGCGCCTAGCCCCCAGCCGCACTCCCCTG
The DNA here is from genome assembly GCA_008638375.1 of Nyssa sinensis. Classification (NCBI taxonomy): domain Eukaryota; kingdom Viridiplantae; phylum Streptophyta; class Magnoliopsida; order Cornales; family Nyssaceae; genus Nyssa; species Nyssa sinensis. The sequence goes on from CM018036.1 coordinate 26,850,464, forward strand.
CGGGCCTGTCGCGCGCCTGTAGGCGTATGCCATGCGGGCCCCGCGTGCTGCCTTGCTACCCATGGGCACACCCTACTACCTTGCCCCATGCGTGCCAGCCTGACCCCTCTCCTAACACCTGCCCTTGGCCACCTTTTTTAGCCATGTTTGGCCATCTTTTTGAGCTATGTTTGGCCACTTTATTAGGCCATGTTTGGCCACCCTTTTGGGCCATGTTTGGCCATCGTTTTAGGCCATATTTGGCCACTCTATTGAGCCATGTTTGGCCATTTCCTTAGACATATTTTGGTAGACTTTTTGGTCTATTCTTGTCCTATGTCTTAGGGCATTTGGGGCCCATTTGGGCCATTGTTCCAAGGCATACTTAAAGACATTTTGGGGTATTTTGGAGACCATTTTTTAACATGACTTAGACTTATTTTGACTATTGATTGGGAGGGATGTTTGAGTGACATTAAGAAACCATTTTGGTTAAGTCTAATAGCAAGTTTTCATTTCAAATCTTGGGGAAACATAGGGGAATAAATGCATAATCAATTGAATCCATTAAATTGTCTTTTATTTCCTTTTCTTAGATTGATTTCACTCACTCCCCGGGTTTGTGAAAATTCGGGGCGTGACAGATCCCATTTGGTCCAAACAAAATAAGACACATGTTCTTGTCTAGAAAATCCCAACCAAGCTTTTTGAGGAAGCCTTGCACACTTTCCAATGTCTTAGTTGGCCAAATGTACGCGACACACGCCTGGACATGAACTATCTTGAAATCACACCAAAATTGGCACCCTAACTAATTTTGACATTCTAATTGTAAATACGTTATCCATTCCTCCAAATTTAATCATTTGTATTTTTATAATTATCTGGATTCCATAATTGATTGTGTAGCCTCGTGACTCACACTAGTCCCAAATAAATTGTTAGAACCTGAATTTAATCTTTCAATGTCACATTGATGTTTTAGTAAATAATTTCATAGTTATTCTACACATTATCAATGAATTACCTATATGGCCTTAGACAATGCTGACAATTTACTAAATTGCTCTTTATGATTTTTTAAATCCTTACACAATGTAAGAAAAATAGGCCAAAATGACCCAAGAACCAGAAAGAAACATTCATGCATAATGGAGAGAGAATAAACAAACCCTTGAGAAAAATGTCTCAAAACTTCATATAATGGTTGGAGATTTGTAGCTCTTTGTCCAAACGTGGACCAAAAATGGTCCAAATTAAGGCGAGGAATCGAGGAAAAACCAGCTCACTGAAAAATCGGGAGCTGGGATTCTGACCAAGAAATTAAGCCATGAAGGCTCAAAATAGTCCTAAATGATTGTAAAATGTGTCAGGAGTGATTTAGATGGGAAGAGCGGGTTAAAATGATCAAGAAACAATGTTTTAAAATCTGAGAAACTCCAAATTTCGACGACTGTCACTAGGGAAGGCAACCAGCGTGTCATCAGAAAATTGAGAGCGATGATGAACAGTAATCAGGTTTTGGTTGGGCCGTAATCAGGTTCGGTCCAACCCACATGCAAAAACGGATCTTAGAATAAGTGGAATGGCATCGTTTTGGCTAATTGGGTGCTGACGTGGTGAACAGAACCATACTGGTCGACTTTCAAAGGATAAGCATCAGTTCACTAAAAACAGACCTAGACTAGTTGATTTTTTGATAAATTAAAAGGGTTCAACCTTAATAGGCTAAACTAGTAGTTCTACCTAAAACCTATTAAACCAGAACTCTTGAAAATTACAATCAGACCCCAAAATTCTTTGGAAATTATTATTAGGCCCCCATAAAATAATTTAATAATATTTTAATGCCCTTAATGTTTGCAAAAAACTACTATTTTACTCCTAGACTGAAAAGCAGTGTAATAAAGGCCAATTAAAATGCAAGAATAGGCATATGTTTTGGCATTTTGGGCTAAATGATGAAATTCGTTTGAAAAAATTAGACCCTAAAATATATGAACGAATTAACTGGTCTAATTCTAAATAAGTCCTATGAGTTTAATTAAGCTACCAAATAAACTCCAATAATTGCAAGGGTACCCACCAAAGGTTTTTCGACATTCCAAACTCAATAGTGGGGTTCATTTTATCAAATAATGTATCAAAAATATAGATATACAAAAATAGGTAATTCCCAAACCACTTTGTGTGATAAATGAGCTACTAGAATAGTACATAAAAATAGGAAGACATTATTATTAAGGTTTTTGGATCTTCCGTACTCGATGGTGGAGTTTGTTTAAGCTAATAAGGTCTCTAAAATAGTGATCTAGACAAAGCTGTCTTAAATTAGAGATTAATGTGTCTAATCACTATTATAAGACCTCTTGAACCAGGTAAGGATTAAAGATAAGAATTCTGCTTAAATCTAGACTTCAGGTGAGTAACCTTGTACCTTGAACTAATGCCTTTCATTTTGTAACTATCTTATTTACTCAATTGCAAGTACAAGTTAAGATTTTAGTTTTGAACATCAGTATGCTCTTTTATTGCATCTTAAATGTTCTATAAATCTAGATAGCTAAAGTAAAGTTTACCAAACATGTTTCAAAATATGTTAAAAGGTTTAGGTGTATACTCTACAATTAGGATGGTAGAGACCTCCTGAGGGCCAAGACCATAGCGTCTTACATTAATAGACAGTCAGTACAATGACTCTAAAAGCATAACAAACTAGAATCTTTTACTTGATGCAAGCTTTTAGCATAAATTTTTTACATGCCATCTATATTACACATTGTTACCTTGCCGCAGGCTTAAGCCAGTAGACCCATGTAAGCCAAGAGCTCTAAATTACTAAGGTCACTATGTGACAACCAAGTCATTATATGACACCTAAGTCACTCTATGACAACCCAGGTCTCGAACAACTAGTCATTCAGCAAGAAATCTTTTGATACATGATTTAACAGTAGCAAGTTTAAAGTTATTAGTTTAGTTTTATACCACAAATTTACTATCTTAGCATCACATGAATCACTATATCTTTGCAATATTCCAAGTTTACAAGCATGTTTTAAAGAGTGTCAGTAGCTTTATAAATGTTTTATATGCTATCCATGGAAAATTACTTCGGGTTTTCTTAAAACCTACGACAAGGCACCGATGTTACTCACAAGGTTTTCACAAAGCTTGTAGGGTTTTTATCTCATATTTTCATGTGAAGGCCCCAATGTCGGTCACTAATGGATAATTATAGATAGATTTTTGGAAGGACGTTTGAAACATAAAAATTCAAGTGGGCAACTTCATTCCATATTTTGTAACTAGATACAAGAAATATAGAATAGGTATAATAACTTTTTGTAGTCATGGTTGTACCAAACTTGAATGTAAAATTCTACAGTATCTAGTAAAACCTTTTTTATGTATAGATGCTCTGCCAAGTATGATTACATTCACCCAAGATAATTAACAAGTAATTAAATAATTCCATTGTAGAATATATGACTATAGGAATGCAAGATACTTGAACAATATAGAAATGGCCTTCGGTTGGTTGAATTTCTCGTAGACTGCAAAAGGCGGAGACGGGCGATGTAACTAACTAGTCGATCACAATCCCTAATCCACATAGGGTGAGGTTTGGGATATGACAATGTGAAGATCACCTTAATTTCTTATCATAAACTCTTTCCAATAATGGCTTATGATATTGAGTTCAATTAAATACCAAAAACATGAAGATAATTAAGTCTGCTTTAATTGTGTTTTCAAGTGAATCTTGATTCAAAGTGTTTTACTGATAAAATTATTTTGTTCAAAAGTGTGTTTTGAGTAAAACATATAATTTTATTCTCCCTATTATATAGTAATTATTATTAGTTTTGTTATGGAGTATGTTGGTATATCCCATTTGAAAAAACCAGATTTGTAATTAAAGTTGTGTTGAGTCTAAGTACATGCGTGTCAAAGCACTCAAGCCTTGTGGTCAAAGCAAACAAGCATCATTGCATATTTATGAAGTTAGACACATAAGGGTTAAAAGGTAATTTTGACTTGGATATATTGGTCTAGGTTAATTGGACACACATGAATTTTGAAAAAAATAAAATTTAAATGGTTAGAATGTGTATATTGACATCTTGATTGAGTTGACACTTGTTTCTTATGATAAAAAATATTTCAAAGTGTTTGATGCCAATACAATCAAGGAAGGCTAAAGTTGAACCGAGTAATGTATTTTTTAGAAAAACATAGGACTTCATTCGAAAGGCCGTTTGCTTAGTCATTCGAACAACTTCTTGGCAATTTTGCGGAATGAGCTCATTCAGCTTTCTTCACTAGGCTCATTTGAACCACTTTTGGACGTATTTTAAAATTAGATTCCAAAGATGGTCGTTCACTTGGTTTTAGGCACCCGCCTAGACAGTAGCTCCAAAAATTTTAGAGGAAGGTCATTCAAGATCCAATAATAAGGTTGTTCAAACAAGCTTGAAAGGAGTTTCAATTCGCAACGCTAGTGTTGGTCGTTCTCCAGGACATTCGAACGACCTACACATGCCTAAGTTTTCCAGGCTATTTTAAACTTTTATTTCCTAATGGAAACCCTACCTATAAAATAGGTTGTTCTATAAAAAAAAAAAATGTGACTTTTCAGCTATGATTTTTCAAGATCAAAATCTAAAATTTTTCGATAAGTATTTTGATCATATTGATTCCAAAGTCACTTAGCAATTCAGACTCCTTACATTCAACTTTTCTGTGACCAAGCATTGTTGCTGGAGTACCAAGTACAAAAGATTTCTAGTGCAACCGGAAGAATCCAAGACAACGAGGAGTTGTGATTGTGTTGAAGCCATTCGAGGATTCAAAGGTAGTACAACTATGAAAAATGCCTGAGGATTTGATTTTAAAAGAATATCGAAAGATTTCTGTTCCCCTGTTTAGTGCCAATTGCCGGCACCTGTAACAGAATTCACACCCTTCTTGCGACTTGACAACCTCTTACTTGAGAGGTGGAAGATATTAAATACCACTTATGCCATGGGACAACAGCACAGAAATAATGCACCCAGGAAAACAAATATATATATATATATATATATTCATAATGTGTACATAAATACTTTTACAGCATTTTTTTTTGTTGAAAATAATAAGTTACCAGCCAGTGTATCTAGTGTTATAGGATGAAAAGGCTCCAATCACAATCAAAGCAAGAAGAGCTAAAACCATATCCAAGCACTAAAATTTGATGTCAAAAGAATGCAATGAAAAATGTAAATAATATCTGAAGAAGGTCCTCCTCCTTACATCTAATTTATTGTGCAACCTGAAATGCTAATTGACGGCTGGGAGAGGACTTCGAGTTCATAGATAAACTCCTGCCTTCGCTGCAATCTGGAGATTGTTTGCTTCCATAAGGAGATGCGCTCACTACCCTGAATGCACACAAGAGCCATATTTTTAGCAACAAAGTAGAAAAGCAAATACAAGTTTTCTATGTTGCCAGATCTTCATGGGGTATGGGTATTGATTCTCACATTTACTTCTGCAAATTATAAAAATCACTTTCCACCAGTGAAGGACTCATGCCAAATCCAATGACCATGTTGGAATGATTTAATTTCCATGGGAGGTCCAAACACGTTTTAATCTAAGAAGCACGTAGAAAGACACGGAACACAAATACAACACGACACGGACACGCAGACACATTATTTCTAAAAAAAAAAGTAAAACATGAATACGTTAGAGACACGTTGAATACATATAAATTTTTTATATGACCATATAATAAAAATTTAATGCTGTTTCAATTAAAAATGGTATAAAAACACACAAATCACAAAAAATTTATTAAGATAACAAAGTCATTAAATAAAAATTAAAAAATTTCTTCATTTAATCATCAACATTTATGATTCAAGTGTCCAACACGTATCTGAAAAGTGTCCGAGAAAGTAGGTGTTCGACACGAACACCTGAGTCAAAATAGTGTGTCTGTGCTTCATAGGTTTTAATAGAATGGAACTTTATCATAATCATAGGTTCCAGGCTGGCAATTGACTAGGTGGGAAAAACTCAACTCAAACTTATTTTTGCAGATAATCATACCATAGATATATGTAAATTAAAAGCAACTGTATTAATCACCTCTCCTTGCGCTTCTCCAGAAAGCGAGCCAAGGATGCTTTACGAGCCTGAGGTACAGCTGCAGAAAAGAAAATTGCAAATTTCATTATGGTGGCATCACATGAAGTTTATGAAACGATGAGAAAACACATGGTTTAAAATTTCAAAAAGATAGAACACGCGAATATACCTGATGGAATCAGGGTAGCGGGCACAGATCCTAGTGAACTGACAGCTTTAGAAGGCTCTGGTTTGTTAGAAGGAGATGCGATAGCTCCTGTTGATTTCACTGCTGTAATTTCGTTGGCACTACTGGATCCTGCTGCAGTCTGAGGACCAACATTGGAGGGAACAGAAATAGGGCTTGGGAGAACAGGGCAATGTGGCCTCATGTGGAACTGATTCCCAACAAAACCATCACCTGCAGAAGGCCTTGGCATTGGTGCCTGCACTTGAGCTGTAGTAAATGTTGTATTAGGAGTCACAGAAGGCCCATTTCCAGCCAATAACATGATTGCTTGAGCCTGGATGAAGAGATGAAGAAATTAATCAAAAAATCTCACACACATATAGCAGCAAAGAAATCTGAAGATCTTATACATCACAGTAAAAGTAAAAAGTAGGAAATACCTTCTCAGGAGATATGTTATCATAAACACACACTGAACCAGCATAAAAGATGGTCAATTGAGCAGGAGACCCAGAGCTTTTGGAAGCATCCCTGCAGAATGAAACCATTTCAACTTGGTCAATTTCCAGCTACCCTTCAGGAAGTAAATATTCAATTCAAAATTTAAAGTAAATATTTCGATAGAATTGCAGATACAAAAATTTTCCTTTATGATACCTTAACTCAGTGGTACCGACAATGGAACTGGGACTGGGAACAACCGAAACAGGGGCTATAACTGGGACTCCTCCAAGAGGTTGTGGGTTTACAGTAGAACCAATCACATTCTGCGCAGCAGAAGCAAGGAAAGACTGGTGAATGGGAGCACTCATAGCAACGGAAATCATTTTGTTTGTGGCAACTGGCAATATTTTGACTTCATGAGGACGATGAACTGAATGTGCATCAAAGTGTTGCGAAGTATGGGTTGTCACCGCATAATGGGTTCCTACTTGCTTATCAAGAGTTGAACTTTTCTATAAATCGAAGAAGACAAAAAAAATGAAAAAAAGCAAAGAAAAAATGAATAGTAAATACCAAAGCAAACAGTACAAATGCATATTCTCTCTTTAAAACAAGATTCAAAACCCAAATTCAGTTTACAAAATGGTAATTTCCATGAAAAATGAAGTTGCAAGTTGAATACTTCTCACTTTAATGTGGAATTAATTCATGAATCTTATACAAGTTTGCTAAATCTTAAAAAAATTATTCAAAATGAGACAACCAACCTGCATGTTGCCAGAGTATGACTTGTGCTTTGAGTCAAAAGCTTCTGCACTTGATATAGTCCTAAATCCAGTTGATGTGAGGGAATCATAACCACTCTTTCTGGGCCTATCTTCTTGAGCACCCTTAAAAGACAGGAACTGAGGAAGAACATAGACCTTATTTGAAAATGACCACTGCATTGCTGACCCTTTTGCTGGTGCCAAAATCAAAACCCAAGAGAAAATTGCAACAACTAAGTTTCATTCACTACACAACTCTCCAAAACATATACCAATTATATATAATATCTGTATTCTTCAAGGGCAATTAAATTAATCAGAGTTCAATATAATACTCAAGGTGCTCCATTTGTGTAACTGTTAAAGGAGGTGAACATGTTTATCAACTAAAAAATTAATTACTAGAATCTCATGCACATTATCATATATTATTGTATTCGATATTGGAAACATAAATAATTTAATAAGTGAAGCATGTGTACAACCATAGATCAACAATTTAATACAACAAACCATTTGGGTTTATTAATATTATAATATATATGTTGGTGTCATCTGGCAAGGCCACTACTAATTCAAATATTAATGTTTCTTTAACACAGAAATTAATATTTGGGTGCAGTATTCATTAATGGAAACATATCTATTTAATAAGTGAAGCATGTGTACAACCATATGATCATCAACAAGTTTATACAAATCAAACCATTTGGTATTAATATATAATTACATTATAACATATCACATATTTTACAATAAATGCTGGTGTCATCTGGGAAGGCCACTACTAATACAAATATTAATGTTTCTGTAACACCTATATTAATCATGAGCTCCCAAAGCGCATGCAAGCAAAGGATTATCCAACTATAAAACATACACACACATACAAGAAGAAAAAGAGAAAGTAAAAAACAAACAAAGCAGACCAAAAAACTTAAAAGGTAGCTCTAGTCTAAACTCTAAAGTAGGACATGAGAAAAAACAAACCCATGTTTCCACAACCAACTCTCCAACCCTTCTTTATTTTTTGGGACTGAAACCAACTCTCCAACTAAAGAATAAATTGATGATATCAATTTTGGCTGTTTCTCAGTAAAGGTGAGCACCCCTAGCGCACATTAGCAATTTCAGAACAAAATACCAGAACTTAGAAAATTACAAAAGAAATACACTACATATGTAGACAGGCTTCGGAACTCCATGTTTTATTTTGGTTTCTTAAGAATCCCGAACCTTGTTTGGCTCTGTTTCCAATGAATAATTTTTCTGTTTCCAGAAATTATCATTTTCAATAATTTCAAAACTTATTCTATATCCGAAAACAGAAACAAAGTCTTACCCAGCATTTTTATTTCCAAGATAAACGCAACCAAAAACTGTAGAAAATGACATCTCAAAAGTCCTTATCTAGTTTCCATCCCATTATTTATATTTGGAAATTATTAGTATAATTTTCGATGACAAAACAAGCTAAAAAAAAAAATGGTAATCCAGCATGGTCTAAGATTCAAATTTCTGATTTCATTGCTTTTCTTAGCAACCAAACAGAACATATAATTGAAGAAGTAGCAAAATAATAATAATAATTTTGCCTCAATCCTTGCATCTTTTTCAATAATTTCAAACAAAGAAAAAAGTTTATATTCGAAAAGACAAAGAAAGTATTTCCGAGAATTTTCATTTCCAAACTTTGTTTCAAGATAAACAGATGACATCTTAAAACTCAATATTTTTCAAAATTATTATAATTTTAGAAAACAATATACCTTCAAAAAGGGTATAAGACAAACTCTTGAATACTTTTTATTTTTTTTTATATTCCTAACTTCTTCTCAGCAACCAAACATAACATTAGAAGAACAAGAGAGAGAAAACATACCTGAGTCCTTGAATCCCTCAGGGCTTTCTTCTTTCACAGCCACTAATATATTTTTCGAACTCAAACCCATGAAGTCTCTCTCCATAACAAACTCAGGCCACCCAAAAGATTCACACAAAAATACAGAGCTTAGAAAATTTTGTATACAACTAATATATCTTGTTGGAGAGAAAAGAGAGACACCATTCACAACCAAGAATAGTTGGTTGCTTTGCTTCTGAATATGAAAGCAGAGAGAGAAAAGCAAGTTGTGAGGGGAAAGAAAGATATTTTAAACGTGACCGAGAGCTTTACTACTTCTTTACCGTCAAATCAAATGAAATCTCCACCACCCGATCATCATGATTCCATTTTCTTGCGATTTCCCACTTCTCTACCTGCTATTCCCGGTCACCGTCAACGTGCGCGCTGCGTCTCCAAATACTTTTTTTTTTTTTCCTTTTCCCTCGTTCTTTTTAAATAGAGTTCGAATATCCCCGCATTGCAAAAGCTGAAAATAAGAATAAGAAGAAAAGAAAGATTCTCTCTCCATCAAACCAATAAACAAAACAAAACAAAACCCAAATAATTATTTTCTATAATATCATGAAATTAGATTTTTTAGTACTTTATTTTTTATGAATTGACATAATTAGGCTGCTTTTTAGGACCATAATTTTCAAAGAAATAACTTTTTTTAAGATTATTTTATGTATAAAAAACAATTTACATATAAACTCCTTACTAATTTTGAGAAAAAAAAAAGTTTCTTAAACAAATTGTGAAAATAACAAATTAAATAAAATAATATTTTACTATTAAAATATAAATGTCAAAAAATATTTTTTCAATACTATTAAAATCTAATTTCGGTAGCACTACTAAAATCTAATGCTAGACCGATTATGGGATAATCCAATACTTCACCGGCTAATACCAGTAACCAACCACGTGCATCATCATATCTCGAACTTAGTGGTGCTGTGTAATTAAATTCTGCCATGACCTCGCGTCTGACACGTGGCGGGCTTGTGATTACTTATCTCGTGAACTGTTTGTGGTAGTATATACTAATATAGTAAATCAATTGCATCAAAGAAAGGTGATAACTGGCGACTGATAGAGTCGGCGGGAAGGAATCTGAAGGCGAAATCACCCCACACCACGTGTCAGAAGCTTTTGTTTGTCACGTGCTCTGCTTATGTGGCCTCCTCTTACTCGGCCGTACCTTTGTGACCACGTGGCAGAGTTTTTGTTCGTCACGTTCTGTCCTTTTACTCGGCCTTCGTGTCGTCTCGTGACGGCAATGTATATAATCACGTTTCCGAAGTCGAAGCAAAGTCATATTTTCTTCTGATTTATAAAATTATGCCATCCTGTCTTTCTAGCATTTTTGCATAGATTGCTGGAAAAAAAAATATGTTAAATTAATGTAAAATTTTAACTTGATTTTATTTTAAGTAAATTATATTGATATTTATAAAATTTATGATAATTATATTTATTTTTTACAAAATTTAAAATTTTTTTTATTAAAATTCAGTTTAAATTTTAATTTATATTTAAGATTCAATCATGTACATAGTTTAATTTGAGAAAAGAATCACGTTTTATATCTAAATTATAAAAAATCATAAATATTATAAATATGTCAATTTTTTTATTTAATATTTTATAAGATAAAAATACCATTTTAAAACTATGCCTTTATTTTACCCAAGTGATTTCTTTAACCTTAACTCAAGTTCTGCCCAAACTTGGCCGTTGTACCATCCCATTAACTAACCAAAGTCATCATCGTCGCCTCGCCGTTGCTTCGCCCTCACCGTCACCATTGTTGTTGGCTCGCCATCCCTGTCGCCGTCAATCTCGCCTTCAACATATAAGTCGTTCTCTCTCCATCTCTTGCCATTAACTTCTACCCCATCTCTCACTCACTCACACATATGAAAACTTGTGAATTTCTTATACTATTTCTTTGACCTTCCATGAAAAAGAAAGTGAAGTTGTGAAAAAAGAAAAAAGAAAGATCATTTGATTATTGTGGCTACTTTGTGTTATTTGTGTTTTTGTGTAGTTATTTGTAATTCTTGTGGTTACCTTATGTTATTTGTGTTTTTGTGTTATTTATGCTTTTTTATATTGCTGGTGTTTGTAATATGCAACATATAAGTAGTTTATATATAAATGATCATTAAAAGTCGTACCGTGAACGCAACCCTCATAACTTTCAAGAGCAACCCAGTAATACTAAGGTGCAACTCACACAACCTAAGGTGCAACTCATGTAACACAGTATTAGGTTAGTATTGGATGATCATTTACACCTGGTGCAACCTAGTAATGCTAAGGTGCAACCTACACAACCTAAGGTGCAACCTACACAACCTAAAATGCAACTCATATAATACTGAAAGATAGCAAGAATGAGTTTATCATATCTTTGTTTTGATTTATTTATGTAAGTTAATTATTTAGTGTTACAAGTGTTGCACCCAACAGTATAGAAAATACACCTTACGTTTGAAATAGTTGCACCAAAGGTTGTAGTAAGTTGCTCCATAAGTTTGAAATAGTTGCACAAACGTTATGAGAGTTGCACTTATTTCAGAAAATAATTTGCGCTTTGCAAATCTTAGTTCTTGCAATGCGTACATCAATTACACTTCATTATAGACATGATTTTCATACACATGATTGCAACTATATTTTTTATTGTTATAATCATTTTAATATACTAATGACTTGCGCATATTGTTTTGGTAGTAAGACTAAAATGGACCATTTCACGTGAAATCAATTGGCTTGTTGCTGCCATTGGGGTAGAGAAATAAAAGTTAAAGACAGTCATATTATTTATGAAGGAGGTGTAATTGACTTAATTGCCGTGAATACCAACACTAGTTTTGAATATTTTTTAAATGATTCTTGCATTGCTCTTGGCATTAATCTAATAGGAAAGATGTTTCACTATAGTAGTAAGAATAAGCCTGCAAAGTTGATTCGATTGCATGATGATCACGGGTTACGTTTGATGTGTCATTTCAATAATGAAAAAGATGATGTTTACGTTACTGATGGTACACATACTACTCCACCACATGTAAGCACGAGGTTAGTTATTGTCATAATTGATTGTTGTTTGATTCAATTAAAATGTGATATTGTACTGTAACGATCTCAATATTTCAAAAATTTTAAATGTGCAGGGAATCTAATGTTTCTGCAAAATCTGCACGAACCCCTACTATTGTTGCCCAATTCGAGGAACATGATGCTCCTTCTAGTCAACCTTACACTGCTCTTGAAAGTGAAGAGAAAAATCAGACTTTACAGATTGATTCCCAAGTGTCTAACGTTATTTGTATGACTTTTCCAAGTGTTGTCGATGGATTTCATATTGAAATGGGTTAGATATTTGAAAGTCCACTTCAGTTCAAGCAAGTAGTTACGTGTTTTGCAATGGCAAACAAGTTTACTTTTGAGTTCCTGAATAATAGTTGTTTATACTACAAGATTGTGTGTAATGTTAAGGGGTGTAAATGGAAATTGGGAGCCAAATGTGAAGGAAATTCTATGTCAGAGTTAAGAAATTTAACTATGTTCATTCTCACACAGCAAATGATGTTGCAAACTACAAGTCCATTGTTCGTTCAAAATATATTGGAAAGATGATAAAGGATAAAATAGCTAAGACTCCTAGGTATCTCCCTGGGCAAATACACAAGGATTTTGAATCGTCTCTATTTATTCAAATGTCATATCATCAAGCAAGGTCTGCAAAAAAGTGGGCTAAGTGAAGTATTACTGGGGTGCTTAGAGATAGTTTTAAATATGTGTCATGGATATATCAATGCCTTAGAGATTGCAAACTAGGTACCCGTGCAAACTATGTTTTATTAGAGGATAGTCATTTCAAACAGTTATTTGTGGCTTATGGTTGTTCAATTATAGGCTTCAACACAATATGTAGGTCGTTACTTTTCATTGATGTTTATCACCTTACAACCTATTATAGTGGTGTTTTGATGTCTGCGATTAGATTAGATGCGAATAATGGCTTGTATCTATTAGCATATTCATTTTCATTGGGCGAGAATGATGACAACTGGTTATGGTTTTTGGAAGAGTTGAAGCACATATTAGATGACCATACAATTGTACTCATGATAGATAGGAATCATGGCCTTCTATTGGGCATATCTCAAACATTTGGAACACGGTCTAATGCATGGTGCCTTTGAAATTTGAAAGAAAATTTCAACAACTTCATGCGGAGTAAAGGGATAAAAAATAGGAAAAGGAAAACTGGGTAAAAAATGCTGAATTACATTGCATATGCAAGGGATCCACGTATGTATGACCATTATTTTCAGAACAAGTATAACTTCATTCCTGATATGTCTCAATGGGTTAAGAATAATGGGCTTGAACACTAGGCAAATATGTTGTTTCCATTCAAGCGTTGGGATTGGTTGTATAGTAATCTAGCAGAGTCTTTCAATTCATGGATAACTCTCTTCCGTGACATTACCATTTTTTAGTTCATGAAAGAACATGTTTTAAAATTAACAAGTTTTCTAATGGATAAAAAGATGAGCTTTAAGAACTTGAAAATTCCCGTAGGACATATGATTGAGGAAAAAATCTGTGATAGTTAAGGAAGGTCTATTGGATTTGTTTATACGTTCTCACTGACTGGAGAGTACACTGTCACAGATCGAATTTGAAAAGATATATAGCTAAGTTGTTGTTACATGAATGCAGTTATTTAGAGTGGCAGATGACTAGAATTCCTTGTCCTCATGCCATAGTTGTGATGGGTCATGCTCGTAATAGTGTGTATGATATGGTTGATGTCTAGCTCAAGAACGAAACACAAGCACATTTGCTACAGTTTATGATACCTTTTGTAAAATTAATGATCTATGCAACAAGAATTAGAGAGAAATAAAGAAATTGACACTGATAATTTACGTGGTTCGACAATGTGCCTACGTCCATGAGTAAGACTATCTTTTACACTAATTAGAAAATAAGGTTATAACATATTTATACTGCATCGTAGTTAAATCCTAACCTTAATCGGATACATTGAAATTCTCCAATATACCATTACCTTACCACGGGAGGCAAGCCCCTCGTACCCCAACCTATTATTCGTCCCTAGCAACACAACTAGGGTTAAGCCACATAGGTATTATATGTTTCGCTACGATCCACATATAATGCCTATATACCTAGTTTACTTGTTACAATAATATAAGCCATATCACTAACAATATCCCCCGTGCCTACTCACGATGAGCCAACCCTAGAGAAGCTCTCCGACACAACAACAATTGTTGGGATGTTATCACAGTCTACTACAGTTAAGGCGACGCCTCTGTCACTGATAACTAAAAGGCTCCCTAGTAGACCAAAGAAAAAATGCATTGAGTCCCAATACCAAGACAAGAAGCCTATTCATTGTTCTCGTTGTCACAAAGCCGGTCATAATCAAAAGATTTGTAAGGAACCTATCTCAGAATGAAAACTTTGTTGTTCTACCCATTTTTTAGCACTCAAGTGATATGTTGTCGCCTTTCTAATCCGTAGGGCAGGACTAAGGGGTTATTGAACCTTGATAAAATGAGTAATAGGACTAACCATCTTAATTAAGTACATAAAATATAGGCCATTTTTTTAATTGATTTCCTTTAATTGTTTAGGTTTGGCTCCCTTATTAGACTTGTTCAAGTCCCGTAACGTAATTAAATAAAATTGCTTACATTCAAGAGTACTATGTCTGTAATACCCCCAAAATCTGACATAATTCAGACTGTATTCCGACTCAAGAAAAATACGTTATCTGACGTTAATAAATTAAAATAGCTCAAAATATAGTGAGCCATTAATGAATTAATTATTAGAAAATATAAAATTAATCCAGACCGTTGAAAATAATAAATGCTAGGGAATCAATTAACCCGGTCGATCGAGTACTGGGGTAAATAAATGAGGCCAATACGCATAATGGATTATAAAATTATGTGAAAATAAATAAGGCATTTACAGAGACCCAGTGTTGGCAAAATAAATTCCCGGATTTATCGGCATGTTATAATTTAATATTTTATAGAATAAAATATTAAACCGGTACAGTGAAAATAATTATGACGCCGAGCCTTCGTAAGTTAATATTTTATGAAATGAAATATTAATATGGGAGGTATAAAATAAAAATATTGATTATATATAAAATAATGGAAGGAGAGTGACACATATATATATGTACATATAATTGGAAGCTTCAAAAAGAAGCTGCTGGAAGCACGTGAGTGGCAACTGATGTACCCATATGTAAATATATAATAAAAAGCAAAGAAGAAGCTTGAAGCTTCTAGAGTCAAAAGAGAGAAAAATGAGCCGTAGTCATTAGAAAAGAGAGAGATAGAGAGAAGTGCAGAAGGAAATTTGGAAGCTTCTAGCGCAAGAGTGGATGTATATATATGTGCATATGTCGCGTTTCAGGGAGGATTCTGCCGTGAGGATGGGTTTAAGCAGCGTGTTGGTGTTGGGATTGTGGTTTAGATTGAAGAAGATGGAAGAAAAGAAACAAAGTCGGTGCAGGGGATTTTGTTGGTTCTTCTCTGTACCGAAACTGATTCACGAAACAGGGACAGTGGCGATGTTGCAGTAGGAATTTATGTATATATATGTGTGTGTGTTTGTGTAGCGATGGAGCTGTGGCGGAAGTATGGATTTCAGGTTGGATTTGCTACTCAAGTCGTGTCTGTGATTGGAGTACATAGCTTGATTTGGTTGTTCAAATTGGTGCGGTTGACGATATAGAGAGGCTTGGATCAAGGATCGAATTTGGTTATTGGGTGAGTATGGTTTGAGCAATGGAGTTTGGATGAGAAGGTGCAGCAGGTTATTGTTGTTGTGTGTATGTATGTATGTAGCGGTGCAACAGGGGGTAAATATATGTGTATATGTGTGACGTGCAGGAGGAATATGTGTGTGCGTGGTGGCCAGGTGTTACGGCTAATAAGGAACAGAGATGATGCTTTTGATTGAGTAGCTCAGTTTGTTTGTGGGTCAAATTTAGAGAGAAATCTGATACGTGATTGGGTTTGGGAGTGAGACGGCAGTAGCGGTGCAGGGGAAGATTGATTCAACCGGTTAGAGGAGCTGCCGTTGGATGCTGCAAAATCGAAATTATTGGAGCAATGGCATGCAGCAATAGCGTGCGGCAGCAGGAGCATGTGTATATATTTATGTATTTGTATGTTGTGTAATTTTGAGTTGGGATTGTGGTGATTTTGGCACAGCAGGGGAATTATACTGGTTGTAGCGGTGCAGAGAAGGGGACGGCAGTGATCGAATTGGAAGCAGTCGCTGCAGGGGCGAGTCACATTGGGCAACATGCAGGATTATGTTGGATTGATCGTTAGATGAACGATTGAGGGGTCGATTTGATTCGGAGAGTCGCCAAGGAAAGGTGAGAACATGGGCTGTTTTAGTACTGCGCCTCTTGTTCCATGCTTACTGCTTCAAGGGATGGTCAGTGACAGAATTGGCTTCAAAGGCCAAGCGGCAGCAACAGCGATCTAAAGATGGATAGATTGAAGGAGATTACCTAGGCAAACCTTGAGGTGTTACGCAGCGGTTTATTTATGGAATCCAAATGAGGTCTGGCCATTCTTGCTGGGATATTGTGCAGATGATTCAACATATGCAAAGAAGAAAAATCCAGTAATATATGAAGCTGATTGTCCGGGTTTGAAACAGGCTAATAGAAGCAGCAGAGCTGCTGTCTAGTGATGGAGGTTGGGGAAACCTGTAACTATCGGATGTTGTGATTTCTGTGATGAATTGGAGGAAGGGAAAGTTCTTCAATATCTGATGGATGGGATGATAAAAGGACGAGAATCTGTCAGGATCATCATCTACTCGAGGGAAAAAGACTGAAGAAGCTAATGGAACTGGATTTAAAATGGTTGGTACGATGAGGAATGTATGTAGTAATTCGAATCCGATAGTACCAACATCAGGTAATTACTTCTTTTCCATCTCTGCACCTGTACTAATATTTGTCAATTAAATGTTAGATTGTAGTTTGCCAGTTTGCCATGATCTTTAACAAATGTGATATCTTTTATGGTTTTAGGGTTACTAGTCAATAATGATAAGTTAGTTTTATGCCTAGTTATAATGCCTCGCATAAAGATTAAATAAGTGTGATAGATAACGATAGAGTCTCGATGACTTATATTATAATCCTGATAACTATTAAGCTTAATTAAGGAATATAATAATCTTAGTTGAAACCTAGTGAGAGGATAGCAGGTCATTAGACTATCTTAGGCAATCTGATAGACGCCTAAGGTGATGAATAATATATGAATGGTTAAATTCTGATCTGTCTGTAATTAATGATGATTATTCAGGACGATGATTATTGAGGACATGCATGGAGATACCTAACGCATCTGGGGGATATCTGTGAATGGAGATAAGCATAAGTTTGTGAGTAACTCGGACTCCTGACTTGGTGTATATTTTCTGTACTACCTAAACTTGTATACTATACTGCTTTATATGCTGAACTGTTTTATACACTGCATTGTTTTAAGGCACTTGCTTTCATGCATATTCCTTGTATTGTACTACATCTGGCATGATTCTATCTTGTTTCTTGATATCTCCTGTTCTGAATTTGTTGGAGTCTATTGTTCTAACTTGTCTACGCTATTGGAGTCTAATTCGTGTTTATCTTGTCATGTTAAGTATTGGTGTAAGAACTTGAATTTTTGAAAATTTTTTTTTTTATTATTATTATTACTATTATTATTCGTTTAATTAAAAGTATGACATGCGTGTATATATTATTTACGTATGTCATGTGTACATATGCATGTTTGTAATTAATATATTTAAATGAGTATATATATATATATATATATATCAGACGTATGTGTGTCGTGTGCAGTTACGTGTGTGTGACAGAGTGCTGTGGTGTGTGTGTAGTGTGTGTGTTTACACATACAATATACATATAAAATACAAATTTGTCAACCCTCTCAATTAATGCAAGGCTGCATTTCAGAAAAGAAACAGTGAAAGGATCAGGCATGCGACTGTTGAGTGTGCAGTGGTGGCGTGAGGGAGTGAACACACTTGAGTGTATATGAGAGTGTGTTCGTTGGGTAGAGAGAGAAAACGATAGAGAGAGAGAGAGAGCAAGACAAGAAAAATCAGAAAGTGAGAGGAAGACTGTACAAGAGAGGTCGTGAGCGTTGAGAGGAGTCCGAGGGGTGAACCTAGGAGGAGGAAGAAGGGAGAGGCACTGTCAAAGAGGTAAAAGCTCGCCACCCATTATTTTCTCTCTCTAAAACTCTCTATATGCATGATCTATTTTGAGCATGAATACTTATTTAAATGTTGAGACCTTGTAGGGCATATAAAACAGGATTAAATGCAAAAAGAATGAACTTAAATGACCCATAAACGAGAGAGAAAAAGGGAGTTGCAGGTCTAGGGTGAGTCTCGGGTCTTGGTGTTTTAGACGCTAAAGCCACGTTTAAATGATGGGGGATTGTTGGGGTGAGTTGCAGAAAACCCTAGAGTCAAAATGGAGTGAAAAATGGTGGGAAAATTTGTGAAAAAATGGGGAGAACACAGTTGGCCGGAATCTGGGGATTTGGCCGGAATAGTTGAGTTGGGCGCGTCGGGAATGGTGGTAGTTGGGGTTTAAAGTGGTCTCGGGAAGTCCGGGAGTCCCTAGGAATTTTTTTGTGTAAAAATGAGGAGGTCTGGACGTGTAAAACTTGAAAGAAATGGGGGAGAAACAGTCGCCGTCCGGCGACCGTGGATGGGAGAGACGACCGGAGGTCGGTCGGGAAATCGGGGGGCCTGATTTGTTTTAAAAAGGGACTTGGGCCTGCTTAAGTTTTAATAAGAAAAGGGAGGCTTGCTTTGTTTAAAGAAAAAGATTGGGCCTGTTTGGCCCAACCGTGTTGAACAAATGAAAAGAAAAAGAAAAGAAAAGGTGGGGGGGTATTGCGGCTGCCAGGATTCGAAACGGGGTGCGACGCGTGGGGTTGAGGCGCGTGAACCGTTTGGACCGGACAATACCATGTCCTTTTTATGCAACGAATAAATATACATATTATGCTTCATTCAATTTTCCAAATTAAATTTATTTAATTAAATTAAATGTCTCGAAATGCCCCGGAACCCAAATGAGGCAAGCCTTAGATGTTTTCTAACTATTTTGGACCTAATAAGACCAACGGTGAGGTCCGCGACATGAGGCGAGGTCCCGAAAAATAAAAGACCCGTAGAACCCTTAAAAATTACCAAAATGCCCCTGAGTTAAATTACAGCCGAACGAACTCTGAATTAAGTAAAAAAATAGTGAAACTTTATTATTTCAAACATTTCGGACTCAACCGTGGAGTCCAATTTGTGAGGAGAGGTCTCGGGAAATGGGAACCCGTAAAATTACAAAATGACCATTTTGCCCTTTTAAGCTCGGATGTCCAAATTGAATTCCACGAAAGCCTAAACCTATTTTCTTCGACGTTCCGGACTCAACAGTAAAGTTTAAGTTGGCAAATTAGAAACTCATAAAATAAAGACATAAAATTTGTTGAATAGCATAATTCAAGTAGCAATTGAACTAAGTTGTGTTTCATGATTTTAGGAACACGGAAAGGCAAGGAGAAGGTGATTTGACCTTCTGCATTATTACTGTTAGTTCCACTACACCACGAGTACGACTCCTTAGGGTTGAGACAACCCGTCAGGTATGGTGTATTGTGCTAAGTAAGGAATAGAGTTAAGTTTAGGAATGATTTGCATGTCGATTGATTGAATCATATGTTTACTTGTTTAACGTCATAAAATCACATAAGGAATATTACTTTAAAAGGAAACCTTGAGTTGATTGTTTATGTTACTCATGTACTTCTTGCTGCTCCATGGGGATATAGTTTATTCTATGTGTTGGGTTGTACGTGATTTATATTTTTGGGGAGTTGTTAAGATTGTGAACACATGGCTTGAGTATGTATTTCTGTTGATCATGTATTGCATACATTCATGTGGAAAAAAATGTTTTGTTATTCAGATGTTGTGATTGCTTTAAGTGGAATACATTAATTAAAGGCATGCTCTATGTGTTGGTAAAAATTGCTTATTTGAGATTGTATTGTTGCATGATGGAATTAAAGTATGTTGGTATAGTGTGATGCATTGAAAGCATAGTATGGGTTGAGCACGTGGTGCTAAATATGGTACTCAGCTTCCATCGGATGTGTTCCAAAAACGAGACATGGTACTCAGCTTCCATCGGATGTGTTCCGAAAACGAGATATGGTACTCAGCTTCCATCGGATGTGTTCCGAAAACGAGACATGGTACTCAGCTTCCATCGGATGTGTTCCGAAAACGAGACATGGACATGACATGGAGTTGACCTGGACATAGCATAGAGTTGACATGGTTGTAACATAGAGTTGAAGCATAGAGTTGACATGGTTATGGCATAGAGTTGGCATGGTTGTGGCGTTGAGTTGTGTGGGTGTTTCATAGGCATATTCACTACATTGCATGGATAACTTCGATGTTATATGGATTATTGTTATTACATGGTATGAATGATTTGGAAGGCGTGTGGACTATTGTTATTACATTGCATAGATGATATTGAATAACATGTAGATATAACTGTACACTTGCACCTGCCACGCCTTAGATCATGTTAATAAGTTGGATGACATGTAGAATATTACTAGTACATTGCATGCATGATGTTGAATGCCATGTAGATATAACTGTACATTTGCACCTACCACGCCTTAGATCATGTTAATGAGTTGGATGACATGTAGAATATTGCTAGTACATTGCATGCATGATGTTGAATGCCATGTAGATATAATTGTACACTTGCACATGCCACGCCCTTGATTTTGTTCCTTGCATTAGCATTACATCATACCAGCAGTTGAGCTGACCCATACGTGGGATGACTTCCCACAGATGATGTTCCCGGCACTCGAGACTTGAGGAAGTCTTACAGAGTGGAGGAGACAGGAGCTTAGGATGATCTTGATCCTTGGGAGCATATTTCGAGATGTATTGATATTGTATAAGGGCTTAAGCCCGAATGA
Organism: Nyssa sinensis; assembly: GCA_008638375.1. Classification (NCBI taxonomy): domain Eukaryota; kingdom Viridiplantae; phylum Streptophyta; class Magnoliopsida; order Cornales; family Nyssaceae; genus Nyssa; species Nyssa sinensis. The sequence goes on from CM018036.1 coordinate 26,871,989, forward strand.
CATGTTGAATGTTTTTTTTATTTATTTATCGTGCTTTAAATGGACGAACATTGAAGGAAATGAATGTAAGTTTGGGTTGAATCTGTTAGATTATCTTTTATTTATTTATTATTTTATTTTCCTTTCGTCTCTTCAGTCGTGCCACGGGTTCGCTGGAATTTGGGGCGTGACACTTGGGCCCCTCGGGATTGAGTATATCAATAGATGGATAGCTGGCTCTGTGGGACGCCCAGAACTCAGCATCCGCTCAATCCTATCTGTTCCGCTCTGATACCGACCCCAGCCGGAGGTGTGCGATATGAGGCCCTCCATGTGCCGCCAGGACGCGGGCCTTCCATGTGTGGGGGAGGGGGTGGATGGGAAGTAATGCCATCCCACATCGCCTGGGGAAGGTTCAGGCACTTTGAGCTGTATCCGTTCTATTTGAGTTGTATCCGTTCTATTCTATTTGAGCTGTATCCGTTCTATTTGAGCTGTATCTGTTCTACTTGAGCTGCATTGTTCTATCTGAGTTACATTTGAGCATGCATATGTATATATGAACTGGTTTTGAAACCCATGGCAGGAACCTATGTTACTCACTGAGCTTGTTTAAGCTTATTCCATTTATTTAACATTTTTCAGGATACATCTCCATTGGACTAGAAAGCACAAGGATATGTCACTAGTGGATTAAGAGACATTCCCAAGTGAGGATCTGATGGCAATAATATGTGGAGACTTGGGTTCTAATAGATTGATTCTGACTATTCAGGTGAGTGTGATGATATAAATGACTTTATTCATATGCAATAGATGTGTAGGGACATGGCTCATGGTAATGGTACTCTGGAGGAATTTGATATGCTCTGTGTTATATATCTGTTATAGATTTGCTCTGTGGTACATACTTATGAGGTATATAGTTGAGTTGCATTCCCGAGATAAAAAGGTTTTAATTTCCGCTGTTCTGACCCTACATTTGGAATGTAATTCATCGTAAGGTTCAGAAGATTGCCTTTGGTTGGTCGCATTGTCGGTCGGAGACTGGCAAGGCGGCTAACTGGCATCACATCTTCAGCATCCGCGTAGGGTAGGGTGTGGGATGTGACAATGTCGATCATCCAATAATAGGGTACTACATGCAAACATCTGAAGCTAACTCTACAGTCCAATAGATATATGCATCCCATATATAACAATAGTCTAAAGGGTACATGCACCCTTAATAAATAAATGAATAAATACAAGGATGTAATTAAATGTTATACTCACATCAATCAATTCTATATTGACCTTGTAGTTATCTTCCATCAAGTCAATACCTACCATTCCCATGAATAGCAGGGGTGAGCCATAACACTCAGTAGGGTTTCCCAAAACACACAAATAAGCAGCATGCCAAAAACTAATGCAAGTCTGAAGAGAACACAACCTATAGTCCAATATACATCACAAATCCACCACATCAACATATCTCAAACACAGGCATAAACATAAGTATAAAAAAGGCATCACACCACTGCATGTGGTTTGACAATAATAGCTAAGTAGTCAATATATAGAGGGTCGGACACGTGACATAATTATAAACATATAATCTCATGAAGCACCTCCATTTCTTATTTTAATGCCACAAGAACAATGTATATAAATATATAACGAATCACAATATGCAAGTGTAAGCTTACTAACCCCATGAAATACCTCCATTTTCTGTTCAAAGCCACAAGAATAATGTATATATTCACAACTAAGCAACCATTCACAAATGTCATAGTATTATAAACTGTTAGTATACGATCCATCAGTAATCATAATGAAATATCACATATGAGTCAAGGGAAATAATCTCAAGTAATTATACCCATAGAAAAAAGGGGATAAAACCTTATTAATCTCATTCCATTCTTTCAATAATCTCAATCCCATGAGTATTTACCTAATTTAGCTCCCGGTAAGCCTATGTGTTTTATGGGCTACTAACTTGATAGAAACAAACAACCACCCGCATAGGTTTAGGCTCGTAAGTCGAGGGGAAACACCATCCCTATCATAAATGGAATCTCGAGTAAAGCGCAATCTCATCATGCTTAATAGCACACAAAAGACGTGACTAATTCCCATCCCAAGTCTTTTTCTCATATGTGTTCTTTTTCACAATTCCAATATCTCAATCCACACCACAAACGGTGCTCATCAATATCAATATCCTCTCAAATCTCACACTGCCTAGGTATAGTCAACAATATACATATCAACATCATTTACATCCACAACAACACTAACAACCATAAGATAGAATATTTGATTTAACGAATAGATACATCAGTATATATATATATATATATATATATATATATATATATATATATATATAACAGAAACATAAATCACCACCATGCTAATATTCAACATCCTAGTATTCAATAGAACAATCACATTATACTGGTAATGTAATAGCAATATATCAAATGATACAGATAAACATATCATGTGAATAACATAGCAAGTATACACATCAACACATCATGACATTGTCTTAGTCCAAATCCTCACTCCACTACAAGGAGACACTATCTGTATCTTTCATAATGTTTGTCCATTGTCTTACATATTTCTTGTTCTATTCCTAGGACCATCATGGTCTATAGTACTAAGGTATCGTATCAAGTCTTACGGTTTTCTATGGATAATTACTCTTTAGCCTATACCTCAAGTGCCCGTTTACCCAAACAGATATAAAAAATGTGTTCCTGGGTATCAAAAATCCTAAGGAAGCCCTATTGTACTATCTCTAAGTCATTTTACTATCTTTTAAGCCCATAAAGGCATTTTCATAATTTACTAGATAAGTTACACGACTACCGAGACACTTCTCTCAAAATTGACATTGGAATCAAATCTAGAAGGTCCAAAAATCTTAAAGGTATCATCTTTATATTTTCTCAATGTTTCTAAGTATATGTTCCATGTCGAAAGGCATTCTAGTAATTTCATATTTCGATGTGGGACTACCTCGAGTTTCTATTTCGTTGTTCTGACATCATATTTGAATTCTTACCATCCAAAAACATTGAAAACACCTCTTCTGAATCTTAATTCGGCTTTTAATTGCTTAACATAAATCTAGAGGTATAATCATCATTTTCTCACTTCATGTGGGATCTTCACCAGGTCCCAATTTGTTCAATCTAATCACATATTTGAATCCCAAGCATCCAACAACTTTGGAATAGCCCCTTCTGAATTTTAATTAGCCTTTAAGTTTCTTAAACTATCATTAAGGGTATTTTCATAATTTATCATATTCATGTGGGACCACTCCAAGTTTCTGAATGTCCAAACCGACTTCGTTATTAAGTCCGAAATGCCCAAAAACCTTAAGAATGACCCATTTTTCATTTTAAATGCATTTGAATTCCAAATTATTTGAGGTAGGGCATTTTGATAATTTCATCATTTTCAAAAAATCCATTTTTCTAGAACTGTTCAAACAAACAGCACCTAAGCCTGTTAGCCCAATTGGCCCAATGGGTTAGCCTAGAACCTGGCCCAAATACCGAGTTGGCTCATTGACTAGACCCGTTGACTGTTGACCGATCCGAGTTGACAGTTGACCGGGTCAACCTAGTCAACTCACTAGCGCCAATCACCATTTCCAGCGTTGCTACACCATAAAACCTCTATTTTTCTCATTTTTCTTTTTATTGTCTTCATATTCTCATTTCACACATTTTAGGATGGTTTTTAAACTTCAATAACCACTGAATTTACTCGAAATTTCCCCCAACTACAACTTTCCAACAACCTCGAACTCACTGCTCTACCCATTTTCGACCATCCTTTTTTACCTCTATTTGCTCCTATTTGTATTCTGAGAACCCTAGGAACTTCACTCACTTCGTAAATCCTCCTAAAAAAACCCCTTAAAACCGTTTACAACTAAAACCTATAATGGGTCAGTTCACTGTGCATTCACAGTGAATGCACAACCATATTCGCACCTTCATCCATCCACACTCACATTCTCAAGAACACACTAATCACAATAACTGAGAATAAGAATCAAAAAGGGGTTGAAAGTCCCTACCTCCAAGCGTGCCGCTATGGTTGTTCTAGAGAAAATTTTTGAGGAGAGAAAGAGCTGCCGCGACACTGTTCCAGTCGTCCCATCTTCCTCTTGTCTTTTTTTCTTTTCTTTATCTCATTCTCCGGTTCGGTTACAATGTGTGTAACACACACAGAGCATGCACTTACACACACTGTCTAACACACACATTTTCACACATTGATTTATAGACACACACACTTTATGCTACACACATATATAAACACAATTGATGTAAATGGGTTATTGATAATTTAATATGCTACTAATACATATTAGGTGTTTAATTGATGATTTTTGTTAGCACCTTTAACATATTGTACTCCATCTCATATTTGCTTAGACGGAATCCTCTGCATACATCTGCACTGTAATCCACAAATACAACACTTGTCAATTAATATGTTACAAAATAAATACATTAGTAATAAAAAAAAATATACATAAGAGAATTAGCTCACAAGAATATAGACCACCCAGTTTGTTTCTTCTTGGACTATTGTTATGGTCGTCGTGGTTTTGGGCATTCTCCTTCGCTTGTAAGAGGGGATGGTTGTTCAGGGGATGACTCCCCACTTGATTGCGCATCATCCTCACTAAGTAATCTTTTACTGGCTCTCAAATTGTATCTTACCATTTTTTTTTAAAATAGAATCCTTGTTTATTTCTTTAATTTTTGTAGATTAAATCTCAAAAGATAAAAAATAATAATTCAATATAAGGGATTGACGTAAATACCTTTAACAATAGAAAAATATTAAGGAGAATACCATTAATAGTAGAGAATAAGCAAGGAGACTACCTTTAACAGTACATAAAGAAAAAGCTAATCATAGGTAAATAGAAACTATTATCAAACTCAGAATTTATCCAAAGATAAACTATTATAAATTGACAATAATATGTTATCAAATATGATGCAGTGTTATGTGAGTTGCACCTTCACTTGTGTGGCTTGCACCTCAGAATAAGTGGGTTGCACCCTAAAGTTATAAGAGTTGCACTAGTTTCAGGTCATCAAGTACAACATGTTGTAGTATTACATGAGTTGCATCTTAGGTTATGTGGGTTGCACCTTAACATTACTAGGTTGCACCTTAAAGTTGTGAGGGTTGCACTAGATGTAAATGATCATCCAATACCAACCTGATGTAGTGTTACGTGAGTTGTACCTTAGGTTGTATGGGTTGCACCTTTGCATTACTGGGTTGCTCTTGAAAGTTGTGAAGGTTGCACTCACGGTGTGGCTTTTAATGACCATTTACATATAAATTATCTATATGTTGCATGTTATAAACACTAGTAATATTACAATGCACAAATAACACAATAACACAAATAACATAAGGTAGCCACAAGAATCACAAATAACTACACAAAAACACAAATAACACAAGGTAGCCACAAGAATCAAAGGTTCTTTCTTTTTTCTTTTTTCATAACTTCACTTTCTTTTTCCTGGAAGATTAAAGAAATAGTACAAGAAATACACAAGTCTTCATGTGTGTGTGTGTGTGTGAGTGAGTGAGAGAGGGGGTAGAAGCCAATAACAAAAGAGGGGGAGAGAACAACTTCCTTGTTGGAGGCAAGATTAATGGCGATGGCGAGGCAACAGTGACGACGATGGCTACGGTGAGGCGAGGGCAAGACGACGGCGAGGCGGGGGCGACAACGACGATGACGGCGAGGCGGGGGTGACGACAACGATGGGTTGACGACGATGACGATCTTTGGGCAAAGCTTGGGTTAGGGTTAAATCACTTGGTTAAAATATGGACAGAACTTTGAAAGGGTATTTTTGTCTTATAAAATGTCAAATAAAAAAAGTTGATGTATTTGTAATATTTATTATATTTTTTAAATTTAGGTACAAAACATGACTTTTTCTCAAATTGGACTGTGAACATGATTGAATCCTAAATATAAGCCAAAATTTTAGCCGAATTTTAATTGCCCATTTTTAAAATTATACTAACCTCCTTATTTTTTCTGACAAATTATCATTATTCTACTCTAGTCAATTTTTTTTATACAAAATGTCGAAATTGTCATTTCATATTTTTTTTTTTCAATTTTGACCAATTGTTTTTAATTTTTTTTTTATAGAATTTTTAAAATTTTATATAAAAATAAATTTAAGATAAATAAGTTATTGAAAAAATTACTAAAAAGTCCTTAAAATAAAATTTTCAATCCAAAAAGTTCATGATAAATCTTTTCTATCTAAAAGATCCAAAGAGAAAACTTTTACTACAAAAAAAATTTAATTGATAACCTTTATTTTAACACCGTTAATAAATATTATTGATTAGACTAAAATAACATTCAGAACATATTAAAGAAAAATACTAAAAAGTATATAAAATAAATTCTTGAATCCAAAAAAATTCATAATATTTTTTGAAGTGAAAATTTATTTTTAGGCCTTGTAGATAAATAAAAAATATTATTTTTTTTGATTGAATAATTTATTTTATGAATTATTTAGTTTTTTTAAATGTATCTTGAATATTATTTTATTCTAATAAATAATATTACTTAATAGTATTAAGATGAAAGTTAACAATTGAGCTTTTTGTAGTAAATGTTTTTTCTTTAGATCTTTTAGGTAGAAAAAAATTTATCATAGATTTTTTAGATTAAAAATCTTATTTTAGGAATTTTTAGGTATTTATCGCTAAGTTATTTTTATTTTATATAAAAATAAATTTAAAATTTTAATCAATATTTATTTGAAAAAAAAAGGTCAAAAATGAAAAAAAAAAAACATGGAAGGGCAATTTTGTTATTTTGAAAATTTTTTTTGAGTAGAGGATGGTAATTGTAGTTTGTTAGAAAAAGTAAAGAAAATCAGTATAATGTTAGAAACTTTAGAATAAATTAATATAATTGTCAGAAATTTTATAGGAGGTTAGTGTAATTTACCTTTTTTTTCAATGTATAGTCCAATTGATTAAGAATAAATTAGGAGTGCACAAAAAAACTGAGAACCGTAGAACCGACCTGACTTCAATGGGTTGGGTTAGTTCAGTTCTAAAAAAAAATTGGGTCGGTTCGGTTCTAAAACTGATTTAGTCGATTTGATTTTGATATAAAATTTAGATAAATTGAATCAATCCGAAAATCGAACTTTTACTAATTTTTTTTTTTAAAATTAATATGTATGTGATATATATATATATATATATATATATATCAGGCATGCTACACCTGGCGCTTGTGGTCCAAAGTGAGAGAAGCTTGGCACTAGATTCTATGGCTTTCCATACTCGTGAACTTAATCAGATAAGGCTTTTTTTAAACAATTTTACAATAGATAAATAGGCATGTGGGAGGCACCACCAATTAAGTGCAAGTTAAATGCAATAGAAGTTGCGAAAAGTCACCACCTTTGCTTACGAATGGGTCATATATATAATATATGTAACGCCAAGCATGCTAGATTGCTAGTTGTCTTTGATTATTATTATTATTATTATATTTTGAATCAATCTATTGCAAAATACTAATAAATTAATAATAGTTTAATACTTGATATATAATAAGGTCGACCATCAATGCATAGACCAAAGTTCACGTTCCGCATGCTGCATTAATATATAACACAACCCAATACTTTAAATTTATTTATATATATATATATATATATATATAAAGTAATTGATAACTTTTAAACGCACTTTAAAAATATTTGGTGAGATGAATCCGGTAGTATCGCCCACGGGAAAGGGTTGGTGTGGAGTCCGAGTCCGAGTCCGAGGAAGGATGCATGCTTGTAGACTTACAATTTAGATAATTTTCTAAAGACGTACTTCAATCAAATTTCTATATATGAAGTAATTAACTATTTTATTCGGTATTATTGGTAATTTGGGTTATTTACCAATTTTTTATTTTTTACTATTTTATTCCAAATGATTGAGTTATTTATGAAATTACATGCTTTTATAAGCCCTCATCTTTCTATATTTTTATTTCTTATAGCATACGACTCTCTGTACCTTTGCAGAAGAAATATTATTCTTGTCATCTATATATAACAACAAAAAATATTAGTTGCCTTTAATTAGTGTTTAATTAATCCATAACTAATGACTACTGATAGTTTAATACTCTTTTGAGTTACATATAGTAGAAAGAGTCTCTCACATTAGTTTGCCTTTTTTTTTTTTTTTCCTATCACATTCATAAAATTATTTGGCAAGTGTGGTAGCCTCGTGATCCTAACAGGGTTGGTGTAGAGTCCAAGTCCAGGCTGGATGGATGTAGTGTTAGTTGTAGTATTTGGCAACAATGTTTATTTTAGAAATATAGATACTATTTTAAAAACAAAAAATTATTTTAAAAAACAGAAATCGATTTAAAACCAAAACAGTATAAATTTTTTCTAAAAACAGAAATAGAAATTGAAAAATTGAAACAATATTTTTTACATAATAATATATTAAGAAAATAGAAACTGTGATACTTATAAAATTGTAATAACAGAAAAATATAAATATTAAGACGTATTTAACATAATATCTTTAAAGTAAATTCGTCTCTCACAGTGGTGCTTACAAGCTTCGTGGACTTTGCTTCTCAAGATATAGTGATTGATACGCACAATAGAAGTACTTCAAACTAATGCGTTCGACGAACCAAAAGTGTTACGAAACTCTCTCACATAATATCTGTAGAAAGACTGGTTTCGAATTAGTGATTTGATGAATGAAGTGCGTGAGGTATTTATAGAAATTGTTATGACTGTTCAGTACAGTCACGAGGTCAAGGGTTGTATTGGTTTCCATAGAGTCGTCTCTGTTTGAAGAATTGTTGTTGTTCCGTATAAGTGCAAAATTCAAATCGAAGAAGATGACTATTCCTAATAGTAACAAAAATGATAGTATTTTGAAAAAAATTAAATAAATAAATTTTTCCTAAAATATATATATACAATGACCTAAGCCCAAGCCGACCTGACCCGGTGTGGGTTTGGGCGCGCACCTAAGGGCCCAAGCCCCCCCCCTTTCAAAGTAATTGTGTATATATGCTTTAAAAGTTTTGTACCAACTTATGTGGGATACAAATTTTTCACAATTTTTAAATTTTTGTTACCATTTTCAAGTGGGGTGATGTTTGGAGTCGAATTCTCATTCACTCTTTAATGATTTTAAGCAACCCAATAGATGAACTTAATTTCCTCATGGAGGAGAATACATTTTCATGTGAACCCGCCAATTTTATGTGTGAGACTCATTTTAATTTTAGTTCAAAAATAGCCAAAATTTATGCTAAAAACCTACTTTTTCTAACATGTAGAATTATATTTGGTATTATTTTCTTGTGACATATAGTTGACATTATGTTCTTATAATATATTCGGGAAAATATTATATTTATTTATGATGTTTACCAAATTATTCTTGACCCAATAATTATTATTTTTACTCCATTTAATTTTTATATGAAATATATAATTTCTAACCTTATCTCTTCGAAATGCCAACATTTATTCAGTGTATTAAAGCCACTTCGACTTTGCAAAACATTGTTCAAAGAGACGATTGTTGGATGAATAATTTAAGAGAAATTGTCACAAAAACTTGTATTAAATACTAACACTACATTGTTAATCAATCACTTCCATAAAATTTTGATAATTTGTTTCCAATATATATATATATATATACATATATAAAATTTACAAAAATAGAGATTAGATAATATTCAGGTTTAAACATATACTAATAGATTTTTTTTTTTTCCGTAGAACATTTACGAACCTTATTTGTGAAGTTCGATTTTTATTAGCATTGTACTTCTAGTTTGAATTATAATATTGACACATAAACTTTTGGGTCTTTTTTTTGAGAATTAGACTTTTATTGATTTAGATTTCTAATTTCAATTATGCTACAGACACCTAACATTTGAGACCTTTTTTTTTTTATAAGTTGAGTTTAAAGAAATTACTTTGTTCTCTTAATGCTAGTTAGAGAGCCCATCTTGATTTTTTAAAAAATTCTATAAAAAATCAAACAAATCATAATAAAATTTTAAATTTTAAATTTTGTTTGAAATAAATTCATGCTTACAGATAAAGAATGTGAAATTCTAAATAAGAATTTGAAATTTATAACAATCAAATATGATTTTCTTATCAAATTATTCAAATATTAATCAATTATGTAAGTAATCATTTAAGTAATAATCAAAATCAAATTGAACATTTCAAACTAGATATAATCAAACTAACCAAAACTTGATTTCATCACTTTTACTAATGAAATCAGATAAAAAAAATTTAAACTAAACGCACACTAAATTTGAGGTAAATTAGATTTTTCAAAGAGGATAGCAGTAAATTTGTCTGGAAGGCCTAGCCAATTCCCAAGGTTGATGTTTTCTGTTTTTAATCCCTACTAACCCCATTCTTTTATTCTTTACTCTAAAAATGAGAAAGTAATGACATTAAGACACTGTCCAATTTTAAAGATAGTGACGATTTCGTTAAAGTTGGGAGGCCATTTCTACTCTCTTCTTTCGTCCTTGCAATCCAAAGCGTAGGCAAGAAGCTATAGTCAAATCAAGAAAAAGATCATAACGACCCATGCTTTTCAAAATTTTGGTGATAATGCTTTTCACTGTTTCTCTTTATTTCGAAACAAACTTTACATCACGCCAAGGAAGAGTGTGGAACCTCACTTTGCAAACCTTATCGCTATTTCAGGAAGTTTGTTACGGATGACTATACCATTTCATTTAGGGCCTCAGTGGTTATTTATAGCCTCTTTTCCACGTGTTGAAACACATTTTTTTTCAAAAAAAAAGAAAGAGAAATTTATTAATGTAACTAAAGAGTACAAAAATAAATGCAACACAAGAAAGAGTTACTATTTGTCCAAACACATTTAAGAAAACAATAGTGCTACTCATACCAAAACTTTCTACCGTCTGATGTGGACAAGCCACTTCAGCAGGCATAAAAAGAGATTAAGTCAGCAGCAGGCTTAAACAGCTAAAAACATCAGCCGGTTAAAAAACTAAGAGAAATTCCCGCCTGAACTTTCCTTACATTTTTCTCTTCCCGCCCATCAGTTTCTTCCCTCTTCTCTCTTTGCCCTAACCGTACGCTTCCTCTAAAGAATCAAAATTGCAAAAGATAACATCAACTCGTCTGATTCATTCCCAAGAAAAAAAATTACATTGGCTGCATTATAGTTCTGATCTGTTGGGTCTTGAGTTCGCATGGCTCTTCAATGTAGAGATTGTTCGTGAAATAGGGGAAGACGAAACAGAGAACGAAAAGAGCAAGGAGAAAGTTCAGGCGGGAAATAGTGCAGGCGTCTTCCCCCATTGATTCTTCCCTCTTCTCTCTCAGAACTCTTCTTTTAGTTGTGCCACATTGGAGAATGAAGATCGATCTGGCATATTGACAGCAGGGCTTCTCTTTGTTCTGGCGTGCCACAACTGCAGCAAACGTGAGTCAATTGATATTTTTAGTTTTTCTCCCACTCTTAAAAAAATATAAATATGTATATGTATATATATAACTGAGCCAAAATTTTCTCTCTATCTAATTTCAGCTTGTTTTATACGAGCGTTGAATCTTGTAATAATTTTGTTTTATAGTTGACATTGAATTCGGGGGATGGTGGAATCAAATGAGAAAAAAATTGGGGATTCTGAGAAGTTGGGTTCAAATTTAGGACTCATTAAACATTAGATTTTATTAGTTTATGATTTTGGGTTCGTCTCGTCATTAATCTTGATATCAATTTGTAGTTGATGCTATGTTAATATCTGTGAAACATCAAATTTTTTTTTTTGTATCTTTTTGGTAAATCCATTACAAAGTATAGGTACTATTTCTAAAAGATTTATGATTTTTTTTAGCCAAATTGACATATTTTTTTTCGGGGACAGCTACTCAAGTTCCTGTTTGTACATTGCACTGGAAAAAAAAAGTACCGATCAAAAAAATAAATTTTTAATGATCAAAAGGGTAGTTTTTGGAGTGTAGGAGTAGGAATAGCTCGCCCCTTTATTTTGATTAGTCAAATTATCATATATTCTTTTTGTTTGACAAATAATCTGGGTTTCAAAACATTGTAAGGATGCTCTGTTGATGTCATTTGATCATGGTAAAGAAAAAAAAATTGTTTCTGATTATGGAATATGTGTGTGTGTGTGTGTGTGAACTGTTTCTATTCTGTGTATTTACTGATTAATACTCATCCTGACCTTGTATCATCCAATACTTTTCCATATGTTTCTCCTTTCTTGACAGTTTGTATCTTTTTCTTTTCTTTACTTTACTGATTGCCTTCATCATTGTCCGTAGCCTGAAGATTTAGTTCAGTATGAGTAGCATTATTGTTTGAGATTTTACCCTTTAGTGTATGATCTTTTTAACAAATTAAGAGTTGACCCTGGTTTTTTTTTTTTTTTGTATATGTTTATAAAATTTTATTTTTTGTATTCTGCTCCTCTAATATCGAAAGTTTAGATCCGTCAGTGACACCTAAAACAAATTTATCGTATCACAGACATTAATTATTCATTTTCATGCTTGAATTCAACTTAGTCCCCAGTATATATAAAAAACCAGCTCATAACTGCCTTCAACTCAATAAAGCTGCCAACAGGTTTTGAAGATTAAAGAAGCTGGTGAAAGGTTTCTGCAAGAATTAGAATATAATATCATTTAGCTAAAACCTCCAAATAGGGAAAATTATTTGTTAATTCTACAAGAACGCACTCGAGTTAATAAATATATAACAAATAAATTATTAAATTAATAAATTTATTTATTTATTAAGTATTTATCATTATATCCGGGATCAATAAATAATAACATCCTAATAAGCTGTTGGACTTGTGGACTTTGATGACACTCTGCCCCTAAAATTTTGTAGCATAAATTCTACATTCCTCCATTGGAGTAAGCTGTTTAATAATCAATCAAATACATACATATATATATATATATATATATCAAACTAAAATTGCAACGGTTATAATCCAAACTTTGATATCAACAACATGCAATTTTTTAAATCGTATATAGGTGCCAGTCAGTCTATTAAGCATATAGGTGTCAGTCAGTTAAGCATTCAAGTGTTAGTCAATTAAACACCTAGGTGCCAGTCTGTTAAGCATTGAAGTGCTAGTCCAATAGGCCTCTAGTACTAGTAAAATGCTCAAATATATAACAAAAGTTTTCTTTCATATCTTCATTTCAATGCATTCATCATCTTTAGGCATCACATTCTCTTCTCTCCTCATTACTCTTTAAGTAGTTTGTGATCATTCAAAAGTATTCTTTTATTTATTAATTCTTCGTTTCCAAAAGTTTTAGAACATTACATTCAGTATAAAGACAGTGCATAGGATAACAAATTCAAGAATGGATGAATATGGTGAATGTAGCACACATTCACATTCAACGGAGCCCTCCAGAACACAGACAGGGTTCAAATTATTCTAGTGAGTTAACATGTTGATTATGTTAAAATTAATTTTTAGTTATTAATAAACAATTGAGCATTATGTTCAAACTTATTTTGGGTAACTATATCATTTTTCTTTTTAGTTCCGAACTAATCCAAGGGTTACAACAAAGTGCAATGGGTAATGACATAAGAAGACAAATGACATCAGTGTGTGATAATTCATTTAGTAGAATTAGATGAGGAATCCAATGTATATTTATTATAGTTTGTTACATTTTTCATGGTTTATAGGTTGCACAATTGGGAGGACAGATGTGGAAAGATTTGAGCACAGAGGAAAAACACTATTATAATTCCCGCGCAAAACAAGAAAGACAAATGCATCGACAAATGATGCCTCCCACAGAGAATAAGACGTGTATACCGGTAAAAAAAATTATAACTAATTTATTTATTACAAATTATTATCTTGTTCTTATTATGATTGTTGTAATTGTATGTTATTCAGCCGGCATTTAGAACAAAATGTTCTTCCAGAATGGTCATGAAGTTGAAAGATGAGATCATTAACCAACCCCACAAGGTGCAACTAATTACTTCCATGGGGTTTGAGTCATTGTTGCATATTTCATGCCGTACGTTGAGGTTGTCATTTTTATCAAACGTTATCGATCGTCATTTTTATCACACGTTATCGATCGTTTTGACCTAGAGAGTGAAATGCTTATAATTGATGGTGGCAACCCCGTACACATTACATCGGAGGATGTAGGTAAGGTTTTAGGTATCCCTTATACTGGCAAACGCATCCCTGAAGTAATTTCAAATAAGAAAATAGAGTTGCTGAAGTCTAGATTTCCTAATAGATCCTTTCGTGAGTTGCACCGGCTCACGGTTGAGGATTTAGAGTCTCGTGAAGTCTTCACGCAGTCATATTTGTTGTATATATTGGGATGTTTTCTCTGTCCCACCATGAAGGATGAGGCTAGCTCACTGCTTCTCCCTGCAATATCTATTACCTCTAAGGCAAGAGAATATGATTGGGCAGGTTATGTTCTGAAATGGTTAGTAGACCAAGAAAAGAGTTACAAGAAGAAAATACTTCAGGGTGGGACAACTAGTGGGACTGGCGGTTGTTTGTTCTTTTTGATGGTATGTACAGTACATTAATGTTTTGTATTATAATACATGTTTTAGTTGTAGTAAAATTTATATATATATATAGCTTATTTTTATATGTTTTCAGATATTTTATCTCCGTCAATTGGGGTTTTACAACGTGGAAACAGATTCTATGATTGGGTGGACAGATAAGGTTGTTGACCAATGTATAGAAAAGGCGATGCAAACTATCCCAAGCTCACATATAAATAGGGGTGGTTCATCATCCTTTAGCGTACCAAGGTCACGTTCTACCCAACAGTTCCAAACCCCAGTGAGTATGGTACAATTTCATAACTATATTATACATTTTATTTAAATAAAAATGATAACTAACAAGCTTGATTATATGGCAGGAGCTTAATTCTCTCTTCCAACAACTTCAAGACCAATTTAAAAGCACTGAGGAGCAAATTAAAAGCACTCAAGACCAATTTAAAAGCACTCAAGACCAATTAAAAAGCACTATTTACCAATAACTTTTTTTGGTTGACCAACGTCTACAACCTTCAGAAGCAGGGCCATCATCTTCAATGCCCAATATGCCTACAGCCAACTTTGAAGATGCTGGAGGTCGGGACTTTGAAGATGAAAGAGGTCCAGATTTGCAAGATATAGGAGGTCACGATTCTGAAAATGAAAGATGTCAAGATTTTCAAGACGTAGGAGGTCAAGATCTCGAAGATGAAAGAGTTCGAGATTTCTCAATTGAGGGAGGCCGAGTCGAAACTAGTGCTCCATCTTCAAATATACAATTTGTTTACACGAGACGACGACGCAAACAAGTAATGGTAGATGTGGAAGGGTCTTCATTGCATGATGTTTCCGCACATGCTAGTTTTAGTCCATATCAAGAAGAGGCTACCGGCACACCACAAGAACATGAGCCTATTATGGACCTATCCGTCGGCCATCCAGACGGTAGTTCTACTGATTTAGTTCAGAGGCGACGTCGCTGACCTATCCAACCAAGCCCACAAATACAAGATCCTTACGAGTCTGCACCAGTGGTTGTTATACAATAGCTGACTCAGCAGGAGGATCTTTTGTATCAATGGTGTATGAAGAAAGATGACTTCTTGATTTTGAGGTACGTATAAGATTCCCCCAGCTTGACACAAATAACGAACCTTACAATAATAATTTGACCCATACTTAAAAATCATGACTTGTATAGCACGGCGGTTATCCACATACCCCCATCACCAACTTTGATGAGAAGTGACATTATCGACTCTATGAAAGCTCGTGGGCATGTGTCTTTCAAAGTAAGTATTTGTCACATTTTCATTTTTGATACACTAATTATTGTTTGGAGTTTTAATAGAGCACATACCGATTGTATAGGTGATGGATGTTGCTCGCACTGTAATCATGGAACGGGAATCAAATAAAGCGCGAACACGAAAAGGTTTTTCAAGGCGCTTTGTTCATATATTTGATCCACAGTTTGGGGTACGTATAGTCAAAATTATAGTATATACAACCGTTTTTGTTATTGCTAACATTTTTTAATTTGCACTTTGAGAAATAGGTTGAATTTGCACAAATGTTTAATAGTGAAGGATCAATTTGTGTGGAGAGTTTTGAAGAATACTTTCAACCCAAGCTTTTGCATTATAACATCAAGGATTCAAATATGGTAATTTTATAATATTATGTTCATTTATCATGACAAATGCGCTAAAAGACTCATTATTTTATTCTTTGTTATAATGGATTGTAGTTAATGGTGCCTGTCCTACAAAATACTCACTGGTGGTGCTGTGTATTCAATCTTCGAGATCAGAGGATTGATATTTTAGATTTAATGGAATCTTTCTATGCAGCGAACCAGTTGCACGGATTTGTTTTGTCATTGGTATGTATGTAATATATTTATTACACTAAGTTCTTGTACTATATGCATAGACTAAAATGTTACTGTGTATTGACTAAAACTTTATCATTTACATGAGTATTATATTTAGCGTGAACTATTCCATCACATTTTGAGCTATTGTGGTGGGATTGTGTCAGTCAATGAATTTGAGATCATGCACCATACATTGCCTCAACAAGCACAAAGAGACCTGTAAGTGTTTACATCTACTATTAAAGGACAATTTTTTGTTCGTACTGGAAAATGTCTACTAAAGGATTGATTAATTTTTTTTCCTTTGGTGTATGTAGAGGTTCCTCGGGTATTTTTGTGATAAAATTTATGGAGTCTTGGGATGGTCGCATGACATCTTCATTTTCAAAGGTCAGATAGCATATTAACATTTGTTTAACAGGGAATATAGGATCATAAAAATGGCACTAATTTTTTATTATTATCAACTCCTTTTCATGCAATATCATCACTTAACGAGAATATGAATATCCAATAATACATTGTAATAAATGAGTAAGTACCTTTCTTCCATCCCTGACTGAAACATGGCCTGCAAATAATCACAACTCGACCACAATATCACTTTATGTACATGCATGTGCGGAACTAAGAGAGAGCAAACACTGCATGCCCAATGCATCACTTCAGTTGCTTTAGATTCCAAGATGATGTCCTTGAAATTGGAAAACAGATTGAATTGAATTGAAATCCTTATTCTCCAAAACAAAAATAGGTATGTGTGACTCTTTCCTCGTGAAGTGCATACCCATTCAGCCAAGTAGATTCTCCAATTACACTTATTATTAATAAAAATAAAATGTTTGAATGGAAAGGTTTCCACTGAAACCAACAAGAATACAAAAGTTCCATACTAATTTCTAAGCATGAAAGCAAAATCACAATGCCCAGTCACAGTTTGGAACTTTAAACAAGAAAATTAGATCCAGTAAGAACCAGACCTAGAAGTAAAGTCTATTGAAGAGGATGAAAATCCATGCTCATAAAAGTTGGCCCCTGATTCAAAGTCCTTGCAACTGTCTTGGGTAAGTCATCAGGGGCATTAAAGGCTTGAGTAAGAGCATGACACGGAAATGATACAGGCAGTATATTAACGGGCATGTTTAGCTGCATTTATAGAACAGCCATCAAGAGAACAAGTAGCAAAACAAGGAAATAAGATATTTATAATAGTGTGAATTTGCAAACATGAATCCAGTGAGAGCCAAATTGAACTACCTCATCCGATAACCCCATTGCCCTTCTTTTAGTTACATGATCTGAATCCTCAGATGGGTAATCTACAGAAAGGTTGGTTGGTGGAGTCCTACTATATCCATGGAGATTCAGATTACCCTAAAACAAAAATAAATACACACCATTAGATATGTCCATATTAGTGTAAGTGTTTGAGAAAAATATAGTACATACTTGCATTAAGTTGAGATTTGTTGCAACATCGACTCCAAGCATTATCTGGGGAGTGTAATTAGGCATGTTAGCATCACGATGTCCTTACAAGCTTGGATTAACCTGAAATAACATGAAAATTTAGATTGTTGCACTACATTTTAATAATTAAATAAAATATTCAATTATATACCTGGATATGGTTTTGTTGAAAAAAGGGAAAACTCGTGTTTTCCAAGTAAAATGGTGTAGTACCATAAATTTGACTTGCATGAGCATGACTATCTCCACTTGGTGGTTTGCATGACTTCTTTAATTGAGTGACCAAAAGGATGCTGAGTTTTTCTAAAATAAATAAAAAATAGTTATATAGAAAGCTCCTAAAGGATGTTTTAGAAGTTATGATTTATAAGTGGACAATAACAAATAACCCAAACCACTTTTCTGCTACTCACAACAATGCTATCTTGCATTCCAATTATATTAGCAACATTATAAGCAGTAGGACCTTCAATATGACCAATGCCCATGCTTTTGAATTTCTCGAAATCCTATAAAACAAAATTGGGTATAATTAAAAATGATTGCAGCCATTAAAAAATAAAGTGAATAGCCAAAATGATTATTTTTTACATACCTTCAATCCACCTTCATTGACATTGTTTGTTATAGATACTATCTCCTTTTTCTTTTCTTTTCTCTTTTTAACAATTTGTTCAACCTTAGACTGTTTCCTTTTAAAGGGTGGGCGCCCTTTACTTCGAACTACTAATGGAGTGAGTATATTCTTACTCTCATTTGATATACCATGACCTTCGCCAATAGAATTATTTTCAGTACTTACTTTTGAAGTAGTTTGATTACTTCCGCAAATTCCTTCTGCATGTTTCAAATTATTCTTCATCTCACCTACCCAAGTCATCACCAAATTGAATTTATCTTCAGATTCCGTTGCCATGTCAGCTACCTCATGAAAGGAATTACACAAACTATCGAATCTTTTGGCTTCTGCTTTGGCACTGTAGTCACTATAACTTATTCGGACCCTGGTGTGACATCTCTTTACATCTTTCCTCCATCGCCGCATGATATATCTCTCAGGAATGCGATAAAATTTATTATGAAGGAGAGTTACAATTGCATGCCTACATAAAATTCCCCTAGACTCAAATAGGCGACAATTGTATTTAACTTCATAATCTTTTCCATTTAACAAGACCATGAAATTTACACGTTGTTGGTTGTCTCCTATTTTTACATCCTCTAATACTTTATACTCTGAAATTGAACCATACTCTTTAATTGGAAACAAGCTACAATAGATCTTCCCTGTCAACTCTATTTGAAACTCTTTAAATTTTGCAGTAGTGTAAGCATCTGCAAATTGCTTCTCCATATCATAATGAGTTATACAAGGGAGCCACGGTTGAAGCAATTAAAATCTGCCTGAGTCTCTTTTTGCACCTTATCTTTTAATGCATTCTCATATTGTTCCACAAATTGCTTCAAAGTTGTTTTCACATTGACATACCCATCAAAAAAAGCATACATGCTCTCACTTCTTTGTGTGGTGGACATTCCAGCCCAAAAATTATCTTTCACAAAAGCCGGCACCCAACGATGCCTCTCCGTGTACATTCCAAGTAGCCATTCGTTACCATTGAGCTTGTACTTCTCAATCATCAAATTCCAACTACATTCAAATTCATTTGGACTCAATGTATCATAAACAGCTTTTTGTAAGATAGACTTGATGGATTCATACTCCTTGTAACCTTTCAATTTTTTTGGTATTTTTTTCATTATATGCCATAAACACCACCGATGACACGTATTGGGAAAAACCTTCTCAATTGCCTTTTTTATGGCTTTGTCTTGATCAGTAATTATACCACTTGGAGCACGACCGGACATGCATGTAAGCCAAGTTTGAAACAACCAAGTAAATGTATCAGTGTCCTCATTTGAAATAAACCCACATCCAAGTAATATTGAATGGCCATGATGATTGACACCTACAAAAGGAGCAAAAGGCATGTCATATTTATTTGTCAAATATGTTGTATCAAATGTAACAACATCACCAAACTCTTCATATGCTGCCCTACTTCTCGCATCAGCCCAAAACAAATTTTTTAATCGAGTTTTTTCATCCAAATCCATTGCATAAAAGAAATTTGCATTGTTCGCTTGCATCTTCAAAAAATAATTTTGTACTGCAGCAGCATCTCCTTGCCCAAGCTGTAATCGCCTTACTTTCTCAATATAATTCCTACAATCTTTCTCCAAAAATGTCATATTCTCATGCCCCCCTGCTTCAACAACACATGCATTGTAACTCTTGTTCATTCTAATTCCTGCTTTGTCATTCATTTCAAGCTTTCTTTTAACATATGGTCTCATCACTCTATTACACCGATAGAATCGGGCCTTACCAGGACTTAATTCGTGGTTATGATCAAGAGAAAGAGAGTTTACTTGCCAACTTCCACCATCAATTGAAATTGCCCTAATCTTTGCTTGACAATTTGTTTTTGTTATTGGATGTGGTCTGAAAATAATCTTTGAAGTGTGTTGTGAATGACCTGATTGAGAACATGCAAGTGTAATATATTTCAACTCTCCATCATCCCCTTTGGTTGACGATCTTTTGCAAACTGCGAACCTTAATTGCTTCGCATATCTTATATAATAATCATATAATTCATCGCAACTACTAAATGTCATTCCAATCTTGGGAGCCTCTACTTTATCTTCCAAATTAACTATCTCCATTTCATTCTCCTTTTGTTCCTCAACTACTTCCATACTTGATGAGCTACTTAAAGCATCCTCTTCCATTCCTATAAATTGAAAACATGTAAAAAAGAAACATCAAATAACTAATTATACTTATGAAAGCAAACGCAAAATTTTGTGTGTGCTACATAAAAATTATTAAACTTCTTTCTCTTGGTGCTAGTCCAAACAGCCCCGTGGCGCTAGTCCAAGTAGCCCTTTGGTGCTAGTCCAAGCAGCTCCTCGGTGCTAGTCCAAGAAGCCCCACAGGTATTCTTTTCAGTGTGTGATACCTTTGAATAACTCTTTAAAATTACTACCATTTAAATATTACTATTACTACCATGCATCTCTCTCGTGCACGCGCACGCACACAACAAGTGGCTAGTTAATATACCTGATGTTATGTCCTTAACTATTTAATTTTGATATTTCAAGTACAAGTCTTTTATTACCTTAATTTAACAAAAACTTAGTTTGTAATTTTATATATTTAAAATAATGGAATTAATTTAATTAAATTTTTACAATAAAATGATCGACAATAGAGTTATATAAAATGTCAAAGATAGAAATCTCAGCACAAGAAGTCAACAAGTCATAGCTGTTGGAAGCATGCAAGATTAGTGATTGAATTAGCTGCTATCTATTGTGGATAACCAATTTCCTGCCATGCCAAGAGATCCAGAAAAGATGAAACCAACCTAACAATATTAAGGTACTGAAAAATAAACCAAAATCAAGCTCCTCAACAAAGGATTCTGGGCAATGCAAAAGCAAGTTAATAGGTCACAACTTACAAAGGCATTTGAAATAAACCTGTAACTTTTAAGGAAAATTAAAGCTAAAACTAAAGAAAAAATCAATGCTGACTTCAAAAAATAAATCAACCCAAATTGGCAATAACCCCATGTTACAATTTTGTCACAAAATTATTTTCGTAGTTTCATGGATTGGTTGTTCATTAATTTTGATGTAGCGGACCTGCTTTATACAAGAAACTACAATTCTTATTCACATGAATTGTGATTGATTCATTGTGGAAAAGTAAAGCATGGTAACATAGACCCAACACATTACAATTAGTAAGGTCCTAGAAAAATTGATATGGATGTTGGTTTCTTGCTATAACCATACGCGTGTACTGCCAGATGAGTTTTTAACTTTGGAGGGATGCAATTTTAATGTTGTATCTTTTTTTTTTTTTTTTTTTTTTGTTGTTGTGGAATGTCAACTATAAATAAGGAAGGCTATGTGGTTGTGAAACATGTTAATAAGGATACTAAGATGGATTCATGATAGAGTGGCATTACTAGAAAATATAGAATGAAAAATAAATGCAATTTTTATGAGAGCTAAAAGGGCACACCAATCAAAAAAAAAAAGACCTAGAAGGGCACCAGTCGAGCAGAAGATTTGGGAAGTCAGTTTAGATAGTTTCTTAATGCCCAATATGATCAATAGTTGCATCGATGAAGAGTGATTTGCTTCAAGCTATAGGCATAGTGAGACACAAAAAATGTTGGTATAGGTAATAAGAAAACTAATTATGGCCTATATTTTATTACAGGTTATGACCCTTGATCAAGACTAGCAACAAACAAGGATTTGTGAGGCTCACACCAAGTAGGCAGGATTTATGACTTTTTAAAGTTGGGCTGAGTATAAACTTGTTTCGCTTCATGTAGGACTAAGGTTGAGAATTCTGACATATTTAATAACAATTAAATTTTTTCTAATTACGATTCATGTGGGAACCAGCAAGAACTACCTAAAATTTTGTATTTATGATCCCTTATCTATGATGGTATTAATTTACTTAAGCTTAGAAATGTTTGATTCTGTCATACAAAAGTAGATGTTAGATTAGTTAAATTAGCACATTTACAGAATTTCGTCCAAACAAATACAAAGCGACCTTGAATAGATCAATATGCCGATCTTTTACATAGAGTTTTAACCTTTTCAAATTTTGACTCATTTTGAAAAATTCACAATCTCACACTAACAACTCAAGGCAAAACCCAATAAACCTAATAGATCAATATGCCGATCTTTTACTAAACCATTGCTTGCCAAGCAATAACATGTGTGTGTGTATCCTATCCTCTGAAAATTAATCAATAGGTAAAACACAGTTACTAGGCTAATCATTTCCTTCAAGACCAAGAGATTCATAAGAAACTCATTTCTCTTCCACAAATGTGGGATAAGTCAGGGTAAGAAACCTGGAAATGCACTAAAATTTAAGGAAAACAGGTGTATGAATGAGAGGGAATACAATAATAAAAGTTGTGATGCCCCTGGTAACTTATGTATAAACACTTCACATTTATTTCTTTATTCAAATCACTTTCGACTGGATTCTCTCATTCCATCTTTCACTTACCAAGGAGTCATTGGGAACTAAGAAAACTGGGAATTTTACAGCAACCACTACAACCTTGACCTGCTATTAGACTCAAAGTTTTTGTTTCCTACATATTTTCAGCAATCAAACAAAACATGTTTGTTTCCTGTTTCCTAGATGTATTTAAAGCTTGTTTTCCGTTTCTGTTTCCTATATCATTTTCCACCATTGAATTTCCTTTCTAGCAGTATAATGCAGAGAGAATGAATGTTGAACGAACATTGTGTTACATGGTTAAATTATATGTATTGTGAAGATAGAAGCAACCTCAAGAGTTGAAGGAAAAGTAATATGCAATTTATAATATTGTTTAAACTCTGACAAACTTCAAAATGTGAATTTCACTTCAAAAGCAACCAATGTTTGATTTGAAGTCAAGACTTACAAATTTGTATTTTGAATCTTGCATACCTATGTTTAAACTTATAGTTTGTGAATTTTCCACATATCAAAATAACTTTATATGACTGAATGAACTTCGACTGAGAGTCAAAATTACAACCTTATTCTACAATTTTTAAGATACAAAAGATAACAGTATCAGAACAAACTCCGAACCATTGGCTCTACTGATAAAGAGCATCACTCATTGATAAAGCAAAGCAAATATTTTACTAGATATTCTAACCAAGTACCCACTACAATGAGAGGGGGATTTAATGGTACCTATGAGTTGGGTTCTGATATTAATGATGGGATCAATGGGATCTCTTATTTTGAGGTGATTTGGGAAAAGAAAGTTGGTGTTGGGAGTTGGGTTTTCAGCCATAAATTGAAGACCTCAAAATTGTATCCATGGCTGATGTTATACCTCAGAGTTGATGCAACCAAAGGATTCTCTAGAGGATACCACTATGACAGTAGAGGAATGCTCAAAACTGTAAGTACAAACTCTCAACTTTTTTTTCCTTAGAAAATATGTTTCTATTCCATCCAAAATTTGAATCTTTGTTCATATTATGGCAAAAATGTATTGTGTAATGTGCAGATAAAAATATGGTCTCCCCATTTGTCAAAAAAATTTATCATTTTGTAACATTATAGAAGGATCCCCCATATCTATACCATTGTTGGTGTTACGGCAACGTTAACTATTGTTCTGATTATGACTCTGAAGATGGGGCAATCCATAGAAAATTAATGTCCCATTGTCTTTTATGCCTGAATGGGTTAATCTTTCAATCTCAATCATATAAGAATCCATAGCCAATCCTGGTCAAACACATAATTCTTTCTTAATTTGTGGAGTGAACTTTCTACCAGACATATTTCAACTGGAACAGAGTCTAAAGACAATGAAAAGAATGATTCAATGTGGGTCACCAACTGTGTGAGTTTTTTTTTCTTAGGAAAGTAGATAACCCTAGAACAAATGTTTGTGGGTGCACACATGATTTATTTGTTTGACATTTAGCACCAGATAACTGGGGAAATAGTTGTGATTACAGTTTGATTCAAATAATAACAAAGTGAAATATCAAATCTGTGGATATAGAAGTCTAGATGCAGATAGATAAGAAAAGAAGATACATTTTTCATGTTTCCCATAAATTTTATTGTACTTCAGTTTGTAAATAAATAGTTTATTGCAAAATTCTCACTACATAAACCTGACATATACTACACATAAAATAGCTAAACATATTTCCACCAGAAAGTAAAACAAGATCGAAGAGATGACAATGCAAATCTTTCACACTACATAACATAAAATATCATTTTTTAACATATGATATGATAACTATATCAATGCAGAAACAATACTTTTTGACCAAAATACAACAATAAGTTGAAACCCAAGATAAAGAGCAACATCGAGAATGAGTAGCATCAACAGCAGTAGGAAATCTGAAAGATTAAAGAAAAAAAAACCTCTTCACAGCTTCACAGAAAAGCCCTGATTTTTTTTTTACAAGAAAGAAAGAAAAATCTTAATTTACCTGATATAATGTAGCTATTGCAGAGCCGTTAATGGAGCTTGATCTTGAGAGACTGAGAGACGTAAGGATCGCTTGCATGAGGGTTGCTTGTGTGGCCTGGCTTGTGGAGTGAGACAGAGGAACGAGAGAGTGAGGGTCTGGTTTTTGCTGAGTGAGACAGAGAAACGAAAGAGAAGAGAGATCAGCGAAACCGTGAGTGAGAGAGACAAACTGAGTGTCTGTTATGAGCGGGAAGAGAAAAATGTAGGGAAAGTTCAGGCGGGAATTTCTCTTAGTTTTTTAACCGGCTGATGTTTTTAGTTGTTTAAGCCTGCTGCTAACTTAATCTCTTTCTACGCCTGCTGATGTGCCTTGTCCACGTCAGACGGTAGAAAGTTTTGGTATGAGTAGCATTATTGTTAAGAAAAAAGTAAAACTTGAAGTTATGATTTTCTATTTGAAGGAGAGGATGAGCTACCAATCTCAGTAAGTCATATGTCAGGCCATTTGAGTTTCTTGGGAGAATTTTTCCATTAAATGCACCAATTTCTCATTTCCCGGTGATGCACTTTTCTTGTTTTCCAAAATAGGCTATAACCTAGTGTATAAAAGTTGGCATTAAAACTATTATTGTGGGCCCTCGAGCTAGTGTGTGAATTGAACTCGGACTGTAGGGCGAGGCATACCGCATGATACACCTCGTCCTTAAGTCATTGGGGTAGGATACATATCTTATCTACAAAATATAAATTTTGTTTTAGAGTTATTGTATGATTTTTAATTTATAAATTTGAGTTTATCTTAAATTAATTATTTTAAATAAAATATTATTATATTTATTATTTTCTATTATGATTTTTTTATTTTATTAGGATAAGAGTTATAGCTTTCGAGTTTAAATTGTAATATTCTAGTTCTATAAATATGATGTACGAAACTTATATTATTCAACTTTTATTAATAATATACCATTTTAGAATTTTATAGAATTATTTTTTTATTAGATGAGTAGTTCCCGTGTTACTTGAATTCAAAGAATTCGACATGTTTGATTTTTTTCAATTTTCGTACTGCGTCAGTTGGTATTAGAGAAAAAACTCGTCAGGTAAGATGACAATTGCTAGAGACAGAATTAGAAATCTTTGCGACAACATTCGCAGGAGGCAATCTGTAACTCACTTGTAGTGTCAGATATAAGAAAATCATGAAGACAATAAGTCAACCTATTCGTAGACACGTTTCTATTCGAAGAGTTTTACGCAATTACAAAAAACTTCCTAATTTTAATAATATGTTTCATTTTGAAAACTTTCTTGACTGGATCTATGATTTGGATTTTGGTTTAGCGAAAAGGTAGTGGTTTGGTTTATAGAGGCGTAAACAAGTACAAGCTAAAAAGGGCATTCGTTCATGGCTAAGAATTATGTGGCTACTAATGTATAGATTTTTTCCAAGAAATTATTTGGAAGATAAATACAGGCCAACATGGGATTATGTTAGAGTACTAGAATATATTGTCGGGAATAAAGAAAAAATTCCAAGAACTTGTTTCTAGCACCAAGGAAAAAGTAAATAAAAAATCTAAAATTGTTGAGGCTACTTTCAGTAATAATGTTATAGCTATTAAACCACTGAAACATGCACATTCTTACAGAAGATACTCTTGTCATAGAAACCGTGGATCAAGTTATTTCTTCCCTTGAAAACGATTACAAAGAATCAAAAGAAAATAGAGTGGAACATATCTCTATTGATTTTACTGAAATGGTTGGTGCAAAAGATAAAGAAGATGAACTAATTGAAAAACCTATTGTGAAAAAAGAAGAAAAAAATTATTTAGAGTAAGTTTTTCAAAGTGTAGATCTAATAACACCAGTAGATTGCACAAGCACTTTTGTGAAAGAGAAGAAAAATACTAGTCTAATCATTATTGTAAAGAAATAGGAAACTTTCATGGGTGGAGTCAATGCTACGGATGAAAATAAACCTAAATTCTTGAACGATGATTATGATGCTTATAAGAAGATTGAAATTGTATTGCTGGATGATGAAGATGATTTTTCTTATTTCATAACGAGTAAATTATTGTCATCAAAGGAAGAACCTAAAATTTCAAAGTTCATAAAATATGTGAAAGTAGAAATTTTTGAGTCTTCGATTGATCTTAAGGAAATTCAATTGTTATTGTCGGTTATGACGAGTTCGAACATATTTAATTAACTCGAGAACGAGTTCTTTTCCAATGGAGGAGTTTGATTTAGGATAGATATGTTACCTGCTAAAAATATGTATTTTGTCTTAGAGTTATTGTAAGGATTCTTTAGTTTTCAAATTTGAGTTTATCTCAAATTAGTAATTTTAGATAAAATATTTATTATCTTTATTATTTTCTATTGAAAATAAAATTCTTTATTCCATTATAATTAGGATTATGATAAAGATAGGAGTAATGGTTTCTTAGTCAATATAGTAATATTGTAGTTTTATAAATATGATGTAGGACACTTCTATTATTTAGCTTTTATCAATAATATACCAATGTCAATTTTTAGAGAATTCATCTTTGGATGAGAAATTCTTTTGCTACTTGAATTTAAGAAATTCAATGTGTTTGATTCCTTTCTTGTTTTTGTGTTGCATCAGTTATGACCTCCCTTGGTAGGAAACCATAACTACAAGGAAGCAACATATGGCACGTACCTGACACCACAACCTTATGCCACAACATACCGGGAGTTTAGGTTTTTCCACAATCGCATTGTATGCTCACCACCTCAAACATATATAGTTTTTGGAAAATAACATCTTTGTACATCTTGGAGTTCATCAAGGTAATGAGGACATCTAATGGTACACTTCCTTGTAATCCTTCATTATAATTTGCCTCTGCTTATATTCCTTGAGTATTGAACAATCACATGACCACATTATCCTATGTTCAATTATGATTCTATAAAAATGCGGTCTTTTCATCTTTCTAAAGTGACTTTTTAGTTAGAGTAATGCTATATATCTTAAATTTTTGTAATAAAACTTGTATCTTAAATGATGTAATAATAAATTATTGATAAAAAATTAAATAATTTTTTAAAATACAACCAATAATTTAAAGACATAATATTTGAGATGCAAGTTTTGGTATAAAAATCTGGGACATTGAACATTATTTTTTTAGTTATGCAAGTTTGCACTTCGATTTTTGCACGTTTGGTATATATTATCCTTCTTTATCGATTCTTTCCCATCTTTCCCTTTCACCCCTTCTTATTTGTTCTTCCTTTAATATTATCTTCTTATTTCTTTATGGTTGATAATTTGTTGAGTTACAAGAATGGTCTTATACTAGATGCCTTTGTTTTTTTTGAATGACTAAAGACACTGTATAATGGTGGGGGCGAGAGGGGTGTTACAAAAACATTGATTTGCTTATTGTATTAGAAAAAAACTAGAGGTAATAACAGAGTATAAAATATACCATTAAAAAGTTTAGAACATAGATTTAACCGCAACTAAAATAAACTATATATATATATGTATATATATACATATAAGTTATAGAAATTACAAGATGGAGAGAGCTAGCCTGAGAGGCATAGTGACGTTGTGCCCTAAAACAGTTGTGCCTCCAAATGTGAAGGGTGAAAGTGGTTACAAGTACTCCAAGATACAACCTAGATGACTCTTAACAAGTCTTCCCAAAGTTCACGTGCGCTATAAGAATTGGTGAACTACCTTTCTCATATTTCCCAAAAAATAAAGTCGGCTAATAGAAAGAGAAAAAAGAAAATTCAAAGAGAAAGTAAGAAAATTGCTATTGAAGGAAATATATGAAATAACAATCGGACTGAACTCGGTTACCTCTTGTAGTCCGGGTTTGCGGAAGCAGAAGGAACTAGCTTGTGTTATGAGCTTCTCTCTCATGTACGTTGATGTAGAAATCTTTATCGTCAATAGGACGGCTACAAAATCGAGTCGCCTATGTATTTCCACAATCTAAGTCCAAATGTCTCGCGATGGTAACCTCAGAAGAATCTCAGAGAGAAAATAGAAAGAGGATTCAAGAGAGTTGACGGATAACCAAAAAACTCCCACACCCTATTGTGTAACAAAAAATGTGGTATATATCTGTGTGGTTGAAATTCAAAACCAACCAGATAATGATAAGAATTTTAATCTTATCACAACCCTCATTCAAATCTTGTGGATACCCAAAAGCTCGTCCCAATATCCAACATCTCCCACTCATCCACATAGGGTGAGTACTAAGTTTTCTACATCACCTTCCACACACAGGGAATTGATCGTGTGACCGGACGAGAAAGATCGTGGTAGGAAGTACTATATCAAGCTACCATCACACCAACATAGTACCTCACTACAAACAAACAAATGATCTCGTCTATGCCCCAAACTATGTCGTTACACCAGATTCAGCATCCCTTATCCCTCATGAGAACTAATCTCAATGCGATCCTTGAACCTTCCAATATTTATTGTACTTCATAATCACATCGATAAACACATAAACTGATAGATCACCCGGGCAATGAGTCACAACACAATAGTGTATTACAGAACCATCTTCCCTAGCTACTTATGTTAATCCAATTGAAACTCAATTGCTTTCCTAAACATGCCCCGTCGGACCGCATCAATCGTGGTCCTTTTAGCAACATGTTAAAGTAGCAACATCAAACTCTTTCTTCATAACGTAGTCTTAGGTCACAAAGGGCATAGTGGAACTTAAAGTGGTTCTCAGAGCTCACATAGTGACGAAGCAGAGATACTTTCAATCACTCTCTTTATTAAAGGTCACATTAATATCACATACAATATGTAATGTATGCTACAACGGGGCTCCCACTCAATTAGGGCATGTCAATCTCAATCTCATAAAAATAAGAATATATGTCGTACGAATTTTAGTCTAGTTGCTATCTCAGCAGCCCTTCATCACTATGTTAGCGCCTAACCCAAACATTCCAACCTAGTTGTGTTGGGTTCGTAACCATAGCGGAAGCAATTTCAAAAATATATTTGGATCTCTTTTTTTTACATGCATCATACAATCTTGAAAAGAGAGTTAGAATTACCTTGTTCTTGATAATCTTGATTATTGAAAAAGGCTTCTCGAAAAGATTGATACAATCTTCTTTCTCTTTCTCCTCTAGGATCTTCTCCTATTTCCCCTTAGGCAAACCGTATTGCACGAGAATGGGCTACCTCTTATTTTTGTCTAGCACAAAAACTTATGATAAACGGCTCCCTACATGTCATATATATAGGGCTTAATTAGGGTAAGAGAAGGGATTTAGTGGGTCCCATTAAGTTAGTTTCCAATTAATCAATTAAATTTTAATTATCTCATAATTAAATTAATTGACTAATTAATCTTAATTAACTCCACTATATAATTGAGATTACACTCTAACTTAGTAGAATAGAGTAAAGCCCATATACATTATAATTTTGTAGTTGGCCCCTCTAAATGGATATTAATAATCAGGATTATATTGTCAAATTAATTTTCTAATTATTTTGAGAACCTAATTCAATAATTATTAATCACTTTCAATTAGTCATCATTTCAATAAACAATTTACTGAAAAGATCAGATCCAAATTTCAGTGATTAACCCATTGAATTAGCACAAAGGTGATATCGATCTCTCTAATATATAGAGTGTAGATTCCATCTTGAGAATATGTGTTCCCATAATTTAAATAATGACTTCTTCAAGATACCGAGTTATTGATCTAAAAGACCTCACTCATTGGTAACTCAAACTTATCACTATTCAGAACTTTGAGTTCACTATCCTCTCAAGATTAAGAGCTTACTACGAATAATGAATAAGAAACTTATAAAAGGTGACAGTTCCAAATAATGTGTTTCTTATAGTGATCCAGTTTAGTGTATTCCCAATACACCAATACAATAACCTAGAGTCCACTACTCTGATAGTTGAGATAAACTACCTTATCATATAAAGGTTAACTGTATTACAGCTTTACAGATAAGATGTTCAGTCTTATCAATAGCCACGAACAATTCTAGAATTGCCTATATAAGCAGTTCATATCTCCTCTGTATAAATCTCGTTTATACAAGTGAACCATTCCTAATGACAATTCAAGGACTAATCATCTTATGATATAAAACAACATCCAAATATATGGTAATATGAAACTCAATAATAAATCAAATTTATTAATTAATAATAAAATGTCTTGGATATGAGGGTACACATCCTAACAAACTCCTTCTTGTACTCATATCCATTCCTCATATTATCTGACACCCATCCTATACACATGAAACTTGAAACTTTTAGAAGGTAGAGCCTTAGTGAAAGGATCTACAAGATTATCCGCAGATGCAACCTTGGTGACGATAATGTCTCCGCATTGAAACAATCTCTCTGATGAAGGTGATACTTTTGCTCTATGTGCTTTCCACCCTTGTGGTTTCTTGGCTCCTTAGATTGAGCTACAGCTCCACTACCAAGAGTAAACACATATCCTGAGGTTAACTTTCTAGAGTCATGATCTGACATAAAGTCAGAGTTTGTGTAGCCAACTGAAACTAGATCACCACCTTCCGTATCTCAACATATAATCTCTAGTCCTTCTCAAGTACTTGAGTATATGTTTCATGACAGTCTAATAATTTGGTCCTGGATTAAATTGATATCTGCTGACCATGCCCAATGTAAACAAATATATGGTCTAGTGCAAAGCAGAACATACATAAGGCTTCCTACAACTGAAGCATAAGGAGCCATCTTCATGCGTTCCTCTTCCTCAAGTGTTATAGGACACTGATTCTTGGACAGAAGTACTCCATGCCTAAAAGGCAATAAGCCTTTCTTGGAGTTATGCATTGCAAACTTGACAAGAATTTTTTCTATATATGCAGCTTGAGATAAGCTTAACATCCTATTCTTCCGATCTCGCAAAAGCTTAATCTCGAGGATGTAATTGGCTTCTCCTACATCCTTCATCTCAAACTGATTCGCTAACAAACCTTTATTGTATACAACACCCCTACATCATTCCTATTGAGTAGTATATCATCCACATACAGAACTAGGAACACCACCACGCTTCCTTCACTCTTCTTATACACACATGGTTCATCCTAGGTTTTGATCAAAACCAAATGACTTGATTGCCTGATCAAATCGGATGTTCCAACTTTGAGAAGCTTGCTTAAGTATATAAATGGACTTATGCAGCTTGCATACCATATGCTTTTGGCCCTTAGCTATGAAACCATTTGGTTACATCATATAGATGTCTTCCTTAAGATAGCCATTCAAGAATGCTGTCTTGACATTCATTTGCCAAATCTTCATAATCAAAATGAGCTGCAATGGATAAGAGAATCTGAATAGACTTAAGTATAGCAACTGGTGAAAATGTTTTCTCATAATCGATACCCTCTTTTTGAGTAAACCCTTTCGCCACCAGTCTAGCTTTAAAAGTCTCAACTGATCCATCGGGTCCTCTCTTTGTTTTGTAGATCCACTTACAAAAAATTGGTTTAATATTGGCAAGTGGTTCCATAAGTTCCCAGACCTGATTAGAATACATAGATTCCATCTTGGCTTTCATAACATTTTGTCAAAGTCCCGAATTTTCGTCAGAGATTTCCTCATCGTAGCAACTGGGATCTAAAACATGTTCATATGAGATAGACTCTCCTAAGAATATGTACTTATCAGGTGACTTGACAATCCTTCTACTACGACGTGGCTCTAGTGTAATAGAAGATGTTGGAATAGAGGCATCTAGTCTATGATTATCAATTTCCTGAGGAATAGAAGAAGTATCTGATATTTCTTCTAAGGTGATCTTACTCTTTGGCTTCTGACCTATAATATAATCATCCTCAAGAAAGACAGCGTTCGTGCTAACGAATACCTTCTGCTCACTGGGATTATAAAAAAGTCAGCCTTTTGTCCGCTTAGGATAGCGAATGAAATAGCTCAATTCTGATCTTGGTTCCAACTTGCTAGCCTTTCCTTTCAGCACATAGGCTGGACACCCCCAGATCTGGTAGTGCTTTAGACTTGGCTTGCGCCGAGTCCAAGGCTCTACTGGAATCTTGGGAGTAGACTTAGTTGGAACTAAGTTCAAAATATATACCGCTGTCTCCAACGCATACCCTAAAAGAATATAGGCAAATCAGAATAACTCACCATTGATCTTACCATATCTAAAAGTTTCATATTTCTCCTCTTTGCTACACCGTTTTGCTGAGGCATGCCAGGTGCAGAAAACTAGGATAAAATCCCATTATCCAACAAATGCTGACTGAAGTCACTAGAGAGATATTCTTTACCTCGATCAGATCAAAGTGATTTTATGCTCCTATCTAATTGCTTTTCCACTTCTGCTCGAAACTCTTTGAACTTTTCAAGGGCTTCTAACTTATGGTGCAATAGATAGACATAACCATATCCAGAGTAATCATCAGTAAAAGTGATGAAATACTCATAGTCCCACTAGCCCTAATATTTAAGGGTCCACACATATCAATATGGATTACCTCCAATACTTCTTTGGCCTTGTTTTCCTTTAAAGCAAAGGGTCTTCTAGTCATCTTTCCCTCAAAACTGGATATACAGACTGATAGTGGTTCAACAACTAAGGAAAACAAAGTATCCCTCTTTTACCTAGTCTATTAATCCTATCCAAATTAATATGACCTAGCCTCAAGTACCAAAGATAAGTTGAATTAGTAGAAGAAACTTTTCTTTCAAGTGGTAAAGTTTGTGATGGTTCATTCTTTTCGGTGTGATGTATCTCATACATCTTAGGAGTAATCAAATAAAGAACATTAACTATTGTGCGAGAGCATATAAAAGAACCACTATGTTTAATAACAACATTTGAATTAAGATAAACTGAATAACCTTGTTTTATTAAACTTGAAATTGATAATAAGTTCCTTCTAATGATAGGAAAATATAAGCAATCATAAAGTACTAGTGTCTTATTTGAAGAAAAACATAAATTAACTACTCCTACTGACATCGCAACAACTTTTGCTTCTGTTCCCAAGTACAAGATAATCTCTTCTATCACTTTGCTGCCCGGTATCCCGAAACTCCTGCAATGAATTACAGATGTGATTAGTTGCACTGGAGTCTACACACCAAGAATCTGAAATACCTGCTATATAGCTTACTTCAATAACAAGTGATTCAATTATACCTGTGAGCTTTTCCTTGGCTAGATAATCTGGATAGTTTCTCTTCCAATACCCTATGACCCCATAGTGGAAACACTTTCCTTTAGGCTTAGTGGTTGCCCCTTTCTTCCTTTTTCCAAAACCCCTTTAAGGACCTATATTTCCCTTGGAGTTTTTGGGGTTCTAGTTTCTTCTTCCACTTGCCCTTGCCTTTGGGCTTGGGCTTAAAAGAAGAACCTTCAACCACATGAGCACTAAGATGTCTTTTGTAATACCCCCCGCTGCTTGTAAAGAGCTCAGAAGCTCAGCCAAAGTCAAATTCATTTTGTTCATGTTATAGTTGAGCTTAAATTGATTAAAAGTGTCAAACAGTGACTCAAAGATAATATCAACTTGGGACTTACCATCAATGTCAGCCCCTAGAACTTCTAGCACATTTAAAAGTTCAATCATTTTTAAAACATGGTCTCTTACTAGGAGTTCCTTCTGCCATCTTAGTGTTCACGAGTCCTCTCATAGCAGTCTGCCTAGCAGGACGCCCTTGATCCCCAAACATCTCCTTTAAGTTAAGGATCATATCCCTAGCTGTTGGGAAACTCTGATGCTGATGTTGTAAAACACTTGACATCGAAGCTAAGATATAGCAATGTGCCATCTCATCAGTCTTGACCCACCTAGAATAGCGGTCAATGTCCTATTAGGGAACATCAGCCTCTAGAAGGTCTGGGCTATCCACAATAATCACATATTTGTACCCCTCTGCAGTAAGGATAATGTCCAAATTCTGTTTCTAGTCCACATAGTTAGGTCCAGTCAACTTGTTTTCTTTGAGGATGATAGCAAGTGGGTTAAATGAACACATCTGAGAATGATATATAAGCACAGACATTAGCATGAATGTAAATAAACAATAAAATAAATTTGCTCTCATGAATTCATAGTGGTATCCTCAAGCCACTATTAATGAATGCATTGGAACCTAATCTTATAAACAACACGCTCCGTGGGGATTTCAATGTCATTCATATGATTTGGAGGACCATCATATCCTATATGATTTCACTATCTAGATATCTCATGTCAAATGAAACATATTTTTCAATATCCTTTAGTCTTCAAAAGACAATGATAGACTCCGTGGAGAGAATATCATTCCCTTTTGATCAAGTGTATACCATTATCTCACATAAAAAGAAAACCATTGCAAGTAGTGTCCCCGTAGGAGAGATCACCCTCACCCCGTCTCTTTCTATTCTATCCTAAGAGGTCCATACTTTTAACTAACTAGATAGTCACCCTTCGTGGGGAGGCCACTCGAAGATGGCTTAGGGTGCCTATTTTTGTCTTACTATAGGCCGATGATGGAAGACCATGGGAGCTTTCTTAAAGCATCCCTCTCTCACTTGTTTTTATAAATTGAAGATCTTTATTATACAACACATGCATAATTATATTAACCTATTTATGGATCAAAATTAATCATGTGATTTTATGAAAATAAACATGCAAGCACAAAATTAAAATTATCTCTCATGGCCAACTAAAATTCTTGACATTAGGCTTTGTACTTCCATTGGTCTTCTTGATGGCTCCCATCCTCTAGCTCTTTCTTCAGAAATAAAACAAATACACGAAGAACCTATACCCACATACGTGAGCTTACATTTATTCTAAAATTGAAAATTAATAGGCTAGGGAAACCAATGGAGCTTGCCCATTCACGGGAAACATTTTCAAGCTAGTCCATTGCCCATTACAATTGCCTCAAAACCAATTAAATTAAATACATCACCTAATAGCCAGTCATGAGAGATAGGATATCATCCATCACATGCATGAATCATTCAAATATGATGAACAAAATTTAATAAGCATTTAAATATGTAATTAATCATATACATCATTCATGTATATTTTAGAGTATACTAAGATTTAATCCATGTAACCAAGAACTCGTATAGGTCAACTCTCACTTAATCTATAATTTTAAATCCAACATATTTGGGTATCAAATACCCTTGGATATCACATATCCATTATAATATAAAAAGATGAATATATTAAATAATTGGGCTCTTACCCAAACAATTTAATAAATTTGGGTATCTAATATTCAATTAAAATAATAATCTATATTACTGTCAAGATTATCTATCTATGGGTATCATATACCCATAATATCATAATATAAAAAGATGGATATATAAATAATAAAATTGAGCTATTAGGTATCATATACCTAAATAATTTAATTAATTTAGGTATCTAATATCCAATTAAAATAAAATTGAGCCATTAGGTATCATATACCTAAACAATTTAATTAATTTTGATATCTAATATCAAATTAAAATAAAATTGAGCCATTGGGCATCATATACCCAAATAATTAAAAATAATAATTTTTAGTAAAATATATAATATCAAATATTATATATTTATAAATATATATATATATATATATATATAATATTTGTCATGTGCCAGCCATAATATCAACCCAGCAAGGCTGTAGAGTGGTTGCTAAAGGCAACAACTAGTTCCATTGCTGAGCTTCCTTCTATTAACACTTTGTTTCCTAACACACTGAGACAACTCAATGATGAAAAGAGGTCTAGTGCGGGTACGGAACAAGGACTTGATGCTGAGCTAATACATTAGGACTAGTGGTATTGTTACTAACACTGCTTATACGGAGACAAAGCCAAGAAAGCTCTTTTTTTTTTGTTTCTTTGTTGCTGCTTCTCATTAGCCGTGAGAGAAAGAAAACCTTTTTTTTTTTTTTTTCAAATTCTAACCTCTTCTCTTGGGAGTTTCTTGATCACTCTATCACTATAGGTATCTTATACCCGTCAGATATACAAAATCAAGAATTAGATTCAATTATCCAAGTTCTCAAACAAAGATCAAATCTTTGAATCAAAAGATTGTACCAAAAAATCCCATTCTAAAATAACCATTAATTTTAATTGGGATCCATGAATAGTTTTAGAACAAGTAAATATAACCTTCAAAATTTATGAATTCAGGTAAAGATGCTTTGATACCAATTGTTGGGTTCATAACCACAGCGGAAGTGATTTCAAAAATCTATTTGTATCATTTTCTTTACATGAATCATACAATCTTAAAAAGAGAGTTAGAATTACCTATAGGAGAGTTAGAATTACCTTGTTTTGATACCAATTGTTGGGTTCATAACCACAGTGGAAGCGATTTCAAAAATCTATTTGTATCATTTTCTTTACATGAATCATACAATCTTAAAAAGAGAGTTAGAATTACCTTGCTTCTTGAAAAGATTGATGCAATCTTCCTTCTCTTTCTCCTCTAGGTCTTCTTCTCTTTTCTCTTAGGCAAATCGTATCGCAGAAGAGTGGGCTGCCTCTTATTTTTGTCTAGTACAAAAACTTATGATAAACGGCTCCCTACATATCATATATATAGGGCTTAATTAAAGCAAGAGAAGGGATCTAGTGGGTCCCACTAAGTTAGCTTCTAATTAATCAATTAAATCTTAATTATCTCATAATTAAATTAATTGACTAATTAATTTCAATTAACTCCACTATATAATTGAAATTGCACTCCAACTTAGTAGAATAGAGTAACCTATATACACTATACTTTTGCAATTGGCCCCTCTATATGGATATTAATGATCGGGATTATACTGTCAAATTAATCTTCTAATTGCAATTGGTCATCATTTTAATAAACAATTTACTGAAAAGACCGGATCCAGATTTTAATGATTAACCCATTGAATTAGCACAAAGGTGATATCGATCTCTCTAATATATAGAGTGTAGATTCCATCTTGAGAATATGTGTTCTGACAGTCTAAATAATGACTTCCCAAGATACCGAGGTGTTGATCTAAAATACCTTATTCATTGGTAACTCAAAGTCATCACTATTCAGAACTTGAATTCACTATCCTCTCAGGATTAGGAGCTTACTGCGAATAGTGAACAAGAAACTTATTGAAGGTGACAGTTCCCAATACACCAATACAATAACCTAGAGTCCACTATTCTGATGGTTGAGATAAACCACCTTATCACATAAAGGTTAACTGTATTACAGCTTTACAGATAAGATGTCCAGTCCTATCAATAGCCACAAACAATTCTAAAATTGGCTATATAAGCAATTCATATCTCCTGTGTATAAATCTCATTTATACAAGTGAACCATTCCTAATGACAATTCAAGGACTAATAATCTCATGATATAAAACAACATCCAAACATATGGTAATATGAAACTCAATAATAAACCAAATTTATTAAATAATAATAAAATGTCTTAGATATGAGGGCACACATCTTAACAAGTCGCTCTCCTAGCACTTGTTCGAAAGTTCGTATTCGACTTTTTTCAAGTTACATGAGGTGTGTGGTCAACCTTCATGCTCGATTCTTTAGAAGAATCTCATCTTGATTCTCATTGTCAAGGGAACATATATGATAAATATGAATTCTGTAGAGATCTGGTTTTTTTTTTTTTTGAGATAATTTTTTTTTTAATTAAATATGAATATATGTATATGGTATGATGTGTGGCATATGGGTATATATATATATATATATATATATATAGTAAAGTGTAAAATATGTATTTGTATATATATATATGTATAGATATAGTATGGTATATAATATATGTATATATATACATGTATTGGGACAAAGGAAAAGAAAGAAGCAGGCTGTGTGTGTGTGTGTTATAGTGACAGTCGTATGTGTGTCAGCTTGTGTGTGCTCTGTGTGTGTGTGCTGATGTGTGTGTTTTAAATATAATATATATATATATATAGGTTGCGTGTGAGTGTGGGGGTGCAGACCTGAAGGAGTGTGTGAGTGTATAAAGTAGGTGGAGGTTGAGTGTGTGCAGGCCTGAGTATAGAGAGAGAAAAATCAGAAGAGAGAGAGAGAGAGAGGGAAGTGGTGCGTGTTGTGTATTCGTATACATGTGTGTTTGAGTTAAAAATTAAAACAGAGAGAAGAGAACCATTGGAAGACTAGGTTAGACGCATAGAGGCATTGGGGGAATACAGGAACTGGAACAGAAGAGGGAAGAAGAAATAGCAAGGAGAAAAATCAGAAAAGGTATTTCAAGCATAGCTTCTGTTTAAAATTTTTTTAAAAAGCATGATGTTTAGTTTTAAATAGTAAGGCCATACTGAACAAACAAAATGGTTTAGGTTGCAACTTGAATCGAGTAAAACGGTTGAAAGATGAGAGAGTTATGACAAGTTGCAGGTCACGGGTTTAGAACCCAACTTCTAAGATAAACCACTATTCTCTGTTTTTAGAATGGGGATCGAATCCCCTTGCCACGACGGTCAAAACAAGCCAAACCACCCTTAAAACGGTGATGAAATGGCCATTTACAAGCTAGTTGCAGGTCGCGACTATCCCCCTCACCGTAGCTTCTAGGGCCTGATTTGAGACTTGAAACCAATGCCAAAATGTTTCCTAGACCTTCAGTGATCGATGCCCTTCAAAACAGAAAGAAGAAGCATCCTAAAAAGCCACGAAACTGGAAAACTTGAAAACCAGAAACTAGGGCAACAGTAGCTCTAGGTGATGAAGAAGACGACGAGTCGACTCGCCCAACTCGTTCAGACTGAACGTGTCGACTCAGACACGTGTTGAACAGTGGCTTAGCCACCACATTAATGAAACGACGTCGTTGGGTTTTTTTTTGTTTTAAAATTAAAACTGAAGTTGGCCTGTTTGGTTACGGTTGTATGAAATTGGAATTGGGAATGAGGATAACCCAACCGTGGATAAGACGCTTAGTGAGGGTATCTAAAACCGGTTCTTTGGACTAGCCTGAATCGACTAGTTCACTATATTTCTGGTTCGGTTTAGGGTTTTGACCAAAAAACCCTTTGGTTCAATAATTTAAATTTGAAATAAGAAAACCAGAACTTTGGTTATTTACAGTTTGACCCCAACAGTTTTGAGAAATTCTGTTATGGCCCAGATTCTGAAAAAGTAATTCAAATAAGCCCCTGAAAAATAAATAAATAATAAAATAATTATTTTATTAAATGGATAAAATGATTATTTTACCCTTAGACACTAAATGACTCAAACGAAGCCCAGATTAAATAAGTGAATAGTGAATTTCTACTATTTCGGGTATTCCGGACTCAATGGTGGAATCTGATTTGGGAGTGTAAGTCCCGAGAAATAAAGACACGCAAATGGTAAATGACTGTACTGCCCCTAATGATACCTAGGACTAATTAAACATAAAAGATATTCTAATTTAACTATGTCGGACATTCCGGACCTAATGGTGAGGTCCATTTTGTGAACCGAGGTCCCAAAAATTTAGCTATACAACATGTGAAATTACCAAAATGCCCCTGATGTTATCCGAAGTCCAAATGAAGTCCAAGTGGGACGAAATTGATACCGATAGAAGCCCAGATACTCGTGAAACTGTACATATGATTAAATGTCGAATTGGGGACAGAATTTCACAAAACGTAAAATGACCAAAATGCCCTTAAGGATGGTAAGTGCAAAGTAGAGGCCAAATGTAATAACCCGAAATTTTTTTTTTTAATATATATATTTTCATGGTTATTATTAATTATTTTATTATTATTATTATTATTATTATTGAAATTTAATGTGTATGTATCATATGTGAATGTGTGGTATGTATATATGTGTGTGGGGTGCAATATGTGTATTGTATGTGTATAACTATGTGTATGGTGTATGTGCATGTATGTATAATATATACATAATTAAAAATTTGACTTAGAAAATATGTGTATATTTATGTATTTATATATATATATATATATATATAATAATGCACAGTGCACTGTGTGTACCCGGTTGTGTGTGTGTGTGAGTTTGAGTGTAACACACTCAAACAAGTATGGGAGGGGCTGTGAAGTGTAAGAGGTTAGGTGTGTGTGTGTGGTGAAGTCTGAGGGTATGTATGAGAGTTGAGAGAAGAGCAGAAGTCGTGGATTTTAGAGAGAGAGAGAGAGATATAGAGAGAGAAAGTGAAGAGAAAAAGAGAAAGAAAGAAGTGTGTTCTGATTTTGAAAGGAAAACAAAGGGAGGAACTCCAAGGTGAAGAGCACACTGAGGTCTAGTGGTTGAACTAAGAGAAGGAGAGAGAAACGGAGGTAAAACGACTAAACCCATTATTTTCTCTCTCTAGAAATGTCATGTATTCATAATCTGTTTTAGAGCATGTTGAATTGATTAAAGTCTTGGACATTGTAGTGTATGAAATGTAGATCATTTTGCAAGAAAAATCAGTTAAAATGGGTGAGAGATGAGAGAGAAAAAGCAAGTTATGGGTCACGGCCATGGGAGATGGGCGTTGTCATTTTATGTACAAAGCTTGGTTTGAATGAGATAGAAATGATCCTAAAGAGTGCAGAAAGAAGATAGAAAAAGAAACGAGTTAAAACGATCAAGAACCGAGCAAGAAACCAAGAAAAATCAGCTCGCCGGAAAACCGGCCGGAGCTGTTAAACCCTATGTTCGAGATGATGGAGAGGGTCTTGAGGGAAATGGAGGCTAGAAAAGGGATCTAGGGAAAAAGGGGGAGAAACTGACATTTTGAAAACATTGAAAAACCACCGGAAAAATGTCGCCGGCGCCGGAGAAGGCGCCGGAACCCTACTGGGTCGTCGCCGGAAAAACGGGGAAGGAGGGAGGCCACCCGGGTCGGGTCTCGGGTTCGGGTCGGGTCCGGGTCGGGCTTGGGCCGAACCACCCTGCCACGTGTCGCGCTCAGGTTTTAAGTTAAAATGAGATTGGGAGTGTTTGGTTACGTGCATAAGAAATTGAAATCAGAATAGGGATATCCTATCCCTGTTCTGTCCCTATACACTGTTTGGCTATCCATGGTGAGAATGGGACTTTCTTAAATTACAAATTGGCCCCTTAACTTTTAGAAATTATAAACTGACCCAAGAAGTTACGGAATTTATGAGTTGACCCCCCCAACTGTTAATAATTATGTTTTGACCCACATGAATAAAATATTAATAAAATTAATTAATTAATTAATTAATTTAATTATTTAAATATTCAAAAATGTCCCGGAGTCCAAATGGGACAAGTCATTAGTGTATTTTGACTATCTCGACCATTCTGAGGCCAATGGTGAGGTCCGTTTTACGAGGCGGGGTCCCGAAACATAAAAGACCCATAGTAACCTTTAAAATTACCAAAATGCCCCTGAATTGAAGTGCAGTCAAAACGAACTCCGAATTAGGTAAACAAATAGTGAAACTTTATTATCTCGAACATTTCGGACTCAACCGTGGAGTCCAATTTGTGAAAAGAGGTCACGAAATGTAAGGACACGTGTAAAGTGCAAAATGACTGTTTTGCCCTTTTGAACACAGATGTCCGAATTGAGTTCTACGAGAACCTAAACTTATTTTCTTCAACGTCCTAGAACCAATGGTAGAGTTTAATTAAACAGAATAGAAACCTATGAATTAAAGGCATAAAATTTGATGAATAGCATAAATTCAAATGACAATAGATTGAGCTGTAATTTATGCATTTAGGGACACCGACAGGCAAGGAGAAGACAGTCTGATCTTTCCACATTCTCACTACGTTACGAGTGGAGTTTGCTTGGGTTGTGACTGACCCGTCAGGTATGGTGTTTTGCTAATGTCAGAAATGAAGTTAAGTTAGGAATATTTGTGAATGACTGGAATAACTTGTGTGCTTATGTGGAATGTGTTTACTTGATGATTTAGGGTTGATTGCTCACATGCTTGCATGTCACTTGTACTTTATGAAAATTTAGTGAATGATGAATGTGAATCATGACCTGTGTTTAAGTTGATAAGATGAGATATGCTTGCATATGGAATTGACTGATGATTTATATATTATTGTTCGAGCATGCTATATTATTGATAACCATGTTCATTGAGATTGCATTGGCATATTGGCATATGATGAATCCTTTGAGAACATAGTGTGGGTTGAGCATTGCATTATGAGGGTGTAGATCCTGTGGTGAAAAACCCAAAATTGGCCATTGCATCGGGGAATACCCGGAAAAGAGACATGGGTGTGGCATAGAGTTGTGCATGGGTGCGTCATGCATACCATTCATATGTTACTGCGATGCTTTGAATGACATTTAGAGATAAATGTACACTTTGCACATGCCACGCCTTAGCTTTATTTCTTGCATTAGCACTTCATCATACCAGCAGTTGAGCTGACCCATTCGTGGGCAACATTTTCAGATGAGGACCCTCCAGCTATTTGAGACTCAGTGATGCTTTGATAGGAGGAGACACTTGTAATATTTTGGTCCGTGGGACCTATGTTTTGTAATGTAAGGGCTTAAGCCCGAATGACCTATGAACGATGTATTCATGTTATCTTATGTATTGATGGGGATGGACTCATGTTTAGTGGAATTATTTACTTGTCCTTTTATTTATTTTATTTTCCGTCTCGTCAGTCGCGCCTCGGGTTTGGTCAGAATTCGGGGCGTGACACCAAATGAAAGCCAAATCTGATCTAATAAATTACCCTAAACACAATTAAGCCTCCAGAACAGTCAACGTATAAAATGAGAAATGACCGATGTGTCTCGATGATCAAAAGTAGATACTAAATGAAGTCCAAAAGACCTAGAAAATTTTATATAAGATATGTGGAATATTTTGAGGACCACGATAGGGTCCGGGGCAAGAATGACAAAATTACCATTTTGCCCTTTTTAGTACAGATGCCCGAATTGAATTCTGCAAGAGCCTAAATCAACTTTGTTCGACGTTCCGGACCCAATGGTAGAGTTTATTCTAGTAAAATAGGAACTCATGATATAAAAACATAAAATTTGATGAATAGCATAATTCAAGTAGAGATAGACTGAGTTGTGTCGTAATGATTTTAGGAACACAGAAGGACAAGGAGAAGGCAGTCTAGGCCTTCCGGTTGGAGACAGAAAAAGGGACTGCATTCTCATTGTTTAGTTCTGCTACACCGCGAGCACGGTTTCACAGTTTCTTAGGGTTGAGACCAACCCATCAGGTATGATATTTTGCTAAGTAAGGAATAACATTAAGTTTAGGATTGATTTTCATGTTGATCTCATGATTCGTATATTTATTCGATTGTTCATATGCTTATGTGTTCCCTATTATTTCCTTGGAAGTTTGGTTAAGTGATAATGCGTGAACCATGACCATATATATATATTCCATGTGTTGGTACCTTATGTGATTATGTGCTTCAAAAATTGTTAAGATTATGAATGTGTAACTCGAGCATGTGTTTAAATGGAATATTTATAGCATGCACACATGAGGAAGGAAAACTGTGATTTAAATGTGATTATTGTGTTTAAGCATAGTACATCATTTAAAGTATGATTCATATGTGGATGAAATGCTTTGATGAGATTGCATTGTTGTATGGTGGAATCAGAGCATATTGGCATAGTGTGATTTCTTGAGACATAGTGTGGGTTGAGCACTTGGTGCTGTGCATTATAAGGGTGTAGATCCTGTGGTGAAAAACTCAAAATTGGCCATTGCATTGGTGCCCAGAATCCAACGGTTGTGTTCCGTGAACGGGTGTTGGTACTCAAGGTCCATCGGATGTGTTCCGAAAATG
The DNA here is from genome assembly GCA_008638375.1 of Nyssa sinensis. Taxonomy (NCBI): domain Eukaryota; kingdom Viridiplantae; phylum Streptophyta; class Magnoliopsida; order Cornales; family Nyssaceae; genus Nyssa; species Nyssa sinensis. The sequence goes on from CM018036.1 coordinate 26,916,917, forward strand.
AGACATGGGTGTGGCATGGAGTTGCATGGGTGTGTCATGCATATTTTCATAACATTGTATCAATGAATTCATGGAGGTGGTATAGAGTTTGTATGAATGCGTTTTGAATCTTGTCAATATATTGTATGGGTGAATTGGATGACATGTAGATGTAACTGTACACTTGCACATGCCACGCCTTAATTTTGTTCCTTGCATTAGCATCATATTATACTAGCAGTTGAGCTGACCCATTTGTGGGATACCATATTACAGATAACGCCCCTGCCACATGAGACTTGACGAGATTTTAACAAAAGAAAGGGAAAGGGACTTGGAATTGTAATTGGCCCTTGGGGCACATTTTGAGATGTAAGGGCTTAAGCCCATATTGACATGAACAATTTGTTTTATAGATTGTACTTTATATGTTATGTGTTTAATGAGAATGAACATCTACCTAGTTAAATCCTTTAGATTGTCATTTATTTACCTTTCTTATTTTATCTCACTCACCCTCGGGTTCGTGGAAATTAGGGGTGTGACAAATTCTCCTACCAACCAAGAATTCAATGTCTCATCTTACTCGCTATCTAAGCGCCAAGGCAATTGCTTATGTGAGAGAGCCAATCAAAACCTGTTGACATCTTTCATGTATGCTCACAACGTAAAGAAATCATCTCAATATGAACACAAAATCATATAATGATGAAATAATGTCACACGTGTCCAATATATCAAATCCAAAATAAACCCAATTATATAGCACAAAATATAAACGTCACTAAGTATGGGCTTAGAACCACCTCCCTTTACGCAACTCTATCTCGAACATATGTAGTGAAAAATAATGCCAATATATTTGGTTTTCCCATCACCAGTATTGGTCTACCAGCCTAGTAGCGAGTCAGCACGGTTTTGTCCTTATAGACCCTAAATCCAAAAGACACTACAAAAAGGGAAAGGCATCGCCTTCACTTATATCCCTCAAGCTTATAAAACTTATTAATAATGTGGAATGAAGTTGCTAGAGCTTCCATACAATCATAACTGATGAACATATCATCCTGCCTACACGACGCTATGTTAAGGCGTTACTAGAATCTCCACAACCAAACTACTATTTCAATTATGGTGACCAACCATGTATTATTCACATCACTTAGATATCAAAGAAAATAATTAATTATAGTTTGATGAGCAAACACTAAGTCACTCTTATAGTTTGACCATTTATACAAGTAAAGCACTAAATTACTATAATAATTGACAATCTATATGAGCAAAGCACTAAGTTGCTCTAATAATTTGACCATCAATAAGAGTTGTAAAAATAATCGAGTACACATCCCGGTGCACTTCAGAATCTCAATTGCGCTTCAATAGGAAATTCCACAAAAATATCTCTTTCCCTACAAATCCAATTGCAATAATCAAAACTATAGTATGCCCATATCAATATGTAGATAAGTTAGGACCATGCTAACAAGATCGCTTATAGATTTCTCAGGACAAAATGAGAAATCTCTCAAGACAATCTTCATGTAACTCAAATCCAAGCACAATCTACTTCACCTATGTCTTCCTCAATATAGGACAACTACCTCCATGTGGTGACAACAGATTCCATATATGTTAGCAACCATACAAAAGATCAAAATACTTTCTTTAGACCATCTGTGGCTTCCTTGATCATCGTGAAGCTAATTGCTCAATGGAATATAAGGTTTCACTAACTTAGCGATGGCTTTAGGCCACAAATGAACATTTGAGCAAGCAGACTTTGCGCTCTTTTTTCATTAACCTTAAAGCCCAAATTTTCATAAATGATTTTTAGGTTACAAATGAACACTTGAGCAAACATACTTTGCGCTATTTGTTCATTGACCTTAAAGCCCAAAACTTGATCCACATAGAATCATCGTCTAATTCTCCATAGAGGAGATCATGTCTAATTCCATCTAGAAAGCTTCTAAGCTCCAACATGTACGACAATCATTAGAATAAGGTGGATGGAGACAATTCTTACCACTAGGGAGAATCTTTCTACATAGTCAATATCCCCTTTAGGATAGGACATTTTCAAAAAAGATAGGGCATAAACACTAGTTAATCACCCCTACACAAAAGAAAATAAACCATTCTCAAAGTTTGATTCTTTGCTAATTTAGGTCAACTTATCACTTTATAGTAGTCATCCTTACACTATTAGAATAGAAAACTTTTGCCTCTACATAAGAAGCAATATTCACTTAAACATGTGGAGCAACAGAAAAATTTTCTCCCTTCAATCTCACAAAGATAATGAAAAAAGATTTTACATTTGCTTCTACACAACTAAGGATCTTAAAAATCTTCCTCCAGTGGTACAATCCTAACTAATGGTACAATCCCAACTAATGGTACACTCCCACTAAGCAGCAAGTCACTCCCACTATCCAAAACAACATCGGCGATTCTAGAATGAGATAACAATTTTCCACCCTCGCCGAGGGATGGTGTGACTTCCATAGATTCCATTTACCCACAAAGTTAAAGATCTTTTAAAGTTTTCTCATTGCGTAACTCAATTTAGTCATTCCTTAACTTGGGGTGTTCAATTCAGAATGCAATGGCCCTTTAAACTTTCAAAAAGAATATTTTAAAAAGCCAACATTTTTAAAATTCAGGGCCAATTTTTCACAAAAATAATAAATAATGTTAACAAATCACATAAACCCCAAAAGGTGATAAACCCTTCAAATTAGGCTTTTCACTATTCTCAAGCTTAAAGGAATTGACTATTAGGGCACTAGTTAAGGATATAGGCCACACAAAATATATTTGCACCATCATCGACCTAAACGTATTTAACAAAATCTAATTTCTTCATTTTTCTCACTTAATTTTCTTGAAGTAATCAGACAAGTACTCTTGCTTATAATTAGTGTGAAAAATTTCAGAATTCTTCATTTTCGACACTCAACCTCTTAACAAATGTTTAAAGAAACTAATGCTTATAGCAATGCTTAAAGCAGCTAATGCTTGAGTTAGGTGAGCAATCACACCCGCTCCCACGCGCTCCTCCGAGAGTGGGGGTTGCATTCCTCTGCAATTCATCTTCTCCAAAAATAAGGTTTGGCTATGGTTGCTGTCAAACTTTGAGACCTTATATCTCACTCGTTTTTCGACGAACAATTATGTTCCATATGTTGTTGGAAAGCTCTCACGATAAGGAACAATTCGATATAAATTTCATGCATAATAATCAATTGTCACGCCCCAAATTCCCGACCGAAACCCGAGGACGCGACTGAAGGAAACAAAAGAAGAAAATAAAATATAAAGTAAGTAAATAAATGAATAACGATTTAACTAATATAGATACAAGCCTATTCCACTAACATAACTATGCATCCGTATATCTCTGTCAATACACATCCATTCCCGTTTTATAAAATTTCGGTAGAACGTCCTTTGTTTTTCGAGCCTTTTTCCCCCTGATAATCACAATACATCATATATATACAAACACATCACAATCCATCCTCACTCGATGGCCACAAGCTTATCAAAGTTAAATATACATCGCCTACTTATACAACCGAAAATATACAACCATGATACAACATATATGTCATTGGGCTTAAGCCCGTACATCACAAAACACGCCTCTCGGGCCAAATATCCATCTACAGTCAAGTCTCCTCCACTCGGCTAGACTTCCTCAAGTCTCAGGTGTCGGGAGTGTCATCTGAAATATGGTTCCCACGAATGGGTCAGCTCAACTGTTGGTATGGTACAATACTAATGCAAGGAACAAAATTAAGACGTGGCATGTGCAAGTGTACATGTATATCTACATGCCTCCCTAATCATGCATACAATATAATAGCAATGTACAAACTACATCTGTATAAAATCCTATATCATATTCACAAATTCATCAATACAGTGCACAGGCAATATGCATGACACACCCATGCATCTCAATGTCACACCCATGTCTCATGATACGGTCCTTCCCCGCTGGCATGAGTACCGCCATGTATGTCTCCTTTTTGGTGCGCCCTCGATGGAAAGGAGTACCAACGGCCGAATTTTGGGTTTTTCACCACAGGACCTACGCCCTCATAATGCACCAGCACCTCGTGCTGACCCACACTATGCTTTCAAGGAATCACCCTATGCCAATATGCCATGATTCCATCATGCAATATCGTAATCTCAATAAAACATTTCACCAATGCATAAAGCATGCCATTTAAACAACATCGTCCTCTTAAAAATAACAATAGCAGCTGAATCATAAGACTTCATCCACAAATATACGCATCATGCACAATCAATCTCAATACTTATGCAATCCACATGTCACAATATCAACAATCCTTCTAAAACATAAATCACCCATGATGACAACACAAGAAATAAATCACAACTCTCAAATAATCACAGGAAACATGGAAGTACATAAACAAGCAACTCAAAGTTTCTCAAAGCAACAACTCCTATGTGATCTTCTATCAAGCATAAAAATCATTCAATCAATATGCACATCAATCCTAATTTAATTCTATTCCTTACTTAGCAAAGTACCGTACCTGATCGGGTTATCTCAACCCTAAAAAGCTATATCCACTAAGTAGTCCAGTCAACTGATCAATAACTCAGTCCTCCCACTGCATATGTTTAGAGGGTCCTCGCCTTTCGCTTCGATGTTCCTAAAATTCACAAACAGGTCTCAATATATGTCGCTACACAAATTTATGCTATTCAACAAATTTTATATCTTTTTATAATTGGTATTTCTTTTACTCAATTAGGCTTCACCATTGAATCCGGAACGCCGAACAAAGTCGGTTTAGGTTTTCGCGGAATTCAATTTAGACATTTGTACTAGAAAGAGGAAAACGGTCATTTGCACCTTTCACGGATTTCCAATTCTCGAGATCTCTTTTCATAAATTGGACCTTACCATTGAATTCAGAACATTCAAAATAATAAAAATCCACTCTTCTCTTATTTCAATCAGGGTTCGTTTGATTAGTCTTTCAACTAAGGGGCGTTTTGGTCATTTTACCCTTTAAATTATCATTTAATTAAATATTATTTTATTCACTTGAATCAATTCACAATTAACTCAAATTTTTGGGTATAATTAAAATCTCACGAGGTTCTATTCATTACCCATAATTTTTCCAATTCCTATAAGTTTATTTATATTATTTTTCCCGTACGTTTCCAATTTAAGCCAATTATTGGATAGCTTCTCCTTTTCAACTAAACACTTCCCGAACTCAAATCTAAAATTCTACCCATACAGTAATATTGTTAGGCAGCTATCTGAACGGTTGAGTTGGGTCGGACTCAACCCGGTTTGGCCCGAATAAAATCATAAAACTCAGACTAGCGGCTGTGTTTCCTTCCTGGATTATTTTTTTTTCTGGATTCCAAAATTTGAAATTTTAAAACAGTTTCTATGCAAAAAATGAAATTCCACAATCAATCTAATTATTCATGCCTCAAAAATCCAAGATCAAAATTTAGTATCTTACCCTGTTGCACCTACTGTTCAGCCGCATCAAGTCTCTACTCCCAATCCATCCGATCCTGCGTCAAACACACCACGCAGCACACCCTGTACTGCTATTTTCTCTTTTCACTCTCCTTGCTCCCATTTTTCTTCCAATTTTCCTTGTTCGCTTCAATGCCAAAATCAAACACACACATAAAATTTATATATAATCTCTCTGTTGAATGCTCTATTGCACCGCCACAACAAACACAGAATATATATATATATATATATAACTGTCCCAATTGCTTCACAAACACCCACAAACACACATCACACAGATCAGCACAGCCGCATCTGATCTTCCAAAACCAGTCCCTGCTGCACTCACGGCTATACCAATTTTCCTACTGTTGGAGTGCTACTACTGCTGCGCCACTTGTTTTTTTTTTTTTTTTTTTTTTTCTGTTTTGCCGCTACCACCGAGCACCACGCAGCGCTACTACTACTGGATCGCAGCAACCGCTGCTGCTATTGCCATCCCCCCTCTCGGCTGCTCTCTTCCTCTGTTTCTCTCTTTCCTTTTTCTCTTTTATTTTTCTCTTCTTTTTCTCCCTGTTTTCACGCGACTTGTGCCGCCCCATGTTTCTTTCTCTCGGTTTCTTTCCCCGCAGCTTCCTCGAAGCTTCCTATATTATATAATATATCATAATATAATATAATATGATATAATATAACATATATATCTATATATTGTGTTGCCCCTTCTTCCAACAACTTTCTCTTTTTCTTTTATTTTAACACCCCCACATCTCAAGCTCCACTTGCTTTTAAATTTCCTTTTGAATTTAAATACATTTTTATTTCTTTATTTTATTATTATTATTATTATTATTATTTTTCAAATCTCTACATCAATGTTTTACAGATCGTATTAAAACCCAAAAATTCATATTAAAGTTGTGTTTTCTTGAAAAAATCAGAACTTTAAACTCAGATCTCTCACAGATTTGACAGTGGATCGTCATGAAATTTAGGGTTATATACTGGGTTTACAAAGAACACATCCATTGTGGTGGATCATTCAAAAGGTATACTTATAATGATCTTTTAAAAATCAATACAACTACAAGAAAAATGATCCCTTTTATTCTTAAATCGCAGCTCATTCTATAATATATCTCATTATCTGTCATGCATGCCCCTATGACACTTGACTTTCTTGCCTACTTTCGATGCAAGTTTCTCAGTCCCACCCTACTTAGTAACTTTTCATTGTCTTTAAACATAGGCCCAAAAACCTTGTTTGGCCCACCTTAGGCGACATGGTTGGCTTAGGAGTTCGCCTCTTGACGCTCTACCTTTTGTCTCAAGATAACGCACTATTTTGAAAAATATTTTTATTTAAATAAGTAGCGTGATGTTGGAATTTAAAAAATATTTTAAATATGAGCCAGAGTACTTTATTACAAGAATTTGCTAATCATCCAAGGCAAACCTATATTTATCATGGAACAAATCCAAACAAATTTTCAATGAGATTTATGTATATGCTGCTCTACATAATACAGTGCATTCAACAACTTAATTAATTATGACAGGCTTCAATGTCTCAAGGTATTGGACTACTTTTCCTATTGGTCAATGTCTACACATATGTTATATGTGTAATGTGGTCATTTTAAGCATTTATGTTGGTTAAGTCGCCATTCACATTTATTGAGGCTATTTCACTACTATCATAGTGCGTAGGGTGACATTTAAACATACATTCATTATATTATTCTGCTACTAGAATTTGAACGTGAGTAAGAAAACAAGAGGTTCTACTATGTGCCCAGTTTTCATAACATCATGAGTTCACATATGCTATTAGGAATGACTTTAGTGGATAAGGATCCGGTCTACCTTACAAATAAGGTTTCTTATAGGCTTTTCCAATCAAATAGGGTTTACACACTGATAGACTAATTTTTGTGAGTAACCCCAACATGTCTTCTTAAGCTAATCTAGCCATCCAATCTAGTTCAATGTGTCCATTTTATTGTTAAAAAAATAACATCATGGAAATCCATAAAAAGATAAGTCCAAAATTATCAAATAATCCAATGAGATAGAGCCACTATCATACTCATATAATGAAGCTGCTTCTAACATGGGGTAGATCAAACTAATCAATCTACATTGAACTATTATTTCACAAATAATAAATTGTTCCATTCAGTCCCAAAGACTGAAATTTAAAGATGAGCAAAAAACAAAAATCAATTGGATTTGAGGTGGACCAAATGTTTATTCAAACACCAATATCCAATTATTTTATCATAAGGCCATGTGTTGCTCAAAAGAATTAATCAGCTTACTGTTGTGGCGATTAATTCTTATGCTACCACTTGTGCATAATGTACAAAATACTATGAGCATTGTAAAGTTGCGCACTTTATGTGCCATTTTATGTCTTTTACTTAATCTCTTCTCTATTTTGAATTAAATTGAGCCTATGTATTTCCACAATCCAAGTCCAAAGGTCTCGCGATGGTAACCTCGGAAGAATGTCAGAGAGAAAACAGAGAGAGGATTCAGGAGAGCTGATGGATAACAAAAAAACTCCCACACCCATTGCGTAACTAAAAATACGGTATATATATACGTTGGTAGAAATTTGAAACCAACCAGATAATGATAAGAATTTGAATCTTATCACAACTCTCATTCAAATCTTGTGGATGTGTCATGTACGTTGATGTAGAAATCTTTCTCGTCAATAGGACAACTACAAAATTCGGGGCCTATTGTTTGACACCTTGAGAGAGTGGGCCTCACTCACTGAATTTGTGACCCCGTGATACATTTTTTGTAATTTTTTCGCTTCTAGAAATTATTTTAAATTAATTTTTATTACGAAAAAATGTCAAAAATATGTTTAAATATTTTTTTTAAAATTCTAGAGAGCTATATTTGATATTACAATCACATATTAGTATTTAGTATACTGTTGGGGGTCGAAATTATTTTTTAGTGAATGTTTTACCTAATTCTGATATTTTTGGGGTTTTAAAAATTAGCTTTTTATCCCAAAAATTGGTTAAAAATTTCAAAAAAATTATTTTAAATGTGAGAAATTCTTGGAAAGGCTCTGGAAATTAGGAACAATTATATTATGTGTGGATCATTTATGAATTAATTATCATATGGATAAGTATTTATTTCATCATTATTGTGTAATATTGATCCCCATTAATTGTGAGACCTAAATACTCACTCCCATTGTGGCGAGGTGTTGTAAAGTCATCCATCATGACCCATTATATTGTTATGCATGTTGATGTATGTTGTGATTGGATAGACTTATTTAATTGATATTCAAGTACATGTGTTGTTGTGATGTATGGAATAACATGGTTAATTTTGTGATACATGAAATATTGGCGCGGCATCCCCATTTATTTTGTTGCTTTTAGTAGATTGATGTAGTAGGTTCATTCTACAATGTAATAAATTATGAAAATGTTGTATGTATTTATGAAGAGTTGTAAGGGGATGTGTTTTTGCTACAAACTCATATGTCCATAAATTACCTTGGCAAGATGTACTAGAATGCCAATTGCGCTCAAGTGGAGTTGTCACGCCCCGAATTCTGACCGAACCCGAGGCGCGACTGACGAGACAGAAAATAAAATAAATAAAAGGACAAGGTATATAAATCTACTAAATATGCTTTCATTCCCATCACTACACAAAATAACATAAGATACATCGTTCAGGAGTCATTCGGGCTTAAGCCCTTACATTTCAATATACAAGTCTCATGGACAAAATATAACAAGTGTTTCCCCTTATCAAAGCATCACTGGGTCTCAAGCAGCTGGAGGGTCCTCATCTAAAAAATGTTGCCCACGAATGGGTCAGCACAACTGCTGGTATGATGAAATGCTAATGCCAGAAATAAAGCTAAGGCGTGGCATGTGCAAAGTGTACATTTATTTCTAAATGAAATTCAAGCATCGCAGTAATATATATGAATGGTATGCATGACACACCCATGCACAACTCTATGCCACACCCATGTCTCATTTACGGGTACTCCCCGATGGCTCGAAGTACCAATGCAATGGCCAATTTTGGGTTTTTCACCACAGGATCTACACCCTCATAATGCAAAGCACCATGTGCTTACCCACACCATGTTCTCAAGGAATTCATCATATGCCAATATGCCAATGCAATCTCAATGAACATGAATCTCAATAATATAACATGCTCGGACAATAAGAAATAAATCACTAGTAAGTTTCATATACATGCATATCTCATATGTTCGTACATCATGATTCATGTTCTTCACTTTATTAACTTGCAAGTAACACATAACATGTGAACAACCAATTCCAAATAAACAGGTAAACACATTACAGATAAACACATACAGCATTCCAGTCATTCACAAATATTCCTAACTTAACTTCATTTCTAACACTAGCAAAACACCATACCTGATGGGTTGGTATCAACCCTAGAAGATCGTGCATTATATGTAACTGAACCGACGGATGAAAATGTAGAAGATCTGTCACATCCCCCAGACCCACCCTGTGCGGATTTGGGGCATGTGGCAAAGGCCAGTTAGGCACCCATCGGGTTTTATCAGTTTTTTTTTTTTTAAAGCAGAACCCCGACGGTAATCCTAACCACAGGCCATTCCGATCTAAATCCCAAGCATAATGCATTCGACATATATAATTTAAGCAGCGGAATTTTCACAAGAGAATGCATACATATATACTTGGCAGAGCATTCAGGATACATCATAGTCAGTCCTATCTTAATCAAGATTACAAAACAGTTTCACCACAAAAGGTCATAATCTGTTCAGTTACACAAAAAGTACAAAAATGGTATAGATTCTCAAAAATGGGTTATCATTTTGTCTGGGGGTCTCCAACATTTTCCCCCTAAGTTCTGGACCTGCTAAACCTGTCCATCTGAGAGTTCTCCTGAAATTATTAAAATAATGGAATGAGCTTTAAAAAGCCCAGTGAGTAACACAGATATCCAGGCAAGAGTTTCGAATTCAATCTTTGCTTAAATCACATGGTAATTAAATCAGTTTGGAATTAATAGTTCAATAAATCCAAGTCAAATTCAATAGATCAAAACAGATAAACGGTTCAGAGTGCTAGCATATCAATCAGAAGTATAGTTAATCATTTGAGAAACTAAAAACCATGTCATCGGTGATAAAAGCATGCATTTAAAACAATTGCATTTAAAACATATGGTATTCGAAACAATTCATCAGATCAAGGAGCAGTAACTTAAACAGTGTCAGAAGTTACTCACCTTCAATATTCGAGTTTGAAGCTATGAACGGAGCCTTCCTCTTTTTCTCTTTAAGCCTATAACAATTTATAAAGATTTATCAACTCATGACCTTAGACTGAGTAAGTCTACCCTAGGATGGGTTTCATGGAACTAACTTATAGTGGTTAGTTCATAGGTCTTACCTCTTAAGCATTTGGCTTAGGGTTTCAGTGCCTTCACACGTTTATCGGTTCTGATTTTCATATTATGGACCTAACCATTGAGTTCGGAAGGTCGAGAAAAGTCAATTTAGACTCTCTCGGCTTTTAAATCTGGGTTCGGGTATGTCAGGGGTATTTCAGTCATTTTGTCGTCACATAATTTCTGTCTCGGGTTCGTCATCTAATCATGTATACAGTCTCACAAGTGTCAGGTCTACTACTGGTATTAGTTCCGTTGAAATCGGATTTCATTTGGCCTTGTACAGGGTCAGGGGTATTATGGTAATTTCATACATCATATTTTTTTCGGTACCTCATTTGCAGTCACGGACCTCACCATTGGACTCAGGAGGTCCGAGACAGTAGGAATACATATATAACTTATGATTTTTGGACAACGGACTAATTTGGAGTATTTAATTTAATTAAATGATTTTAATTAAATTAATTTCGGAATATATATAATATATATATTATTTTTGGCAGAAAGAGAACGGTCGAATAGGGTGGCACAGCGGACGCGTGCCACCTCCCTCTCCAATAGACACCACGTTCGAGTCCCATTAGGCGCAAAATGCGTCTTTTATTTCTGGTTTAATTTAAATATATAATATATATATATATATTATGTCGGATAAGGGTCACACGTAGGTGCGTGGCCGAGTGGAAAGAAGGGGCGCGTGGGTTCTGGAGGTCAGGGGTTCGAAACCCCGTAGCCCGCCTTTTTCCTTCCTTCCCTTTCTTTTCTTTTAAACATATCGGTTTACACATGTAACGCCCAAAACGACGCAGTTTAATTAATGCAGTGGCAGTCCCGTTGCTTGACACGTATCCGAGTTGGCTCGGCCCAACTCATTTTAGAGACGCAGAGTCGACTCAGCGTCGTCTCCCTCGTTGGACCTCACACAGTGATGCCCTAAAAACCTGTAGATTTTCTCTTTCTATTTCGTGAGTTTTTAGGCTGTTTTGGTCTCTGTTTTTGGGTGGTATCGACTCCTGAGGGTCACACCAACACTTTGGCATTGGCTTTGAGCTTCGAATCAACCTAAACCATTCTGTTTTCAAAACGATAGCCGTGACCTGTAACACGATCTAGCATCCTCATTTCTCAACCGTTTTACACCAAATTTGTTTCTATGTGACCCACGGATCATAAGGTTCATGCCCCTATTTTTATTTTTCAGTTTAGTCTCGAGTTTTAACGGATTGGATTTTAAACCCGTGGGTTCATTTCCAAATTCTTGGGGCTACAGTGAGTTTTGGAGTCGCGTAGGTATATATATGAGATACTATTAGGGTCTATTTCAGGTCTCGACATGCAAAATTCCAAACGGTTATGGTCGATTCAGACCTGGTGTTTCAAGCTTCATCAATGGAGGTTGGTTTCGGGTTTCATGGTTTTTGACCTATCCGAGACCTCTAAACCATGCAATACACTCAGAATAATTCCTAGGATCAAGAATAAAACATGCATGCAGTCTAATTCTATCAAACAGTTCCAAAATCTACAAAACAAGAATTGAAGATAATTTAGAATTTTACCATCAAGCAGTAGTAGTTCACACTCTTGGCTCGGTTCAGACCTTTCTAAATGTCCCTCAAGCTTCTCAGTTCATGCACCGTGATCCTCAAGTCCCCCCTTGCACTTCAAATGGCCAAATTTTCCTCAAACTCCCTTGCATGCAAAGCTTTCTCCCCCTCTCTCTCACTACACTCTCACATTCTCTCACAGTCCCTCACGTATGCACACATACTCACACAATTCTGTATTTTCAGAATTCTCTAAAGAGAAAATTGATGCAAGTTGTAGCTTATATATATTATAGCTTCATATACATATAGGGCTATACACATATACATATATGTGAGTGTATCTCTGCCCTTAGTGGGGTTAGTGGCTGCTGACCTGATGGAGGTGATGGAGGGCTATGATGAAGGGAATGCATGCAAGGCCATTGGCCAATTTGGGTGGTGGCTTGGGCAAGATTATAGGTTATATACATATATTGCTGTATATATGCACAAAGTAACCAACAGCCTAGTTGGTAACTTTTTGGGACAGATTTTTCCTACCTTGGTAGGTCAAGGGTTCAATTCCCCTTGGCCTCTCAAGTGACCATTTTCTCCCATTTTTCTGGTTAAGGCCCTGTTTGGTTGTCGCAGAATTCCAGTTTCACTGTTTTGGCCTTAACTCCCAATCCGTAACTCCTTTTTCAGTGCGGTTTCTTTCTGTCACTTCCTACTCAGAATATCTTTCATTAATCAAGGTCCAATGTCAGTTTTTATTTTCTCGAGTTTCTCATAATTAGCTAATTCGAGTTTTATCACTATTAAAAATAGATATTAAATTAGCTAAACCCGACATTTCATTCCCAAAACAGTTTTCAATACACATAACATGCCGGTCAAGTAATTGGGGTGTTACAAGATCAGATCGCCCCCTCCTGTCCTGTCAGTGTCCCTAAAAGTAGAAATTACAACTCAGTCTATTGTTATTTGAATTTATGCTATTCATCAAATTTTATGCCTTTAATTCATAAGTTTCTATTCTGCTAAATTAAACTCTACCATTTGTTCTAGAACGTTTAAGAAAGTAAGTCTAGGTTCTCGTAGAACTCAATTCGGACACCGGGGTTCAAAAGGGCAAAACAGTCATTTTGCACTTTACACGTGTCCTTACACTTCGTGACCCATTTTCACAAATCGGACTCCACGGTTGAGTCCGGAATGTTCAAGATAATAAAATTTTACTATTTGTTTACCTAATTCGGAGTTCGTCTGACAGTGTTTCGAGTTAGGGGCATTTTGGTAATTTTAAGGGTTACTACGGGTCTTTTATTTTTCGGGACCCCGTCTCATAAAACGGACATCACCATTGGTCTCGGAATGGTCGAGACTGTCAAAATACACTAATGACTTGTCCCATTTAGACTCCGGGATGTTTCTGAATATTTAATTAATTAAATTAATTTAATTAAATAATTAAATAATTAATTTAATTAATATTTTATTAATAATTTAATCAGGTAGGTCAAAGTGTAATTTCTAACAGTTGGGGGGTCAATTTGTAATTTCCGAAAGTTCAGGGTTAAGGTTCAAATTCAAAAGGTTCAAATTCCAAAAGGTTCAAATTCCATTTTAATTTAAAACAATGGGCTGACACGTGGCAGGGGCGACCCGCACCCGCCCGAACCGGACCCGGATCCGACCCGGGACCCGACCCGGTCACCCCACCTCCTTCCCCGATTTTTCGGTAGGGCAACAGTGGGTTTCCGGCGCCTTCTCCGGCGCCGGCGACCGGTTTCCGGTGACTTTTCCCCATTTTTAAAATACCATCCTCTCCCCCTTTTCACGTAGATCACATCCCCAACCCCCATTTCCCTCAAAGCCTTTTTAATCTTCACGAATAGAGGGTCAAACCCTCGGTCAACTCTCTGGCCACCCATTTTCCCCCCACTTTCCCCCACTGTTTTGAACCCAAATCACTCCCATTCACTTTCTGCACCTCACCCCATGTTTTTCCCCCTTTTTAAACCAAGGTTTACACATAAAATGTCGAATCCAACACCCCATGACCGTGACCTGCAACAGGGAAGTTCTCCCTCTCCTCTTAACCATTTCTTCTCATTCTTTTTGCAAACAAATCCCTACGTTATGCTCTACACGATTCTACAATTTAAATCAATTGAAATGCTTTAAAAAAAATCGAAACAAGAGCAACCCACTTACCAAAACCTTCGGCCGTTTCTCTCTCTAGCCGTGCCCTCTTCCACCTTCTTGCTCCGAGCCCAACCAAGCCTCCACTCTCTTCCTCAGAACTCTGTTTCTCTCTCTCACTTTCTGCTTCTTTTCTTTTCTTCTCTTTCCACCCGAGAATGCATCCTTCTTTTTCTCTTCACTTCCTCTCTCTATATCTCTCTCTCTCTCTCTCTCTCTCTCTCTCTCTCTCTCTCTCTCTCCCCAAGACCAACTACTCTCTGCCAATTCTGCATCTCCCACTCCCTGAATTCCACTCACACACACAACCTTACCCCATGCCCCTTTGAGTGTGTAACACTCAACCCATGCACACACGCGGCACGCACACACACACACACACATGCCCACAATCTGATTTACATATATACATATACATATGTATTTTCACATTTAAATATACACTCACCTTTATACATATATACACACAAATAAATTTAAATTATATATATATACACATATATATATATACACATACTCACATTATCATTATCATAATAATAATAATAATAATAATAATAATAATAATAACAATAATTAATATTTGCAAGAATAAATAATAATAATAAAAAAAAAATTCATGTTATAACATCCTTCCCTCCTTACAAAAATTTCGTCCCGAAATTTAAAATAACATAAAACAAAAGAAAATACATCACTGATCAAACAACTCAGGGTACCTAACTCGAACCTCGGCCTCACGCTCCCAAGTAGCCTCCTCAACCCCATGATGGTTCCAACGAACCTTGACCAAAGGGATGGTCCTACCTCGCAAAACCTGGTCCCTCGAGTCCAATATCTCTACGGGTCTCTGGTCATAGGGAGCGTCCCCCTCTAACTGAAGATCTACCCAGTCAAGTACATGTGAGGGGTCGGGATGGTACTTCCTCAGCATAGATACATGGAGGACGTCATGAACTCCAGATAGCTGTGGTGGTAAGGCCAGCTTATAAGCCACCTCACCAACTCTTCCAAGTATCTCAAAGGGACCTATAAATCGTGGCGATAGCTTCCCACCGCGCCCAAATCTCCTCAAACCTCGTCGGGGAGATACCTTGAGGAACACATGGTCCCCCACCTCAAATACTAAGGGTCGCCGCCTCCTATCTGCATAACTCCTCTGGCGGCTCTGAGCTGTCAACAACCGCTGTCTGATCACCTGTATCTTGTCCGTGGTCTCACGAACAATATCAGGTCCCAAGGCAGCTGTTTCTCCCACCTCGGTCCAACATACCGGGGAACGGCACGGCCTACCATATAATGCCTCAAATGGTGCCATCTCAATGCTGGACTGGTAGTTGTTGTTGTAGGCAAACTCAACTAAGGCAAGGTGGTCCTCCCAGCTACCTCTAAAGTCCATGACGCAGGTCCTGAGCATATCCTCCAAGATCTGAATAGTGCGCTCTGACTGGCCATCTGTCTGTGGGTGGAAGGCAGTACTGAACTGCAGCTGGGTCCCTAAGGCTGTCTGGAAACTCTGCCAGAACCGTGCAGTGAAACGTGGGTCCCTGTCAGAAACTATGGATACCGGTACCCCATGTAGTCGTACTATCTCTCGAATGTACAACCTACTGAGGGCGTCTGATGAGTCAGTCACTCTGATCGGTAAGAAATGGGCGGACTTCGTCAGTCTGTCCACAATAACCCAAATCGCATCATGGCCCCTAGGTGACCTCGGAAGACCCATCACGAAATCCATGGTAACGTGCTCCCACTTCCACTCGGCGACCGGTAGTGGCTGTAACAAACCTTCAGGCCTCTGGTGCTCAGCCTTCACCTGCTGGCACGTGAGACACCTAGCCACAAACTGTGCCACATCTGCCTTCATCCGAGTCCACCAATGTTGACGGCGCAGATCATGATACATCTTGGTGCCCCCTAGGTGCACCGCCAAGCGTGAATGGTGGAAATCCCTAAGGACATCAGTCCTAAGAGACTCGGGAACGAAGACTCTACCCCTGTATCTCAAACCAAGGTCAGAATGGGCTGTCCATCCCTCAAACCCCTCGGGGCTAGCAATCCGTGCCCTGATCTGCTCAGCCTCGGTATCCAGCAACTGTGCCTCTATAACTCTGGTCAGAAGGGTAGGCTGCACACACAAGCTGAATAGGGTGGCGTGTCCCTCAGACTCGGTAAGCTCTAAGTCAAACTCCCCAATAGCTCCCATCATCTCCCACTCCCTGATGGCTAGGCTGGCTAAGGTGCTGTTCGTTTTCCGACTGAGTGCATCAGCTACGACGTTGGCCTTCCCAGGATGGTACTGAAGGTCAAAGTCGTAGTCCTCTAGGTACTCCATCCATCTCCTCTGTCGAAGGTTCAGATCCTTCTGTGTAAAGATATACCTGAGGCTCTTGTGGTTCGAGAACACCTCAAATCTCACCCCATATAAATAGTGTCGCCAGCTCTTAAGAGCAAAGATGACGGTAGCCAACTCTAGATCGTGGGTGGGGTAGTTCTTCTCATGGCTCTTCAACTGGCGAGAACCATAAGCTACTACCCGGCCTTCCTGCATCAATACACAACCCAGTCCCTCTCGGGAAGCATCACAGTACATTGTATAATCCAGGCCTCCCTCGGGGATAATCAGGACGGGAGCTGAAGTCAATCTCCTCTTCAGCTCCTGAAATGACTGCTCACAGTCGTCGGTCTACTGAAATCTGACGCCCTTGCGCGTCAGCCCGGTCATCGGTGCGGCAAGGCAGGAAAATCCCTCCACAAAACGGCGGTAGTACCCTGCTAACCCCAAGAAACTCCGTATCTCAAATACGTTCCTCGGCCTCTCCCAGCTCATAACAAAGTCGACCTTAGAAGGGTCAACAGATACTCCACTCCCAGATACCACGTGGCCCAAGAACTGTACCTCCTGGAGCCAGAACTCGCACTTGGAGAGCTTGGCAAACAGCCTATGCTCTCTCAAGATCTGTAACACAGTACGTAAGTGGAAAGCATGCTCATCCTCAAAAGGTGAGTAAATCAGAATATCGTCCACAAACACCACCACGAACTGATCTATGTACTGGCCAAAGACACGGTGCATCAAATCCATGAATGCCGCTGGGGCATTCGTCACACCAAATGGCATCACCACGAACTCAAAGTGACCATAGCGAGTGCGGAAGGCTGTCTTCGCTATGTCCTCCTCTCGCACTCTCAACTGATGATACCCAGATCGAAGATCAATCTTCGAGAAGCATCTCGAACCTCTCAACTGATCAAACAAGTCATCGATCCTGGGCAACGGGTACTTGTTCTTAATAGTCACCCGGTTCAGCCTCCGGTAGTCCACACATAACCGCAACGTCCCGTCCTTCTTCTTCGCAAAGAGTGCTGAGGCACCCCAAGGAGAAGTACTAGGACGGATGAACCCCTTACCCTGAAGGTCAGTCAGCTGCTCTCTCAACTCTCTCAACTCTGCTGGAGCCATGCGGTATGGTGGAATAGATATGGGTACAGTACCGGGGATAAGCTCAATGGTAAACTCCACCTCCCGCCTCGGGGGTAAACTAGTAAAGCTGTCGGGAAATACGTCAGGAAACTCCTCTACTACCGGTGGTAACACAACTCCTGTAGCCTCACTATCCCCTGCAATCATACTGGCCAACATATAGCTATGGGCTCCCCAACTCCTAGAGTCGTACAAGGGTGGTACCAGGAAATCCCCACGGTCCCCCGTGAAATAAAAACAATCCCCCTCAGGAGTGCACACTGTAACTCTCCCCCTGAAACAATCGATGCTAGCCCGGAAAGTAAACAGCCAATCCATACCCAAGATAACGTCGAAGCTAGTCATATCAAGCACAATAAAATCAAAGCAGAGAGTACGGTCAGCTATCTCAAGTGAACAACCCCTACAAACCCTGGTCAATGTCACACTACCCCCAACAGGAGTATCAACACGTAGTGGTGGATCCATCCGATCTATAGTCAACCCCAAAGACATGGCAAATGCAGTAGATATAAAAGAATGCGATGCACCAGAGTCTATCAACACGCTAGCCCATGAACTGAACATAAGAAAGGTACCTCGTACTACTGATGGCCCAGCAGTAGAAGCCTCTGGAGTAGTAACTGCGTACACCCTGCCCTGCACGGTCTGACCCTGTCTGCCTCCCCCTCTCTGCCCCTGCTGCCCTCCCCCTCTCGGGGCTGGAGCTCTAACACTCAATGCAGAAGACGCTGGCTGGTAGTAAGGTGCTGGGGGTCTATAGCCTGACTGTGTCTGGGGTAAAGGCACTTGGGTAGGCTGGAAATAGTGGGACCTCGGTGCGCTCTGGGAAGTCTGCCCCTGAGGACAGTGGGCCTTGACATGGCCCGGCTGATGACATGTATAGCACACTGGTGTGGCCCTCCAGGCCTGACTCTGAGACTGAGATGGAAGTGGTAGCTAGCTCGGTCCTGTCCCTGATCCCTGACTAGGATCTCTCTGTGGGCAATCAGCCATCCTATGGCCAGGCTGTCCACACTGGTAGCATGTGAGGGTCAGCTGTGGTGCCCCCCCTCGAGGAGTAATAGACATAGTGGGCTGGGGAGCTAAAAGCTGCATAGGTCTCTGGGATGTAGATGGAGAAGAGGTGCTGCCTCGGAACCTCTTCGGCGGCCTCCTACCAGAATGAGCTGGGACGGTCACAGTAGGCTGAGCTGGTGTAAGTGCTAGTGCTGTGGCTGGCCTGGTCTGAGTCCGGGACTCCCTAATCCCTCTGAGAGCTGCCAACTCCCTCTCTACCCTCGTGGCCCTGATCACAGCCTCCTCGTAAGTGTCAATGATGTGACCCGCCAGTCTATCCCTGATAGAGGTCTTCAGCCCCTCTAGAAAATGATAAACTCTCAGCTCCTCTACCCCAATAATATGCGGGGCAAACCTGCCCAATGCGGTAAACTGGGACTCATACTGTGTCACGGTCATGTCCCTCTGTAGTAAGGTCTCAAACTCTCTCCTGAACCCGACCCTAGCAGTCGCTGGAAAGTAGTGGTCATTGAACATGGCCACAAATGCATCCCACCCCTCTCCGAACCTGCTAATCCTGCCGGCAGATACCTTCCACCACTGGCTCGCTAGTTGTAATATCCCGACCCGGGATATAGCATGTGCACCGGGCTGGACCGGGCTATAAATGTAATCCCGAATTATAAACCGTGAAATGACATAAATAAAAGTGGATGCGTAATAGACTGTATTGTTTAATTACGATGCATAGGTACGAGAGGCAAACAGTCACGGGTGTCCGGGTGCCGTTGCACCGGAAGCCGAGTTTATTGAAAAACGTGCAAGTGAATGTCGACGCATAAATTTTTAAAGTAAATCTAAATGATTATGAATATCATATATATATATATATATATACGGTTGGATGATATATATATATATATATATTATAATACAATATAATTAAATGAAAAGAAATAAAATGGAAAGAAAGGAACTGCATGTGGGTCATGTGTGGTGGCAACATGCGGTGCATGTGTGTGTGTTAGGTGGCAAGGCCACCGACTGAAAATCAGCCAAGAGAAAGCTATGTGTGAGGTGTCTTGTGTGCATGAGTGTGCTGCCACCGCGGCTACAAGTGGCAAGGGCCACCGACTGGGGGATCGGTTAAAGGGAATGAAGAAAGAGATTGGAAGAGTGAGAAAACTGAATCGTAAGAACAAGAGGGAGAAGAGGAGAATAGAGAAAGGAAGGACTGAAATTAAAATTCAGGAAATCGGCTAATGATAGGTAACCTGTTTCATCTTAATCTCTTTAGTTTTACTCCCTGTTATCATCCCTGTTATCATAGAATTCATGACTGAATTGGTAGGACGCGAAATAGGAAAGAAAAATAAGAAAAAAACCAGAACTGGGTTACGGCTGGCAATGGTGATTTAACAATTGGTGGAACCAAATCAAGATTTGAACCATAATATGGATAGGAAACGTCTCTAGGGACCCAACGCACTTCGAATCAGCTTAAATGGTCAAGAAATGGCCATTCTGTGGCCAGTTATTCCCTCACCGGTGCAACGCCGGAAACTGAAAATGGGTGCGTGAAACCGGTGATGTTGGAGGTTAAAACCGGTCCTAAAATGTTCCTTACAATGTTAGATTTCATTTGGAACGAAAACAGTAGGAAACGGACGTGAAATCAGTGAGATCCGTAGGGAATTTCGCTATTCCGGCGACCGTGGCCGGAAAACCCACCGGAGAAGACGACCGGATTAATGGGGGCTTCTTCGGGTCATAACGGGACCGGGTTTGGGTCGGACCGGGTCGGGACCCGACCGAAAATGATTAGGGGCAGTGATGCTATGTCGTTTTGAATGTAAAATTAAAATCAATTGGGCTGTTTGGTTGCAGAGACAATAAATAGAGATGGGGTTTGGGGGTTATCCAAACCATGGATAAGGTGGTTAGGGTGGATATGTTAATCCGGTTCTCTAAATTTAACTGAACCGTTTGGTTCAGTGAAGAACCGAACCGGTTAGGGTTTCTAGTCAGTGAACCCAATGGTTCAGACCGCAACTCTGGCTATTTACATTTTGACCCCAAAAGTTATAGATAATTCCACTAAGGCCCAACAGAGAAATGTTAATTTTACAAAAATACCCCTGACTCAAAAGTGGGTCAAACGAGGTCCAAATAGGGCAAATGAATAGTCAATTTTTATTATCTCGCATGCTCTGAGTCCAATGGTAAGGTCCGTTTCATGAGACAGAGTCCCGAAAAGTTACGACTTGTAAAAATGACCAAAATACCCCTGCTTCATAGGTGAGTCAAATGGACTCCGATTGAATTAAATAATTAGTGAATTTTTATTATTCTGAACCTTCCGAATCTATTGGTAATGTCAAAATTATGAAAAGAGGTTCCGAGAACAACGGACATATAAAAGTCTAAATAAGTATTAGAAATACTGATCATAGCAAGGCATAGTATTTGGTGAATAGAAATTATTCTGAAACGTACTTACTGATATATAGGGAACTCAACGGGAAAAGGAAAACCTACAGGAGACTGATTTAGCAACGCATTAGAGGTAAGTAGATACCCTTTCTCTTCCATGTGGTGTTATCAAGCCAAGTTCATTCTTTTACTGCCAAACTTGTACTCCTGAGCGTATCTGATGTTATTGTCTCCACAATGTGATATTGTTCTATCCAGTGGACATTGATTTATTGTTGTACCATTGTCATCATGTTGAACCGTGCTTTGAAATGCCTATTGTTATGTTTCCATTGAATTTATGATATTCCATTTTTTTATACTCCTATGGAATCATTTATGACCAGGAAATGTTTATGTATACTGGATTTGTGCTCAGTCACAATATCCATCCGATGCTTTTAAATACACTGAAGACCTTCGGGTCGAGTCAGTTAACGGACACATGGCCATACACTGGAATGCACTGAAGGGGGTAAACCGGGCCCCCAAGGACCGAGGGCATATCAAGCCCTGACATAGAACAAAAGCATCTCTTATACAATTGCTCAACTATAATTGTTGAATTACATTGTTCTTGTGATTATCTAGTATTGTGAGATATTCCTTCATTGATCTATTGTGATCAATTATAATGGCAGTACTTTTTTGTTATTGTATTATCGTCGAGAATTCCAGGACATTGTTATGCCATTCCTACTGATTACACATTGTCATCCCACTGTTCATTTGCCACTGTTCACATGTTAAGAGTTTCATGTTGATGTTATGTCCCTTACTCCTAATTGTACATGGTGTTCTATTATTTATTGGCCCTTATGGCAACTGTTCTCATTGGCTATCATAGCATCTTATTTCTTATGATTGGCTATCATATTCTTGTTCTTGGATTCATATTCTTTTATGATCCTCGATACCAGTGTCGGAGATCTGTATTTACTTGCTGGGCTCTTGTAGCTCATTCCACCCTCCTCACCCCCATTTCAGGTACTGATGCCGCGAGACCCCGGTAGGAGTTTAAAGACATAGAAGGACATTTGAGGAAATGCATCAGTTTATGTTTTAGTTCTCCCATGTATTCACCACCCTCGGGTGCTGGTCATGTTTGGTTCTTATTTTGTTTATGTAGAACCATATTATGTATTGTAAAGACTTTCGCTAACATTGTGTATTGAAAGACTTCCGCTGATGTACTATTACTGATAAGACTTCCGCTGTTATTGTTTTGAGGTTTTAGTACTTTGCATATTAGTACTATGATACAGGAATGGAAAAAGTAGGGACGGCCTTCGGGTCGGCCCCGCGACACGAGATCCGCATAGGATGGGTTTCGGGTCGTGACAGCTTGGTATCAGAGCTATAGGTTCGATTGTGAGTCATGGGAGATAGGACTAGAAATAGAATGAATAGATATAACTGATGTTCCTTATATAGAGTTAATACAATCTTTGATCATTCTCTTATTGATTGATTAGACAATTTACGGGTTATCTTTACTGGTTATCTTTATAGACATGGTTATCACAAGGAATACATCGACAATTATGAATTACATAGATCACATAGAGTTAGAATCAATAGATAGAATTGAAGTCTCTATGATATAGATTTCATGTGAACATTGATTATTATTTTGAGCATTGATGGTTATCTTATAGACAAGGTTAACAAAAAGGAATATCTCAATAGATTATATTGACTCGATTAGACCATAGACGAGTAGAGTTTTATGGACATACTTATCTAACACTTATGGTTTAGAGCAATGGTGTATACTAGGAACATTGGGATAGGCAAGGATCAATTAGACTGAATTGAGCGCCTTATAGAAGAGATTCTCAAATCTCTACCTCAAGCTCACCCCAACAGACAACTATGTACATCGGAATAGTGGCACCGTTAAGGATCACCCCACAGGGTGAACAAGGAATTGCCCTCGGAAAGCTAAGGCTACGACCAGTGCCACACCTACGTCACCAGTCTTGTTGGTGTCAAGGAAAGATTAAACTCATTCTCTTCTCTAGGGTCTCATGGTGTTAAACAACACCCCACAGTCTCTAGGTATTCGAACCTCTGCTCTGATACCACGTTGTCACGCCCCGAATTCTGACCGAACCCGAGGCGCGACTGACGAGACAGGGAATAAAATAAATAAAAGGACAAGGTATATAAATCTACTAAATATGCTTTCATTCCCATCACTACACAAAATAACATAAGATACATCGTTCAGGAGTCATTCGGGCTTAAGCCCTTACATTTCAATATACAAGTCTCATGGACAAAACATAACAAGTGTTTCCCCTTATCAAAGCATCACTGGGTCTCAAGCAGCTGGAGGGTCCTCATCTGAAAAATGTTGCCCACGAATGGGTCAGCACAACTGCTGGTATGATGAAATGCTAATGCCAGAAATAAAGCTAAGGCGTGGCATGTGCAAAGTGTACATTTATTTCTAAATGACATTCAAGCATCGCAGTAATATATATGAATGGTATGCATGACACACCCATGCACAACTCTATGCCACACCCATGTCTCATTTACGGGTACTCCCCGATGGCTCGAAGTACCAATGCAATGGCCAATTTTGGGTTTTTCACCACAGGATCTACACCCTCATAATGCAAAGCACCATGTGCTTACCCACACCATGTTCTCAAGGAATTCATCATATGCCAATATGCCAATGCAATCTCAATGAACATGAATCTCAATAATATAACATGCTCGGACAATAAGAAATAAATCACTAGTAAGTTTCATATACATGCATATCTCATATGTTCGTACATCATGATTCATGTTCTTCACTTTATTAACTTGCAAGTAACACATAACATGTGAACAACCAATTCCAAATAAACAGGTAAACACATTACAGATAAACACATACAGCATTCCAGTCATTCACAAATATTCCTAACTTAACTTCATTTCTAACACTAGCAAAACACCATACCTGATGGGTTGGTATCAACCCTAGAAGATCGTGCACTATATGTAACTGAACCGACGGATGAAAATGTAGAAGATCAGATCGCCCCCTCCTGTCCTGTCAGTGTCCCTAAAAGTAGAAATTACAACTCAGTCTATTGTTATTTGAATTTATGCTATTCATCAAATTTTATGCCTTTAATTCATAAGTTTCTATTCTGCTAAATTAAACTCTACCATTGGTTCTAGAACGTTTAAGAAAGTAAGTCTAGGTTCTCATAGAACTCAATTCGGACACCGGGGTTCAAAAGGGCAAAACAGTCATTTTGCACTTTACACGTGTCCTTACACTTCGTGACCTATTTTCACAAATCTGACTCCACGGTTGAGTCCGGAATGTTCAAGATAATAAAATTTTACTATTTGTTTACCTAATTCGGAGTTCGTCTGACAGTGTTTCGAGTTAGGGGCATTTTGGTAATTTTAAGGGTTACTACGGGTCTTTTATTTTTCGGGACCCCGTCTCGTAAAATGGACCTCACCATTGGTCTCGGAATGGTCAAGACAGTCAAAATACACTAATGACTTGTCCCATTTGGACTCCGGGATGTTTCTGAATATTTAATTAATTAAATTAATTTAATTAAATAATTAATTAATTAATTTAATTAATATTTTATTAATAATTTAATCAGGTGGGTCAAAGTGTAATTTCTAACAGTTGGGGGGTCAATTTGTAATTTCCGAAAGTTCAGGGTTAAGGTTCAAATTCAAAAGGTTCAAATTCCAAAAGGTTCAAATTCCATTTTAATTTAAAACAATGGGCTGACACGTGGCAGGGGCGACCCGCACCCGCCCGAACCGAACCCGGATCCGACCCGGGACCAGACCCGGTCACCCCACCTCCTTCCCCGATTTTTCGGTAGGGCAACAGTGGGTTTCCGGCGCCTTCTCCGGCGCCGGCGACCGGTTTCCGGTGACTTTTCCCCATTTTTAAAATACCATCCTCTCCCCCTTTTCACGTAGATCACATCCCCAACCCCCATTTCCCTCAAAGCCTTTTTAATCTTCACGAAATAGAGGGTCAAACCCTCGGTCAACTCTCCGGCCACCCATTTTCCCCCCACTTTCCCCCACTGTTTTGAACCCAAATCACTCCCATTCACTTTCTGCACCTCACCCCATGTTTTTCCCCCTTTTTAAACCAAGGTTTACACATAAAATGTCGAATCCAACACCCCATGACCATGACCTGCAACAGGGAAGTTCTCCCTCTCCCCTTAACCATTTCTTCTCATTCTTTTTGCAAACAAATCCCTACGTTATGCTCTACACGATTCTACAATTTAAATCAATTGAAATGCTTTAAAAAAATCGAAACAGGAGCAACCCACTTACCAAAACCTTCGGCCGTTTCTCTCTCTAGCCGTGCCCTCTTCCACCTTCTTGCTCCGAGCCCAACCAAGCCTCCACTCTCTTCCTCAGAACTCTGTTTCTCTCTCTCACTTTCTGCTTCTTTTCTTTTCTTCTCTTTCCACCCGAGAATGCATCCTTCTTTTTCTCTTCACTTCCTCTCTCTATATCTCTCTCTCTCTCTCTCTCTCTCTCTCTCTCTCTCCCCAAGACCAACTACTCTCTGCCAATTCTGCATCTCCCACTCCCTGAATTCCACTCACACACACAACCTTACCCCATGCCCCTTTGAGTGTGTAACACTCAACCCATGCACACACACGGCACACACACACACACACATGCCCACAATCTGATTTACATATATACATATACATATGTATTTTCACATTTAAATATACACTCACCTTTATACATATATACACACAAATAAATTTAAATTATATATATATACACATATATATATATATACACACATACTCACATTATCATTATCATAATAATAATAATAATAATAATAATAATAATAATAATAATAATAACAATAATTAATATTTGCAAGAATAAATAATAATAAAAAAAAAAAAATTTCATGTTATAACAGGAGTCCATGCGCTTTAGAATATGCGCACTGATTATTATTGTTTTGTTGATGAATTAAATTTATCATTGTGTGGATGAATTAAATTTGTTTTAATTCAAATTATTTTGCTTGAAATTATTTAAAAATATACTTCTATTTACATAAATGAGAGATCATTATGAGCTTAGCAAAATTTTTGATCTCATAGTGTAAAATAAAATAATATTTTCCAAATGGCTATGGGTTCGAGTTAAGCCCATCCCAATATCCAACAGCTATGAATGGGATGCTCTTAAGTGTTAATTCTCTTTGCTTTTTATAGGCTAAGAATATAGTTGTTATGACTTTAAGGCCATTAAGACTTTGATATGTAACAACCCAAAATCATAAAACACAAAAATAAAACTTATATTAAAAATGGCATAAAACACAAAATAAAATTTGTATTAGAAGTGTTGAAAAACTGAAAACTTTGGAGAAATAAAAAGGTTTTGAAACTTAAAAAATTTAATAAATTATAACAATACCCCCAAGTTTCAAAAATTTTAATATATATGCACATGTAAATATTAGAAATGTTGGGTAACTTTTATTGTGCAATGGGCGTATGTGTCTTCCGAACTTGAACCTATTCTCAATGTTGATAGTTTTTATTTGAAGAGTCATAATAGATTACCCCTTAAATAGACTGTAACACTACAACCCAATTTTATTGGGATTGTTGTAAAATCAAAACAATGTTAATTAATAGTACAATGTATATTTCACCAAAAAAAAAAAAAAAAAAGGGATTTATGCAATGTATCAAAAGTTAAAATAACAAAAGATCTTTTTGAAGCTGTGAAGAGTTATGTATAGTAATTATAAATTAAGGTTAGGAATATGGCCTAATCACATGAAAACTTAACTTAACCATAGTCAGTAAAGTTAAGTGATTTAGTATATCGATAACTAAATAATACCAAATATATATATATATATATATATGTGTGGACAACGACAGTGTGTGAACAATACCTGTGCATGAGATTGAATAGGTGCGCAATGATGTGTGCATTACTGTGCGGACAAGACGAGGGGATAGTCAAAAGTGACCGTCATCCCACTTGTCCTTTGTGTGTGTGGGTGAATAGCGTATATTACACATACCGACAGTAAGAATATGTGCATAAATATGTCACGACCTGAAACCCACCTTATGCGGATCAAGGATCGCGAGGATGACCCTCGAACGGTCCCTAACAAATTCTAATTAAGGATCAATGATAATATAATCAGATTAGATAATTAAGTACTAGAATCATACTCTGTCATAGGTTAGGGTTAGTTCAAAATAGAAGAATACAAACAAATGGCAAGCAAAGGATATAACAAATAGCGAGTCACCAAGGAAAAATAGATTAACAAAGATGAACCATGGATCCAAAAGGCATATCCAAGGCAATTGAAACAGGTAATGTAAATGGTTTAACAAATCAATAATAGGGATTTAGCCGGTACAACAATCAGTTGCCAAATATCACAAGATATCACAAATTTCCAAATTGAATCCAATGATACGCTTGCAAAGCGTATCAATAACCAAAAAGTGCATTATCAGATTATGATTCAAAAAAGATAAGAGCTACTAACAAAATAGATGCATCAACAAATAGGGCTCAGCTACCCCCAAAAGCACTCATTCAGGGTCACCCCTCATTCGGGTTATTGAATAGCACTAGAGCTTTTATCATATATCATGTCCTCCATAGACTAAGTGTTGGGTATCATTCCCAATCACCGACCCGTAGGTCCAAATCAGCATCTATGAAATCAGATGGACGTTGTGACAGAACACAACTCTCGACACTTATAATAATATCATGATCATCAGAATTTCACAAGGGATGTACATATATGTGGAATATCAAGTTCTCAGTAGTAAGAAACATAGCAATTTTTCAATATCCAAAGAAAGGTATAGAAATGAACAAGAAATCACATCAAGATATTGGTAATCGAATTCTTAACATATCCACAAGGTAGAACAAGTATCAAATTGTGGAATCAATAAATGTCAGGTATGTATAAGAATACAAATTGGCAGCATCGAGAAAAATATAATTGCGACATGGCTCAAGGAAATACCAAATATTAGAGTTCGGGTTTACTTATCTCAAAAATGGTTCCTCCTCTTTACAAGAGAAATCAAACCTCCTTCTCCTTTCCATTTGATGATCCTATAATCAAGAAATTAGTTCAATATTGTTCATGGAATTAATCTGATTTTATGGATGGATTTATGATATTTTAGTTTTACAGGTCGTATTTTAAGTCCATGGACTTATGCGATATAAGTTGTAACCTAATTGACTTCTTCACCCTTCCTTGGTAGCTCGTTGTACCTTTAAAGCGTCTTAAAAATGGCTAGTGTTGCATATCTGTATTTTAAGTATTTTACTTGGCAAGACGGACTCCACCGTTGGGTTTGGAACGTCGAAGAAAGCCAATTTAGGCCTTCGCGCACTTCTATTCGGCTTCGGGCATCATTAGGGGTAAAATGGTAATTTTATATTTTCACGTGTCTAAATTTTTTGGACCTCATCTCATAAAATGGGTCTCACCATTGGGTCCAGAACACCAACAAAAGTTAAAATACACTACCTTTTTATTTTATTTGGGTAACTGAGTATTTTACTATAATTAAATTAATTTAACTATGTAATTTAATATTATATATTTATTTTGTCCAATTATTTCACAAGTGCCACGGTGGCACAGTGGCACACACGTGGTCCCTTAGAATTCTACACGCCCACTAGGTCATGGGTTTGAGTCTTAGGGAGCTGCGGCTCCCCTTTATTTTTCAAATTCTTAGTTGCCCAAACAACGAATAATAGTACAAAACAGGGATAGGATATCATTTTCCGTCTTTGGTTATTAAATCAGGGTTTCCTACACTCGTTGCCAAGCAACCCCAAACTGATTTAAATTTCAAACTTTAACACCCCTAAACGACGCTGTCCCACTACAGATCCCAACCCATTTTATATTTCGATCGGGGCCCGACCCGAGACCTAACCCGACATTGTTCTTCTTCTTCAATACTCTGGTGAGGGTTCTAGTGGCCTTCTTTAGTGCCGACGATCGTCTCCGATTGAATTCTGGCCTCTTTTCAACGTGGTTCGAACCTAAATCTTATAAGGATTTCATATATAGCTTTAGTTTTTGGGTTTGATGATCCCTCATGTTCGAAATAGAGCGTTACAGTAGAGCTCCAGTGAGGGCCTGACTTTCCGACGAGGCACACATTTTCTATTTCGTGGCTTTTTGGCCACTGGTTTTGCCCCAAATTCATCCTACACGTTTCTGGAATTATAAAGAAGATTTTTGCGTTCCTTTAATGTAACAAAGCAAGGTAAATTGCAAGTTTTCAAGTTTTTCTTCCCCCGACGAGGGCCTGACTTTCCGATGAGGCACACATTCTTTATTTCATGGCTTTTTAGCCAGTATTTTTGCCCCAAATTCATCCTACACGTTTCTGGAACTATAAGGAAGATTTTCCTGTTCCTTAAATATAACAAAGCAAGTAAATTGCAAGTTTTCAATTTTTTCTTCCCCCAATTGTAACCACTAGTTTCTCAATGGTTTCTTAACCATTTTTTGTGATTCAAGTTGCAAAACACTCATTGTTTCATGTTCTTTTGAGCTATGTAGTTTGTTTGAAGTTTTAATCAAGTTTGATTAAAAACTCCATTTTTCACATATTCGGGTCTTAGAGTTTTTAGGGTTTCCTTAGCTTAAACCTCACCATTTTTCTTCTATTTCTTTCCCTCAACAATATAAAATGCATGCATGTACTAATAAGCTAAAGTTTCTTAGAGAGTGAAGTTACCTCTCTCTCTCTCTCTCTCTCTTCAGTTTTCTTTTTCCTCTTCTTTTCCCCCTCTCGGTTGGATCTTGGGCCTGTTGGTTCAGACAATGCAGCTCGCCCTCATTCTTTTCCATTTCTCCTTCCTTTTTCTTCTCTAGTTTCTCTCTCAACAAGCCTCTCTCTCTCTCTAGATTTTTCTCCCTCTCTCTAGCCAGACCATCATGGTCTGTTTTTCTTTTCTTCTTACACATGCATAACACACACCCATGATATGTATATATATATATATAAGATAAACACAGACACACACATACACACACACACACACACACATATATATATATATATATATATATTTTAATTTCTACATGAAAATTGATTGGTTGAAGTGTTGGCCCAATAAGGTGATGACACCCAGCTTTTTGCATGCAGACATATATATTTTGCATGGGATATATACATATTATGTGGGATATATAGCACAAAAGTGCTGCAGCTAACTTGGCTATTCTTTTTGGTATAGGATTCTCCTTCATTCTTTGGTCTTGGGTTCAAAACCTTTGGCCAACATTTTGGGCCTTATTTTCTCCATTTTTCTTTTCTTATGCCTTTTTTGGCATTTTGGGTGTGTTTGTTAAATTTTTAAAGTTGTATTTCAATTGTCTTAAAAAATTCTTGGTATTCTCGCCGTGTTCTTGATTTTTGTGTGCTTCATTTTTATGTCATTAATTTTATTTTTGGCAAGTTACATCGTATTTTATTTATACCAAAAATATATTATATTTATTAAAAAAATTCTCAATTAAATTTGTTTTACTTGCGTATCGCGCTAGTTTGCCCAATTGCATGTTGTGCACTATTTTTAATATTCACAAGTTACCAATTTCAATTTAAGATGTCTAATTAATTAACATATAATTAATTTAATGAAAATGGGCATTAATGTAAATTACTTTGCCTAATTGGGTTAGGATATTACATTTTCCCCCTCTTAGGAAAGTCTGGTCCCCAAACTTGGCGTACCCCATAACGTGAAGAGTTGTGGGTATTTGATGCGAATTTCATCCTCTCGCACCCAAGTGGCTTCCTCAATTTGATGATTTCTCCATAACACTTTCACAAGCAGAATAGTCTTGTTCCACAAAACCTGCTCTTGGCGGTCCAAGATCTATACTGGTTGCTCAACATAAGACAAATCTTCTTGGACATCTAGGGGCTCGTGCTCTACCACTTGGTCTGGACAATGCAAGCACTTCCTCAGCATAAAGACATGGAAAACATTGTGTATATGCACAAATTTTGATGGTAGGGCATGTCGGTATGCCACCAGTCCGACTCATCCTATGACCTCAAATGGCCCGATGTAACGAGGCCCTAGCTTCTTTTCTTCCCAAATCTTATCACGCCCTTTATAGGCGAC
Source organism: Nyssa sinensis (assembly GCA_008638375.1). Taxonomy (NCBI): domain Eukaryota; kingdom Viridiplantae; phylum Streptophyta; class Magnoliopsida; order Cornales; family Nyssaceae; genus Nyssa; species Nyssa sinensis. The sequence continues at coordinate 26,948,793 of CM018036.1, forward strand.
AGTTTCAGAAACACTTGATCACCCACTACAAATTGCAGCTCTCTTCTTCAGACATTGGCATAACTCTTCTAACGACTTTGAGTTACGAGTAGGCGCTGCTTGATCTGTTGGATCTTTTATATTGTCTCTTCCACTATCTCTAGGCCGAACATTTTCCTTTCCTCTACTTCTGTCCAGCATAATGGAGATTGACACTTCCTTCCGTATAGTGCCTCATATGGTGCCATGTCAATATTGAACTGATAGCTGTTGTTGTATGTGAACTCCACCAGCGGTAGCTATTCCTCCCAACTTCCCTTGAAGTCCATGACACAAAAACGTAGCTACCCCAAAATCGAGACACGAATCTTGGGTCTCGGTTAGACACTATAGAAATTAGGACCCCATGCAATTGAACAATTTCCTGAATATATAACGCTGCTAACCGCTCCAATGTCTGGGTTGTTTTGGTAGCAAGGAAGTGAGCGGTCTTTGTCAATCTGTCCATAATCACCCATATAGAATCACTCCTATGTGGCGTCCTAGGCAACCCTGACACAAAATCTATAGTGATGTGCTCCCATTTCCACTCAGGTATCGTGTGTGGCTGTAAAAGTCCACTGGGCTTTTGATGATCAGCTTTGACTTCCTAGCACTTGACACATCGTGCTATGTACTCAGCAATGTCCCTCTTCATTCCCGACCACCAATAAGTACTTTGGATATTGTGGTACATCTTGGTGTTCCCTGGGTGTATGGTAAACTTCGAGTTGTGTGCCCTATCAAGGATCTCTTTTCTAATCCTGGGCACATCTAGTACACAGATTTTGTCTTGAAAATGTAACACCCCATCCCGGGCAACAAATTCTAGATTTCTTCCTGCCTCAGCATCTTCACGGAGTTTAACTAACTTCTCATCTTAGGACTGCAGCTCTTTAATATTTTCCACAATCTTCAGTCCGACTGTCATATTGGCAAGCATTTCCCTGGAGTTTGGCAAAACCACTTCTATTTCCATCGTCTCTAGCTCTTCTAGTAACTCCCATCGTGTAGTCAACAGGGAAGCAAGACTTCCCGATGACTTCCTGCTAAGAGCATTTGCCACCACATTAGCCTTCCCCGGGTGGTACTGTATATCAAACTCATAATCCTTGATCAGTTCCAACCATCGACGCTGTTGCATATTGAGCTCTCTTTGTGTAAACAGATACTTGAGGCAAGTTCAAGGTCATGAGTTGGGTAGTTCTTCACGTGTGGTCTCAATTTCCATGAGGCATAGGCCACTACCTTGCCTTTCTGCATCAGAATGCACCCCAAGCCTTTATATGATGCGTCATTGTATATCACAAAGCCTTCTTCCCATCTGGTACCATCAGAATCAGAGCCGACATTAGATGATTCTTTAGTTCTTAGAAGCTCTTTTACCTTTCTTCTATCCACACAAAAAGACTATTCTTCAAATTCAGCTAGGTAATTGGTGTCGTTATCTTGGAAAAGTCATTAACAAACCTTCTGTAATAGCCAGCTAACCCCATGAAGCTATAGACTTCAGTGACGCTAGTTGGGCAAGGCCAATTCATAATGGCTTCAATGTTTTGGGAATCCATTGAGATCCCATCTTTAGTGATCACATGTCCCAGAAATGAGATGCTAGGGAGCCAAAATTCACACTTTTTTTTAACTTGGCGTACAACTTTTGCTCCCGTAACTTATGCAAAACTTTCCTCAAGTGCACCTTGCGTTCTTCTGGGTTTTTAGAATAAACCAAGATGTCATTAATAAATAATATCACGAAGTTGTCCAAATACGACTTGAAAACCCTGTTCATTAAGTCCATTAATGCAGCTGGGGCATTTGTTACCCCAAAAGGCATCATTAAGAACTCATAGTGCCCATACCGGGTTCTGAATGCCGTCTTTTCCACGTCTGTGGCTTTGACCCTCAATTGGTGGTATCTTGACCTCAAGTCGATCTTTGAGAAGACCTGCGCTCTCTTCAACTGATCAAATAGGTCATCTAGGGTTTCATGATGAATAGTACCATTCCAAGGGAGATGACGATAAACGGTGTCTGGGTCGGGTCCTAATCAAATAAATTAAAACAGATCCAAGAGTAAATCAGAATGGCGTCATTTTAAATAAGTGGGGCGACGTCATCATGGCGTCATGATGACGCAATGAACCGACTGAACTGGTTGGTTCTCGCTTAGATTGAACCGGTTTACTTGGCCTTTGACCGAACCGAATGGTATATTTCCAATTCTTCAAAAATTTCATTTGAACCCCAAAATTTCATGTTAATTACGAAATTACCCCTGAAAATTAATTCAAAATTAATTTTAAATCCTTTTCAAATAGGAAAAATTACTAAAATGCCGTTAAGCCAAAATAAGACAAACGAAGGCCAATTAAATGAAAGAAGAGTCTAACCCAATGTTCTTGAGCATTGTATACAAATACGAACAGACAAACTGGAATAATTCTAGCTATGTCTTAACACATTAATTAAACTATCAATTGAACCCCGATGACTGTAGATGTCATGCCCCGAATTTCCACGAACCCGGGGGTGAGCGATATAAAACAGGAAATGGTAAATAAATAGCAATTTAAAGGATTTAACTAAATAGGCATCCGTTCTCATCAACACATAAAATGTAAAGTACAATCCAGAAAACAAGTTGTTCATGTCATTGTGGGCTTAAGCCCTTACATCTCAAAACGTGCCTCAAGGGCCAAATATACTTCTAAATTCTTTTCCCTTATTTTTGTCAAGATATCATCCAATCTCATGTACCAGGGGCGTCATCTATAATATGGTATCCCACGAATGGGTCAGCTCAACTACTGGTATAATATAATGCTAATGCAAGAAACAAAATTAAGGCGTGGCATGTGCAAGTGTACATTTATCTCTACATGTCATCCAATATCATCAATGCAGTACATGAACAATATGCGTGATACATCCATGCAAACTCTATGCCACACTCATGTCTCACTTTACGGTCCTTTCCCGTTGGCATGAGTACCACTTGTATGTCTCACTTTACGGTTCGTCCCCACTAGCATGAGTACCAATGGCCGATTTTGGGTTTTTCACTACAAGATCCACACCCTCATAATGCATAGCACTACGTGCTTAACCCACACCATGCTTTCAAGGAATCACACTATGCCAATATGCCTTGATTCCATTATATAATAATGCAATCTCAACGAAACAATATATCAACGCATGAAGTGTAACACCCCAACTAAGTAACCGGCCCATTTTGTGTACTGAAGCTATTTTTGGGAATTTAGTGCAGTATTTAGCTAATTAAAAACCTATTTTTAATGTTAATGGAACTCGAATTAGCTAACTACGAAAAACCCAAGAAAATAAAAACCGACACTAGACCTTAGATAAGGAAGATAATCCGAATAGAAAGTGACCGAAAGAAACCGCGTCAAAAAAAAGAGCAACGGAAAGAAAGTTAGAGCAGAAAACAGTGAAGCTAAATTACCGCTGCCAACCAAACAAGGCCTTAACCTAAAATGGTAGAAAATAGCCACACATGGGGCCAAGGGGAATTGAACCCTTGACCTATGGTGGGAAAGGAATTTGTCTCAAAAAGTTACCAAGTGGGTTGTAACCCACTTTGTATACAAGTATACAAAGAAATGTATATAACCCAAAATCTGGTTGGGCCACCTCCCAAATTGGCCAATGGCTAAGCATGCAACACATCACCCTACACACTTAGGCCATCATGCCTATACATGCATATGATAACATCTCCTTCCAACCAAAATTCATGCAAGCTCATGATGAAATTGGGAGATGAAAAGGACAAGAAGGAAATCTGATTTATATGTACAACCATGCATGCACGGTGGGCAAGAAAACTAGAAGTGTGTGTGTGTGTGTGTTTTGAATGATAGAGAGAGAAAGCTAGAGAGAGAGAGAGAGAGTAGAAAACAATCCTAGTTGCATGCTTGTATGGTCATTGAAGGAGCAAGGAGGAGAACGAGACTGATCTAAAGGGAACTGAGGAGCACTAAGAGGATTTTGGACTGAGCCATAGAAGGGAGGAGTTACTGTGCAAAGGTAAACACCCGAGAAAACATCAACTTCTAGTTTAAATTTTGTTTAGTTTTATGCGTTTAGAGCATTCTGGAACTATCATTAGATGCATGATAGATAAACCATGAAATCTGGGTTGATTTGCTTGGGGTTAGACCATCGAAACTGCCTAAAACACGAAAAATAGTGAAATCCTGCCATTAAAGGACCTTGACTGAGATGGGTCTGAATCAACCTACACCAAACCTATTTTGGTTGCTCTAGACTAAAACTAGACACTTCTAGCATCTCAAAAACCTGACATACGCGACTCTAAGGACTGGGAATCGACCACCAAACCGTGAGTTACAGGTTCGGGTTTAAAACCCAAACTCACCAAAACCTTGGTCAAACTAGAATATTAGGACAGGGACTTGAACCCCACGATGCAAGGATCACAACAAAATAGATTTCATGAAGATTGGATAACAAATGAATGTTTGGGACCTAGTTGCAAGGTTTCGGCTATCGTTTTGAAACAGAGCCATTAGAGCTCGATTCAATGCATCAAATGGATGCTAAGATGTTTGTATGATTCCCAGAAGTTGATTAGGATGAATAACAACAGTAAGAAACGAATCCTTGAAATACCACGAAAATGAAGAGAAAATTTTCTGAAATTTTAGGGCTACAGTAACCCTAGAACGATGGGGATGATGAACAGTGAGGGTCCAGGTCATGGATCGGGTTTCGGGTCGGGCCCCGACCCGACCGAGAAACGGATAACCCATTTAAACCTGAACTACATCGTTTTCACATAACAGATTTTAATGCTTAATCTCTAGGGCTGACGTCATCACTGTTCCTTGAACCGGTTAAAACCGGATTGGACCGGTCCGGTTCACTTAAATGTGAACTAAACCCTTTGGTTCGGTTCCTTACTTTCGTAAATTGCATAATGACTCCTACTAGTTTTATGAAATTGCACTGTTGCCCAGTTTCTGGAAAATTTGTGCAATTACACCTCTGGAAAATAATATTTATTATTTTATTAATTAAGTAAAATTACTATTTTGCCCTTGGCTATTAAATAAGTCAAACGAAGTCCAAATTTAGTAAACAAATAGTGTAATTTAACTATTTCAGGCATTCCGGACTCAATGGTAGAGTCCAATTTGTGAAACCAAGTCCTGAAAAATACAGACACATCACTGGTAAATGACAGTACTGCCTTAATGACACTTAGGACCAAATAATACCGAAAGATAGTCTATTTTGACTATGTTGGGCATTCTGGACTCAACAGTGAGGTCTGTATTAGTAGATAAAGTACCAAAAAATACAACATGAGAAAAATTACCAAAATGCCCCTAACGCCATATGAAGTCCAAATGGAACCCGATTGGGACAGAACTGATACCAATAGGGGCTCAGATACCTGTGAGACTGTACACATGATTATATGAAAAATTCGGAGTTAGGATTTTACACCCATAAAATGACCAAAATACCCCTGACATACCCAAAGCCGAATGAAAAGCCGAGAGAGTCTAAATTGACTTTCTTCGACGTTCCGGACCTAATGGAAGGGTCCATATTACGAGAACAAGTACAAAAAAATACATGAAATCATGAAACTACCCGAAGAGTAATAAATTAGATTTATCCTAACACGTTAAATTATGTTTTAGGATTAAGCCCACAAGGATTGTCATGGACGGAAAAGATAAGAAACCGAAAGAATTCACAATCATGACTAAGGCCCAGAGGGCGGTCGACCCAAAACAGCAAGAATTCATGAAAGACCTGTTATGGCAACAACAAGTGATCAGCTAGGCAAATAAGAATTGCTAAATCAACTGAGACCGTTTCCATCAGACCTTTTATCTCCAAAACTCCCATCGTCCCAATGGGACGATTCATGAAAGAGGCCGCCGCGAGAAGGCAGGCTGAGAAAGCTCAAAGAGAGGGGGAAGAGAGAGAAAATGCCGAGACCCTGAGTGAAATGTTTCAGAGGTAATACTTATAAATAAACCACTATAAGTTAGCCTAATGAAACCCATCATAGGATAGACTTACTCAGTCTAAGATCATGAGTTGATAAGTCTTCATAAATTGTTTTAGGCTTACTAGGGAAAAAGAGGAAGGCACCATCAGTAGCATCGACCTCTAAACTTAAAGGTGAGTAACTTCTGACACTGTATAGATACTGTATTTTGATCCACTGCACCATTTTGTATGCTATACCGTTTAAATGTGTATACTTAAATTCATGCCCTTTTTACACTATATCACTTATGACATGATTTTAGTCTTCCTTAAATAATTGACTATACTCTTGATTGATGTACTAGCATCCTGTACTGTTCTGTCGTTTTGTTCTAATGAATTAAAAATGGATTTATTGAACCATTATTTCTGAAGTGATCAAACTAACCATGTGATATAGGCAAAGAACGGGTTTGAAACCCTTGACAGGGAACCTGTGTTACTCACTGAGCTTATTTAAGCTCACCCCTTTATTCTAACATTTTTCAAGTGAAGGGTCCAATGGCCAGGATTAACAAGTCAGGAACTTTTGGGGGGGGGGGGGGGGGAATATTTTGGAGAACCTATGAATATTCCATTTTTGTATATCACCCCATTTTTGGACATTTGTATAACTGAAGTACTATGTCATGACTTTTGTAATTCAGACTAAGTAGGACTAACTATGTATGCACTCTAATGCTCTGCCAAGTAATTATGCATTCTTTTATTAAATTCCGCTGCTTAACTTATTTATACCGAATGCATTGTGCTTGGAGGTTACAAGTGAATGGCCTATGGTTAGGATTACCGTCGGCTTTTAATTTCAAAAAAAAAAAAAAAACCCGATGGGTGCCTAACTGGCCGGTCACGTGCCCCTAAATCCACACACGGTGGGTTAGGGGGATGTGACATGAAGCATGCTTTAAGTAATGCATATTCTACATAAAGCAACTATGACATTAAATCACAAAGCTTCTTCCACAAGTCTGCATATCATATACAATCAATTTAATCACATGCTTGATTTACACATTCACTATTTTGACAATTCTCTAAAAACATAAATCACACATTGTGCCAACACATGGAATACACATATAGTCATGACCCACATCTATCACTTAACCAAAATTTCAGAAAGATAACAAGAAACACATAAGTAGATAAAAAATCAAACAAATATGTGAATCACTAAGTCAACATAGCAATCACTCCTAAACTTAACCCTATTTCTTACTTAGCAAAATATCATATCTGATGGGTTGGTCTTAACCCTAAGAAATCGTGCTCGTAATGTAACTGAACTAACAGCGAGAATGTAGAAGGTTAGACCGCCTTCTCCTTGCCTTTCAGTGTCTCTAAAATCATGAAATGTAACTCAGTCCATTTGCTACTTAAATTATGCTATTCATCTAATTTTATGTCTTTATTTTATGAGTTTTCTATTTTACTAAAATAAACTCTACCATTGAGTCCAGAACATCGAAGAAAGTCGGTTTAGGCTTTCGCGAAACTCACTTCAGACTTCTGTACCAAAAAGGGCAAAATAGTCATTTTGCACTTTTATGGGTTCTTACATCTTGAGACCTCTTTTCACAAATCAAACTCTACAGTTGAGTCCCAGAATGCTCGAAATAATAAAAATTCACTATTTTTTTACTTTAATCGGAGTTTGTTTGACAGCTTTTTGACTTAGTGGCATTTTAGTAATTTTTTTATTTTTAATTAATTAATTAAATTAATAATTAATTAATATTTTATTTAGGAGTCAAACTATGATTTTTAAAAGTTCTGAGGGGTCAAATTAGGATTTCTCAAATTTTTGGGGTTAAATCAGAATTTCAAAATTTCCTATCCCAAATCCGAATAGCCAAATAGTGGCTAAGTCCCAAAACAGGGATAGGATATCCCTATTCTTAATCTCAATTTTCAATTTCAATTTATTAAACCTGTAGCCAAACACCCCCTAATCCCATTTTTAATTTATAACATGCGGCTGACACGTGTGGGTGGGTCGGGCCTAACCCGTCCCGAACTAATCCGAAACCCAACCCGATCCGAACGCATACCCTGAACAGTCCTTCTTCTTCCCCGACTTTCCATAGGGTTCCAGCGAGGTTCCAGGCATCTTCTCCGGCACTGAAGACACTGTTTCGATCAGATTTCCCCCATTTTTCAATGTGATTTTCTTCAGTTTTTCCCAAGGATCTCATATCCAAGCTCGGTTTTGGATTTAAATTACTATATCATCACGAATAGAGGGTTCAAACCCCTCCGGCCGACTTTCCGGCCAGCCTATTGACTCTCATTTTTGTGACTTCTCAGTCACTGTTTTCACCCCATTTTAATCCCAAATGTTTTCTGCAACTCATCTCAGTAATTCCCCATCATTTATTTTGAGTTTAACACATAAAATCATGGAACCCGATTGTATTTCCCTTAACCTGCAACTGAGATTTTCTCTTTCATTTCTTGACCATTTCAAGTAATTATTTTTGCTAAATAAATCTTACAACATGCTCTTCAAGGCCCTATGCTTAAAATCAAACAATCATGCTTGAAAAATTAAAACAAAAGCTGACCCACTTACCTTGGTTTTCTGATTTTTCTCTTGTATACTTCCTTTCTTCCTCTTTACTTCTGTTCCGACTCCTCCCTTTTTGTTCTCTTGGTCTCTTTCCTCTTTACATCATCACCACAACTACCCCTCTCTCTCTTCTGATTTCTCTCTCTCTACGGCCAGGCCTGCACACACTCAACCCGTACACCCTTTTCTGATTTCTTCCCCCCATTTTTCTCTTTGCATTTAATGTTGCTTGTGTGCATGGTTTTCCATATATATATATATATATATATATATTATCACACACACACAGAGCAGTACACTACCACACACACACACACACCACCTCTCAGCCGTCCTTGCAGGCTCACACACATACACAGTAGCGCACACACACAGGCTGTCCCCCACTCCCTTTGTGTATATGCTTATATATATATATATATATTTAAATACATGTACATATATATATATATACATAACATGTAATATTTTATATATATATATATATACATGTATACATACACAATACACCTTTCACACACATCTCATACATATACACATATATTCATATAAAAAAAAATTCATTCAAAATTTCAGATCTCTACAGTAGAAGTACCTACCTTAACATTTTTTTATGTTCTGCACTCAATAGTGGAGTCTTTTTAGTTAGACAAGGTACCGAAAATATAAACACATAGAAATGTAAAATTTTCAAACTGGCCATAGTGTTTTACGGGCTACTAGACAGACTGAGAAAATATAGGAAGGGGAAAAATTAATGTTTTAAGATGCTCTGAACCTAGCGGTGAGGTCAAACTAAGCATCCGAGTACCTAAACATGGTCCCGCATGAAAATGTAAAATTACAAAAATGCCCCTAAAGGCTAAAATGAGCACACGATGAACTAAGAAGTATTAGGAACCTAAATTAAAAACCATAAGGGAATCCTAAACAGTAAGACTAAGTCCAAAAGAGACTAAGTATATTAAGTAAACAAATGATTAAGTCGAGTATTATACTGATATAATATCGATGTATTTTGACCCATGCCTTAGCAATGCCGAGACATGTCAAATGGATGAACAAATGACTGACTATGTACACTGGACCATAGGTGAGTAACCTTGAGCCTTGATGTGGAGACATTTTCCATGAAATGAAATTCTTTACAATTTTATAACACTACATGAAGTTCTTTACAAGTTTATAACATATTTTCAACTTCTATGCTAAATGCTTTAACTGCATGACTTTTTATTGAATATTGAAATAAATGGTTGAATTGCATGCTTTTAAGTAGCATATTTTTAAATGTTTCATAGCATGGATAGCCTAAAGAATGTTTTGCAAGCATGTTTCAGTTTTTATGTGCCTTCCAACACCCTGTCAGGGGTTAAGAGCCAGTAGACTTCCAAGTAAGTCTTCATGAGCGACTCGGCCAAGAGTCTGAATCCGGTGAGAAGGCTACATAGGCCCAAAGCTCTAAATTATATAGAGGTCGCCAATATGACATTCTAGTCAACAGGGACTAAGCTTATGAGATGTATGACACAAAATATTTTCACAGCTTTAGTTTACAGGTCACCCATGTGACAACCCAAGGTCCTAAAGGACTAGTTTTTAAGAAGTGTGGCATATGGCATGTTTTTTTTGCTCACAAGTATCAGACTTTATGATATCATGTTTAACTTGGAAAACTATTTAGCATAAACTCTTGAATGATTTCCAGTATATATCTTGCAACTACCAGTTATATGTTTAGGTTTTAAAAATGCCAGTAGCTTTCAGTATAGAGCTCTTTTATTGCTATCCATGAAAGTTTACACAAAGGGATTTTCCTCAAAAACCCATGATAGGGAATCGATGTTACTCACGCGCTTTTCAATAAAGCTCATAGGGTTTTATCCCGTGTATTTTCGAGATTACCAAGAGTTTTTTAGACCCAACTTGTAATTAAATCATAATGTATAGGCACTGGCGAAAGAGGGATTTGTACCCCAACTACAAAGGTGACAATATAAGACCATAGATGCCAGAATTATGTGACAGAAAAAGGGAAGTGAGACAAATTCATCAATAATTTAATAATTAAGGGTTATGTTATTGTAACTCTAATGTACAGTCTAATTATGCTTTGCCAAGCATGGCTGCATTCAAACAAAATTTTAACAAATGAGAATTTCACTGCACGATTTTATGTAACATAATGCAATTCACTTGGAAATGATAAAAAATACATTTGGTTAGACACATCATCAATATGCTATCAAGATTAGCGTCTTGGCGAAGTGCCTAACTAGCCGGTCATTATTCCTAATCCGCATAGGGTGGGTTCTAGGGATGTGACATAGTTGGTATTAGAGCAAAGGTTAATGGTCTTTTGGGAAAAGAGCAACCTAAGAACATCAGAGCATGAGATTATTAAGTTGCCCTTAGGGATATCGGGTTAAAATTTTTGTACTACCAACAAGGTTGGTATGTAAAAGGATTAGGTTATGGAGTCAACCATACCATCAGAGTCAGTATCATGGATTAAAGATTAAATGACCATTAAACAAGGGTGGGAAGGGTGGTAGTGTATGTTGGTGTGTTATCAGAACCTTAGTTATGAGTGAGACTGATCACCTTACTATATACCTTTAGGGTTGAGAAACACATAGTGGCATGCCTTATCCAACCATCGAGTTAAGATTCATAAAGGAAAAACTCAATAAAAAATACAAGTAGGCATAAATGACAGTTCATAATATATAAAGTCATAGGGACTACAAAATTAGAATTAAGGTAGTAGAGAACTAAAGTAAGACGTTTCCTTATCCAAAGGAAAATAAAAATACTGGAAAAATTTGAAAGAAAGCTAAGTATCAGGAACTACAGATTTTCGTTGAACCTCAGCTAAGAGTCTTTCATATTGTTCTCGTAATCGACTATTAGTCCTTTTCCAACTCTGAGATTCTTGTCTTTAGAGATTGATTAGACTTATCCATAAGTTTTCCTAACTTTTTCTTTTCCCATGAGAACTCCTTAATCCTTTGATTGGATTCGGAGAGCAATCGTTACAAAACAACAATGTAGTCATTTAAGGGACTGAATTATAGCATCCCTGACGTATAAACGTTGAGCTATATTTGAAACAGAGTTCATGACATGGATGAAAAGAACCAAAGAATTATATACAACATTTGCATCAGTCCTGGTTACCAGTAATCCCTCATCACGGGGAGAAACGAGACCTAGGGCAACCGTTACGGCAATAGAGTCATCTTGCATCACAGAGTTATTAACTGTGATAGAACTAGTCTAGGTTGAGAAGGTTGGTTGCCATAAAGGTGGCGGTACACTAGGTGTGTCATCTGAATCAGGATGATTCTGAGAAAAATAAGCCATTAGATGAATGAATAAGGATAATTAGAAAAGATGAGGTTGATAGTATTACAAACACTAATAAGCCTTAAGTATCAAGTGAGTAGGATTTTTATAATATAAGCCAGGAGCGAAAGGCCTAGGACCTACTACATTGATCCACGAGCTACTACAGATCCAACCTCAATAACCTCAAGGTAGTTGGTACAGCCAATTAATTACCATAAAGGATATTACTAAATACTGACAATGGTAAAATAGTATAGTTAATATAAATTTAAGAATGAAACTCTCTAGAAATTAGTAACGGTTAAGGAGTTTGATCAGTCACTAACATTAGACTGATATGGATTAAAACATAAATTAAGTTTGCGAATTATGCCGACCACACTATTCAGTAATTAAGGTGTTGTGATCATAACAATACTTTCGATCCAATAATGGAAATACCTTATGAATAGTCATACAACGTTACTACAAGACAGATCATCTGAAGTTCAAAGAGCTGGAACTAAAATATTATAATTCAAACATCCTCTGAAGAGGATAGAGTGATAGTTGATAGGTTACAATGATTAATATGGTAGCAATTAACAATGACAGAAGCACCAATTTAAGCTCTTCTCCCATCTAGGAAAATTTGGAACAAACAGTAATCCCTAAAACACATCAGAAACCATATTTTGAATCTATTCAAAAATATTTAAAACATTCCCAAATAAGGTCGAAGAAAAAGAATATACATTGTAAGAGTTAAAAATGAAGTAGCTATCAACGTGAAAAGAAATAATAAAATAACACCTTTTATATCTCGGAGGAATTCCGACGAACATTAAATTAGTCAGTTGAAAGCAAGAAGGAAGATACCTGAAATACAATAGAAAATATACCATTAATAAGTAACCCCATTAATCAGATCTAGAAATTTATGACCAAGAATCGTGTACTTGTGACAGAAAAGATCAGAACTGGTGGCTGTCGGCACACAAACAGTACAGAAGAAGTCACCGTAACTGCCAACGACGGACCCGATCTGCAAGGGAAACGAAGAAGAAAGATTAGTAAGAGCAAGAACTGTCAACAATAAGAAAAAAATAGCTGAATATCAAATCCTAAACCTTGTAAGAGAATAAATTGAATAAAATGGATAAAGCAAGATTTCAAGCTCCGCCTCTACTAGCGTGAAGACGAACTAAGAAAAGAGCACATGAAAACACAAACCCAGAATTTAGATCTAGGGATCTTGACCTCTAGAATGGGAAACTATTAATACCTGTGGAGTAAGAAGTAGGGAATTGGCGATCGACAATAAGGTAACCAAGGCCAGAGGAATAGCCGTAACAGCCGTCGATAAGCCAATGTTGCAAGATAATGAAATGGGAAATGGTGACTAACGAAGAAATTGTGGAGAGTGGGAAGAGGATAACGATAAGGAAATGATGAAGGAGTGGAAGGACTCGATAGAAGTCTCAATATGATAGGTACAAACAAAAGGATGGATGAACAGTTAAGGGTTATACTATAATTTAAATTGTTGGTAGAAAGAAAAGAGAGAGATAATCACCAGATTTCATTCACCATGCTTCACCACGCAAATAAGCACACGTATGTTCAGACACTTTCACAAGTCTTCATTATTGTTATTCCACCAAAAAACAACCGTCCAATTAGGCTTTGTAAACATAAGGAATAGAGTAGGAATGACAGCATGACAACACAGTGTAAACCAATCGTCCTTAACAAGGGACCAATGGCCTATAAATGAGAGAAGCCCTAAAGAAATAACTCACACTTGAAGGTGAGGAATTAGTGAAGAGAAATGTGTGTATACTTGCACCTTCGCCTTACTCCAACTGTTTATATGTATATACACTTATGTTTATAAGTCACCTGAATATGCATTCTTCAAAACCAAAAAAGAAATGCAACCTTCACCCACTTTATGAAATGAATAAGGCCCTCGATTCTACACCTTGTATGAAAATTGAAGAAGAGGGAGAACCCACACCGATATCGCACGATAACATAATCACCGGAATATTAGTTGTGTAGAAAAGCTACAAGCTCCCAACAATGAGATCTCATTTGGGAATGAAGCCCAATAGTCTGAGAAGCAGTATTAGTCACGATACATAGTTTAGCGAAGGTTTTCTTACCTGGAAGATGACTAGGAAGTGGCCCTGCCACCAACAACAGCTCATGTTCGTTGACATAAGCTTCATCACTCCTCACCATATCACTCCTCACCGTAATTGACACTGCCAATTTGGGTGATGGTCACAAGAGTATTAAGGAACATGGTTTAGAGGGACTCTAAAACAATGGAGGTTATTCCAAAATAAGATGAACAGTGGGAGCACATAAAATATACAAACTGTTTCGAGTTTGAGGGACCAAACTCCTTGTAAGAAGGGGAAAGTGTAACATCCCAACCCAATTATATTGGGATTGTTGTAAAATCAAAACAATGATAATTAATAGTATAATGTTAGATTTCACCAAAAAAAGGGGATTTATGCAATGTATCAAAAGTTATAATAACAAAAGATCTTTTTGAAGCTGTGAAACATTATGTATAATAATTATAAATTAAGGTTAAGTAATATGGCCTAATCACATACAAACTTAACTTAAGCACAATCAATAAGGTTAAGTGATTTAGTATATCAATAACTAAATAATTCCAAGTGTATATGCTGTGGACAACGATAGTGTGTGAACAATACCTACGTATGAGATTGAATAGGTGTGCAATGATGTGTGCATTACTGTGCAGACAACATGAGGGGATAGTTAAAAGCGACAGTCACCCCTACTAGTGTTTTGTGTTTATGGGTGAATAGTGTATATTACACATACTGACAGTAAGAAGATATATGTGCATATATATATATATATACTTATATCCATACAAATGAATGAATTATTAAAAAGAAAAGAAAAGAGAGGGTTGGGGAAGGTGTCTGCCACCAACTAAAATGATAGAGAGAGAGAGAGAGAGAAAGCTTCCAAAAGAAGCCTCACATGGTCAGAAATATCAGAATATATACAACTATACATATAGAAACCCAAAAAGGAACTGTGTACTAGTCACAAAGAAGAAAGAAGAATGAGGGTAGAGAAGGAGAACGGAGAATGAGAGGGAAGAACTCAAGGAGGTTAAAGACTCAACCAAACAAGGTTAATACCTAACCTATTCTGTTCCTTCAATACTTGTATGAATATTTTAGTTGTCAAAACCCTTAGTTGAGCTTGTAGACCCTAGAAATATAGTAGGAACTCCAAACCGCCATTGATAAACAACAAGAAAGTAGGTCTGAATCAACAAAAAAATAGAATTTTATAGGTTGGGGCTTAAACTAGGAACTACAAGGATCCTAAATCCACAAGAAATAGCTCAAGATGATTAAAGAAGAGAGAGAAAATTTGAGTTACAAGTTGCAGGTTTGAAACCCAACCCCATGAACTGTACCTTAAACTCGAGCCTCTGAATGGATTATGAATCCTTATAACTTTAGGATCATGACAGGCCGAACCACACACGAGTTGGCTAAGAAATGAGCTTAAACGAAGCTTCGATAGCCGTCGGCCATAGAAGCTCACACCGAGCTTTCTGGTAGGTTTTGAGGGCTGAGATCAACGATAAAACCGAAGTTAAGACTCTAAGGGAAGATTAAGATCGAAGACAGGTGAAAAAATGCACTGAAAAATGCACGACATAAGAACTGAAACTCTAGGGTTTCGTGATGAACAATGTCGACCTAAGAAAGACGACGATAAACAGTGTTTGGGTCAGATTTTCGGGTCAGGAGCTCAGGTCGGGTCCTTGACCGAAATAAATTAAAAAGGATCCAAGAGTAAATTAGAATGGCGTTGTTTTAAATAAGTGGGGCGACGTCATCATGACATCACGATGACGTAATGAACCGGCTGATCCAGTTGGTTCTCGCTTGGATTGAACCGGTTCACTTGGCCTTTGACTGGACCGGACGATTTATTTCTAATTCTTCAAAAATTTCATTTGAACCCCAAAATTTTATGTTAATTTCAAAATTACCCAAGAAAATTAATTTTAAATCATTTTCAAATAGAAAAAATTACTAAAATGCCCTTAAGCTAAAAATTACACAAGCGAAGGCCAATTAAAATGCAAGAAGAGTCTAACCCAATGTTCTTGGGCGTTCAAGACTAAATGGCGGAGTCTGATTTACAAAATTAGATCCCGAAACAATACAAACAAACAAACTGGAATAATTATAACAATGTCCTAACGCATTAATTAAACTACCAATTGAACCTCGATGTCTATAGAAGTACCTACCTTAACATTGTTTGACGTTCTGTACTCAACAGTGGAGTCCGTTTAGTCAGACAAGGTACCGAAAATTTAAACAAATAAAAATGTAAAATTTTTAAATTGCCCTTAGTGTTTTACGGGCTACCAGATAGTTTGAGAAAACATAGGAAGGGGCAAAATTAATGTTTCAATATGCTCTGAACCTAACGGTGAGGTCAAACTAAGCATACAGGGTACCTGAACATGGTCCCGCATGAAAGTGTAAAATTATAAGAATGCCCCAAAAGGTTAAAGTGAGCACACAATGAACTAAGAAGTATTATGAACCATAATTAAAGACCATAAGGAAATCCCAAATAGTAAGACTAAGTCCAAAATAGACTAAGTACATTAAGTAAACAAAGATTAAGTTGAGTATTATATTGATATAGTATCGATGTATTTTGACCCTATGCTTTAAGAATGTCAAGGCATGTCAAGTAGACGAACAAATGAATGACTGTGGACACTAGACCACAGGTAAGTAATCTTGAACCTTGAAGTTGAGACACGTTCCATGAAATGCAGTTCTTTAGAGTTTTATAACACTACATGCAGTTCTTTACAACTTTATAACATATTTCTGACTACTATGCTAAATGTTTTAACTGCATGACTATTTATAGAATATTGAAAAAAATGGTTGAATTGCATGCTTTTAGGTAGTATCTCTTGAAATATTTCATAACATGGATAGCCTAAAGAATGTTTTGCAAGCATGTTTCAGTTGTTATATGCCTTACAACACCTTGTCGGGGTTTAAGAGCTGATAGAGTTCGAGTAACTCTTCATAAGTGACTTGGTCGGGAGTCTGAATCCGTTAAGAAGGCTATGTAGTCCCAAAGCTCTAAATTACATAGAGGTTGCCAATGTGACATTATAGTCCACAGGGACTGAGCTTATGAGATGTCTAACACTAAACGTTTTTAGAGCTTTAGTTTACAAGTCACCATGTGACAACCCAAAGTTCTAAAGGAGAACAATTTTTAAGAAGTGTGGCATGTTTTATTTGCTTATAAGTATCAGATTTTATAATATCTTGTTTAACTTGTAGAACTATCAGACATAAACTCTTGCATGATTCTAGTATATATCTTACAATTATTATTTATATGTTTACTTTTTAAAAATACCAGTTGTAATACCCCGACCCGAGAATGCCGGATAATGAGGCACGTTTTACGATGTTATGAAAAAATGAGTGTAAATATTATACCCTTAAGAATATGATAAATTAATTTAATGTAATTAATTTATTAATATGAGAAATTAAGTATTAGTTATAATTAATATAAAATGTGATGATTAATTTATAAAATATAATTAATTGAATAACTAATTTGTTAATTAATTAAACATAAGAAATTAATTAAATATATATATAAGGGTGTGAGTGTGTGATATGTATTATATATATATATGTAATGGAGGAGACATGAAGTTAAGGGAGGTAAGGTGTCTATGTACCATATATGTATATTATATACTATTAGGTGAAGAGGAATGAGAGAAGGGATGGCCCAAATCAGAAAGTATGGGAGGTATGGGCTAATTTGATGGAGAATGGAAGTGAAGTGATGGCCATAGATCCAATACACATATGTACACAAGCATATACACACCTCATTACAACACACGAAAAAGAGAGAGAGAGAGAGAGAGAGAGAGTTCAGAAGAAGAGAAAGGAACTGAGGAGGATAGAGGAAGAATCATAGATCAAGAAGAATCAAAACCTTAGCAACAAAAGGTGAGAAGTTTTGAAAGTTTATTAATTTCTCTCTTTAGGAATTTAAGCATGAATATGAATTGTTTTTAAGTTGTTTATGTAGATATAACGTTTAGGTTATATTTAGACTTGTTTAAACATAAAATTTAAGCTTGAAAACAGTAAGAAAACACCAACCCATAAGCTACGGCCATGAGAGACCATGTTCAAAGCAGGTCTGATCCGATGGAAACCAAACCTTGTTTGGTGTATAGAGACCTCAAGTAGACCCTATAAACATGCCAAAAACCTATAACCGCAATCAAAACTCAAAAGAATTGAAGCCCAAATATCGAGTTATAGGTTCGGGTTCCAAAAACAAATCTCAAAAATATGAGATTAAATCTACTTTTATGAATGAAAAGTGAAGCCCCATGAAGAGGGGATCACAACAAAACAAGTCTCATCGAATTTGACTCAGAAATGAGCATGAATGGTCGAATTATTGGTTTGGATTATCAAACCTAAAATCGGGCGCACGAATCAGTTTTGGAACTTCCAAATGAATGCCAAACTAATTTTTTATGTTCTAGGAACAATTTAAGATGAAAACAGTGAAGAATTAGTGAACAAAAGTCCACGAAATTGAAGAAATATAAACTAAAAAAAAATTAGGGTTTCAGGTGAACAGTGTCGACTTCGATGGGGAAGATGACACTGTTCAGGTCGGGTCTAAAAACGGGTCGGTTACGGGTCTGGGTCAAATTAGGATCCAACGGGTTATGATTTTATTTAAACGGCAACGTTTTAATTTTTAAAATTAAAACATTAGGGCTGACGTCATCCTGACGTCAGCATTACGTGTAAAACCGGCTAAACCGGTTGGTTTGCAAGTGAACCGGACCGGTTCATTTGGAATTGGACCGAACCTGTCACATCCCGAACCCCACCCTACGCGGATGTCGAGGACGTGATGCCAGTCAGCCGCCGCGCGACCAACCGAAGGCAATTTCAGATGCGGCAGAATTTAAAACTTTTTCTTTGTGTCACGGGAATGCAACTCACTTATCCACCATAAAGGTATGTACCACAGAGTAAGTCTAAATCCAAAACAGTTAACAGTTCTAAGTTCAGAGCATATCTAAAATCAGGCATATAGTACAGAGCAGATCTAATATCTTTAGAGTACCGTTTATTTCCATGAGCCATAATTATCTAACCAGTACATGTAAATCAGGTTAGCCGTATCATATCACTCACCTGAATAACAGAATCAGTCCACAAGAATCCAGTCTCTACAAATCAGTGCCGTCAGATCCTTTACTTGAAGTGCCACTCGGCCTACCATGTCATATCATGGTGTCTTCTAATCCATCAGAGATAATCCCTGAAAAATGTTAGGGAATGGGGTGAGCTTCGAAAAGCCCAGTGAGTAACACAGGTTCCCTGTCATGGGTTGTAAACCCGGTCTTGTTTATAAATCACAAGGATAGTTCAATCGCTTAGGAATAACAGTTTTATAGATCTACTCGAATACAATTTAAGTAGAATAAAACGGGACTGAACTAAACGAAACAACAAATCAGAACAGACGGAACAGTGCATGATGCCAATATATCAACGAGAGTATAGGCAATTAATTCAAATATTAGAACAGATCAGTACTGGGCGGAACATAACAGGGCATAACAATAATATATCAGTTAGGCACGTAATCAAGCCTACTTATGCCAGACCGCTCATAATCAGAATGGTACCTAGAGTCAGACACATCATAGCAGAACAAAATCAGATAGACCATAAAACGGAACAAGACAGACCGAACAAAACAATAGTAGGATGGGACAAAATCATGCCGCGTACAATACAGTATAAAAGTTTGCATTTAAAAACATGCATTCAGACAGTATAACTTTTAAAACCGTACAGTGCATCAAAATACAGTATCTATGCAGTAACTTATATACCAAGTCAAGAATTCGGACAGATCATAACGGAACTGGACCATATATCAATCAAGACAGACAGATTATTAACGGACGGTACATAACGGGATCAGACGGAACAAAACATCAGTTCAAGTCACAGGCATAATCAAGGATAGAGGCATAACAGGACGGATCATAACGGAACAAAGCAGAGCAATACATCAATCAGAACAAGACATATCGGAACTGAACATGGCGGATCAAAACGGTACAATATCAATCAAGTCAAGTCATATCGGAACTGAACATGACGGAACAAAACGGAACAATACATCTATCAGAACAAGACATATCGGAACTGAACATGACGGAACAAAATGGTACAATATCAATCAGGACAAGTCATATCGGAACTGAACATGACGGAACAAAACGAAACAATACATCAATCAGATCAAGACATATCGGAACTGAACATGTCGGAGCAAAACGGAATAATACATCCATCAGAACAAGACATATCGGAACTGAACATGACGGAACGAAACGGAACAATACATCAATCAGATCAAAACATATCGGAACTGAACATGTCGGAACAAAATGGAACAATACATCTATCAGGACAAGACATATCGGAACTGAACATGACGAAACAAAACGGTACAATATCAATCAGGATAAGTCATATCGGAACTGAACATAACGGAACAAAGCGAAACAATATCAATCAGGACAAGTCATATCGGAACTGAACATGACGGAACAAAACGAAACAATACATCAATCAGATCAAGACATATCGAAACTGAACATGTCGGAGCAAAACGGAATAATACATCCATCAGAACAAGACATATCGGAACTGAACATGACGGAACAAAACGGAACAATACATCAATCAGATCAAAACATATCGGAACTGAACATGTCGGAACAAAACGGAACAATACATCTATCAGGACAAGACATATCGGAACTGAACATGACGGAACAAAACGGTACAATATCAATCAGGACAAGTCATATCGGAACTGAACATGACGGAACAAAGCGGAACAATATATCAATCAGAACAAGGCATATGCTACTTTAAATATATGCTTTTTAAACAGTATAACGTTCAAAACAGTACAGTGCTTCAAAATACAGTATCTAGGCAGAACTTATACACCAATTCAGGAGTCAGGGTTACTCACAAGACGCAACAGTACAGAACAAAACCAGGACAGACCATACAACGGAACAGGACAGACCCGAACTGAACAGGAGAGCAGGACAGTACAAAATCATGTCACGTGTAATACATTATAAAAGAGTATGCATTTAAAAACATGCATTTAAACGGTATGGCAGATAAAACAGTACAGTGAATCAAAATACAGTAACTAGACGGTGTACTTATACACTAAGCCAGAAGTTCCAAGTTACTCACAAACTGTTACAGTTATCTCCTTGCGCAAACAATCCAATAACCTCCAGATACGTCAGGCATCTCCATGTATATCCTGAACAATAATCATCAATCATATACAGATCAGAACTTATCCATTCAGGTCTTATTTGTCATCTTAGGTATCTATCGGATCACCTAAGACAACCTAGTAGCCTATCGCCCTTTCACTGGGTCTCACCCGAGGCTATTTCATTCTTTAATTAGGCTTAGCAGTCATCAGGATTATGATTTAAGTCATTTGGACTTCAATCGTTATCAGTTAAGCACTTATTTGGCCTTAGGGGCAAAATGGTAATTTCACCATTGTTATCCCGGACCCTATCGTGGTCCTCAGAATGTCCCATATATCTTATATGTGAATTTCCAAGTCCTTTGGACTTCGTTTGGTATTTGCTTTAGATCATCGGGACACATCGGTCATTTCTCGTTTTACGGGTTGATAGTTCCGGAGTCTTACTTAGCCCTTCAGTGTTCATAATTATCCCTATGATAATTTATCAGATCAGTTTGACCTTTATTTGACCCCTACTTTGTACTTATAGTGCTCAGGGGTATTTTGGTCATTTTACGTTTCGTAAGATTTTGACTCCGATTCGTCATTTAATCAGGTATACAGTCTCGCCAGTATCCGGGCTCCTACCGGTATTAGTTTCGTCCCAATCAGACTTCATTTAGGTCTCGTATAGCGTCAGGGGCATTTTGGTAATTTCACACTTTGTGAGATTCTGGCCCTGATTCATCATTTAGTCAAGTATACAGTTTCACAAGTGTTCGGGTTTCTATCGGTATCAGTTTTGTCTGAATCGGATGTCATTTGGGCTTCGTTCAGTGTCAAGGGTATTTTGGTAATTTCATACGTCATATTTTTCGGTGCCTCAGTTCACAGAATGGACCTCACCATTGGGTCCAGAGCGTCCGACATAGTTGAGTTGGACTATCTGTTATGTTTAATTGACCCTGGGAATCATTAGGGGCAGTATGGTCATTTACACTTTTTGTGTCTGTATTTTTCGGGACTTCGGTTCATTAAATGGACCTCACCGTTGAGTCCAAAATGCCCGAGATAGTCAGAATAGACTGTCTTTTATTTTTATCTGGGTCTGGGTACCATCAGGGGCAGTTCAGTCATTTACCTACGCGTTTGTATTTTTCGGTACCTAATTTCCCAATTTGGACTGTACCATTGAGTCCAGAATGTTCAACATAGTGAAAATACACTATTTATTTAATTTATTTGGACTCCGTTTGACATATTTAATGTCCAGGGATAAAATCGTAATTTTACCTATTTAATAAAATAATTAAATAATTATTTTATTATTTAATTAATTTTCCAGGGGCTTAAATGAATAATTTCTCAATGTTCTGGGCCACAGTACAATTTCCCAAATTAGTGGGGGTTAATCCGTAATATCAAAAAACTCCAGGGGTTAAAAACTAATTTCATACTTTAGGGGTTCAAGCCCAAGGGTTCAAGGGTTCAGAAACTGAACCAGTCCAAAACCTCCAAAAACCAACCGGTTTAATTCCCTTCAAAAAACCGGAATATAATAATCCAGTTATCCCCAATTTGGCCCCTATCCACGGTTAGGTTATCTAGTTCCCAATTTTAATTTGTTAACCATGGAACCAAACAGTCAGAATTTAGCTTTTAAATTTAAAATCCCTAACTCCAAAACGACGCAGCTTAATGACCCAAGGGGTATTCGGTCGGGTCCCACCCGACCCGATTCAAGATCCGGCCCGGCTATAAAAAAACCCATTCTACCGCGCGTTTTTTCGGTGGTCTTCTCCGGCAACGTTCTCGGCGCCGGCGTACGGACGGTGAGGTTTCCCTCGCTGTTTCTCTTGGTTTTCTCGTCCGTTTTTCAAGATTTTTATACCAAACAGATCCTAGGACATTTGGGATCATTTTAGGACTGTTTTTAAACCTCAAAATCTATAGTTTTCAGTGACCCATTTCGGTTTTCCGATCAGATTATCGTTTGCTCTAGCACGGCCGTTTCTCAACCAAATCCGGTGAGACTTGGCTTGCTGTGACGCACATCTCATGGGCTTCAAGTCCCCGTTTACAAATTTCAGTTTAAGTGTTCGTTTCAGGTTTTGGGTTCCATGGCCGAGACTCACAGGTTCGATTTTGAGGGTCCAAATCAGTGTTTAAGGGTCGCGGGTTGGTGTATTTGAGACCCTCTCAGTGTCTAGATCATTTCTAAACCATCAAAACTTGGTTTTAGGGAGGTCAAATCAGGCCCAGTTTTGGAGGTGTCATCCATGGCGGTTTGGTCACGGTTTGGGTTTCTAGGCCTATCCGAACCTCCTAACTAATTTAGAATAACCCTAGGATCTCACAGTAACTGATTTACGCAGTCTACATGGTCCATATGATTTAAAATCATCAGAGCAGTACCAATAATCTCAACAGAAAAAATTAAGCAGTTTGGCAGTTTTGAGGTTACCTCTGAAACAGTAAGTCCCCTTGCTATCCATGGCTCGGTCCTGATTTGGTGGGGTGCTTGCTTAGATCCAGTCGTGCCTCAGCTCCCCCTTCCTTGGTGCATCTCCAAAGGATGACATGCACACTCACCATTTCTCTCTCTCTAACCCTCTCTCTCTCTCTCTCTCTCTCTCCCTACCCGAGCACCACCTCTGATTTCCCCCCTCCATACATGCACATATAATCTTGTATATGGCAGATTATTTTGGTTGCATGTGATATGGTTGGTGGATTGGTGATAAGGTGTTTGTAGAGAGATGATGACCTAGGGTGCATAGGCATGATGGCCTAGGGGCATAGGGTGATGCATGGGTGAGGTGTTGCATGTTTGGTTATTGGCCACTTGGGGGGTGGCCAAATCAGATTTATAGTTATATATATATCTTTGTATATTTGTACACAAAGATACCCCTAGCCTAGTTGGTATTTTTTTGGATGAGGTTTCCTTCCACTCAAAGGTCAAGGGTTCAATTCCCTTGGCCTCCCATTTGGCCATTTTTTTTCCATATTTTCGGTTAAGGCCACGTTTGGTTGCGTAGTAATTCAGTTTCAGTGTTTCCTTCGTAACTTTCATTTCGTAACTCATTTTTCGACGCGGTTTGTTCCGAGAGTTCCATATTTCAGTATTCTTCAGTTTCAGAGGTTCCGTGTCATTTATTAATCATTCGGGATTTCCCGAGTTAGCTAATTCGGGTTCCGTTAGTATTAAAACGGCGTTATTTCACCGAATTAATCAATAATTTGGGTTCGGGTAAAGTACCCTTCCCTCCAGACATTTTCTTTATTTAATCGGTCTATGGCGACCGTCGGGATTATGATTAATTCCCTAAATCATTCTGTAAGTCGGTATTAATTAATTAATTATTAATTTCACGGGATCGGGGTGTTACAGAACCCATTGGTTTTATAATTAAATTAAAAACTAAATAAACCAAACCTTTTGGTATTTACAGTTTGACCCCAACTGTTTTACGGATTTATACTGTGGCCCAATTTTTGGAGAAATTATACAAATATGCCCCTGGAAAAATAATAAAATAATAAAATTATTTTATTAAATAAGTAAAATTACTAAATTACCCTTGAGTCACAAATAAGTCAAACAAAGTCCAAATTAAACATATGAATAGTGTATCCTTATTATTTTGGATATTCTGAGACTAATGGTAGGGTCTGTTTTATGAGACGGGACCCGAAAAATAAAGACAGGTAAAGGGGTAAATGACCAAAATACCCCGTGACCAAAATTAACAAGCTATTAGTGTATTCTTACTATCTCGGACCTTCTGAGTCCAATGGTGAGGTCCACAACACGAGACAAAACCCCAAAAAATAAAGATACGTAAGGGAGTAAAATGACCAAAATATCCCTGATACCCCTAAAGCCAAAATAAAACCAGAGAAGGTCTAAATTGACTTTCCTCGACCTTCCGGACTCAATAATGGAGTCCAAATTACGAAACGAAGTACGGAAAAATGAGACGCGTAAAATGGTAAATGACCACTTTGCCCTTTTCACACAAAAGTCCGAATTAAATTCTAAGAAAGCCTAAACTTACTTTCTTCGACGTTCCGGACTCAATGGTAGAGTCTGTTCGACCAAAGAAATGTCTAAAATAAAAAGACATAAAATTTGTTGAATAGCATCTGTCAGATGACTATAAATTAACGTAATGCCAAAGCACTAATCTGAGGCGTATACAAGGAAATGAATTACGAAAAAACACGACACGTAAATATGTGAAGTAAATAAATTTAAATTAAAGTTAATGGAGCTACTAGAAGAGTATAAATTCAAATAAATTTAATTTCTAACACATTAAATTGTGTCATAGGTTAAGAGTACTAGTTAAGTTGAGTACATATGAATTATGAGATCATTTTAGGATCTAATACGATTTAAGCATAAGTTAGGGAATATCGAAATGATATTACAATGAATGTGAAGTTGATGAGATGTTATGAATTGTTCTTAGGAACTACAAGAAAAGTAGGAAAGCGCAATTTTAGCACTAACCCTAAAGGATCAAGGTGAGTAACCGTGTATTTGAAGTGAAGATTTAACTCCATGGATTTGAAAAGGTTTTAAATGCAAAGATATGAAGTGTTTGAA
Organism: Nyssa sinensis; assembly: GCA_008638375.1. Classification (NCBI taxonomy): domain Eukaryota; kingdom Viridiplantae; phylum Streptophyta; class Magnoliopsida; order Cornales; family Nyssaceae; genus Nyssa; species Nyssa sinensis. The sequence continues at coordinate 26,974,811 of CM018036.1, forward strand.
ATTTTGAATTCAGTATTTACATGATTCAGTTTTAAATTGTTCTGTTTTATAAACTCTATTATGGCATGTTTAGTGAATGGATTCTATCATAGTTTTCTTCAAACATATTTCAGCATGTCCAAAGTTTTAAATGCCAAATTATGTAAAGTGTTCTGAATTTGTTATATCAAATATTTAAAGGATTTGTTATGAAATTATGTACATGATGTTTTAAATGTTCATGAGAAGCACCTATTTGAAGAAATCATGTATTAAATATTATGTTTTAAAGTGCTCACGAGAAATATCTATTTGACATACTCATATGTTAAATGTATTTGAAATGCAAGATAAATAATAAGTACATAGGTAGTGAGGAGGGTTGTACGGAACCCAACGGACCTATCATGTGAAATGCCCGGTAGCAGGATCTAATCCCCCAAGCAAATGAGATATCTCCACGTATATGTAAAATGGGAGTCTGGTTCGAAACGGATTCCACTAATGAAAGAGATAAGATGACAAATGAGTTTGAAAATGGAAGCAGGTTTTACCCTCATTTTCAATATGCATATGTTTTGAGTTTTATATACTCTATTTAAGAAATACATGTTATGTTATATGTTTTGAAGTTTATATGAAGAAGTATATGTTAGCTTGAATACTTCTAAATGTTTCAAAGCTATCTGTTTTATGAAATGCATATGTTTGAGTTATATACTCTATTTGAGGAAGTACGAGTTTAGCTTGAATACTTCTAAATGTTTCAAAGCTATCTGTTTTATGAAATGCATATGTTTTGAGTTATATACTCTATTTGACGAAGTACGAGTTTAGCTTGAATACTTTAAATGTTTCGAAGCTATCTGTTTTAATAAATGCATATGTTCTATGTTCAAGTATACAAGCAATTGGCCGTGAATGTTTTACACAATCTTATGTACTAAAAACCACTGCTAATTGAAAACTCCATGACGAATACTGGAATTGCTCATAAGCTTAGATTAGGTTACCCGGACTTTGTTCGGATCCCCCTTTCAGGTGATTGACAATAGGGCTGATTGAAAGACGATGAGGATGAGCCTAGTTGTTTTTGGAAGGGATATCTAAGTAGTTCTTTTGTTAAGTATCATGAACTTAAGTTGTAACCTTTGTTTTAATAAGGTAGTGAACTGTTATGTATTAAGCCCCAAGGGGCAACTGAACATGTATCCATTATAAAAGCCTTAAGTTTTTTTAGCTATGCTCTGAATGTATGATCATGTGTACCATTGTGAATAGCGGCAGTATCGGACGGATGTGAAAATTTTAAAATGAGAAAAGAAAAGAAAAAGTTTTTCACGCTTCCGCAACCACATGAAGCACATCTATTCGATACCGTCACTTATGTACGAGCCTTGCCCCAAGGCCTCCGGGCCGAAGGGTGGCGGTCGCGATCCGGTAATCTGCCTAGGGTGGGTTTCGGGTCATGACACCAGTAGCTTTCAGTATAGAGCTCTTTATTGCTATTCGTGAAAGTTTATAGAAAAAAAAGGTTTCCACAAAAACCCATGGTAGAGGGCCGGTGTTACTCACGAGCTTTTCAATAAAGCTCATAGGGTTTTATCCTGTGTATTGAAGGGATTACCAAAAGGTTTTCAAACCCCGCTACTATTAAATCGTAATGCATAGGAGCTGGCGAATGAGGGATTTTTACCCCAACTACGGAGATGCAACCTGAGACCATATATGCCAGAATTATGTGACAGGAAAAGGATAGTGAGACATATTCATCAATAATTTAATAATTAAGAGGTATGTTATTGTAACTCTGATGTATAGTCTAATTATGCTCTACTAAGTATGACTGCATTGAAACAAAATTTTAACAAACGAGAATTTTGTTGCATGATTTTTTGTAATAGAATACAATCTACGTGGAAATGATAAAAAGGCCTTTGGTTAGACACGTCATCAATATGCCATCAAGATTAGCGTATTGGAAAAATACCTAACTGGCCGATCAATATTCCTAATCCGCATAGGGTTGGTTCTGGGATGTGACATACACCCTTTAAACTAGACTTCAACTTATCACACACACAATACTGATACTTGGAAAAGTTCATGGTTTAGTGCTATTCTAAGCCATGCACTCAATTTTGATTCTCATGAAAGTTTTTAATGGATAACTCAATACCCACACGATTGCAATCTCGTGATGTCTCCCACTTAGATGAGTCCTCCAAGGGTATATATGACCTATACCTTGTAAGAGAGTTCTTGTTTCTGGCTCATTTAAGAAAAATCCCTTCCTAAACACAACCACATAACGTAATACATTGCTGTCACGACCCGAAACCCACCCTGTGCGGATCTCGTATCACGACCGCCACCCTTCAGCCCGGAGGCCTTAGGGCAAGGCTTACATAAGCAATAGTATCGGATGGCGGTGCGGTCTTGGTTTGCGGAAGCGTGAAAAAATCTTTTTTTTTTCTTTTCTTTTCTTATTTAAAACTTTCACACATCTGTCCGGTACTGCCGCTCTTCATAGCAGTACACATGATAATACATTTAGATCATAAATAAAAGTTCTAAGGTTTTATACATATCATATATTCGAATGCCTCTAGGGCTTAAGTACATATTGTCCAAAGTCTATTACATCATAATGCATCCAACTACAGATTCTAACTACTTCCAAAAGTCCATAATCCTATACAGCCATTAGTCATTATCCCAAAATGGAGCACGGCTCCTACTCGTCGTCAATACTTGAAAAATGTTAGGGAATGGGGTGAGCCTCGAGAAGCCCAATGAGTAATTCCTGCATTTGTCATGGGTTTTCAATTGGCAGTGGTTTCGTACATGAGAGTTTATAAAATACTTACTACCACTTGCCCGTATACTTTGAACATAGTGCATATGCATTCTTCATAAAGATAACTTTGAAACATTTAGAGTATTCAAGCTAAACATACATTTCTTCAAATGGAGTATATGCACTTCAAACATATAAACATGCATAATAAAAATGGGGGTAAAAACCTGCTTCCATTTTTGAAAAACATTTGTCATCTTTTCTCTTTAATTAAGTGGAATTTGTTTCGAACCAGACTCCCGTTTTACTGCAATGCTACGATCTCATTTGCCTGGGGGATTAGATCCTGACTATGCGACATTTCACACGACAGGGCAATTGAGTTCTGAAGAAACCCAAAATCCTAACTATGTGGCATTTCATTGTTATCTTGTAAAACATTTATCACATGGCTTCTTCAAATAGATACTTTTCATGAGTATTTAAAACATGACGTTCATGATTTCATGATAGGATCTTTAAATACTTGGAATAATCAAATTCAGAATATTTAAGGAAATTGGCATTTTACTCAGGCATGCTAAATATTTCGAAGAAAGGAACTGTATATAAAAATATTTAATGAGCATGTCATAACAGAATATTTTAAACAGGAATCGTATAAAGACTGAATTTGATATTTAAAACATCATTCAAATTCGTGGAATAAAATCTCCACTTCAAATGCAAGGTTAGTCACCTTATACGTTTGGGTTGGCGCTATTGATGTGCCTTTCCCTTTCCTTTGTAGTTCCTAAGAACAATTCATAATAGTCCATTAACTTCACATTCACTTCAAACATCTCCTAATGCTTCTTAACTTATGCTTAGATCTTATTGAATCCTAACTTTAATCTTAGGCATTATACTTTTAAGGTATACTCTTCTGGTAGCTCTATTTACTTTAATTTAAATTTAATTACTTCACGTGTTTACGTGTAATGTCTTTTCGTATCTTATTTTTACGTACGAGCCTTAGTTTATTACTTCGACAATATTCTAGTTCATAGTCACCTGACTAATGCTATTCATCAAATTTTATATCTTTTTATTTTAGACATCTCTTTTGGCTGAATAGACTCTACCATTGAGTCCGGAACGTCGAAAAAAGTCAATTTAGGCTTTACAGAACTCTGTTTGGGTTTTGGTAGCAATAGGGGCATTTTGGTCATTTAGCATTTTTACGTGTCTTAATTTTTTCGTATTTCATTTCACAATTTGGTCCTCACCATTGAGTCTGAAATGTCAAAGAAAGTCAATTTAGACCCTCTGTAGTTTCAATTTGGCTTCAGGGGTACTAGGGGTAATTTGGTAATTTATACTTTAACGTGTCTTAAATTTTTTGAAGTCCCATCTCATGGAACGAACCTTACCGTTGGTCTCAGAAAGTCCAAGATAATAAGAATACTCTAATAACTTGTCTTATTTGGACATCGGGCATATTAGGGGTAATTTGGTAATTTATATGTTGACGTATCTTATTTTTTGGTGTCCCTTCTAGAGAAACGGACCCCGCCATTAGGTCCAGAACGTCCAAAATAGTCAAAATACACTATAGGTTGACTTAATTTGAACTTCGTTTGCTTCATTTATGGCCCAGGGGTATTTTTGAAATGTTTTTCACTTAAATATTATTAATTTAATATTAAATTTATTTCGGTTGGGCCACAGTGAAATTTTCTAGAAGTTCTGGGGGTCAAAATCTAATTTCGCAAACTTTCAGTTTGAATCAGTGGGTTCAATTTGTTCTTAAGTGAACCGGTTTGGGTTTTTATTAAACCCACCGGTTTGGTCAGTTTGACACGTAATGCTGACGTCAGCCCTAATATTTTAAAATTTAAAACTAACATAAAACGTCATCGTTCCAATAATGCGGTGGCCCTCCCGTCTCTTTACACGTGTCCCGAGTCAACTCACCATTTTGAAGCGAGTCGCGAGTCGACTCAATGTCGTCTTCCCCACGACCCCCCTGGTTGCCCTAGTTACAGGTTTTCATTTTCTTCAATTTGGTAAAGTTTGGCTCAACCAAATCTTTCTGTTTTTAATCTAAAATGTTCTTGAGACATCATAGAGGGTTTTGGCATTCGTTTTAGAGCTTGAACTGAGCTCAACCGTTCGGTGTGAAGGTTTATCCATCAACCTGCAACTCGATCATGTATGCTCATTTTTGAGCCAAAATCATTGGGGTTTGTTTTGTCGTGGTCCATTTTTCATAAGGTTTCATTCCCCATTCCTTAAACCTAGTTTAGATGTGAGTTTCAAAATTTGGTTTTCAAAACCAAAACCTGCAACTCTATATTTCTAGGGTTTATGTTGAGTTGTAAGGTCGCGGTCAAGTGTTTTTGGAACACCCATAGGGTCTATTTGAGGTCCCAACCAACCAAATAGGGTTTGGTTAACATTGATTCAGACCTGCTTCAAGCAAGGTCCTTCCATGGCTGCTTATTCACGGCCTTGCATTTTAGGTTGTTTTAAGGATCAAATTTCATGCCTTATTCACGTACTAACATCCTAAACATCATACATGCATAAATAAAACTCAAACAGTTTATATACATGCACATATCCTAGAGAGAGAAATTAAAGTGTTTTGTGGGTTTACCTTTTTAACTCTGGATCCCTTTCCTTTTTCCCTCTGATTTTCTCCTTTTTTCTTCTTAGAACTCTCTCTCTCTCTGTGATTGAACTCTGGTGTGGGCATGTGTATAAAATTATGTATATATGGGTTTATAACTATACATTATCATTACCTCTCTTGATTGCCCCAAACACTTGGTTAGCTTGTGGCAGCATCTCTAATTAGTGCTTCTACTCTACTGTTATGGGGCAGGCCTTCTTGGCCGTGTGTGTGTGTGTTTGTTTTGTTTTGTATATAGGGCTATATATATATATATATATATATATATTTATACATATAATATAACTCACACACCAACCCCCTTCGACACACACCCACACCCCATTACCCCTTAGGTATTAGCATGCTTTTATGTACTATGTATAGATATATTTAATTATCCATGTATATACCTACACATATATATGTACTTGGCCATGTATTCACACATAATACACCTTTAGTGTGTGTATGTTTGTGTCATTATATTTGTTATTAATTATAACTAATAATTAATTTCTTATATTTAATTAATTAATTATATTAAATTAATTAATTTTTCTCTTAAGTGTAAATATCTTTACACTAATTTTCATAACCTCGTAATGTGTGCCATAGGACTAGATATTTTTGGGTCGGGGTATTACAATTGCCATAAGAATGAGCAGAAGCAATATATGATTTTGTAACTCCTAATAAAAGTGTTGGATAAACAAGTCACGCAGTGTGAATTATTTTTACCTATTTAGCCTTTATCATGGGGTTCCCAATCACAAAGGTTAGGTTGCCTTCCAAGTTGTTTTCCTTTGGGCTTAGGCCCATCCCCCTCTACATATCCAAGATTGCATTCTTAGATAGACCCTTGGTCAAATTATCCGTAATACTACGTTTGAAATTCATAAAATCCATTGATATCATATTCTTAGTGATATTGTTTTCTCACACTTTTAAATCTCACTTGCATATGTCTATTCATCTTTTTATTTGTATGAGCTTACCTCAAAAGCTTTATTATTACATTTAATTGGGTTGGTTTTTTTATTAATGGTAAATCTATTAACAAATGTGTAATCCACTTTGCCTTAATACAGGTAGTGTCTATGGCTATTAAAGGCTATTAGCTCGGCCTTGATAATACTTCTAAAGATTAAAGTTTGTTTTTCAGAACCCCAAGATATGGTATATGCAGATAGGTTATAGAACTTTGAAGTTGACAAAGATGTTAACTTCCTCGAGAAGTTGTTGTTGTGGTCGGGTACCATCTTAAAAACATTCAGGGGCTTTTTCTAGCTCCTCTATTTTTCTAGGTTCCTCTGTAGTCTTACTTGTTCCTATGAGGTGACCTTTTCCATTGAGGTTTCCATATGCATGTAAGGACAAGCTTGTGCACCATTATAAATAATAAATACCCTTCTCGTTAGGCCCACGTACCATCGTAACCCTAGGTTGGTTGACACGCTTGCCTTTTTTTTTTTCTCCGTGGGAGGGAAGAACATTCCTTGTTGCACTTCTTCCTATTGCAAGACTAACGTTGCATAGATGGCTCAATAGGAAGAGGCTCATCATCCACATATTTGTTGAAATATACCTAATCATCATAACTTGCCTCATTAAGAGAGAAGGATCACGTGGTCCCTCAAATGGTTATCACTTTTTGATTCAAAATCCCCTTGGCACACTGATGGTAAGTGGATGGCACTATGGAAATTGGTGCATCCAGATCCTTCCCAATAGGGCATGGTAGATAGTGTCGCCTTTGATCATGAAACTTGGCATGACATCTTATTGGCCCCACCACTAAAATCTTAGATGGGTTCACCCAAGCTCTTTTGTTTTTGCAAATGAAATCCCGTGATATCTATACAAGGTTCGCGAAGATCATTCGTGGTAAGTCCAATGAAAAAAAAATACTTTTGAGGAGATTATGTTGATAGATGTGCCACCATCTAGAAATTCCCACGAAATAAAATTCTATTAAAGAGGATAGGAACATAAAGGGGTCTATCGTGTATTTAATGTACAAGATAGTCATATTTTATAAATCAAATAATGGTGTAAGCATCTCTTACCATTCTCTGTAGTTAACCACTGATCGCTACACAAGTCTCCCCATTTTTTTACTATTATCCAAAAGATGGCTTTGGTTGCTTGTAGTCTGGACTACTCCCTAAAACTCATCTAATCAAAGAATCACTTGAAATTAATGTATTATATGAGCTTGTAGATCTGATAATTTGTTACTAAGGTAACAAAGGAGGTTATGACGATTCCTTATTCTTTAGGGAGCATCTGATATTGGTCACGGATGGTGACATTTTGCACTATTATTATGATGAGAATGCAAAATGTCATTTTTTCTCCCTTAATATTTAGTCTTTTATACGTACTTGGTTCCTAAATGTACTTATTATTCTTATATTTTGATTTAGGATACAAATGGAGGCGCTAAGTGCAAAACGAAGCTAATTGGGCGATTTTGGACAGTTTCGACATCACTTCATAATCTGGGCATAACTCTATCATCCAAGCTCCGATTGAGATGATTCAAGATGATATGGAACGCCAAGAAAGAGCTCAACAATGTTCATGGTTTGAGTTTTGAGAGATACTAGTTGCATCAAGGTAGCAATCAGGCTTGAAGTTGCTGCACCTACATTGCTGACGTTCTGGAGTGTTTTTTTAGCCTGTAATTCTAATACGTGGATCTGACACGGTTTATTTTCAGAAGTTTCCAGATCTTGTGCACGAAAATTCCAGCTGAAAGCACCACTTTCCTAGTTATATTAGGACTTTATTTTATTTTTAATATTTTCCTTTTTTATAGTTAGATTGGGATATTATTATTTGAGGATAATATTTAGAATATCTTTAGGAGTTCTAGTAGGCTTCCAAGATTGATTTTTAACGTGAAAAGGAGAGATGATCAGATTTGGATGCATCTCTCTCTCCCCTCTTCTCTAACTTCTCCTTCGAGTTTTCATCATGGCCCTGCGTAACTAAAATTTTATAATTGGTTGAAGGATATGGAAGCCTCAGAATCAATAAAACTGTGAGATCTAATTTGTTTTTATTGTTCAATTTATGTTTTGAGTATCGGATGTTCTTCTGTGCTTATTTTTATGATTGTCTCATTTAATTACTAGGAGGCCTACTAGTTTATTATTTGTTGCAATTTACTGCTAGGTTAGATATCAAATTTGTAATTGTTTGATCCCTCTAATTTGTGAAGCAACTAAGATTTAATAATTTGATGCGTCAAAAATTACTAGATCTTAGGAAGAACGTTCAACTAAATTAAATACGCTTGTGCTTGTGTTGTTTAGTTTCATCGATCTCTAATTCTTAAGGCTGTTATTAGATTAAACCTTTAGCGCTTATCTTGGGTTGTTTAGTAGTTAGGGTTAATTAGATCGCTTGTTTTCTAATTAACTGCGACTAAGGAGAGATAGGAAAATAGTTCCAAAGGTGAATATTCAAAGTGTGAATTGATATATACTTGCATCGATGATCAGTTATAAAATTCTGATGGTGGATGTTGACTTAGACCAAGATTTGTTCTTTTGATTGAATTCGATACTTTAATTTGAATTGTTCCTTAGTTGTTTTTTTTAACTTGTTTTCATTATACTCAAACCTTCCCATTCTTGTTCACATAGCATAAAACTAGCTAGATACACTTCAAGGGAACGATCCTAACTCGCACTACTACATGTATTTTTAGAAGTTTAGGTTTTATTTTTTGGTTGCCTACGACAACATACCATATTACATCCTGATGTTAGGGTAAGGCATCTTTATCAACATCGTTTCTGTTAAAAAGTTGTAGCCCTTGATCGAATAAATTCTTCTAAAAAAGTCTCCTCATAATCCAATAATTTATGAAAGGAGCGTTTTGTTGTTTGGTGGTTGACACAGTAGTTGGGATGCCGCTTGTCTTGGTTGGTTAGGGACTTTTGAGGGGTTATCTTTGGTAGAAGGCCAGTCGTCGAGCCCTTGCCTAAGTAGGACACATAATTCTTTCACTCTGTAGGTGAAGTTCAGAAGGACAGTTCTCCATAGATTTTTATGTGCCCTAAGGGCCTCTTTTACTAACAATGATAGTAGCGCCCCATCGCACTCCCTTTGGGATAATGTTTGTGAGCTTTGTTTGAGGCTTGGCCTCTTCAATTGCATTAGTGATCTGCCTAATCTCCCTCGGTCAGCCTTGAGAAGGTTGTCACTTGGTTGCCATCCATCGATACATATATTTCCTAGTTCCTCCTCTATCATAGGTTCGTAGTAGTGTAGCGATCTATCACAAAATCCTAGACCTTTTTTTTTTTTTTTGTGTGTGGCTTTTCTAGGAAAGTTTGGCCAAGATGAGTTTATTGATTCTTTCCTCCATATGGAAGAACTTTGAGTGGAAATTTTACAACTATGTCATCCATGTCTTGGATGGAACCTTTGGGCAGTCCCAAGTACCATGTGTAGGCTCAATCCATGAAGGATTTGGAAAATTCCTTTAACATCAGGTTAAGGTCAATATCATGATGGTTAAGGGCCTCGATAAAATGATGCACATGTTCATTAAAGCTTCCCTTTTTGCCATTATACCTTTGGAATCAGGGTGATTTGTACTATTTGAGATATGGAAACAATGTTATCCACATAGGATATAGAAATGTGAAGTCCACCGAATAGAAGCCTTATTGTTCCTTTTGGAGGAAAGATTGCATGTTTTTCTATATGTCTAGGATAGTGAGAGGTTGGGCCCTAGTATTATCCTGTTGCTGCCCATGGTCGTGCAGGAATCAAATTTGGTTGCAGTGCAACCAAGGGAGGAGAAGGCACTGGCAGTGCGAGAGGGGGCTTTATTAGTAGGCTGATTCCATTCTTAGTTGCATTCTAGGCTCAAACTCTACTTCATTTTGGGTCTGTCGTGGGGCTTGTGAAAGCTCAACTAAGCCATTGGGTGTACCCTTCCCTCCCTCTTTAATTGTTAAGGAGAGCATCCATCATGATATGTTAAGTGCATTGTATCCCTTGTAGCACTAGTAATAAAGGATCATTTGGTGCAAGTCCCTTATAATAGTATGACAGTGGATCCTTTTGTTGCATAATGGGTTTTGGGATCGCCCCATAATAGAGGACAATTGGTGGAAAGTTCTTAATCCTTGGGACGTGTGAAGAGGACACTGCCTTTGTTCGAAAGGGAAACTTCCCTTCTGCATTTGTGTACATGTTCCCATTTTAGTGTTTATAAGACGAGAGACTTAATCTTCTTGGTTACAATTCTCCATGTTGAGACCACTTATGTAGGAGGATATGTGGTGCCACTTGGATATATACTACTCCCTAACAGAGTCACCAAAATATGGGGGGTAGGAAAAATAAAGGAAGAAATAATTAAAAATAATATTAAATTATTTTTAACCTTCTCATGTGCCCAACACATGACAAGAGGGCTGGCACACCTACCAAGGTGTGTTAATGTGTGTATATATGTATATATATATATATATATATGAATATAATGCATAAAATCCAATTAAAAGGAGGGAGAGAAAGGCTTGCAAAGCAAGCAGCCGCAAGGGCATGAGGAAAGTTTCTCTACATATATACACACAAGCCCTCAATTATAATTGGACTTCTATAATTAGAGAAGGTAAATAGAGAGTTCTGCGTGAAGAAAGGGGCTCAAGAAGCACTGGAATAGAAGAGGAAAAGGAAAGAGAAAAAAAAAGGAAAAATTCAAAAATCCATCAGGCTTACAGTTAGATTTTAAAACTCTCATTCATTTAAGTTTCTAAATCAACTTTGTGCATAATAGACTCATTCTTAAAAGCTTTTAAGCCCTGTAAGTAGTAGAACACAAAAGAGCCGCCATTAAAGGGAGCTTAAAAGCTACCCAGAAATCAACCTCAACGAAACCAATTTCTAGTTATTAGAACATGAACTATGAGCCAAAATACTCACAGAATTGAAAAAACAAGTAAAATGGAGCTCAAAATAGTTAAAACCCAATAGGAAACCGAAACCTTCAATTTTGGAGCATACCAAAATTGAGCACTAAGCTCAATTTTGAGAACAGGAAATGGAAGCCTATTTGGTAAGCGTCACGTAGCAGCAAACCAAATTAAAATTGGTCAAGAAACGACCTCCAAATATAGAACTTTCAAAAATATTATCGATCACGAATCCGAGCTTTATAGTGGGTTTCAGACCTTAAAACCACCATCAAAATTCAAGTTAAGGCCTAAGGAGTCAATTTGGATTAGAGAGAAAACAAAATAGTTAAAGAAACACAAAGAAAATTTCTCTAAAAATTTGCAAACTCAGTGCTACAATAACCCTAAGACAAAAAGGATGATGAATTGTATCGGGTTGGTTGGGTCGGGCCGGATCAGATACGGGTTAGGTCTTAGCATTAAAACGAATCATAGTTAAGTCGGAACGACATTGTTTTGTTTAATGAAGTGGCTAACATCATGATGACATCAGCATGACGCAGAGAACCGGTTGGTTTCTAACTGTATTGAACCGGTTCGCTTAAAGGGAGACTTGAACCGGATGGTTTATTTATAATTTTCCTAAAATTATATTTAGACCCCCAAAATTTTAGGTTAATTACGGAATAGCCTAGAAAAATAATTATAAATTCTTTTAAATTCTTTTTCAAATAGAAAAAATTACTAAAATGCCTTTAAGCCTAAAATTCACCAAACGAAAGCCAATTAAAATGCAAGAAGAGTCTAACCCAACTATTTTTAGTGTCCCAATGCATTAATTAAGCTACCAATTAAACTCCGGTGACTATAAAAGTACCTGCCTTAATATTGTTTGACATTCTAGACTCAACAATGGGCTCTATTTAGTCAAACGAGGTACGAAAAATACAAACACCTAGAAATGTAAAATTTTTAAACTACTCTTAGTGTTGTACAAGCTACTAGATAGACCGAGATAATATAGGAAGGGGCATATTTGACATTTTTGTATGACTTTGAACCTAACAGTGAGGTCAAACAGAGCATTCAGGTACCTGAATGTCGTCTTACATGAAAGTATAAAATTATAAAAACGCCCATAGACTTAATAAAAGTCACAAATAGGAAAATTAAGATCTGAAAAAGCCTAAATTTATTATCTTCATCCTTCCAAACTTAACGGTGGCATCTTTTTAAGGAAAATAAGACCCGATAACAAACTAAAAAATGACGAATGCTGTTGAGACTTAGTGAAGCTACCTGAAGAGTAGAAATAAAATGAAAAGACCTATATTAATGTTTTAAGGATCTTCATGACTAAAAAATGAAGTCTGTTTAGACAAACGATGAACCAAATGATATAAGACATAAAAGGGCAAATGGCCAAAATGCCCCTAAAGGCTAAAGTAAACCACATGATGAACTGTGAAGTATTAGGAACCTTAATTAAAGACCGTAAGGGAATCCTAAATAGTAAGATTAAGTTTAGAACATATTAAAAACACTAAGTGTCACGACCTGAAACCCACCCTATGTAAATCTCAAGTTGCGGGGCCAACCCTAAGGCCGTCCCTACTTTTTCCATTCCTGTATCATAATAATAATGTGCAATGTACTAGAAATTTAAAACAATAATCATCGGAAGTCTTTTAAATATATCATATGGTTTTACAAGTGTCAAAATAAGAACTAAACATAACAACGCCCGTAGGTGGTTACATCATAACTAAAACATTTCCTCAAAATATCCTCCTACACTTTCAGACTCCTACTGGGGTCTTACAGCGTCTCTACCAGAAAATAGTAACTAAGTCGGAGTGAGCTAAACGAAGCTCAGTAAGTAAATTCCCATCTTTGACATTGGTTATGGCGATCATAAAAGAACATGAATCCATAAATATGAATATGATAGCCAATCATAAGAATGAGATGTTGTAATAGCCAATGAGGATAAATGCCATAATGGCCAATAAACAGTGGGTCACAATATTCAATTAGGAGTAATGGATATAAAATCAATACGAAACTCTCAATAACAATTTATCAATATGAATGTACTGCCACAATAAATCGATCACAATCAATTCAATAAGGAATGTTATCTCGGTATAAGATAAATCATTGGGGATAATGTCATTCAATAATTTCAGTCATATCAATCACATAAGAGATGCATTTACTTTATTTCAGGGTTCGGCACGCCCTCGGTGATTTGGGGCCCAACATACCCCTTAGTAAACTCACTATGTAAAAATGCCATCATTGCCATATGTCCGTTCACGAACTTGACCCGTAGGTCCAGTAAATCAGAAAGCATCGGATGGATATTGTGACTGAGCACAAATCTGGTATTCATAACATATCATGATCATTCGTGATTTCATAGGAGTATAAAGATGGAACATCATTTATTCAGTAAGGACATAATAGTAGGCCTTTCAAGGTATGGTACAATATGATAACAATGATATAGCAGTCAATAAATGTCCACAAGATGGAACAATATCACATTGTGGAAAACAATAATATCTGATACGTTCAATAGTACAAGTTCAGCAGCAATAAAATAAATGGCTTAGAATGCCACATGTGAGAGAATAAGTTTTACTTACCTTTTCAATGCATTCCTAGTTCAGTATCTTATGACTTTCGCCTTCTTTTCGAGTTTTTTATATATTAGTAAACACTGTCTCAATTTGAATGTTATTCATCAAATTTTATGCCTTGTTACCATAAGTATCTCTATTACTAATTTAGACTCTACTATTGAGTCTGGAATGCCGAAGAAAGTCGGTTTAGGCTTTCGCGGACTTCCATTTGGGTTTGGATACTATTAGGGCATTATGGTCATTTAGCATTTCTACAGGGTCTTTATTTTTTGGGACTCTGTCTTGTAAAACGGACCCTTCCATTAGCTTTAGAATATCTGAGATAATAAGAAAATACTATTATTTATTTATTTTGGACTACGTATCAATTATCTTTATTTATTCTAATTAATTGATTTATTTAAATTATTTATTTATTTAATTAACTAATTATATAATATATACTTATTTTGGTGACAAGGGATCACATGTGCCTCAGTGGCACAATGGTCCATGTATCAGCATTAGAATCCTTCCTTTCCTTTGCTAGTTGGTTCGAACCGTGGGGGTAGCAGCCCTCGCATATTTTTTTCTTTAATCCTTTAAACCAAACAGCGAACTAGGTTAGAATAGGAATAGGATAACCCCATTCCCTAACAGTCCCCTAATTCAATTTCATAACATTGTGACCAAACAGACTGAATTTAATATATATATATATATATATATTCAAAACAGAAATAAACCAAACGGCGTAGTTTCATCACATTTCAAGCCTAAACGACACAGTTCCGACTTACTATTCATCATCTTCTCCGGCTATACTCCGGTGGGTCCTCGTCACCCTTTCCGGCGACGGCCAATATTTTCTAGCCATTTTTCGACCTGTTTTTAATGCCATCCTCTTCCTTTCTCCTTCAAGATCACAACCATATAATTGGTTTTCCACAAAACCCTTTCTTGTTTCATGAATATGCAAAAACAGTAGCTCCGGCCAAAAACACGAAATTCTAGCAAGCCCTTTTTCATGGTGATTTTTCTACTATTTCCACCCATTTCTTTTCCTAATCACTTTTTGCACCATAGAGGATTAGTTCCTCATCGTTTAAATGAAGTTTAAAGCATGAAAATTCTAAAACCCAATTATTTCAACAAACCTACAACTCCATTTTTTTTTTTCTCATTTATAATCCTTTTTCATTGATTCTTTTTGCTGAATGATCCTAGTTACATGCTTATCAAGACCCTATATGCATAACTAAATGAATCATGCTAAAAATATAAAATGAATTTGTTTTCACTCACCTGAATTTTTTAGGTTCTTGCTTGCAGTAACTTCCCCTTTTCTTCTTCTGATTTGCACTTCTAAATGCTCTGAACCAAAATCAGCTCTCAGCTTCTCACGTTTCTTCTTGCTTCTTCTAATTTTCTCTCTAACACCTCGCATATATATATATATATAGTAAATTTCCCACTTGCAACACCCACTTGCAGCCACCATTTTTCTCTCTTTTTCCACTATTTTTACAGCTTTCTTTGACTTTATTTTCTTTTCTTTTTCGATTGATTTCTTTTCTGTTTCCTTGTTCTAACTAGTTTAGCATATTATATGTATATACTATATAATATGTATATGTTTCACACACACTCTCTCACACACACACACACTACCGACAGTGTGTGTGTGGCACTCCTCTCCCCACCTACATGCATTGCATGCCATATATATGTATATATTTTGCTTGAATATATATATATATATATATATATATCATAATACATATACATATACATGTATTATACCCATATACACCATATATATATATATTGTCATATATTTTTAGGTATAAATATGTACGTATGAATAATGTACTGTGCACGTATATCAATGCGTATACATGTATACGTGCACGACTCTCCATACTGTTGGTTCTCTTGTACGGTTATTCTCTGGGTACTCAGGATTACTTGTAATTACTTATCTTATATTTAAATATCGTATATTACTCAATTCGTGAATCTCACTATTCATCTCGAACTCCGTGCCTATCATTGTACATAACTTACTACGATAGCTCGGGTCTCTTTTTGGTATTATATTTATTGGCTTGGTCTAAGCTTGATATTATTATTTGAATCTTCAGAACGTAAATGGAATTATTTTATTTCATTTGGGTAAGGGTCTTACTCTAAGTAAGCAAAGAATTAAGTTGATATGTGTACTGAGATAGTATCAATGTATTCTGATCCATTATTTAGGATCACCGATAAGAAAATAGGAATAAGACGAGTGCCAAGAACAGTCGAGTAAGCAAGTAATTGTGGACTCTAGACCATAGGTGAGTAACCTTGAACCTTGAAGTAGAGACATTTTCTATGAAATGCAATTCTTTACAACTTCATGACATTACATGCAGTTCTTTTCAACTTTATGAAATGTTTTAGACTACTATGCAAATGTTTTAACTACATGGCTATTTTCATAATACTGAGATAAATGTTTGAATTGCATGATTTTAAGTAATATTTCTTTAAATGTTTATAGCAAGGATAACTTAAAGAATGTTTTTCAAGTATATTTAAATGAAAAGTTACATGCCTTATAGACATAGGAACACCCTATTGGGGGTTAAGTCGGGTACATTTTAGAACCCTACCAAGGGTTAAGCTAGGTATATATAAGAACCTTGCTGGAGGTAAAGAGCTGGTAGACTTTCATATAAGTCTTTACAGATGGTTATGTAACCTATGAGCTCGAAATTATAGCATGGTCACTACGGTGACAACAAACAGTCCTACGGGACCAAGCTTATAGATGTGGCATGTATTGTTTTGATAACTACTTTTATAGTATTAAAATTCGTGAGTTGATGTTTTATATTGCAAAACTACCTGGCATAATGCTTTTGCATGATTTTAAGTAATTTTCATGCAACTCCTAGTTATATGTTTATGTTTTAAGAATACTAGTAACTTTCAGTACAACTTCTTTTTAAATGCTATCCATGAAAGTTTATAAAGGGTTTATAAAAGGAGTTTTCAAAAAACCCATGATAGGGAACTGGTGTTACTTATGAGCTTTTCATTAAGCCTACAGGGTTTTATCTTGTATTTTTTAGGTGTTAGCCCAAAAAGTTCAGAGTAGAAGACGGACCTAAGGTTACAACCATTTTTGGGAGAGATATTGGCTTTTGACTTACATAGTTTGCTAGTATTATGAATGTTGAGAAAATTTTTTATGGGCTGTAATATTTAAACATTTGCTTAATGTACGAACCGGAATTTTAGTTATGCGCTGCCATGTTTTATTTTCACTACTATGTATAATTGTGTATTCATGGATTTATATACCAGTTAAAAGGCTTGGGGTTAGACACGTCATCAATATGCTAAACAGAGTTAGTGTATTGACGAAGTGCCTAACTGACCAACCATTATCCCTAATCCACACAGGGTGGGTTCTGGGATGTGACAGGGAAGCTATGTGAGCTGTGTTAAAGAGTAGTAAGTACATAATTTGAATGGCACTACAAGCAAGGACAAAACTAGGATTTTGGTTTAGTGGGAGCAATTTAAAAGGTACTCATAAAATTAGTTTTGATTTTGTAAAAGAAATAAAATTTAACAATTATTATTTTTCATTTATAAAAATATTTGAAAAGGATAAATTTTTTGAAAGTTTCATGATGTCATTTACAAAAACATATACATTTGCAACTTTCACAGATGGTATTTATGTGATTCACCTTTCTTAGACATTTTTTATATATTTCTTACTATTACTTATCAAAAAACAATTTGCACATGATATTAACATCACTTTTGCCAAAAAAATAATTTTTATAATTCTTATAAAAAGATCATCAAATTAAAACAAATGAAATCAAATTTAGAAATTCAATAACATTCTCAAACCACCTATCAAAAAATATTAACATTCCCAAATCAAAACATGGTATTAATCAACCTAAAAAGATTTGATATTATGCATTCTAAAACAAATCAATTTTAGCGATTCAATAATAGTACAATAATGGTAATAGTGGAAGTCAATGGATAAGATTCAATTGAATAATCAAAATGAACAAATGCAAAGCAAATAAAATATTAGTGAGCAATAAAAACACACGATACTGATTGAGGAGTAAAAAAAAGTTGAGAGTTTGAAGATTTACACATATATTTGTGAAAAATAATGGGTTAGAATTTTTCTTAAAAGCTAAAATGAATAAGTGGACTAAAATTTCAGGGGAAAAGTTAAAAAAAAAAGATCAAAATTTGTAGGGGGCATGTTTAAAAAAATATTAGTGGGGGCAACTATAAAATTCTTATGAAAATTTGTAAAATGCTAAACTAACCCAACATTTTTCAAAATTTCAGTGGGGGCTGGTGCCCCTACTGCCCCCACCCTAAATCTGCCCATGACTGCAAGGTGGAGTGGTTATGGGGTAAAGGTATGAGCTAATTTGCAAGATAGGGGATAAACTAAACCTTTCAAGGAATTGATTCAGTAAATCCTTCCTTGGACATTAATGAAAGCCTCTTTATTGGTGTCCAAGCTTATTAAACGCATGTCCTTTGTGTGAATGTCTTGTGAAAGGCTCAATGTGTATCTGAGATGTTAAGTCATAGAGCTAAAAGAGGGGGGGGTGAATAGGTCTATGTGGGAAATTTAAAATTATCTTGGTCAATTTTAAACTTGCTTTAATGTGATTAGAATTATCACTTCAACTATGTGAGGATTAAAGTTCTAATGAGTGTAATAAAATTCAGTGTAATGCAATGATTAACTATAGAAATAATTAAAAGGCAATAGTAAAAGATAAAGGCAGTGCACTAAATTTGTTTACAAGAAAACTTCCACGGTTCAACTGTATCTGCTTTGAAAAACCTTCAAGCTTTGACCATATATGAATCCACTAGAAGAGGTTTGATGATTATAGACTCTGTACAAACTCCGATTCAGTCCCTCAAGCCTTGTTGATGATCTAAATCTTCTTAAACTCAAACCCTCAAGTGCTCTCCAAGAGAATTCAGTGTCTCAAAATCCAAAAACGGTAAAATTTAATCACAATTGTGAACTCCATTGAGCTATTATTATTCATCAACCCACTCACATTTAATAAAAAATTGATTAGAATAAAAATTGTTTAATGCATGCAACATGTGTGTGTATTAGATCAAGCCGAATGCAACTAACCCTTTTACCGTGGCTTACCATTATGAACATTGCATGATAATAAATCAAATCATGATGCATTGCAGATTTGAGTGGACACAAGGCTTGAGAATATTAGACTCATGGAATTGGTAGCATTACAACTCAATATGGTTTTGTCAACATGGATTAGCTAACACAAACATAGTCTAACAGACCTAACACCTTACTATTAAGTTTGTTTGTCTTAGGAATCTTTGTCCCATTTTTATAGCCTAGGAGACATGTAACACCCCGACCCAAATGAATTAGAATAATTTCATCTATGTCCTATAGGTCAAATAATAATAACGAGATCAGACCAAGCTAATGAGCAGAATACCAAAAAATAAACTGAGACCAACTCAAACCGAGAATAGTATACCTCAAATATACCAAACTATCATGATGAGTAGTGTACAGTGATGGGTACGTATACCAAGACAAATTGTAGAACCTATGATCTCAGGATATTCTGAGATCGAGAAAAGCCCAAGTATGAACAGACCGAACTTATGATTCGATTTCGGCGAAACATTAACGCACAAGTGATGTCAGTATACGATGATGATTTCAGGCAACCCTGAGTGCCCGGGAAATACCCGTATGAGGGATCCGACAGTATGGAGAAACGTGTATGCAGACACGTATATGCACAAGCATACGTACACATTTTATTTACATATGAGCATGTGAATATATATATATATATACAAAAGTATATATATGTGTATGTATAACATATATGTGGATATATATATATATATATATACAAAAGTATATATGTGTGTATGTATAACATATATGTGGATATATATATATATACATATAAATGTATGTATATATGTATCATGCAATTGAGACAAAAAAGAGATAGTAGAGACTGTTCGTAGGTTTGTGTGTGAGAGAGAAAGTGTGTGTGTGGTGTTACTTATATATATATATATATATATATATAATATACATAATGTCTCCTTTACATTAATAAAAAGTAACAAGACAAAATAAAAAAGGGAAAAGCAGAACAGAAAAGTCAGAAAAGGGTGGAAGAAGAGAGAAAAAGGAGGGTGGTGGTTGATGTATATATATGTGTGACTTTGTGTTAGAAGGAAGTAATAACAAGATTTTTTATTAAGATGGTGGTCAAAATAGGTAAACAATTTCGTTGTTTGCTCATCTAACCTACCATGCTTCAACATCCAAACAAGTATAGATTTGTACAGGAGGAAGCAGAATTAAGAAATCCGTAAAGGTTATTTATCAATCTTGGGTTCAAGTCTTTGTAAATCCATTGATATTGACTATGAGGAATTAAAATCAGAACCCATCATCATGGCCTTAAACTCTTCAAAGTTGACCATACCATCTCCATCACTATCAACCGCACTTATCATCCGCTTGCAATCTTCCATTGAATGGTTTTTCCCTAAACTTAGATATGTCTTTTGCAACTCATTGGCTGAGATAAAACCATCTTTATCAACATCATATATTGAAAATGCAGACTTTAAAACCTTCAAAAACTCATCTGAATCAAACCCTTTTGTGTTAAGTTCCATGAATTCATTGAAGTCGATCAAACCATCTCCATTCCTATCGTACTCTGCCATGATTAGCTGAACTTGTTCTTCTGTTGGCTCAGAGCCTACTTTCCTCATAATCGCAACCAATTCAGATGGTGAAATATTCCCGTCTCCATCTGCATCACATGTCTTGAATACTTGTTCAAGCTCCTCCATCATGCTTTTGGGAGCCATGGAGCTGGATGAACTTGATTCAACAACGACTTCGCGTGAAGGATTAGTTGATGAAACCGGCTTCTTCTTCTTCATCATCTTATTAAAACAAGAAACAATGTCCATTTTAAAGTTCAATAGAATTAGAAGAAATATTTTTCTGCAAAGAAATGTAGAATCAAGAGACTTGGAAGCGAAAAGAGAACAAAAGTTTGTATATATAAGGATTATATGGATTTAAGAGAGTTAAAGTGGAAATCCTAAGTATAATATGTCTAAATCTTTGCACGAGCATATAATTTATGGGGCGAAATTATCTATGCATGCATGAAAAATTAATGAAAATACTATCAAATTAATTTTAGTTAAGTACTAGAAAGTGTCACACGTGATGTGAGACATATCATAATAATCCTTTTTTTAAAAAAAAAAAAAAGAAATTCCTAAGTAAAAAAGATGAGGAAGTCAGAGTCGTGTACCATATTGGTTTACTTTTACATTTTTTCACTACTATTTTTATTAGAATTATTTAAAAAATAGTTGTCTATCTAACACAATACGAAACCGAAACATGGGATTCCTTACGTAATAGGAGAGTTTTTTTTCAAAATTTGTAATTAATATTTATTGATAAAATAATTCACCATAAAAGCTTATTATATTATATTTATAGAGTTAAAATATAACTATTTTGACTAGAAAACTATAACTCTTATTTTTATACTAATCCTAATATAATAACGACTACTAATTTAAATAGAAAATTACTAATTCTTATATTTCCTATACTAATATTAATAAAATTAAAAAATTAAAAAAATTAGGAATAAATCAAAATTAGAAACTAAACAATCATAATACAACTCAAAAATAAATATCTTTATTTTTAAGGTACCATATCTGTCATACATTAGTTTCTCCTACTTGAAAGCAACTCCTTCATGAGTTAACGGGTTGTACATGACCATAAACTCGATCATAACTTGGAAATTATAATTGGATTTCTCCAAGATCAAACAAACGCTCAATTTTTTTTCTTTTGTGTCTTTTACGAAGTTGAAGATTTTAGGCTTTTGTTTTAATGACAATAAGTCTCTTATAATAAAACAAAAAAAAAAAAAAAAAAGAACTTATTTTCATGATTTAAGACACAACTTCAATCTTCTCACAATCATCCAAATTATTGTTTGCAAATTCATATTCATCTTCATCTTTAACATTAACTACTACCATGAAAATTTCTTATTTCTCTTTCGTAAAAGAGGTTGTAGATTTTTCTGTTAACACTACATTCATAAGCTGACTTATTACTTGTAAACTTTCTTTTTCTTCAACTTTCTCCACAATAGGAATTGTTATCACACATTGACAAAGATCTTCAGTGTTTGTCCTGACATAAAATTCATTGAAAGATGACAGTTGGTATTTACTAGCCATTTTGTAACAAACTTCCTGATAATCAGTCTATGCATTGGGATTGACGATGGAATCTTATTGGAGATTGCACGTTTTTGTAATGAGTCATCCCACCTTTGTAGCACGGGTTTATCAACAAGTTGGCCTCCGACAAATCCGCAGACAAGATTCTTGTTGATTGAGGAGTTTCTATTGACATTCCAAATGAGTTCGAGAATCATATCATGAATTTCACTTAATTTGGTAAGTTGTTGTCCTCGCTCTTACATCATAACCAACACAACCTCCCCGAATATAATAAAGATTACTATTTTGACTAGAAAATTATGACTCATATTTTTATAAATACCGCACAAATTGTAGTTCTTATACTTTTTATCCTTTAAGGCCATGTTTAATGATGAAATAAGAAGGTTAGATATAATAAATGTTATCCTATCTCATGTTTGATATTTTTAATTGAATTGGATATCTATGTTCCGTGTAACCATTTATATACCATCTGCTTAGGATATAACTTATACTAAGAGAGTGGTAATATTTGAGTTATCTTATCACATTAGAATAAAAATATAATGTCATAGCATAAAAAAAATCGCAATGCCGCAATATTGAGAGATGAAGAATGTCAAAGAGTCAAGTTGAAAAACCAATTTTTTTGCATGTATGTAATCATTAATTTGAATGAGTATTAGTAATAGGAACTGTAATTTTTTTTTGGAATCACCATGAAAGTGAAAGACTGTTATATTGTAAATGATATTGGCATAATCACATGTTAAAATATTATGATTAATGGTAATTAGATTTTGCAATTAATTTGTAAACAAAATTTTAATTATAAATACCTTGTAATCATATATTTGCAAAAAAAATTAAATGACTTTCAGAAAAATTTCTTTTGAAGACCTTGAGAAAACAATACATAAGAAAATAAAAAATAAAAAATAGTTATATTCGAAACTTATATCTGGTAGGTACCCAAACACCAAATTGAAATGTAATAACATATTCAGATTAGTTTCAAACATTAAATGGTAATATTTAATATTTCAATAATTTTATATCTTATATCATTTAACTATAGTCTTATTTATTCTCGCCTTTTTATCCCGTCATTCAAACAAGGCTTAAATGTATTTCTCAGTAGTATTTAGATGTTGGAGAATTTTAAGGATTAATGGATAGTTAAAGATGGAGTTTTTTTTTTTTTGGAGGGGTGGGGACATTTGGGGTGGCGTCTAGTGGGATACACATGAATTTTCTTGAAAATCTTACAACCTCGAACCCATTTATTTAAGTAATTTTATTCAAGCAAAATTGTTAACTTGGTGGCTTCAGTGAGTTTTGATATTCGAATAGGCATACTTCTTGCTTTCATTAAATAGTCCTCAAAATTTTCACTTGAAGTTAAAAGGACAATTCTAGAGTACGAGAACATTTTTATTGTGGGTTTTGAAAATGGCTCGGTATACGTAACCATAATGTTATGAGCGAAGAGAATATGTCAGTTGAAATTACACGGATTAAAATTATAATAAATTGGTCAAAATGAAATTCTTTAATCAAAACTCGAATTGCAGGAGAAAATCTTTTTTAGTAAAAGTTTACATTATTGAATAAAAAATAGTGTTTTCGATCAAATTACGAGTATCCGGTTGAAATTATGATTTGGGTCTTCTTCTTCTTTTTTCTCTTTCTTTTTTGTGATGGGGACCGGATAATCATGGATTTTTTTTATAACGAGAAAGTAAGACATGTATATCCTAGGGCTAAAATGCTAGAGATTTTATTTTTTTTATCTCATCTTAATCTCACCTTCTTACATAAGTGGGACCGTTATTTATGAATTAAACATTACCTCATACATGTGAGAGATGTGAGATTAAGGTAGGATTAGGATGGGATAAAAAGGGCAGCATTTGTAACATTGCTCATTATAGGATATACTAAGATTTAATGTATCCACAAATCACTATGGTCATGTTTGAACGGGGAATAATAGGGTTAGATAGGATAAATGTCATCCTATCTCATGTTTGGTGTTTTTATTAGATTGGATATTTATATTCAGTGAACCATTTATATTCCTAGTAGAATGGGATATAACTTATCCAAATAGGGTGGTAGTATTAGAGTTATCCCATCACGTCATAAAACAAATTACAACGCTGCAATAGAGAGACGACGAAGACGTCGAAGAGTCAAGTTAAAAAAATAATATTTTTTCTTTTTTACATTGTTCAAATTTTTTTGATATGTTCTAAATCTTTTAATGTATTTTTTGTATCAATAAATGAACTATTATATATATATATATATATATAATTATTATTTTTTTATATAAAGTGAGAAACTATTTATTTTGAATGATATTTGCACATTCACATTCTAAAATATTATAATTATGGTTATTAGATTTTGCAATTGATTTGTTAATAAAATATTAATTTTAGATACCTCGTATGTATATATTTGAAAAAAAATTAAATGATTTTCATAAAAATAATTTTTGAAAACCGAACTTTATATCTGAACCTTATATCCAGTAGGCACCCAAACATAGGAAATGTGATATAACAACAAATTCAGGCCTTTTATCCGAGTCAGTTCCAAACACTGGATTGAAATATTGAATATCCCACATGATTTTATATCCTATCCGATCCAACCATATCCTATCCAATCTCAAATTCTTATCCGGTCGTCCGAACAAGGCCTATAGGTAAGTCTTACTTAACCAATATCTTACATAATTTTGAATCTAACATTTTTGGATATCAAATACTCATGATTATCATATAACCATAATATAAAATGATAGATATATAAAAAATAATAATTTTGAGCCCTTAAAATACTTGAAAATATGATATAGTATAAACTACCACTACCTTAATATCTTGACACGTGTCCATTGTGGTCTGAAGTACGAAGGACTAATTATATTCGAGTACTGATGAAGTTAATACCTACAGAGCACATACAATAGGCTTCCGAGCAGCTCACTGCTTTGAGAAGCCTATTGACCTCAAAATAGGAAAGTAGAGCTCAACATGCATTGTAACTTCTTTCTATGGATATCATCTAATTTTGATTTTTGTGGCTCCTAATCCTACTCAAATTGTGATAGCAAACAGCCTATAAATAATGTTCTAAGGTACGGTTTAAACTCATGGTCAATTACTTTCTTTTAATTACAGCTTTCTTATTCTTTTCTAACTTGAACATCGGAGCAGCTACCACCTGGAGCCAACCCGATGGTCTTGTGCCCTTTGTTCTTGGTAAAAAGCTTGAAGGGGTTAACCTTCGATCAAAAACCGATAACATCAATTTGGTGCCGTTTATGGGAATGACAAGTTTTTTTTAGCTTTTTATTCAATCCTAACATTTTTACCTTCTTCAACATATTTTTATTAGTGGCACCGAATCTTTGTTCTGGCAGAAACCTACCAACTCAACAAAATCAAACCCTTGCAAGGAGGGAAAGAGGTTGAGGGCCATCCTAGATGTAGTAGCATATCGATCAGATGGCATAACAAATCCAAACCTTATCTCAGATGGTAGCAACATTGGTACAAAATCAGCAAACTATACCTCCTCATCCATTGATGAACAACAATCGAGGGACTTCCCTTCCTACAACAAACACTAGAGCAAGGTTTAACCCCCAGACTACGATGGTACACAACACCCAAGGGATTCCTCTCCTTCCTACCGATGCTAGAATGGGGACTGATCCCTAAACAAGAACAATAATCAATAGGAATGTCCTACCGCAACATCCTACTGTGCACATTCACAACAAGACTAGGGTGCCAATACCACCAGCTCTAGGTGTATAAATTGGCAATCAAGAATTGCCACCACCACTTGCACAATCAGGTCAGAATCTCCTAAGATCATAAGCCTAGCACCCTCCTGCACTTACAGTTCCATGCCCTTTTATATCTATAGGCCAAATTTACCTAAAGTCACTACAACAGGGAACTCGGGCCAAGGTGGCAACTTCGTGCCTCCAACGCTCCCACTAATCCAACTTGGGGCTCCATAAAGGATCGCAGATTTTCAAGATCAAAAAGGTTCAACCAAGAGGCATCATGTCCCATCTGATCACGATAAACTCATAAATTGCTCGGGAGGCTGTCTACGCCATTTATCCCAGCCATAATGGCGGAGGAATGACAAAAAAATTGAGGATCCTGGTAACCATTTATCTCACTACCAACACAACATAGCGGTGGGACATTCCTATTGATTCAAGATTCTCTGCCATTCCTATTGATTCAACATGGTCTGGGACCCGAGTATTTTCAAGATTCTCTGACTAAGAGTCCCCCAATAGATATAACAACCCTTATGGAACGAGCTTAGAAGTATTAATTTAAAGGATACTAAGAACTCAATCAAGCTAGCCAAAGTGAAAGCACACAAAAATGAGCAAGTGCAAAAAATGATGCCAAGGACAATAGAAAAAAAAGCCCAGAACCCAAACAGGGTTACATCCAAGGGACAGTTTAGTTAAGGATCAATGAGGTACGATAATTGCATTCCTTTGAATGCTTCTTTAACTCACATCTTCCAAAAAAATTCAGGCTCATTTGAACTTAAAATGGTCCGGAACCCAAGAAGAACAATCTTGAGACAAGGAACAAAAAGAAGTACTATGAGTTCCATTGTGAGCAAGGTCATACTATTGAAGAACGAATGGCTCTTAAATAGGAGATTGAGTACATTAATTCGGCGTGATCGACTGAGGGAGTTTGTTTGCTAGGACAGAAAGGAAAATCAATGATATAATAAGCCTCTTCCTAAAAGGCAAGATCAATGGCCCGAACAATTGCCCATCGAACAATCAACACGTGATATTCGTGTTACAAGTTGATAATGCAATGACTGGTTATCCAACAAGGACAGAAAAAGGTATGTCCGAAAGACCAAGTCAGATCCTCATCCTTTTCAAATTTCTACCATAGAGAAGAAATATAAGATAGTGCCCCAAATATAGTTCTCAAAACTGAATCTGGTTGGTATACGCTATCCTCATAGTGATATTCTTGTTATATCCTTGAAATTTGCCAACTTTTAGAAAAGAAAAGTGCTCGTAGATACGAGTAGTTCAAGCAATATGTTATTTTATAAGCCATTCAAGCAAATGAAGTTAGATCTAAGGCAGATCCGAACAACTATTGCAATAATGGTCAAATTTAATGGACACCTCATCTTTCTAATAGAAGTAGTGAACTTCTCGATCACCATGAGAGAGGGCGACGATCAGAAGACATTAATCTCTGAACTATTATTTCTGGATGCCAAGTCCACCTACAACATAATAATTGGGAAGCCTCAGAATCCACCATATGGGAGCAATCACATCAACTCTTCATCAATGCCTCAAGTTCATCTATTAGAATAAGGTGATCATAGTTAAAGGGTGTCAACCGACTACTCAAGAGTCTCATGCTATAGCACTAAAAGAGAAAAGTTCGAAATAAAAATTATAGTATGAGCTTTCATGTTCCGACCTGAATGATGCAGGAGATTGTACCATTGAGATCGAAGAGACACTAAATCCTAGAGGAAATGACAGTTTAGTAAAGCCTAAGGAAAAGGAAATAAAAGTGCGGGGGCAGTTCAGAAGCTGAGGGAAAATTCTTGCAAATAGGCTCAATCATGGCCCCTTTTGAGGAGCAAAAACTTGTCATGTTCTTGAAGCAAAACCTCTTAGTCTTTGCATGGGATACTAATATATGGAATGCATTGATCCTAATTTCATGTCGCATAAGATAATGATCAATCTAGATCATTCTCCAATTTGGCAGGAAAGGAGGATGTTTGCTTTAGAACGACATTAGATTATCAATGAGGAGTTTTAGTGGTTACTGGATGCCAGAATGATATTGGAGGTCTTCTAAATGGACTACTTACCAATACAGTGCTCGTGAGGAAGAAGAACAAGAAGTGAAGAGTTTGTGTTAAATACACTAACCTCAACAAAGCATGCCCTAAAGACAGCTTTTCACTTCCCACAATTGATCAGCTCGTAGATGCCACTGCGGGTCATGAACCCATGACCTTTATCGATGCCTATTCTAGATATTACCAGATTCAAATGTATCCTCTCGATTAGGAAAAGACTGCCTTCATATCCGAATAAGGTCTCTATTGTTAAAGAGTGAGGACCATTCGTATTTAAGAATATTAGGGCTACCTATCAAAGGCTTGTCAACAAAATGTTTAATCTTCAAATCGGCAGCACTATGGAGGTTTATATTGACGCTATGCTTGTGAACATTGTTTGGAGGTTAGACCACATCCAACAGTTTGCACAGACGTTTGACATCTACATACAACAAAAGTTGAAACTAAATCCCTCAAAGTGCACGTTTGGGATTATAGAAGGCAAGTTCTTATGCTTCATTGTCTCCCAAAAAGAGATTGAAGTAGATCCCACTCAGATTAGAGCCCTAATTGACATAGAATCTCCTAAGACAAAGAAAAATATACAAGGTTTGAATGGTAAAGTAGTAGCTCTAAACATATTGATCTCTAAGTCAACAGATAGGCCTTAAAATGAACCTCTAAGTGTGAAAAGGATTTTCAGCAATTAAAGAAATACATGGGCTTTCTTGAAATCCTCTTGAAGCCTATGTTCCTCAACTTGATAGTATGTAGTATCTTGTGGCCGGTTAGCCACATGAATACACTAACATTCCCCCATACTCGATTGTTGTATGCTACCATTTCTATTAATGTTGCCTCTCACATATTGGGCATCATAGATTTCTCCTTCTTCAGTCATTAGAAGGCTATCATTCCGTTCAATAGCCTTATCACTTAGATATGTGCTACCAAGCTTGTCCTATTTTTCCCTTCTAACACCATAGGTATCCAGCCTAGTCCTTTTACTAGCAGGACACTATCCTAGTGTCAGGCCTATGTTATTGGTCCTCCCAAGGATGATAGTGATGATGGCAATGAGGATGCTGAAGATAAGCAGCAGGCTCAGGCTCAGGCACAACAACATCAGCAATAAGATGATCAGATATGTATGGAGGACTACCTCGTAGATCAGACTCAACCACAGCATCGGTTTCCTCCAGGATCGGGATTCTAGAAAACTGCAAGAGCTTCCTCATCTACAGTCAGCCAGCCTCTAACAGGTGCTGACTTAGATGAGTTCTATAGTTATACTAGAGCTGGTCTCGAGGACCACTATACAAGGATCTAGGCTAACTTCTTTATGCAGATGATAGAGGAGATGAATCACTAATAGATTGAGCTCCAATGCCTTTCCGATGTTTTTTTCTCCTACACCACCTCTGGCACCAATCAGTGATCATGTTCTTGTTTCTACTTATGAGGGATGAGTGATCTTGTGTAGTGAGGTTTATTTATAATTTTGCTCATCAGCTACACATCTTTGACAAATTTATCATTTTAGTTTATATTATCTATATTTACTTTTTGTTGATGGATGATAGACATAAATAGTTGTTTCTTTTGGATATAAATATTTTATAATGTACTTTGTGTTTATCTCCTTAGTTGTCAATCTTTTTCTATCTCTATATACATGTCTGTTGTTATGTTATATTCTCTATCTTTTATGATTGTTCTTCATTGATTAAGCCGCCTTTGTCATCTTATGAGAAAAATGAGGAGTAGTTTTGGGCACTTAGTGAGGAGGAGTGCACATATTGATGGAGAGTTTTTACTCTTTTGGCATATGATTAAGATAGATCATCACTTATCTTTCTTTTTATGTGATTTCTTAGTCTTATTGTTTACTGCACCTGATCTTATTGATACACGTTTCTATTTGTAACACCCCGGTCCAATTAAGCAAAGCAATTAACGATAATAGTGATTATCATAAGTTAATTTGCTTAATAACCATGGGCAATGCTAGATATAACTAGTGACTTGTAAATACGAAAGCAAAAATATAAATAACAAAATAATTAAGTCTAAATTAGAGACGACCGATGTGAAAATGCAAAGTAATGCCAAGGGCAATGATTTGATAGGAAATTTCGACAAGTGTTAATTGAAGATTTGTACACATAGGTAAATATAAAAATTAGTGCACGAAGCGCACTTGAGAAAAATTAGCATAATACACGACGAAAGCGCGTTTAATCAGAATTATTTCAATGATTATGATGGACTATTAGAATAATTAAAATACATTTAAATACATCAGGCAAGATAATAAAGGCAATGTCGGCTTAATTAGATCTCGACTTGTGAGTTTGACACATGAAGAGAATAAATAAGTGATACAAGTGAATCAAAGATTTTTCGATAAAAATAATATCATGAAAAGGAAGCACGCAAAAAAAAAAACACGGCGAGAATGCCAAGAGATTTTACGGCAATTGGAACGCAAATTCAAAAATGCAAGAAACGCACCCAAAATGCCAAGAAAGGCATAAGACTAGAAAAAGAGAGAAATTGAGGCCAAAGTGTTAGCCAAAGGGTTTCATCCCTAGACCAAAAATATGGAAAAGACTTATACCCAAAAAGTAAGTCAATTTAGCTATAGCACTTTTGTGCTGTATGTCTCACCCAAAATGTATATATGCCTTATCAAACTCCTAAATTTGAATACTCAAATTTGAGGTGGCAGCACCCTATTGGACCACCTCCTTCCCCACTAATCAAAACCCATGTAGACTATATATACATATATATATATATATATAAACACACCTAGGCTTTATGACTATAGGTATAATGAGTGCACTAGGGGGGATTGCGTGTGGGGCTAAATGAGATTGAGTATGTTGTGTGTTATAGAAGTATGCATATGCATGTTGTCACAGACCAAAATGTGTGTGTGTATGTGTGTGTGTGCATGTTGTGACAGAACAGTGAGGGTGAGAGAGAGAGACTTGTAAAGTGAGAAAGTGAAGAAGGAAGAGAAAAATAAGAAAAATAACAAGAAGAAAAAGAAGAAGCTGGAAGAAAAAAGAGGAAGCTAAAGGCTGGAACAGAACCATAGAGGGAAGAGGGTAATCACCATTTTGAAGGTAAACCCTCAAAGTCGAAAATTTTCTCTCTTTAAAAGTTTATGGCATAACTCACTGTTTGATAAGTGTAGGCTGCAGGCATGTGTTAAAGGTTTAAAATAGAAAAGATTAGAGGAAACATGGAGTGTTGGGGAGGTGAAAAACCCTAGGAAACCATGGGACCCAATTTTATGAGAAATTGGGTTTTTGTTTAAACTTTAGAAAACTTGACACCACTTACATGGCTAAAAGTATATAAAATGTAGAGTATTTTGCAAGTTGAATCATTGAAAGTGGTCAAGAGACCTTAGATATATGACTAGTTGCAGGTACAATTAGAAATTGATGGGTGATCTGATTTTGGTCATTTTATAAGGTTTAGGCAACAATAAAATGTTCCATGTGGTTTCAACAACACATGGGTGAAATCTGGGGTAAGAATAGTGGCTAAAAAACCATGAAATAGAGAAACAAGGGGTCGTTGGAAAGTCAGTAGATTGCCAGAACCGACTATGATGCTCTATTTCGAGCATAGATAAGGTTCAAATCAAAATATTAAAACCATGAATGGAATCCTTAGAAGATTAGGCTTCGAAATCCGTTGAACTTACACCAAAATATCACCGTTGACGGTCATCGACGCAGGAGAAGGCCACCGGAACCTTCACCGAAGTAATGGGGAAGATGTACAGTGACAGGTCAGGTCATGGGCCGGATCTCGGGTCAGGCCCCGACCCAATTATAAAATGGTTTTAAACTGTTTATCAAAACTACGTTGTTTTGATTTAAAAAAAAAAAAAGGGCTAGGGCTGACATCAGCGTGATGCAATGGACCGGCTGAACCATTTGTTTCAATGCAGTTGGGGCCGGTTCACTAAAAAAACAAATAAACCAAATGGTTTTATTTTAAAAGTTTTCAAAAATTATCTTTGGCCCCCACTAGATTCTGGAATTATGATTGGACCCTAGAACCTTCGGTTATTTGTAAAATGACCCCCAATAGTTTTGATAAATTATGAAATGGCCTAAAGATTAATTTAATATTTATTTTAAATCCCTTTAATTAAATGAGAAATTACCAAAATGCCTTTAGGCCAAAATTAGACCAAATGAAGGCTAATTAAAATAAAAGAATAGTGCAACCCAATATTTTTGGGCATTCCAGACTCAATGGCAGAGTCTAATTTGTGAAATTAAATCCTGAAAAATACGAATGGATAAACTCGAATAATTTAAAATACGTCCTAATGATTAGTTAAGTGACCAATTGGACTCCGATGACTGTAAAAATACGTACCATAACATTTTGGGACATTCCAGACCCAATGCCGGGATCCGTTTTGTGAAACAAAGTCCCGAAAATATAGACACGTGAAATGCCAAATTTTCATTTTACCCTTAGTAATCCATAGGCCAATTAAATGTCAAAGGTGACAAATTCTGACTTCATTCGGCATTCTAAACTCAACAGTGGAGTCTGTTTTAGCAAACAAAGTACCAAAAAATGTGACGCGTGAAAATATAAAATTTCAAAATTCCCCTAGGCTTAATATAAGTCACATAAATGCAAATTAAGATCCAGAAAAGTCTAGATTAATAATATTCAATATTCCGGACTGAATGGTAACATTGTATGCCTCTCACTACTGAGAATTTGCTATTCCACAAATATGTACATCGCCTATGGAATTATGTTGATCGTCATATTACTATGAGTGCCTGGAGTTGTGCTCTGTCACAACGTCCATCTAATTCCATATATGCTATTTGTGATCTACCCCAGGTTCTACTGGTCATAACGCCCATTTGTGATGCTAATGAACTACCCGAGATTGTGCTGGTCATAACGCCCGTTTGTGATGCTGATGAACTACCCGGGGTTATGCTGGTCATAACGCCCATTTGTGATGCTGATGAACTACCCGGGGTTATGTTGGTCATAACGCCCATCTTAGTCCGTGGAGGACATGGTATATGTATAGAGCTCTAGTGCTATCAAGTGGTTCGAAGGAGGAGTGGACCTAGATGAGTACTTTTGAGGGTATGCCGGGCCTTATATGTGACAGCATATGTTCTGTTAGTATCTCATATCGTTTATTGATATTTTGTTGATGCACTCATGAATCATTGATATGCTTGCAAGCCTACGTTTATCTATGTACCCTTGGTTCCAAATACGCCTCGTGAGTTTGTTCTATGGTTTATCTGCGGACATATTATCTAATTGTTGATATGTTTGTCTGCTTATCTTTGGATTTGGATTGTTATCATGTTATTGTGGCACTTATTTATTGTGCAGGCTGATCCTTCCTATTGATTCGTCATTCTACTATGGGATGTGCCTTTAGGACCTACGGGTCGTATTATTGATTCACATTCTTGGTGACTAATTATTGTGACATTTTATCCTTCACATGCTATTGAGATATCATTCTTTTCTTGCTATTGTCCATTTTCTTTCTGTTGGACTAACCCTAGCCCATGGTAGAGCGAGGGAATTTACTTACTGAACTAAGTTAGCTCACTCCATATTTATATCTATTTTTTAGGTAGCTCTGTAAGATAAGGAACAAAATGGGGTGAATGAGGCGACTAGTAGAGCTAGTGGCGAGCTTATGAACAGTATTGATGATGTGAACTCCAAGTTACGATTTGAATACGTACTCTGTAAGGCTAATCAGATAATAGGTATTTGTAATATTGTATCATTGATAGAGGTGCTAAATTTGATTAGTGAATCATGGTGAACAAAATAGTACTTGGAGATATTCGATTGATGGTTGTTGGAGTTTGATTTGTGATCATATAAATTGCATTGGTGTAACTTCCGTATTAAATGATTCAATGATTTATGATTTATTTATATGAAGAAAAATAAAAAAATTATTTATCATTCTATGCGATTCATTTGATTCTGTATGGCCTGTCCTAGTGGCAATGTCGGTCGTTGCCCTTAATCCGCGTAGGGTGGGTTTCGGGCCACGACAGAATGGTATCAGAGCTAAGGTTAATGGTCTTTGGGGAAGACCAAGTCATGATTAAAGTTGATGATCTTGAGAATTCGAGGACTATATCAGAGCTTTAGGTTAATGATTCTTTGGGAAAGATCATACCAACATTGGATTTGAGGATTGGATGATTTAGACGATTGAATGATGGGTGACTTTTGGAGGACGATAGTGTGTTTAGTTACTAAGGTTAATGGTTTTTGGGAAAGACTATGCTATTACTAAATTTGATGATTCTTGGACGATTGAGATGATCAAATGAATAGTGACTTTTGGGAGATGGTAGTATGCTTAAGGGCAAAGGCTAAGAATTCTTAGGAAGAATCGTACCAGTGTCGAGGTTGATGACTCTTAGGTCATTAAACTGTGAATTGATCAGTGAATTAGGGGAAACTATCATTTGAACAAGGGCAACGGTTAATGCTCTTTTGGAAGATATAGGGTGACGTAGAGTTGAGATTGTGAAATCTTGGGAAGTCGGTGGATTTGACAACAAATCTATATAAGAGATAGTCTGAGGAAGACTTAATGAATAGTAACAGGAGGAGTTTGAGACTCTAGATGGATTGATGACATATTAGAAATATGAGGATTCTTGAGTGAGTCATAGATAGACCCTGATAGGGTAAAGACAAATAAATCCTTGAGAGGCAAATACAGACTAAATAAGACTATCAAAGTGAACATTATGAAATGTGATGGTTCTAAAAGAAGACTGACACGTGATGAATGATCATTGGAAAAAATTTAATAGATCTTGTTGATCTAGGTGACAATATGACCCAATTGTGTGCGGTACTTTATTGAGTCAACTGAATCTATTTCAAAGGGTAAATGATTGATGACTCTGAATGACTTTTGAGGATCAATGTGATCTAACAATTAAAGAGATGAAAATTATGGCATAATGCCTAGAAAAAAAATTGGTGAGGATAGCAACTATGATAAAGTGATACATAATTCTTTGAGATACTACGAGAACAATCGTAATTAAGGTAGAAAATAAGAATAACTAAACCTGTGATACTAAGGAAGTTGAGAACTTTCATAGTGGGAAAAACTTGACACAATCTTGATAAACTTTGAATGTCAAATGTAACGATAAAATGATGGGATAATTAATTGATTTAAATAATCCTGAAATATGATATGAAGTCCAAAATGGAAGAGATTGTGAACAGCAGTACTTTCAAATGAATAAGTGCTAGTATGCTATAGAATCTTTGGTTACGGATGAGACTAATCACCTCACTGTATGGCTCTGAAGTCACAGAATCTACAAGGAACTCCCTATACGGTTGAATAAGTTCTCTAAGAGAGAACAGATGTGTTAAAATTGAATAACAATTGGAAAAAAATGCAACATATGATGAAAAACTGAATATGATGACGAGCGTAAGAAATGAGACATTTGAACAACCTTTCTGAGCAAAGGTAAAGGAAACTAAAATAATGGTTATAAATTAAAAAGTTATAAGACTTTAAGATTTGAACAGATCAAATGATATGGAAGTTTTAAGGTAAACCAAATATGATATCACAGTTAAGAACACTTTCGAAGTAGACTATCATATGAAGAATTGGTGACTAGGGTAAAAGACTACCCTAAAAATTTTTAATAAGTCTATCAAAACCTAAAGAAGAAATTAACTAAGTATATGTACTATACTTTAATCTATGAAGGAATGAGAAATCAAAATTTGTGAAAAGCTCAATTGTGAGCAAGAAATAAAAAGGCCTTTGTACTAATCCATAATTTGAGAGAAATGGAGGAACTAAATTTCCTCAATCTATCTAATTCATAAAATATGAATGCACATGAATTCGAAAACAAAAGCAGGTATGCCAATGAGTTAGTACAAAAAAAATAATGTATACAATGAGACGAAAGAGGATTTGTGAATCTTCAACTTAAGTGCCCTTAGAAATGGGTGTGTGACTAAGGATCACAAATGAGTATTATGAATAAAACTAAAAGCTACCCTTGCATGGGAAAAATTTTGAGACGCAATGAGCACACGAATAAACCATCCTAGCACGGGCCAAAGGATGTTCATGAACACAAAAAAACAATTGGAGGAGAAATTGAAGGGACAGCTGTGTATAAGCTTCAGACAGATGAAAATCCAAATCTTTTCTTCTAGATTATTATTCTAAGCCTTCATATGAATTCAAGTGAAATAATGTGAATCCATCAAGGACTCTATCCTTAGCAAAACATAAAGTACTTGAATAAGAAGTCCAATACACTTTAAACGATGGATGGAAGTGGTGTAGTCTAGTTACACTGTTGACTTCCTATGACCACTACTAAAACAACCAATAGAAAAGAACCGATCAAGATATTGGATACCTTTACCTGGCACATGATGCGCCATACGACACCAACAGTGGTTGGGAGACCATGAATAGTAATGTAATCACGACTTAGTACCAAATGAGATTAATATAACAACTAGACGTGGGACTAGTCAAGATACTGGTAAGAGGGGGAAATAGTCAAGTATCTAAAAGGATGACTCATAGTGAGTAATGAAAGTAATAGACCGTTGGCCATAGATCTAAGAACTAAAGAAATATGCACTGAAATGTTAATGCTAAAATTTGGAGACTTAAAGCTTAAAGTCTCGAGAAAGTTAAAAGACAAACCTTTGACTTTTAAGATCATTATTAAATTGAAACAAAGAAGAGTACGAAAGAATTGTGAACCTTCCATGAAAGATTTTCTTGTTTGAAGATGCAGTATCTATAATGCTAGAGATAAGTCAAGAGACAGATTAAAAGGGGAACTATGATAATGAAATTAGCATGAAAGGGAATAGAGCTTCCTAGGTATGAACATTCGAGTTTTGAGGACAAAACTCATTTTAAGGGGAGTAGAATGTAACACCCCAACCCAATTAAGCAAAGCAATTAACGATAATAGCGATATAACTAGTCACTCGTAAATACGAAAGTAAAAATATAAATGAGGAAAATAATTAAGTCTAAATTAGTGATGACTGATGTGAAAATGAAATGTATTACCGAGGGAAATGATTTGATAAGAAATTTTGACAAGTGTTAATTGTAGATTTGTACACATAGGTAAATGTGAAAAATTAGTGCACTCGAGAAAAATTAACATAACGTACGACGGGAGCGCGTTTAATCGGAATTATTCTGATGATTATGATGGACTATTAGAATAATTAAAATACATTTAAATACATCAGGCGAGACAATGAAGGAAATGTAAGCTTAATGAGATCTCGACTTGTGAATTCGACACATGAAGAGAATAAATAAATGATACGAGTCAATCAAAAAAATTTCGATAAAAATAATATCATGGAAAGGAAGCACACAAAAATAAAAATAAAAATACGGCAAGAATGCCAAGAGATTTTGCGGCAATTGGAATGCAAATTTGAAAATTCAAGAAACGCACCCAAAATGCCAAACAAGGCATAAGACTAGAAAAAGAGAGAAAATGAGGCCAAAATGTTAGCCAAAGGGTTTGATCCCTGGACAAAAAATATGGGAAAGACTTATACCCAAAGAGTAAGCCAATTTGCTATAGCACTTTTGTGCTATATGTCTCACCCAAAATGTACATATGCCTTATCAAACTCCCAAATCTGAATACTCAAATTTGAGGTGGCAGCACCTTATTGGACCACCTCCCTCCCCTACCAATCAAAACCCATGCAGACTATATATACATATATATATACACATACCTAGGCTATATGACTATAGGTACAATGAGTGCACTGGGGGGGATTGCGTGTAGGGCTGAATGAGATTGAGTATGTTGTGTGTATATTGAAGTGTGCATGTGCATGCTACGATAGACCAAAAAGTGTGTGTGTGTGTGTGCATGTTGTGACAGAATAGCGAGGGTGAGAGAGATAGAGAGAGAGACTTGTAAAATGAGAAAGTGAAGAAGGAGGAAAAGAAGAGGAAAAAGAAGAAGAAGAAGTTGGAAGAAGGATGAGGAAGCTAAAGGTTGGAACAGAACCATAAAGGGAAGAAGGTGGTCGCCATTTTGAAGGTAAACCCTCAAAGCCAGAAATTTTCTCTCTCTAAAAGTTTATGGCATAGCTCACTGATTGATAAGTGTAGGCTACATGCATGTGTTAAAGGTTTAAAATAGAAGAGATTAGAGAAAACATGGAGTGTTGGGGAGGTGAGAAACCCTAAGAAACCATGGGACCCAATTTTATGATAAACTGGGTTTTTGTTTAAACTCTTGAAAACTTGAAACTTCTTACATGGCTAAAAATTATATAAAATGTAGAGTTTTTCGCAAGTTGAATCATTGAAAATGGTCAAGAGACCACGGAGATATGGCTAGTTGCAAGTATGGTTGGAAATTGATGGGTTATCTGATTTTGGTCATTTTAGGAGGTTTAAGCAACGATAAAATTTTCCATGTGGTTT
The DNA here is from genome assembly GCA_008638375.1 of Nyssa sinensis. Lineage (NCBI taxonomy): Eukaryota > Viridiplantae > Streptophyta > Magnoliopsida > Cornales > Nyssaceae > Nyssa > Nyssa sinensis. The sequence continues at coordinate 27,013,596 of CM018036.1, forward strand.
TAGTAACACATGGGTGAAATCTAGGGCAAAAATAGTGGCTAAAAAGCCACGAAATAGCGAAACAACGTAATACCCCGAAAATTCGACATGCCTTAGACTGCACCCAACCTAATAAAATTAGGTTATGTCATAGTAAAATTAATATAGCCCAAGATGATAAGCCATAACAGGATTTAATGCCTTCAGATATTAAATGAATATTCTAGAAAAATTATGTGAAAATAAATAAGGCATTAACAGGGACCCAGTGTTGGCAAAATAAATTCCTGGCTTTGTCGGTGTGTTATAATTTAACATTTTATGGAATAAAATATTAAATCGATACAACGAAATAATTATGTAGATAAAATGAATATAAAATATAATATTACTATCGAGCCCCGGCTTTAAGCCAAATTTATTGTTATTTCATAAATTCATATTGTATGAAATAAAATATATTACAATAAAATATCTACACAAATTATATTATAAAGATATATATATATGTACATAAATATATATATATAATAATAATAATAATAATAATAATAATAATAATAATAATAAGTAAAGAAGCTTCACATGAGAAGCTGTAGCAGATTATATGCCGAAGCTGTTAGAGAAATTGAAGGGCCAATATATATATATATATATATATATAAATATGTTATATTATAATATATGAAGAGAAGCAGGAGACACGAGAAGAAGCTTGAAGCTTCTAGAGAAGGGGAGTCAGTGAGCAGAGATACGGATGCGTGGACATCCGATAAAATTAGAGAGAGTGAGAGATGGATGGGGGGGTTGCCGAGAGAAGAATCAACCGAAAGAGAGGGATATTCCAAAGGCAACCGAAGGGTTACTCGTATCTCTCCCTCATTCTCACATTCTTCTCATCGCCACCATCATCGTCTCAACTCCTACGTCTCGGAAAAGAACGGTAGGTAGATATGTGTGTTTGTGTAGCAATGGAGCTGTGGCGGTAGTGGCAATAGCGGCGCAACAGGGATATATATATATATATATATATATATATCTTTGTGTGTGTAGCAATGCAGGGTATTTCGTTGGTTCAGCTGATTCACAAAGCTACTGTTGCAAAACCTGCTACGACAGTAGCGGTGCGGTAGAGTGTAGCGTTGCGACAGGTATGGCGGAGCTATAACAGCATGTTGGTGTTGGGTTTGTTCGAATTAGGTAGCGGTGCAGAGATATGTATATATAAATATATAAATATATATATATATATATTTGGTTGTGTTGTGTAGCAGTGTGATAGTGTTTTGTGGATCTGTAATGTTGAGGCGCGATTTGGTGTTGGTAGTGATGTTGGGATTGAAAGAGAAGAGAATGGGAATGTAAGCTATTGTATTCCACAATTGGGAAGTTGTTTGCACCGGAACAGGGGATTTTGCAGGCCAGTATATGTGTCTGTATATACCTGTGTGCGTGCTGGTGTAGCAGTGCAACAGGGGGCTATGGGTTTGGTCTTCTTGCAGTTGTTGGACGTTGTAAGTGATGTGATGAAATTATGGGAAGCAATCGATGCAGGGGTGAGTCACATTGGGCAATATGCAGGATTATGTTGGATTGATCGTTAGATGAACGATTGAGGGGTCGATTGATTCGGAGGGTCGCCAAGGAAAGGTGAGAACAGGGGCTGTTTTAGTACTACGCCTCTTGTTCCATGCTTGCTGCTTCAAGGGATGGTCAGTGACAGAATTGGCTTCGAAGGCCAAGCGGCAGCAGCAGCGATCTGAAGATGGATAGATTGAAGGAGATTGCCCAGGCAAACCTTGAGGTGTTACGCAGCGGTTTATTTATGGAATCCAAGTGAGGTCTGGCCATTCTTGCTGGGATATTGTGCAGATGATTCAACATATGCAAAGAAGGAAAATCCAGTAATATATGAAGCTAATTGTCCAGGTTTGAAATAGACTAATAAAAGCAGCAAAGCTGCTGTCCAGTGATGGAGGTTGGGGAAACCTGTAACTATCGGATGTTGTGATTTCTGTGATGAATTGGAGGAAGGGAAAGTTCTTCAATATCTAATGGATAGGATGATAAAAGGACGAGAATCTGTCAGGGTCATCATCTACTCGAGGGAAAAAAACTGAAGAAGCTGATGAAACCGGATTTAAAATGGTTGGTACAATGAGGAATGTATGTAGTAATTCGAATCCGATAGTACCAACATCAGGTAATTATTTCTTTTCCATCTTTGCTCCTATACTAATCTAATATTTGTTAATAAGATACTAAATTGCAACTTGCCATGATACTTGACAAATATGAACATCTTTTATGGTTTTGTGGTTGCTAATTATCAAGTCAATAATAATAAATTTAGTTTTAGTTTTGTGCCTACCAAATTATAACGCTTTGCATAAGGATTAAATAAGTGCTTGATAAATAACTATAGAGTCCAAATGTCTATATTATAACCCTGATAGCCTTAGACGAAACCTAATAAGAGGGTATTAGGCTACTAGGCTATCTTAGGTAATCCGATAGGCGCCTAAGATGATGAATAAGTTTTGAATGGTTAAATTCTAACCTGTCTGTAATTAATGATAATTAATCAGGATGATGATTATTGAGGATATGCATGGAAGTACGTAACGCATCTGGGGAATATCTGTGAATGGAGATAAGCATAAGTTTGTGAGTAACTCGGACTCCTGACTTGGTGTATATTTTCTGCATACTATACTGCTTTATATGCCGAACTGTTTTATACACTGTACTGTTTTAATGCATATATTTTCATGCATATTCTTTATACTACATTATGCATGGCATGATTCCATTCTATCTTGCCTTTTGATGTATCCTATTCTGATACTGTTCAGGTTTGTCTTGTTTTGTTATACGCCATTTGGAATCTGTTTTGTTTTGGCTCAGTTTTAATCTGATCTGTTCTGTTAGGGGGTGAGTATAAGTCTTACCCCAGAGGGACCAGGCGGCTGCTCCTAATCTGTTCTGTTAGGGGGTGAGTATAAGTCCTACCCTAGAGGGACCAGGCAGCTGCTCCTAACGAGGAGTGAGTATAAGTTCTACCCCAGAGGGACCAGTCGGCTACTCCTGATCTGTCTTGTTAGGGAGTGAGTATATGTAATACCCCAAAATTTGACAAGACTCGGATTACACCTTGATCTAGGTTATGTGATATTTTTGATTTAAAATAACTCAAAATATAGTGAGCCGTATTGGATTAATTATTAGAAAATATAAAATTAATCCAGAACATTAAAAATAATATTGGCACAGAAAATAGTTATGACGCCGAGTCTCCGTAAGTTAATATTTTATGAAATGAAACATTAATATGGGAGGTATAAAATAAAAATATTGATTATATATAAAATATATGGAAGTATATTTGATAATTCAAATAAGAGTACAACCAATGTATATAGATATATTATATATAAACCGTGGGAGCACGTGAGGAAAGGGGCTGCCTTATGTGCATTCATATATATATATATATGTCCATAATATATGTGTAGATAAGAGGGAATAGTCTAGAATAATGGAGAAAAAGGGAGAGACTTCGGGAGGAAGCCAAACCGAAAAAGAGAAAAGAAAAGAAAAGAAAAGAGAGGGTCGGTGCAGTGGAGGATTCTAGACGGTGTGGCAGAAATTGGAAGCTCCTGGAACTGATTGGAGGCGTGTATATATGGCAATCCAGAAGTTTCCATAACTGTGTAGATTTGGTTGACAATGGTGAACAGGTTCTATCTCTATCCTTTTTGTTCCGTTTTGGTTGCTGTGATGAAGGCACGGCCGTGAGGCTTGAATGAAGACTGGGAATGCAATGGATGATGGTGGAGTCTTTGTCAATTTGGTGTCGAATCAGTGGGTCATCACCGAGTTGATCTCTCAACTCCGTGTAGAGCACCACAAGGAGGGATGCTATACAGAAATCGCCCCTGTTCTGCTAGCTGCTTCAGTTCGGTGGGTTTAAGGAATACGCCTGTTGCGTGTTGTGTATTTGTATAGCTTGATTTGTTGAGGTTTGGATTAAGGAAAAAGAAAGCTGCAGCAGGTATTGTGTATATGCGTGTTTGCGTAGCGGTGTAACAAGGGAAATGTTAGTGCGGCTTTGAAATGTGTGGTTGTAACGGTTTTGTGAGATGGCTCAGAATTGAGTGGAGTTTGCTGCAGGGGTTGAATCACGCTGGATGTGTGGATCGTTGGAGAGTCGATTGGATTTGATGTTGGTAGTGATGTTGGGATTGAAGGAGACGAGAATGGGAATGTAAGCTATTATATTCCGCAATTGGGAAGTTATTTGCACCGGAACAGGGGATTTTGCAGGCCAGTATATGTGTATGTATATACCTGTGTGCGTGTTGGTGTAGCAGTGCAACGGGGGGCTATGGGTTTGGTCTTCCTGCAGTTGTTGGACGTTGTAAGTGATGTGATGAAATTATGGGAAGCAGTCGATGCAACGGTTAGTCACATTGGGCAATATGCAGGATTATGTTGGATTGATCGTTAGATGAACGATTGAGGAGTTGATTTGATTCGGAGGGTCGCCAAGGAAAGGTGAGAACAGGGGCTATTTTAGTACTATGCCTCTTGTTCCATGCTTGCTGCTTCAAGGGATGGTCAGTGACAGAATTGGCTTCGAAGGCCAAGCGGCAGCAGCAGCGATCTGAAGATGGATGGATTGAAGGAGATTGCCCGGGCAAACCTTGAAGTGTTATGCAGCGGTTTATTTATGGAATCCAAGTGAGGTCTGGCCATTCTTGCTCGGATATTGTGCAGATGATTCAACATATGCAAAGAAGGAAAATCCAGTAATATATGAAGCTGATTGTCCGGGTTTGAAACAGGCTTATAGAAACAGCAGAGCTGCTGTCCAGTGATGGAGGTTGGGGAAACCTGTAACTATCGGATGTTGTGATTTCTGTGATGAATTGGAGGAAGGGAAAGTTCTTCAATATCTGATGGATGGGATGATAAAAGGATGAGAATCTGTCAGGATCATCATCTGCTTGGGGGAAAAAGGCTGAAGAAGCTGATGAAACTGGATTTAAAATGGCTGGCCGACTCGATTAACCTGCCGGTGTGTTTTCTTCAACTACTAAACTGTGGACTGAAGATTAACCTCAAACTTTAGATGCTCAACAATTTAGTTCACGTTTGACTGCAAATTCTCCACAAGCTGGATACGTTTACATCTGAGGAGCATGATCTTTTGGATGCTGAATCAATTATGATGGCCATCAGAAGGATAATGCCCAGGATATGCATGGACGTGGCCAACGACGTATCTGGAGGATATCTGTGAATAGAGATAAGCATATATTCAGGTGAGTAACTCGGACTCCTGACTTGGTGTATATTTTCTATACTATTTAAATCCGTATACTGTACTACTTTATATGCTAAACTGTTTTATGCATTGTATTGTTTTAATGCATATGCTTTCATGCATACTTATTGTATTACATTACTTGTGGCATGATTCTGTTCTATCTTGCCTTCTGATATATCCTGTTGATTCTGTTCGGGTCTGCTTTTCTGTCACCTGTGCTTTGCAGTCTGATTTGATTCAGTTTGATATGTTGAGTCTTACTCTGGGCCCACCACAAGATTGAGCGGTTTTATGCCAGAGTCTGACCCAGAGGGTAGAGGCCCCACGAGTCGTCCGCTTATGGGCAGCTGGGAAAGACTTATCTGCATGATTGGCATTCTATTCTGTTTCTGTCCCGCTCAGTTCTGTTCTGTTCCTCTCTGATACTGACCCCAGATGGTAGAGGCCCCACGAGTCGTCCGCTTATGGGCAGCTAGGGAAGGTTCAGGCATTTGATGTTATGCCTTTGATTGACTGGTATTCTGTTCAGTTCAGATCTGTTCTGTTCTGATCTGTTCTGTCCGTTCTGTTCTATTCAGTTTGATCTGATTTGTTCTGTTCTGTTCTGATCTGATCTGTTTGAGCTGCATTTGTTCTACATAAGCTGCATTGTTCTATTTGAGCTGCATTTGGAGCATACATGTATATATGAACTGGTTTTGAAACCCATGGCAGGAACCTATGTTACTCACTGAGCTTATTTAAGCTCATTCCATCTATTTAACATTTTTCAGGATATAAGTCCATTGGACTAGAAGGCACCAGGATAGGATGTCAGTAGACTGTGAGGCATCCCAAGTACGGATTAGATGGCATTGATTGTGGAGACTTGAGTTCTGGTGGATTGACTCAGGCTATTCAGGTGAGTGACATGTTATGATTGACTTTATTAATATGCATTAGATATATTTGGGCATGGCTCATGGTAAGGGTATTCTGGAGATATTAAATGTGCTCTGTGTTATGTCTAGTTATAGATGTGCTCTGTGGCTTAGAGTTATTATATGTCTGGTTATAGACTTGTTCTATGGTACATACTTGTGGTATATAGTTGAGTTGCATTCCCGAGATAAAAAGGTTTTAATTTCCGCTATTCTGACCCTACATTGGAATGCAATTCATTTTAAGTTTCAGAAGTTTGCCTTTGGTTGGTCACATTGTCGGTTGGGAAAACGACAAGGCGGCTAACTGGCATCACATCTTCGGCATCCGCGTAGGGTGGGGTGCGGGATGTGACAGTATAAGTCCTACCCCATAGGGACCAGGTGGCTGCTCCTGATTTGTTCAGTTTTGATCTGTTGTGTTCTAACCTATTCTGTCCTGATCTGTTCTGTTTGATCTGTCTGATCTGGTCAGTTCTGATATGTTCTGTTCTGTTATGTACTGATTTGTTCTGTCTTGGCTCTGTTCTGATTTGTTCGATCAGTTCTGATATGATATGTTTAAGCTGCATTTGTTCTACACGAGCTGCATTATTCTATTTGAGCTGCATTTGAGCATACATGTATATATGAACTGGATTTGAAACCCATGGCAGGAACCTATGTTACTCACTGAGCTTGTTTAAGCTCATTCCATTTATCTAACATTTTTCAGGAATCATCTCCATTGGATTAGAAAGCACAATGACATGATACAGGTAGACTGAAAGTCATTCTTAAGTGAGGATCTGATAGTAATAAAATGTGGAGACTTGGGTTCTGATGGATTGACTCTGACTATTCAGGTGAGTCTGATGATATAGTTGACTTTATTCATATATAATAGATGTGTAGGGACATGGCTCATGGTAATGGTACTCTGGAAGAATTTGATATGCTCTATGTTATATATTTGTTATAGATGTGCTCTGTGGTTAGAGTTATTAGTTGTTTGGTTATAGACTTGCTCTGTGGTACATGCTTATGAGGTATATAGTTGAGTTGCATTCCCGAGATAAAAAGGTTTTAATTTCCACTATTCTGACCCTACATTTGGAATGTAATTCATTGTAAAGTTCAGAAGATTGCCTTTGGTTGGTCGCATTGTCGGTTGGAGACTGGCAAGGCGGCTAACTGGCATCACATCTTCAGCATCCGCGTAGGGTGGGGTGCGGGATGTGACAAACAAGGGGTCGTCGAAAAGTTGAGTGGGTCACCGGAGCCGACCGTGATGCTCTATTTCAAGCATGGATAAGGTTCAAATCAAAATATTAAAACCATGAATGGAATCCTTAGAAGATTAGGCTTCGAAATTTTTGAGCTTACACCAAAATATCACCAGAGACGGTCACCAGCGTTGGAGAAGGCCACCAGAACTCTCGCCGGCATAATAGGGAAGATGTACAGTGATGGGTCGGGTCATGGACCGGATCTTGGGTCGGGCCCCGACCCAATTATAAAATAGTTTTAAATCGTTGATCAAAACTACGTCGTTTTGATTTAAAAAGAATAAAAAAAAAAAGGCTAGGGCTGACATCAGCGTGATGCAATAGACCGGCTGAATCTTTTGGTTCAGCGCAGTTAGGGCTGGTTCACTTAAAAACCAAATAAACCAAATGGTTTTATTTTAAAAGTTTTTAAAAATTATGTTTTGGCCCTCACTGGATTTTGGAATTATGATTGGACCCCAAAACCTTCGGTTATTTGTAAAATGATCCCCAACAGTTTTGATAAATTATGAAATGGCCCAGAGATTAATTTAATATTTATTTTAAATCCCTTTAATTAAATGAGAAATTACCAAAATGCCCTTAGGCAAAAAATAGACCAAATGAAGGCCAATTAAAATAAAAGAATAGTGAAACCCAATATTTTCGGGCATTCCGGACTCAACGACAAAGTCTGATTTGTGAAATTAAATATCAAAAAATATGAATAGGCAAACTAGAATAATTCCAAATACGCCCTAATGATTAGTTAAGTGACCAATTGGACTTCGATGACTGTAAAAATGCGTACCTTAACATTTTGGGACATTCTGGACCCAATGGCAGGATCCGTTTTGTGAAACGAAGTCTCAAAAATTTAGACACATGAAATGCCAAATTTTTATTTTACCCTTAGTAATCCAAAGGCCAGTTAAATGTCAAAGGTGACAAATTTTGACTTTCTTGGGCAGTCTAGACTTAACCATGGAGTCCATTTTAGCAAACAAAAAAATTAAAAAATGTGACGCGTGAAAATATAAAATTTTGAAAATGCCCCTAGGCTTAATGTAAGTCACATAAATGCAAATTAATATCTAGAAAAGTCTAGATTAATTATATTCAATATTTCATACTGAATGGTAACTTTCCTTTAAGGAAAATAAGACTCGGTGAAAAACTGAAAAATAACAAATACATCCTTAGGACATAATAAAGTTACCAGAAGTGTAATAATGAAATTAATGAGTCCATGTAAATGTTATAAGGACCGAATGGACTCAAAATGGAGTCTAAGTACCCAAATCATGTACGGGAAAATATGGGACATTAAAAAGTGTAAATTACCAAATTTCCCTTAAAGGGCCAAATAAGCTATAAGGCACCCGAGAACCCTAAATGGGAAATTGAAGACCGTTAATTGAAAAGACTAAGTTCAAAAGAACTTAAAACACTGAATAACAAAGTTTGAGACTAGAATGAATACTGATTCATTATGCCATGTATTTTTTATCCGTGATTATAAGATAACCCAAACGACGAAAAATGGAAAGAGAGCTACGGGATAGCTATTATGGTAACCGCATGGGAATGCAATGCTAAGAACCCAATGTAAGTAAACCCGAACTCTAATATGTGGTAATTCTAAACCATGTCACAATGTTGTTTCTTGATGATGCCAATTTGTAATCCATGCATACTTGACATATTGATCTCTACAATTTTCATGTTTGTCCTATATTGTGGATTTGTTGAGAATTTTCTTGCCAATATCCTACATAATTATTTGTCTATTCATATGCCTTACTTGGATATTGGAACATTATATGCCTCTCACTACTGAGAATTTGCTATTCCACAAATACATACATAGCCTGTGGAATTATGTTGATCATGATATTCTTATAAGTGCCTGGAGTTGTGCTCTGTCACAACGTTCATCTAATTCCATAGATGCTATCTATGATCTACCCAGGGTTGTGTTGGTCATAATGCTCGTTTGTGATGCTAATGAACTACCTGGGGTTGTGTTAGTTATAATGCCCATTTCTGATGCCGATGAACTACCCGGGGTTATACTGGTCATAACGCCCATTTGTGATGTTGATGAATTACCCGGGGTTGTGCTGGTCATAACGCCCGTTTTAGTTCATGGAGGACATGATATATGTACAGAGCTCTAATGCTATCCAGTGGTTAGAAGGGGGAGTGGACCTGAATAAGTAATTTTGAGGGTATGTCGGGCCCTATATGTAACAGCATTTGTTCTGTTAGTATCTCATATCATTTATTGATATTCTGTTAATGCACTCATGAATCATTGATATGCTTGTAAGCCTACCTTTATCTATGTACCCTTGATTCCAAATACGCCTCGTGAGTTGGTTCCGTGGTTTATCTGTCGACATATTATCTAATTGTTAATATGCTTGCCTGCTTATCTTTGAATTTGGATTATTATCTTGTTATTGTGGCAACTATGTATTTTGCACGATGATCCCTACTATTGGTTTTTCATTCTATTATAGGATGTGCCTTTGGGACCTACGGGTCGTATTATTGATTCACATTCTTGGTGACTAGCTACTGTGAAATTTTATCCTTCACATGCTATTGAGATATCATTTTTTGCTTGCTATTGTCCATTCTCTTTTTGTTGGACTAACCCTGACCCATGGCAGAGCGAGGGAATTTACTTACTAAGCTAAGTTAGCTCACTCCATATTTATATCTATTTTTCAGGTAGCTCTATAAGAGAAGGAACAAAATAGGGCAAATGGGTGACTAGTAGAGCTAGTGGTGAGCCGGTGAACAATATTGATGATGTGAACTCCAAGTTACGATTTGAATGCGTGCTCTGTAAGGTTGATCAGATAATAGGTATTTGTAATATTGTATCATTGATAGAGGTGTTAAATTTGATTAGTAAATCATAGTGAACAAAATGGTACTTGGAGATATTTGATTGATAGCTGTTAGAGTTCGGTTTGTGATCAAATGAATTGCATTGGTGTAGCTTCCGCATTAAATGATTCAATGATTTATGATTTATTTATATGAAGAAAAAGAAAAAAAATTATTTATCATTCTGTGCGATCCATTTGATTCTATATCAATTGGACAATAAAAATAACTACGGCCTGTCTGAGTGGCAGTATTGGTCGTTGCCCTTAATCCGCGTAAGATAGGTTTCGGGTTGCCACACTATTCTTGTGATTCATTGTGTTTAGTTGTTTATATCTGTTGATATGATTTCACGTGGTATAGATCAATGGTGTTATGCATGAAACAGGTGTAGCTTCCTTCAAGCAAGATCAATTGTTAGGATAGTCTAGAATGCTATGTCAAAATTGTAATTTCTTTTCTTTCAGGCTCTTGGGCGATTATGTATTTTAGGCTTTTGTATTATTATACTATTGGTGTAGTTTTGTAAAGACCCAAAAAACTTCTAATATATGAAATTTAAAATATTGAGAGTAATGCCAATAAAAAGAGAAAGTAAATGCATGGGTGAATTATGTAGCATGAATATGTTTAAGCTAAGATGGATTAGTATGCAATTAAATAAGTTAAGTGTTCTTAACTTAAGTGAAAAGACAAAAAAGGGCATGAAATGAAAAGAGGAAAAAAAGAAATAAGGGCAAAAAGGGGAATTTCACCCCAAGTCCTTAGTTGGCTTATAAAGCCATGCCCACACACACCCAAAACACACACTAGACACAAAAAAATTTGCGTGAAAGAGGGAGAGAAAGAGAGAAAAAGGGGGAAATAGAGAAAAGTTAGGGTTTGGAGAGATTATTAAAAAATCATCAAGGAAGTGGAGATGGTGTGCTATCGCAGGCAACCAAAAAATAAAACCTAAACTCCTAAAAATATATGTAGTAATGCAAGTAAGGATCGTTCCCACTGAGAGTAATCTAGCCTAGTTTTATGCTATGTGAACAAGGATGAGGGGGTTGAGTATAACGAAAACAATTAAAAAAAACAACTAAGAAACAATTCAAATTAAAGTATCAAAATCAATCAAAAGAACAAGCATTGGTCTAAGTCAACATCCATCATCGAAATTTTATAACTAATCATCGATGCAAGTATATATCAATTCACACTTTGAATATTCACCGTTAGAATTATTTTTCTATCTCTCATTAGTTGTAGTTAATTAGAAAATAAGCGATCTAATTAACCCTAACTACTAAACAACCCAAGACAAGCGCTAAAGGTTTAATCTAGTAACAGCCTTAAGAATTAGAGAGATCGATGAAGCTAAACAACATAAGCACAAGCGGTTGTATTTAATTTCGTCGAGCATTCTTCCTAAGATCTAATAATTTTTTACGCAGCAAGTAATTAAATCTTAGTTGCTTCACAAATTAGAGGGTTCAAACAATTACAAATTTGATATCTAATCTAGTAGTAGATTGTAACGAATAATAAACTAGTAGGCCTCCTAGTAATTAAATAAGACAATCATGAAAATAAGCACAGAAGAACATACAATACTCAAAGCATAAATTGAACAATAAAAACAAATTAGATCTCACATTTTTATTGATTTCGAGGCTCCCATTTCCTTCAACCAATTATAAAAGTTTAGCCACGCAGGGCCATGATGAAAACTTGAAGGAGAAGTTAGAGAAGAGGGGAGAGAGAGAGAGAGAGAGAGAGAGAGAGAGACGTCAAATTTGATCTCCTCCTCTTTTTACACATTAATTCAGTGTTGGAAGCCTACTAGAACTCCTAAAGATATTCTAAATATTATCCTAAAATAAAAATACCCAAATCTAACTAATTAAGGGAAATATTAAAAATAAAATAAAGTCCTAATATAACTAGGAAAGTGGTGTTTTCAGCTAAAATTTTTATGCACCAAATCTGAAATTTCCAAAAATATATTGCATGGACCTGCACATTAGAATTTTGCGCAGCTAAAAACGCTCCAGAACTTCATAAGAGCAGGTGCAGCAATGTCAAGCCCTATTTCAACCTTGTGGCAGCCTGAATCTCTCAAGACACAAAATATGAAAGTTGTCACATCCCGAACCCCACCCTACGCGGATGTCGAGGACGTGATGCCAGTTAGCCGCCACGCGACCAACCGAAGGCAATTTCTGAACTTTCTAGTGAATTGCACTCCGACTGTAGGGTCAGATGCAGCGGAATTTAAAACTTTTTTTTTTTTATCACGGGAATGCAACTCATGTATCCACCGTAGGATATGTATCACACAGAGCAAGTCTAAAATCCAATAACTAACAACTCAACCTTAGAGCATATCTATAATTTGACATATAACAACAGAGCAGAACTATAATCTCTAGAGTGCCTTTTAAATCCATGAGCCATATCAATATTCAGTACATATCAGTCAAGTCAGTCATAGTACATCACTCACCCGATTAAATAGATTCAATCCTCAATAATCCAGTCTCCACAGATCAGTGCCATCAGATCCAATAGATATCGTTCCTGAAAAATGTTAGGGAATAGGGTGAGCTTCGAAAAGCCCAATGAGTAACACAGGTTCCCTGTCATGGGTTTCAAACCATTGTTGTTTACAAAGCACAAGGGTAGTTCAGTTGTTTCTAAAATAGCAGTTTCATGAATCTACTTTAAATGCAGTTTCAGTAGAATAAAGCAGAACTGAACAAAATAAAACAACAGATTGGGACAGACAGAACATAACAGACCATATCAAGTATAACCGTACAGAACAGAACACAACAGGTCAGGACGAAGCAGAATCGAGCAGAGCAGGACATAATAAATCAGAACAGGATGAAGCAAAGCACAACAAATCAGAACAGAGCAGGTCAGAATGGAACGGGTCAGAATAAAACGGGTCGAAATAGAATAGGTCAGAACGGATCACAATAAAACATAATAGAACGGAACGGAACAGAACATAACAAGTCATAACCGAACAGAACGGAATAAGTCATAGCAAATCATAACCGAACAGAACGGAATAAAACTTGACAAATCAGAATAAAATAAAACGGAACATAACAGAATGGAGCGGAAACAATATGTCAACCAGAGATACAGGTATATCATCAACGGAACGAAACGAATCAATATCAATCAGGACGAGTCATATCAGAACTGAACATGACGGAACAAAATGAAACAATATCAATTAGGACAAGTCATATCGGAACTGAACATGACGGAAGCAAACGAAACAATATCAATCAGGACAAGTCATATCGGAACTGAACATGTCAGAACAAAACGGAACAATACATCTATCAGAACAAGACATATCGGAATTGAACAGGACGGAACAAACTGGTACAATATCAATCAGGACGGATCAGGACAGAACATATCAAACATAACAAATCAGGACGGATCAGGACGGAACAGATCAAACATAACGAAACAGAACGGATCAGGACGGAACAGATCAGACATAACAAATCAGGACGGATCAGGACGGAACAGATCAGACATAACAAATCAGGACGGATCAGGACGGAACAGATCAGACATAACAAATCAGGACGGATCAGGACGGAACAGATCAGACATAACAAATCAGGACGGATCAGGGCGGAACAGATCAGACATAACAAATCAGGACGGAACAGATCAGACATAACAAATCAGGACGGATTAGGGCGGAACAGATCAGACAGATCAAACGGAACAGGTCAGGACAAAACAGATCAAACAGAACAGGTCAGACAGATCAAACAGAACAGGTCAGGACAGATCAAACAGAACAGGTCAGACAGATCAAACAGAACGGGTCAGACAGATCAACAGAACAGGTCAGGACAGATCAGACAGAACGGGTCAGACAAATCAACAGAACAGATCAGAACAGATTAGACCTAACAGTTAGTTAAACACGTTCATTTGAAACGGTATTTAAAAACAGGAGTACAGTTAAAACATCAGAGTGACAGAACAGATCAGTTAAAACATCAGAGTAACAGAACAGATCAGTTAAAACATCAGAGTAACAGAACAGATCAGTTAAAACATCAGAGTAACAGAACAAATCAGTAATGAGCAGAGCAGAACAGTATAACAGAATAAACAGTACAGTATGCACAGATTAAACAGTGCAGTATGCTCATATAGTGCTCAAGACTGAGGTGGTACCAAGAATCAGTTGTTCTTTTTAGAACCAGTTAAAAACAGCGATAGGTTTATTTCAGTACAGAACAGAGAAGCCAGACAGAGTAAAAATCATGCATTTGAGTAAGAGCATGAAATCAGTGTATCAGATAAAACAGTACAGTACAGTATTTTAAAATACAGTAACTAGACAGTGTACTTATACACCAATTCAGGAGTCAGGGTTACTCACAACTGTTACAGTCATCTCCTTGCATAAACAATCTGATAACCTCCAAGTACGTCAGGCATCACCATGTATATCCTGAACAATCATCATCAATCACAGACAGATCAGAATTTATTCATTCAGGTCTTATTCGTCATCTTAGGTGTCTATCGGATTACCTAAGATAATCTAGTAGCCTATCGCCCTCTCATCGGGTTTCATCCGGGGCTATTTTATTCTTAAATTAGGCTTAGCAGTCATCAGGATTGTAACCCAAGTCATTGGACTTCAATCGTTATCAGTCAGTTACTTATTCAGTCTTAGGGGCAAAACGGTCATTTGTCACTTTTGCCCCGGACCCCTATTAAGGTCTTCAGAATGGTCTTTATATCTTAAATATAAAGTCATACGTCTTTTAAACTCCAATCAGTATCAGGTAGGTTCTTATTTTAACGATAGGGGCAAAATGGTAATTTTGCCATTCTTGTCCCGGACCCAGTCGTGGTCCTCGGAATATCCCATATGTTCTATATATGAAGTTCTAAGTCTTTTAGACTTAAATTGCTATCAGTTAGGTGCTTATTTAGCCTTAGGGGTAAAATGGTAATTTTGCCATTCTTATCCCGGACCTTATCATGGTCCTCAGAATGTCCCAAATATCTTGTACATAATTTTCTAAGTCCTTTGGACTTCGTTTGGTATCCGCTTTTGGTCATCGGGACACATCAGTCATTTCTCGTTTTACGCATTGACTGTCTCGGAGTCTTATTTAGCCCTTCAGTGTTCATAATTATCCCTATGATAATTTATCAGATCAGTTTGACCTTTATTTGACCTCTACTTTGCACTTATTGTGCTCAGGGGTATTTTGGTCATTTTACGTTTTGTAAGATTCTGACTCCGAATCATCGTTTTAATCATGTTTATAGTTTCACCAGTATCTGGGCTTCTATTGGTATTAATTTCGTTCCAATCAGACTTCATTTGGGCTTCGTACAGTATCAGGGGTATTTTGGTAATTTCATGCGTCATATTTTTCGGCACCTCAGTTCATAAAATAGACATCACCATTGGGTCCAGAGTGTACGACATAATCAAAATAGGCTGTCTTTTATTTTTAGTTGGCCTGGGTACCATCAGGTACAGTAATTTACACCTACGTGTCTGTATTTTTCGGTACATAATTTCCCAATTTGGACTGTACCATTGAGTCCAGAATGCTTGAAATAGTGAAAATACACTATTTATTTGCTTTATTTGGACTCCGTTTGACATTATTAATGTCCAGGGGTAAAATCGAAATTTTACCTATTTAATAAAATAATTAAATAATTAATTTATTATTTAATTAATTTTTCAGGGGCTTGATTGCACAAAATTTCAGAAATCAGGGCCACTGTGCAATATTCAGAATTATCAGGGGTAATTTCGTAATTTTCAGAAACATTTGGGGGGTTAAATATAAATTCAGAAAATTAGGGTTCAGACCAGAGGGTTCAGGGGTTCAGAAATTGAACCGGTCCAAAACTCAGAAAACCAACCGGTTCAGTTACTTTCAGAAAACCGGAATGAGATACTCCAGTTATCCCCAATTTCTTTCTTATTCTCGGTTTGGATTGGCCCCAAATTAATTTCCCAACTTCTGATTTATTAACCGTGTTGCCAACCAGTCAGATTTCAATTTAAAATCAAAACGGTAATTCATAAAACGGTGCCGTTCTATTTAAATCAGTGGCACGCTCGTAGATCAACACGTGTCCGAGTCAACTCGCTAACTCGATTGGAATCGCGAGTTGACTCCATCTTCCCCAACTGATCCACGTACTGTAGCCCTAATCTACAGTTCGGTTTTTCTCCATTTTCGTGCCATTTCAAGCACGACTTTCGACCTGTTTTGGTCCCAAACATCTCCTGGATGTCATGCCAACTCTTTGGCGTCGATTTCATGCTTCGAATCAAGCTCAACAGCTTGATATATGGGGGAATAGCCGAAACAATAATTTGGCTATCAAGCCTTCATTTCTCCACCAAATGACACAAGGTTTGGTCTGATGTGATCGTGCGTCCATGGGGATCAAACTACCATTCCAAAATCGTGGTCTAGAGGCCTAATGGTTTAGTTGGGTTCCATGGCCGAAAACAATAATCTCAATTTTGATGGCCTTCCAATGTGGTTTTGGGTCGCAGAAGGCGATATTTTAAACCCTCTTCGTGTCTAGATTAGTTCTAGACCATCAAAAGTCAGTTCGGTTGAGGTCATTCAGACCTGCTACTCGAGGTCGTTAATGGCGGATTCTTCACGGTTTGGGTGTTTTCAGGGCTGTCCGACCTTCCCAATTGTTCTATAACAATCCTAGGCCCCTCAGTAGTGCATACATATAGTTTATATGGCTCAAAAATCATCAGAGCAGTACCAATAAATCAAAACAGAAAATTTTGCAGTTGAGGTGTTTACCTCATAAACGGCCACTGTTCCTCCCTCTCAGCTCAGTTCAGTGCCTTGGTTGTGCTTGTTCAGATCCAGCCATGCCTTAGATCAGTCACACAGGGCCCAGTTCTTCCTCTCCTATGTTCATTTCTAATGAAGACATCATGGACACCATGCTTGTATTTCCATGGTCTCACCCAAACTCTCTCTCTCTAGCAGATCACATGCATGCCCCCCACTGCTGCACAGTCTCCATATTTCACACACCAATATTCTGATTTCTCAATCCTCTCTCATGGTGTGCCTTATTCCTATACCCAATATATAATTCATATATATCTCCCCTAGGATTCCTATACATACACATATATGTATATCACTTGTAGGGTTCAGTATAGGGCAGAGAAATGATGGAGCTGAGGGAAGCAATCATGTGGGGTTTGCATGCAACCTCATTGGTTAGTTTGGGTGGCAGATTAGGATAATTCAGTGCTATATACAAATAAGTTGCAAATATATGCATAAAGGTGTGGGTAGCCCAACTGGTAAGTTTTTAGATAAAATTACTTTCCACTCAAAGGTCAAAGGTTCAATTCCCTTGGCCTCCCATTTGGCCATTTTTCCCCATATTTTCGGTTAAGGCCACGTTTGGTTGCACAGAAATTCAGTTTCAGTATTTCCTTCATAACTTTCATTCCGTAACTCCTTTTTCGACACGGTTTGTTCCGGGAGTTTCATATTTCAGTTATCTTCAGTGTCAGAGGTTTCGTGTCATTTATTAAACATTCGGGATTTTTTGGGTTAGCTAATTCGGGTTCCGTTGGTGTTAAAACGGCATTATTTTATCGATTTAATCAGTAATTTGGGTTCGGGTAAAGTACCCTTCCCTCCAGACATTTTCTTTATTTAATCGGTCTATGGCGACCGTCGGGATTTTGATTAATTCCCTAAATCATTCTGTAAGTCGGTATTAATTAATAATAATTAATTAATTATTAATTTCACGGGGTCGGGGTGTTACAAAAGTTGTAGAATGGTTTCTTGGATTTCCATATCATCTTGAACCATCGCAATCGAAGCTCGGATGAGAGAGTTATGCCCATATTACGAAGCGATGTCAAAACTGTCCAGAATCGCCCAATTAGCTTCGTTTTGCAATTAGCGCCTCCATTTGTATCCTAAATTAAAATATAAGAATAATGAGTACATTTAGGCACAAAATAAGTATAAAAGACTACACATTAAGGGAGAAAAAATATGACATTTTGCATTCTCATCAAATTCTCCCATATTTAACTTTTGCTCGTCCTCGAGCAAAACTCAAATTTACTTTCTCAAAAACACCAAGGTTGCAACGCCATCAACAAATAACAACCAAGCTCTTCAAAACTCATAACATATTATCAACAGATATTCTTAATTACTTAGTAAGCATTTTCACTTAAAGACGGAGTAAACTAAATATGTAGACCCTCACAGAAATAAACACTCGAGTCTCATATGTTTGAAGGGTATGCATTTCACTCAAATTCATTCCAATGGAAATAATCTACCATAGGCTTGTATATCTTCTCATTCTCCACCACTGGGATCTGATGTATAACACGGATCATAAAGAGTTTTCAAGGATTGTAACGGGGTTTAGGATCAAGGTGGGAAATATTTGAGAATGTAGCTCAAAAGCCATCGAAACTAGTGGGGCAAAAATGAATCAACTCAAGCTCGAATATATAAGACATGTAAAACCAATCACTCCATTCAGCAGCTTCTTCAATTTGGCTTTAAAGCATTTAAACCATGTAAAACTCCTGCATTGAAAAAGAGATCGTTCAAAATGAACACTTTTCATTTGCGGCAGGGAACGATCCTTCCAATAGCTTTCACCTTTGTATATATCACGTATAAACAGACCCCTTTCTTGTAATTTTAGAAGGAATTATGAACATGGACAGTTTGTAACATTAAAAAAAATTTCCTCCATCACTTCGTTTCTTCTTTTCTTTTTTTTAGTTCACCAAAATTACATCAACAATAGAACTCATAAATTGAGAATGAAAACATATTCTATTTCACTAGTCGTAGCCATACCACAAAATCTAGACACCCCCACACTTATTTCTTGCACACCCAGACATATCATAATGATGAACAATGCTCCACTAGCTTTACGGCTTGGGTAAAGGCATTGTTTTTCGGGTTTAAAGCTTGTAACGTGGGTTCACAATAAACGAAAAGAGAAAAAACTAATAAAGCTCAAAGGGGTTTAACAAAGGGAAAAAATTAATTACAAGGTAGGCTACTTGGCTTATGTAGGTTATAATAAAGAGGGCCTTAATCATGTCCATGTATGCATGTATCAATATGACCTCGAAGAGAATCAAGGCAAGTTCTAGAGAAACAAATCCATGGAAGAATATCTCACATGAAATAAAACAGTAAGATTGATATAGATGTGTCAATCTAAAGGCTGAAAATCTCACTGGCTTTTGTCTACCAAATTTAATCACTACCATTATCAAGGAAAATAACTAGACTAATTAATTCTAAGTTGGAAGATTACTTATTCATTCATGTTATGAATTTTTCAAGTTTAATTGAATCTTGCTCATTACATACACAACCTAAAATCGTTGAAAACCACAAAAATAAAAAGCGAAACTCTTT